>CM059220.1:9400172-10102672 GCA_030347435.1 Clarias fuscus | reverse complement strand
TGGTTGTCAAGGTTACAAAATACAGGCAAGAGATGGCATTTGCACTCGGTGTGGCCCAGCAGAGGATGAGCGGAACAAAAGGAGCCGAGATGAGTGATCTGCTTAAATGTGTAATGATAGATTTGCTAATGGTGTGTGAAGGATATGACCCACTTAAAGTCCTTCAGAAGAGAACGGATGCTTGGGGGCACTGTAGTTAAGTCCACTTACCCTTTAGAGAGTAGCCTTGCTCCAAGGAGAACAGGTGACAAGGAGGAGACGAGGCACTGCGGAGAACAGAGACACATTCATTACGCACGGCACTGGAACTCCAGCAAAATCGGCAAAAAAGAGCAGATCGTTATTAAATCGCTAAACATATACCACGCAACTATTTCTGTCCTGCAATAGCTTTGTGGGTCGGTGCCCGTTTTTGTACAACCTAACAATCGTTACTTGACCGACCCTGAACAAGCCTGTTTTTATACAGTTACCAGTAGGGGTAGGAATCACCGGAGATCATCCGATACGTCATATCACGATTACTAGGTTTTACCGATTTGATCTGAATCGATCGATTGTATTTGATTTGGATTCTACGAGTATAATAATTGTGTAACTATTAATCACACACATACAGGTTCTTTGCTACCTAACAGTGTGTGCGAATAGTCTAGAGTGCACCACCTGCAGGATTACAGAGGAATGACAACATTTCACCAACTCAAATATCAACATTTATGAATTTAAAATTCATTTAAGAAAAAATCGATTTCTGAGTCAGTGTGATGATACGTGAATTGTGGTGACAAAAAAAACATCGTGGTACATCACTGAATCGTTTTTCCCCCCTTCTCTGCTTACGAATGGGGAAAAATAATATAATATACTAAAATATGATATACTATACTATAATATAATATAATATAATATAATATAATATATCATATCATATCATATCATATCATCTTTAGTTATACACATTTCCTTACACTTTCAACACTCATTTCTATAATACAACTCTTTAAAGCTGCAGTGTGACAATGACCTTGGTTAAAAGTGCTGTATAGATAAAACTAATTGAATGTACAATTCAATACAATGATCTTCTGTACAAATGGTTTAAAATGAGGTTGGTATGATTAGCGCTTAATTTTCAGACACTATGAACAGATGAACACTAGGGGGAGCACTGGCCAAGACGGATAAGGTTCTGGGTTGCGGATCCGGGTTTGAGCCCCGTCATCGTTGGGTTGTCACGCCCAATACTACACAGCCACTGGTCCCAAGTGGATAAAAGTGGACAGTAATCCGACGTAAAACCTGTGCCGAGTTGTGTGCGGATCTGACGGTCTGCCGTATTACGAATATGTGAACTATACACGATCAGAGGATTCATTTTGAATTGCTAGAACCAGCGGAACATCATGAATGAGCATTTCTAATATTTTACACCTTCCTCTAGTGTTCGTCATTAGAATGGCTACCTATTTTGGATTTTTTTTTTTTTTACAAAGTTTTAAAGTCACATTTGTACAGTTCTACAATGTGGGTCGAATTTTTATTTGACGTTCTCACAAGATTTGTTCTTCTTCCTTTTTATTTCCACGTAGCCTACATAAATTTTATATATAAAAATAATTATTTTGCAGTCATTTTGGAAAAATTTAACAAAAAAACAATTATGCTTAATTTAAAGAAGAATTTTAAAAACATTTTTTAAAAAGACAAACCCCTCATATATATATAGTGGTTTGTTAACAGGCTCATCCAGGTTGGTTAAGACCAGTCTTACAAAATTCAGTACCAAAACAACAATTAAGAAATAAATATTTTATAGGTTTATGAATAATACGAGAGATAATTTGACACAAATTCAGACATAGAAGGACAACTGGATAAATGAATGGCTCGTACTAACGGCTGCTATGCCCTGATTTTAAAGCATACTCCTGAAGATGGTCACCTGGGAGGAGAGGCAGGTGGCGTGCAGAAAGCCTGTGCACTTGGGAAGTGCTGTTTCTTCAGGGCTTGCATCAGCGTGGGCCGGAACTCAGGGTGAACACACCACAGAGAGCCTTTCCCATTGGCCTGAATTAGAGAGAGGGAAGGAGTAGAATGCCAAGAAATGAGCATGACTTCAGCAAGCTGTTTTCAGGAAGCACTACGAATACACTCCTTTATGTGCTTACTCATATAACCACACACACACACACACACACACACACACACACACACACACATGTATATATATACAGAAGTAAACCCATTGTCTTGTAGTGTAGCACAAGCAAAGCCTGTTTCTGCAAGAGTTTCTTCCTCAGGCAACATGATGGAACAGATCAAAAATGTATCCTGTTTGCATTGTGTGCTTGTTTGTCTATATGTGCATGCATGCGTGTGTGTTTTGTGCATACTGGCTCGTGTACATAAAACCGGACTCATCACCTCTTTGTCTGAGGTGTGGCCCTGCAGGGTTAATATGACCTTGACTCAAATCATCAGTCGGGCTCATAAACAGGAAAGAGGAAACATCGCCATGGCAACAGACACCAGGCTGCGCCACGTGAAACCCACAGATTCACTCAGACACACACACACACACATTAACGTAACACATCACATCATCGAGCCTTCTCGCTTTCCGCAGGTCGCGCTGAAAAGAAATGGAAGCTCGACTGTAAACCTGCGCAGCGGGTTGTGTGGCCTGCGCGCGCGCGGAAGTTAAAAGCGTCTGTTCTAGCCCTCTCGTACCAACGTGATGATCGGTGGTTTGATTTTCGCAAGTGCTGATGAGGGATCCTGTTGAGATCTCCACGTTACGGTGCATCTCAATAAGATGTAGAACGAACGCATTGGCACTCGTCTCTGGGTAGGCGAGGTGAAAAGCGTTTGAAATATGTTGCTGCATCAAGTGAAATATGCAAATAAGCACCACAGCCAACTTCCTGTGTCTTTATTGTTCTTTGTGAAGGAGAGTTGGTTTTTTTTTTTTCTTTCAGGTTTTCTAAAGCTCAACTGCCAAACTTTGAACAGTTTTAACATGGCGAAAGGAGTCACGGACCATGTGCATTACGATCACGTACACAAGGCACGCTGTGACAGAGAAATAACAAACGCAAAACCGTCTGAGGAGGACTAGTGTTAGCACCTGACGTCGTTCAGTCTCCAACATAAACGCTATATTGCGCTTGCTGTCCATCTGAGACGTTTGTATCCACGTATAGTTGTGTCTAATATGCTGGGGAACGTCGGCGAAGCGATCTAGTTCCTGTTATGACTTCAAGCGCTTTTTGTTTATCACACTTGGATATTTTTTTTGTTTTTTTTTTACAAATAAATAAATAAGCAGTTTGACATGTTACCAAGCAACCACAAAGCCTTTAAAAGTTACAGCTTGACTTTGTATCGATACAAAGCACAGACACTGAAGACTCCTTTTTGAAACGTTAAATAAACAACATCTCCTCACAGAAAAGTCCAACATGATTATGTTTTTGTTTTTTTTTTTATTGTGAAATGTACAGGAAGCAAGTCCATGTGCAAATCGTTACTATGGAAACCGTAACCTTGCATCAATAGAACCCTTGCAGAAGGCTTTAGTGTCTGAGCTGCTGTTGTAGGAAATTAATCATCACCTTCTGACCAATCGGAACAGAGCACACGGAAGCAATGTGGTATTACGTAATGTATTGATAGACAGTGTGGTCGTCTAACAGGACCCCGCAAGACCAATGTGTTGTTTTTTTGTTTTGTTTTTTTGATGCTGTCAAAAAAAGTATCTCTGGCCTCCTGATGTGGTTTGAGTGCACGATTTAGTTCTGTACATTTATACCTGCATTATAAGATTATTTATAATCCTGTCCTGATATGAACCTGATACTCTCTCTCTCTCTCTCTCTCTCTCTGAGACGGCGGTGTTCTTACCTTCCCTAGGCCGCGCTCCACCTTGCGGAAGCACTTGTTCAGAGACAGGTTGTGCCGCACTGAGTTCTTCCATCCGGTGGGAGCGCTGGAGAAGTACGGGAAGTGTTCCAGGATCCAGCCGTAGATGTCCTTTACAGGAAGAGATTTACTGGGAGACTGTTCGATAGCCATGTAGATCAGGAGCGAGAAGGAAAACGGAGGCTTGGACTTGAGCGGATCCCGGTCGCTGCCTGAGCTCCCAGACGAGACCGAAGAGGAGGAGGACGAGGACAGGCTGTGTCCACGTGGAGAGCCGATGCTGCCCTCGATGTCAAACAAAGGCCCGCTGCATGACTGCGTGTCTCCCAGGGTGAAGTTCTGCAGCAGGTTCTCGTGGAGCCAGTTCAGGTTGGTCAGCTCGTCGTCCTCGGGCTCGAGCCCGGACCTGCTGACGGCGCCGGAGGGACCGATCCTGTCCAGACTGGTGGCTAGAGGACTGGAGGCGCTTTCTGCTTCTGGGAGAGTTCCTGCTCCGCACATACCCTGAGATCCTGGAGACTCGGCCTTCTTATCTGGAGACATCCCGATTATCGGACCCATTAAACTTGGAGGGTCTACGGAGAGAGAAAGGGAAAGGGACATTTGTTGTTAAGATTCAAGTAACCTGAGCGGTCCAAATGTAACACTTCTATTCTTCTCATTATTTGATTTCCATGTCTCCTACCATGATATATTACAGACAGAAGACACAGACGCCTTTACAGACACCCGACTACCAACAGCGGATGGCAGAAGTACCGTTAACTGACATTATTGACAGTAACTGACATATTAACTGACGTTTAATTGTCGGAATCTAAAAAAAACAAATAAAAATTTAAAAATTTTAAAAACAAAGATTACTTGATGATTACCTGATGCTTTAACACACAGATAAAAAAAAAAAAAAAAGAAAGTAACCAAGCAACAGATTATTGTCATATGCAGTAATTTGCAGTGGACTTTGTAACGTATTCAGAAGAGAAACCGGCATGTGGAAAAGGATGAAGAATGTAATAAAGAAATTAATTTGCAGTACTTTGATAACCTCAGACGGTGTACAAATATGTGATTCCTACTGGATTTCTTCTGAGAATGAGACGATGTTACGAAATATGCTGTTTCATAAAATGATGCGCAGCTAATTGATATTGACATTTCAAGCTTTCTAATAAAGAGCCGGTTATAATTTTGAGGTTCAATCTCAAATAGTGTAAACGGGAAGATCTGCATTTTGTAGTGTGTAGTGCCCTTGCTCAGGGGTTAGAGAGAGAGAGAGAGAGAGAGAGAGAGAGAGAGAGAGAGAGAGAGAGAGAGAGAGAGAGAGAGAGAGAGAGAGATTTTTTATTTAACCTTGTGTGAGAAGCGGGATCAGAGCTGATCTGGAATGACTTGTGACCCGGTTACTAAGGAAACAAATTGTTGACATAATGCTATCAGATGTGTTTTCTTGCTGAGTGTGCTTCCATGACTGGTTTTGTATGTGGGTTTTGGCATCCAGTAAGTAGCAATTAGTCATCCAAAAGTGGGCGGGACCATGACGGACCGATGTCAGGATGTCAGGTGCACAAGGTCTACATCGCCGCAAGGTGAACATCGAATTAAAGACAATCGAAACTGTTATGAATAAAAACCTATTTATTTCGTACTCGTGGGTTCACACTAAAACAAGCCAGCGGTATATGATTATTATTCATATAATTATTATTATCCTAAATTTTCCCTAGAAGTAAATGTCTGTGTAAACACAGAGCTCTGAGATGATCCGACGTGCCGTATACAAAGTGTATTCACGTCTCGCACGCAGAGCTCCCGTGGATCCACCAAGACAGGATAAAGCGGTAACTGAAGAAAAAGATGAATAGATGATAAAATGGCGGTTGTTCTTGCGGAGGCCGGCCGATGACGTGAGGAACTGCATAAACCCCACACAAGAACTTCAGTGTTTGATTTTAGACAGAGTATACACCATAGACAAGTCGAGTACATATTACTGTACAGTATATAGTCTGTAGTGAGCACTCGACCCCAGGAAGAAAAAAAAAAAACGCAGGCTATAATAGGAGTGTGTGCATGTGCATCATTTCGCTTCGAAATTAAGTGTTAATTAAGTGTTAGTCGACCTCCTTCAAAGCTCTGATTCAAAGGTTTACATGCTGATCATTTTCCAGTTAACTGGATCATAAAATAATAATACAGGTTTCATGCCTTCGCTCGCGTCACTGATTTGAATGTATATACTTTATGATTTTTGTTTGAATTATTAATGAATCCTTAGGCTCCGTATATAAAGCGTCAGTCATCCGCCGATCCGGATCCTCCGCTATCTCTCACTTCTCCCTTTCCCACTCTTTCTGTAAGTGAATTGAAAGCCTCTTGAAAGGATCCTCAGCACGATGTTAAGGGCCTCTTAGGACGCTACTCAAATGTCTGAAAGGACCATGATCGTCGCCATCGGTTTAAAAAATTGCCCCGGAACAGCGTGGACCTAACCGCCGAAGGAACGCGGCGCGAGTCCCCACTCCTGGACCCCGAGCTCAGTATTGCCGTGTGTGTACAGAAGTGTCAGGGAAGGACAAAGAGACGCAGGAGACAGACGGCCTAGAGGAACAGGAAGCCCCTGAGAGTCCTGGCGACCAATCAGAGCGGTGCCTAGATGCAGGCTAAATGGTTTCCACTGATGGACGGCCACGGAAATCACGCCGAATACACTGATGAATAAATAATCAGCTCGAGCGAATGGGATCTGGCTGGCAGTCTGAGGGAGAGTGACTGCTTCGCTTTTGCTACTACCACTCAAATGAGGTACTGCCATGGAAACCATACAGCTCGTCGATAAATAAATAATCACCTTAAGTGCTGCTCTGAATCACACTCTCTCCTACCTATCTCCATCGCGCTCTCTCGCGCTCGCTCTCTTTCAGGAAGGTGGTTTGGCGGGGGCAGCTTGTTCCTCTTTCATGACTTTTTGTCCCTCGCACTGTAGACGCGAGTTAAAAAAACCTCTTCCTGTTTGCCGTAGGAACTCTTCTTGTTGACAAAATAATCAGTTCGGTTTCAGTAGAATGCGGGAAAACTGTTTACTGAAACCTGAGACCGAGCCGTTTGGAAGCTCTGCTCGTGTGTGTGTGTGCGTGTGTGTGAGTGTGCGTGTGTGTGTGTGTGTGTGTGTGTGTGTGTCTGTGTGTGTGGTTTCTGTCACTTCAAAATGTCGTTCTTTCCTACAAAAGGCCCGTACTAGCAGTTTATCCGGAGCATGTTTGAAACAGCTCGTGTCAGTTCGTCTGCTGGCCCCGCGCTCTGCTCTCGTCCCTGCATCACACACGCTCTTATTAACCTCCATTAGCAAGACAAAGCCAACCTGCTCCGGCAAGCTCATCAGCACATCGACGAGCTCATCATCCTCGAAAAGAAACAATGCTAATGACGCCTGCTCAACGGCTCTCAGCCACTTCAAACACAAACACAGACAATGTCTATGGGTGGAGCAGCTGCAAAACACACAGACACACACGCACAGGCACACCTTCATTTGAATAGCCAATGTATGGCCATGGAATTTTCCCCCCCCAAAAAAAAAAAAAACACTATCGCAAAGCCGTTGTCTCGATTTGCAGGGTTTCGCCGGTTCTCCCGCGCCGATGAAAAAGAAATGTGAAAGAAAGTCACTTCTTTTCTTGCCGTCTCACACTAATGAACGTCCTTGTATATCAGAGGTATCACTTCCCCAAAGAGAAAGCAAAATACCTTTGAAAAGAGATGAATTTTCTAAAAATAACCACCATTTCCCTTATCGTCATCCAGCTCTGGCGGCCTAATTTCCATCAGCGTTTAAAGGATCTGTTCGCCTATGAAAAGTTCTTCACGCACAGGAAAGAGAGTGCTTTCTGGGATCGCTAGAGCACGCCGATGAGGAAGGACTAACAATCCGGTCATAATCTTTATGCACATGTACACAGCTTTAAAAATAGGTTAAATGGATGGCGAGTATGGAAATCTAATTAATAATTTAAAAGCCTCTTTATGCAGGGTAACAATAGGAATGCTTGGCTGAGAGACAGAATCTGACGCAGGTGAGGCAACTGAGCCTGACGTCAGCAACTCCTCAGACTTTGAAGAAGAATTCCCATCACTTTTCACCCTGTACGCCGCGTCACATGTGCACATGGCTGGTTTTGGATGTAAATATTCCAGTTCGCAATTGAAACTGTACAAGTACATTATACTTACAAGTGATTATTAATTAAAGGTCCCATATTTTATTATCTCTTTAACAAGTTAAAATGCTCCCCCAAAGTGTGTGTGTTGATGCTCCAGCTGAAGTACACCTCAGATCAATCAGTTTTCATACTTTAAACTTCCTTCATTTCACTCCTCCTTCAAGTTCACCATTTCACTGTTCACTGAAAATTAAAGGTCCCATATTTTACTATTTCTTTAACAAGTTAACATGGGTCTAAATGTTGCCCCAAAGTGTGATTTAATGCTTCAGCTGAAATACACTTCAGATAAAGCAGTTGTCATACTTCAAGATTCCTCCTTCAAATTCACCATTTCAGTGTTGACTAAGAATTAAAGGTCCCATATTTTACTACTTCTTTAAAGCAGTTTTCATACTTCAAACTCCCTTTATTTCACTCCTTCTTTAAATTCACCATTGCGGTGTTGACTAAAAAAATTAAAGGTCCCATATTTTACTGCAACTTTAAAAAGTTAACACAAGTCTAAAAGCTCTGCCAAAGTGTGCGTGTTAATGCTCCAGCTGAAACACACCTCAGATAAAGCAGTCTTTCATACCTCAAATGCCCTTTATTTCACTCCTCCTGCAAAGTCACCATTTCTGTGTCTATGTAAACGAGGTGCTGTAGAGCCACTCCCACCAGTCAACAGCAGAGCCAGTAGAGGGGGATCTTCTTATATGAAGTCACAGTAGGGGTGAAATCTATTTGGCTTGTTTAAACCCTGACCAATACAGAAATAGAAAAAGGACAAAAAGGAGCCCCCCCCCCCCCTCACATTTTTTTTCTGTTTGGCACACACCAGAGACTCATCTTAATTTCTAAATATGACTAAAAAGTAATTTTTTTTTTTTTTTTTTGCAATTTCTTCCCCCCGTTAAGTGAAATGTGCACAGCATGGCCCGGCACGTATAATCAGCCATCCTGAACTAATACATCACTGTCAGAAATTCTCCCAGTGAAGATTTTCTGTCTTGCGCTTATCATGTTCAGTCAGATCAGGCGTGAGTCAGCAGCTCCCGTAGTTTCTGGGGTGGTTTTGGAGGACTTGATCTGACTCAGCAGGACGGTCACCTAGCCTCGTCGCACAGCAGCAGGAGACTAAAAACCTGACACTGATACGCAGACTTCCTCAAAAAACTATTTTTACCTAGAAAGATCTCTGACGCGGTGAGAAAAACGACTCCGACTCGCAGACCTCTTTCTTTCGATACGCAAGTCCGTTCCTGACTCTGAAACTCCTTAATGGTGTTAGAAACTTGCCGCCTCGTGTAGCAGGAAGTTGGTCGCTAATTTGTTTAGCATCCCATTTCCAGCACCATGTGGTCATGTTTCAGAGCCCACGCTTCCTAGACACAGACATAAAGTGTTAGGGAATCTGCAAAGCTGTAATCATAAACCTCATAGGCAGTGCACCAATGTGGCTCAGGTTTCTATTATGAGCAAATCAAAAGGTTAAAAAAAAAAAAATATATATATATATATATATATATATATATATATATATATATATATATATCACAAGATTTGGTTTTAATATTGCCTAAATAAAAACAATTGTAAAAATGTATAATGGTAAAGACAAAGATTTTTGCAACTGCTAATGTTCTGCCTATTTATTCACATCCACACACACACTGTATATTCATATAATATCTACTGTCAACACTGAAACATATTTGTAGACAATTTATATCATATGCTCAACATTATTGTGACAAACAACAAGATATAATGGAAACTAAATCAAACTAAACAAACTGCAGTTGGATTGCAGTTCAACGCCGGTATTGTTGGCTCGCGACTATCATCCGCTTATCAATTAGACACCGAGCAAACTATTTCGCCAGACATTTTGAGTCGGTTTGTGTACACACACACACAGTCCACATGGTCCTTGTACATTCTGTCGCCTCAGCACACCGCCTGCTCCTCGTCCCGTGTCACCCTCGCACCCTGCCATCTCAATTAAACACACCCAGTTCATTCAGGCAGGAGTGACCCACACAAAGGAGGCCATTGTGAGCAGGGTGACACAGGGGGCTGCAGCTCTTCGCATCAAGGCAACGCTCGGCATTAGCATGGCCTTCAATAGGCAAAGAGGCCCCGGGTTCAGAGGCAAAATCTAAATCTTTCAGAAGGAAAGCGAGGGATGGCAGAGTAAGCGAGCCGGGCTGAAGATGGAGGATTCAAGGCTGGCTTGAGGCAGGATGGGAGTGGGGGCTGGGAGCGCGCTCTGGCCGTGGGTCGCATTTGCAAATGAAATCCAGAGCAGTGCCTCCATTTGATTACCACGCCCCGGTGTCATGGCGCAACCATGGCAACCCAAGCGTCCCGGCCTCCCGGGGACGCCAGACTGCATCTCTCGCCCATCGCTGAGGGCATGGCGAACAAAAAGAGGGGAACTGAACATGAGGAATATGTGCAGATGGGCCATAACAAGAAGATGGGAAAAGGAGGAGGAGGAGGAGGAAGGGGGAAAACACCAAACAAAGGCACGGCCGTTAGCTGGAAGCAGGGACACGAGTCGGGCCTGCTTGCTCAGTGGTACCATTTGGAAATCTGGTCCACCCGGTTAAACACCACACAAGGGTCTTAGAACGACTCTCACTCAAGGGGTCAAAAAATGAGCACCGTTATCAAACGGAGATATCTGACTGAGAGCATGACCGCTGTAACAATACTCAAAGAGCACATTTAAGCCAGGCTTCCAGAAAAGACCGGGGACGACTAAAACAACAGTCTGTGTCTTCTTGCTCTCTGAAACGCAAGGAAAAGCCAGAACATATCCGTCTTTGTGCGAGTCATAATGAGGCTAATTAATTTCCCAGGCTAGTGTCAGGAGAGCGGCAATAAGCAAGGGATCATTTGCTGTGCCCTACAAGAGCCCTCCAGAGAGCGACACTAAAGAGACAACCATCGCGCCATTCAGTAATCCAGTGTGGCAGTCAGGCCTTGAGAAAACCCGCTGGACGAACCGCGTTCTGAAAGCAAGGGCTAACATGACCTGAATCACAAAATATAACCCCTCTAACAGAGGCTCCTGAATATCCTCCAACTCGTGAGCCGTGATCGACGGTCGACTCCTGAAACGGAAACAACTCCAGAAACTTGCGTCCAGTCGGAGCAGGGATGCCAGACGATGACGATTTAGAAAAGAAAGAAAAATTAATGCGCGTGTAAAACTGAGACTCAGGCTCGTCCACTCTGTTTCATTCGCACTAAAGTCACACAAAGTCACTTTCATTGTACTAGGGTTTTTGTGTGCGTGAAAGCAACAAAGGGTTAGTTAGTACAACAGAAACATGTATGATCTTGCATGTCATTTAGGCTGTGAGATCTTCTAGACTGGAAATTCGTGTTTTTTTTTTTTTTTTTAAAGCACGGGTCGACGGTTCAGCCAGCAAGCGCGACTCCAGAGCTGACAAACGACTCGTTCAGCAGAGTGATGACCGAGATGATCACGTCACCCAAACAACACTGGACTATTATCCCCAAGCTGTGCATGACTGTTATTGTGTTTACAGTGTGAGGCGTTGAAGTGGATACTCTTTCAGGCATGAAACCAGAACTAAATGACATGATCATGTGACACGAGCTACTCGTCCTCGATCCCTCCCTTCTCTCTCTCTCTCTCTCTCAGACCACGTGTCATTGTCACTCACTCACTCAGAGTCAGCCTGTGCCGGAAATGCCGCCTGAACGTCGGTGGCGTCGAGTGCACATTGTGTTAATATGGGCTTGATCAGACATATCTTTGGTTTGAAACGCCACGTAGGTTTAAAGTCACACACCAGAAGAAGTGGTGACAGGAACTGCTCCTCACCCCGTGTTTCCTAATTACACAAACACACACACTTTAACCTGTTCCTGAGTTCACTCAGCATTAAAAACAAGCAGTTTAATACTCTATAACATTTCAATGAAAGTTATATAAATCCACACATACATACGTACAAACTGAAAAGTTTTTACGCTCCCAGTTTGAAGCTATTTAAACACTAACAGGGGCGTATTGTCTCACGAGGTGTTCAATAACCCTAAACGTTTAAGAGTGTTCTTTTATATATATATATATATATATATATATATATATATATATATATATATATTCCGTGTGAAATAAACAGCCAGCTAGGCTAGCTCATATAGCACTGAAGCTAATGCGCCTCTTCAGTCTCAAGAGCTGCCTCGCTTCTCTGAAACTATGTCCTGGCGGCTAATTATAGCTCTCGCTTGATAAACATTGTTTGTGTGAATAATAACGCTGTTGAACGAAACGGAACACGGTTTACACGGAGCAGGTGAACGCGCTCGGGAAAAGCCGTAATACAGTACTGTGCTGATTGAACTTAGTTAGCTAGCCGGATCACATGGTCCGAAACAATTCGTCAAGACTGTTTCCCCCGCTCACGGCGAAAACAAAACAAGTGAATAAAAAAAACAAACAACAACAACAAAAAAATAACATTACACAGTGAAACTACGTCGAGTAAATATCGCATCTATAGAACACTCGAGGTGAATTAGATTAGCGACAGACAGCACAGCGCAGGCTGAGGTGTTTTTATTGCCCCGGAATTTTACATCATGACACGTTCGTTACAATATCAAGATACCGCCTGGGTTATGTAAAATGTTCTTTAGTTCCGCCCTTTTTCAAACATTTCTCAAGGAATTAAAGTGAACAAGCATACGCGCACACACACTGACTTACATTCGTGCATGCTAAGGTCGTTTCGGACTCCACGGCTCCGGTGTGTTTCATGCAGTTGCCTTTTCTCTGCTGTAGCTACTGTGTCAAAAGATCAGCAGCTGCTTCCTCCATCCGCGCGCACACAGATCACGCCGCACAGCAACGCTACCGTACCCCCCCGACCGTCGCCATAGCAACACGGCCCCTCCAGCCAATCAGAGGCGAGCTCTCCGATATCCCCTGACAACTGCCGCAGCGCACTGTAGCTTTTTTTCTTTTTTTTTTAGCAAACCTAAGCAATCGCGCTGTTCATTCCTATATTTACACCACGTGTCGCTTCGCAGTTGCGTTTCTTCTCCATTAACACAATCACCCAATTTCATATCATAAATACATAAATATATAAATATTCATATATAGATTTTTCTTAAATATATAATCTGTATGTAATACAGATGTGAATATTATTATACAGCACCGTGTGACGTCACACGCTCGACCCTAACACCTCGCCGATGTGTGTGTGTGTGTGGTTGCTTGGAAATTCAAAATCGAGGCCGAGGGAACGTTAAGAAAAACGAGGTCAGAGTCGTGACGTCATTCGGCGGGGGAAGTCCTGGAGGCGGATCCTGAAACAGGAGGAATGTCGTGCGGTGAGAGTAAGAAACGTTTCTCTGCTGTTTACCCGATCAAACTCACGGAAGTGTCGCGTCTGATTACAGATACTGTATAGACACCAGTCATTATCCTCTCTTCAGTCCTGCCATCTAGAGCATGATTCAACATCAAGAGAAAAACAAAAGCAATATGAACCCCATATGCCACCATGTCAGTGAGGCAATGGAACATGGCTTCATAAGAGCAACTTTCACTTTAAACACCAGCACGTCTAGTAGAGTAGTTTTGAGTAGTTTTTTTTTTTTTTTAACTGATTGTTATACCCTTGGATGAAGCAAGTTTTAGCCATGGGTGGCCTCTTGCCACCCCAGTGTGAAGCCTGGCCACCCCATCCTTCTACTTATTAGCAAGCATAGCCGCAGCAGTAGTTATACTAGTCATCTTCAATTTTATCTATAGCTTTGTCTCAAAGCAGCTATACGGAATCAAAAAGAAATTTAGAGAAATTAGATGAAATACGAATAAATCAAAGCGATCAGATAGTCCCTGATGAGCAAGCTGAGGGCGACAGTGGCAAGGACAAACTCTTTGAGAAGGCAATAGGAAGAAACCTTGCGAGGAACCAGCCTCAACAGGGAACCCATCCTCATTTGTGTGGTATTGGATTGCAGAAATTGGAGTGTTAGGAGTCCGGACGTTCAGTATAACAGGAGAGGTCTTTAAGTTAATATGGAGTCCACTTTCGGTATTAGTAGACAGAGCATTTAACAGTGTCATATTATGTGAAACTGAAAGTCTTGATTAATCTTCAGTGGGAATAGCAGAAGATTTACCCTAGCACCTCAATGGACGAGTGTTCGACTTCCGCTTCGGGTCTGTGTGTGTGGAGTTTGCATGTTCTCCCTGTACTTCCAGGTACTCCGCTTTCCTCCCAAAATCCAAACATATGCAGGGCAGGTTAACTGGTATACCCAAATTGCACATAGTACAGTACGTGGGTGTCCTCAGATGGATTGGCAACCTGTCCAGGGTGTACCTTGTCTAATGACCAAAGTTACCTGGCATAGGCTCCAGTCTCCCATGACCCAGTACAGGATAAGTTTTATAGAAGATTTCATCACCAAGCAAATTCAGGCAGCTAACAGTAGTGTTCTACTGACTGCATTAATTGTAGAAATAACACTGGATTTCTTGAGTTTATCAACTACAGCTAGACCTTGTTGCTGAATTCGAAAAAGGTTACATTATTACATTAGCTATGGGATTATTATTACAAATTTGCTCCACATTCCGCCTTCTACAGGGTAGCCACATTAAGGATGCAAAATTGATATTTTAACCCAGTCTCGCCCCACAAGGTCCATATTACCTACCCACCTATTGCAAAAGCTCTGTTGATACCCCTGTATAGTTTATTTCTAAGTACAGTTTGTCAAACACTTTGTTTGTGTTTTAAATCTTCTACCCTGTCCTTAGGAACACCACTGACCAGATCTTATTTGGCACAGTAGTGACATTGACATGGTAGCTGGGCATTAGTATTGTACTGGTATGTACGTATCAGGCACACCAGGATTGCTGAGATTTTTAAAGACCTTACTATCACTGCCGGGCTAAGAACTGGTTCACCAACAGCAGTGTTTTTTGTTAGATGAAGGAACAGATGAAAATGATCACCGGGAACATGGAAAAATTGTGCAAAGTATAACAATGTGCCAAATAACGACATTTACAGAAATATACAGTGCTTGTAATATTTCTTTCCAGTAATAGATGGGGAAGAGCAGGCATAACAAGCGTGTGGTAGGTTTACCTGAGAAAATGGTTAACGTCGATACTAAGAGATTCTTGCTTGAGTATTAAATGGAGACTAACAGTGCTGCTGGACATTTTTTAATGCAGCCAAAATAAAGAAATATGAACTAGTCAAGCCAATTCAGTTAAAATCGTTAGTTAATTTGTACCATTTTAGGCAATTTGTGTACCCTAGGAAGCTCTTTTTTTATTAGGTTTTGACTTCCAGGTTAAATGATTCACATATATCAAATAATATAAAGACAAAAGACTTTATATTATGTAATATATGTGAATCATTTAACCTGGAAGTCAAAAGCTGAGCAAATGTATAGGACTACTCTAAAAAGCCTCACTTCATTCAAACACATGAACTGGTTCAATATCCCAGTGTTTCACCAGAGCACACAGTCACAGATAAGCAGCTCAAGGCCAGGAGTATGTGCAAACAATACATGGTTTCATTCAATCAAGCACAAGTCCTGGCTATTAGTAATGTACATTTATCTACTTGGATGCCACAAGGCAAAATGTTAACGCACATGCCGCCTTCTAACACCGACTATGACAGAAGTGTGCAAACTTCTCACAAGGTGATTAGAAAATATCTTGCAACGCAGGCAGCCATTTTTTGCTTAATGTGTTTTTTTAATGACCTCATGGGGGTCTTTTAATGTGGAGTTTAAATGACAGAACAAATCTGATTTGAAAACAGGGCTACTCAAAACAGGCCCTAATAAGTGCAGACAAAATGTTTGTTACCCTTGAAAGCTAAAGTCACACACATCCTGTGCTTTTTAAAATAATTTAGGTCACACAGCAAGGACCCACGGTGGATATCAAATAAGGTTACCAAAATCAAAGAAGGATCCTTGCTAAAAAAAATTTTACAAGCAGAAGCGAGAGAAAACAACTTGACAAGTCGACGGGATTTTAGTAACAAAATTAAAATGAAATTGTTTGTTAATGACCCATAAAACAGGCTGATAAAATACTAACATCAGTTTAAATTAGCAACTTGATTGTAGCTTTATATGGAAACTGATAGTACAAGTGTATGACTAACACACCACCGCCAATATGGTCTCAAGTCAACACGGCTTCTGTTATAGAATTTGAAGGGCCCTTGTTTAGCTTGTTTGCGCAGACAACACCCATATTTACCTGAGTATTGAAGAAAGCCTGCGCTTTATGAATTGAGTCAATAATGACCTAGATGTCTTATCAGTTGACAGGATAAAAACCCTCTGAGTCAAGCTGCAGTAAAATTCTCCAATAGTGTGGAGCATTGCAGATTTAAGGACTTTGCTCTCACAATATTTGCTCGGCGTACAAAGACAACTTAGCGTATTGGCTACTTAAAGCCAAGCCACACCTGCAACCACTATGGTACTACACTTTACAGTATCTTTCCCTAAGCCCTGTTTATAATGCTCTTAAAAGCAGACCAGCAGTTTTTTTTATTGTTTTTTTTTTTATTGTTTACAACTGCGTGTTGACAGGCATAATATGCACACAGTTAAGAAGGCGGTAAGGAAGCAGAAACCCGAAGGCTGGAAGTTCGCTGAACATTAACAGAATCTTCAGTGTCCTCAATAGGTCTACCAACAGCACTATTTTTTTTTTATTACCCAAATAATAAAATAAAAAAAACTTTAAAAACACACTGAAAATTATGAATAAAATTCTTACAGCAAATTTGTAAACTCTCCCACAAATAAAGCAACGAGCCTTGATCTAATAAAGTTTATTTTCTTAAAAATGACCAGTTTCCTTTTTCTTTTGTTTTCTAGGAAATTAAACCCTTTTTGAATTCACACTAGCATCTACATAATGGTTATTGAATACTTCACAATATATTAAGTCTAGATGTTATGGTACATGCATACAATTGCGGCGGCATGAGAAGCCACAGTCACCACATTACACAGAGATGGGGATGATGAAGAGAGGGGCAAAAAGACAATGAGGCTGTAGAGACTTGTGTTTCAGCTTCGAAGAGGCCAGGGCCTTAAAACATGGCAAACTCCAGCAATGCTTTTCAATTATATTCATCACTCAAAACCAGGCACATAAAGGGGCCAAGGACCAAAAAGAAACCATATATTCTAATAAAACTGGGAGAAATATTCATCACTGTCCATGAAATTAATTCTTTGGACAAAAAAAAAAAGCATAAGTGAAGCATGACTTCACATAATCGTTAATAAATGTTCCAGTGTTCACAAACACTTCCATTGACTTTGGGACCTTATTAGCACTTTAAAGTCTGATTAGAAATTATGTTTCCAAATGTTTAGGCAGACGACAGACACTGATTTAAAAAAAAAAATAAGGAAAAAAAAAAAAAAACAGGGTAAATGGCCCTGTATACCCTAATGGCAGTGAAAGATGAAGCAAACACTGAGACCACATACAGGCTTTATAAGAGACACAGCCAGAGAAAACCTAAAACCCCAGAGGGGAAAAAATAAAAAATAAAAAAATAACAAAAAAAATTATATATATATAAAAAAAAAAAAAAAAAAAAAAATTGCTTCATACCTTGCCTATCGAAAACCATAGCTGGAGGACATTGTAGTGTTTTCCAAATCTTTTTTTTTTCTTTTCACTATTCCTCTTTCACAGAAAGAATTTATATGCTGAGACACAGTATGATTACAAGCCTAACATGCGCTAACGAAAATATTAATAACAATAATAATTATAATATATAATAAAATAAAAGACATTCAAATACTGTAAGATTTTTGCTTGAAAATACAAAACTACATGGGAAAGCATTAAAATCATATTTGTTGATCAGAATAACATTACCGTTTTAAAAAAAAAAAAAAAAAAAGGAAAGGAAAAAAAAAAAAAAGACGAAGCAAGTGCTAACCACATTTTTTCAATTTTTTATACCATACATATAACCAGCAAATCTGTTACCTAGAAACAGTTGCCAAGGAAGCCATGTCATCATGGCTCTCCCTCTTATCCAGGCAGCGTCTCTGGGGGAGGGGTGATGGCTGTGGGTTTCTGGCCACTGTTACATCTGTACAAAACTGCAAAAGAACTTCACCTGGACCTGCACGGATCTGAGACTGCACAGGCTTATCGGTTTGGACGTTTCCATCGCTCTTCTGCTGAAATTTGATGCCAATGTTATCTCTTCTCTTAATCTCCAGAATCCTGAGTCAACATATTGCTTCTCTGTGCAGCTCTTAACTCTTCCAAAGCTTTAGTCAACTATTACATCTTTGCAGATTGAGAGCCAACTGAAAATGAACGGGGAAAATCTCTCGCATCCGCTTGCATCAGAACCCTTTTAGCAATATAGACGCATCTCTATCCAGCAAACAGGCAGAGATCCAACGGAGTCCCATGTCTCCACTCAAAATGGTTTCCTTTAGCATACAACAATTCATTCAAGTCTAAAAAGTTTGTTGTCCTGTCCCTTTGTATGTAGAGTCTTTCTAACACCAAAGTTATAGAAGCTCTTACGTTGTAGACAGGATAAATTAAAGACCAGGGTGCTGAGATGGAGAACAGGCCGAGCCTCAGTTGTGTTGTAATGTGTTAGACTCTATAGGAGGTGCCGAGTCGTACAGAGTGTCCGTGTCATGTGTCGGCTCTCCAGCTAATGTGCAAGGGTTTGACAGCGTTCCCGCACCACAGTCACAGAAAAACCTACATGGGTTAAAACAGACATGCATGGATTAGACAATATTCAACCAAAGAATCATAAACTTATACAAAGTGAGTGGCCTCAAACAAACATTGGTTTGAAAAACAAAACCTGCAGGACTAACCTATCATGTCGTATAAACTCGACATCGTGGCCTTGGTGGCACTTCTTAATACAGTTCACACAGATTGCATTTCTGTCCGTTGTGTTACAGGTATGGCACCTGAAACCACAAAAGGCAAAGAGAAAAATATCACATAAATACAAAGTAAAACTTCAAATTCCAGGCATGTTTCAATGAGGTGATCACTACACCAGTTACTGTACCTGTAAAAATCGTGCATGGGATAGCTGGTGTAACTGGAAATCTTGTACAGGCACTGACCTCTGCTCACAGCTTTCTCTATGGCATCCTGATTGTTCATTATTTTGTTGTCTGAGGGATTAATAAAAGGACAAGTACATTAGATGTCAGGCAGCAATAACAAACGGCAGTCATGGTGTTCGATAACAATAATTACCTTTCATTGTGACGTTGACACCAGAGGCAAGAAACAGCCCTCCAAATCTGTTATTGAATATCTGATTGCCTTCTAAAGTTGCTGTGGCATGGTTTGTTATCTCAATACCTAAAGAGAAGAAATGAAATAAATTATTGCAATCCTAAAGTGTGTAACTAGTAAAACAAAACAACTTTTGAAAGTGTGCAAGATCCAACTGACCTGCAGCAAAACCATCAAATATTCGGTTCTTTCTCAGCACTGGGTGACTGTTGGTGCTAATGAGGACACCAGCCTGGGCATTTCTGAAGATGTCATTTTCCTCCAACAACCCTACATGCAGAAACATTTATAGCAGCGTCCAAAGCCATTATCAGAGATCACACCAGTCTAGCACATTGTTGTTCATTTGCATAGACTTCAATTTCTTAAGCCTTACCCCTTCCGCCATTGAATATGCAGATACCGCCATCCCGCCCATCATGGATCTTGTTCCTGCGTAGGGTGGGGTTGCTGTCGGTCTTGATCCATACTCCTGCCATGGCATTGTCAAATATCTCATTGTCCTCAATGAAGCCCAACCCTGAGAGGGGAAAATAAAGGGTCAAAAATTGTCTTATATATTATGCAAAAATAATTGATTTATCTGCAATTAAAGGCAATATTAAAGGGTGGGGGGTGGGGGGAGGGGAAAAAAAAGATTGGCCAGTTTGGGCTCAAAATTTCATTAAAAGCATGGAATGGAGGAGGGAGGTGCCACATAACTCACGTACCAGAGTTGTAAACAAGAATGCCTCCATTCTGCCCTCCCCAGATTTTGTTTCTTCTAATCTTGGGGTTGCTTCCAGTTCTGTCATTGCATAAAAGGTGGATATGTTGTAGGGTTGCAATTCGCATGAATATTTAAAAACAGATGCAACAGAGTCAACACGTGCACTATACACACTGATATAAACAGGAACAACCTTGAATGCCAGAGTAGCCTACCTGATTTGTACCCCAGAGTACATGTGGTTGTAGATATCATTATCTTCCAATACTCCATGACCGTTATCGTAGAAATACACTCCAACCTATGAACAAAAGTCGGAGTTAAATTAATAAAAACACAAAGTAAAAACATGAGAACGAAAGGATGTACCCACCTGTTTGCCACTGTGTATCCTGTTCCGCCTGAGCACCGGCGTGCTCCCTGTGGTCACCCAGACTCCTGCCAGAGTGTTGCTATATACTTCATTCTCCTCAATAACACCCTGGCCCTTCTCGTGCTATGACCAGACACAAGTGTTTAAACATATCATCAGACGATCCAACATACTTGAATATACTTAGACATTTTCTAAAAAAATGTAATCTATACAATTGTATCGATACATTTACCCCCAATTAACAAACGATACTCACCACATAGATTCCTCCATGCTGTCCATCATGTATCTTGTTGTGTCTGACTATAGGGCAGCTGTTGGTTCGGATCTGAATGCCAGCCAGGGCGTTTCCATAAATATCATTGCCCTCTATAAGACCTCTGCCATCCCCAAATATGTACACGCCCCCTTGGTTTCCATTGAAGATGGCATTACCTCTGAAAAAATAAAAATATATACACACACCATACAACTGATTACTATAACATTTAAAACAAAAAAAGCACACCTGTAAAGTACCCCAACCATTATTTAAATTGAAGGTGAAGACATGGATCAGAAACCCAAACTATGTTGAATTTTCAAACAAACATGTAGAGCAACTCTGATAACCTCGTCTCTAATTTTCACACACACCCTAAAAGAAACAGACAGAACTAACCTAATGGTGGGATCACTGTTTGACGTGATCCACACACCAGCAAAGTTATTTGCGTAGATCTTATTCTCTATGAACTGGCCCCGGCCCTTCTCGTGGACGTAGATGCCTCCTGTTTGGCCGTGGTGAATCTCGCAGCGCACCACTGTAGGGTTGGCATACGCCTTCACCTCGAAACCTGCAATTCTGTTTCTGTGGATGTTGCAGCTCTCAAAATAGCCCTGTAGAGGGAGACATTAAACAGGTTTTTCACTTAATGGCTGGTGGAGAGCAATGAGATCATAAAGTCAAAATGGAGCCTTGATCCTACCATGCCATGGTCAAACGTGAACACGCCAACATCTCTGCCATGATGGATATGGTTCCTCCTGATGATGGGGTTGCCATGGTTTTTCACCCAGATCCCCGCTAATGCATTGTTGGAGATTTCATTATCTTCATAAATGCCCTAGAAATGTCAAACAAACTCAATTACAACACCAGCTCTCTAGTACTGATGGTCCCAGCACATCCTGCAATTTTAAAAAGTGTTTACTATAATTTTATATAACCAGATGTTATTTTGCTTGTGTAGTTAGTATTTAGAACTATTTTGACTTTAAATGTAGATGTTAAACATTTATGCATGTTACTGTTAGGAAAATACTGGCTCTGATCACAGATCACTCCAACATCCACCCACACATGTATTTAAGTGTAAGGACATAGCAGCATACAATGTTACATTAGGTGTAATAACCCTCAGTGTCATCTAATTATAATTCATAAACTAAATGCTCAGAGCTTAGAACCTCCCGAGTCCACAAGAGGGCTCCCTTGAATAATAAGCAACTAAAATGTAAGTAATGCAGTTATCTACATGAATGGTGGGTGAATATACCACACCACACCAAACCAAACCACATTATACAGTACCGCAGTTCCCGTGTTGCCATCTTTATTCCAGAATGTTAAACCGAATTAAACCGAATTGGGTATAAATACCGGGACGCAACCATACCAACAATGTGCACTAAACTGTCTGGTTGGGTTTAGTCTTGTATGATTTATTTAAACGGTAGTGTTTTAATTTGTATGCACCTCAACGCTCAGTGCTGTCTGCACTTCTATACATTACATTCAAATTCCACACAGTTGAGAGTTGAGCAGCTCCTCTGAAAAGTAGAAGCTAGCATTTACTTTAGGATTTTTCAAGCTCAAATCATCTCTATTGTTCATGTCACCAAAGCAAATGAATTCTATTTTTGCATATTTAATTTTGATTTTGGCTTCAAATTTTTATGAAAACAAGATCAAGATTAAACAATTATTGTGCTACATTCTGTTTCACAATGGTATTCTCGTGTCGCGTAAAAATCCTGCGCATTCATTTGTTTCACAGAGATGCGCTTTTGAGCACCTCTCACTAAAAGCCCTAACTTACTCCCAGACAGAATGTGAGAATTCTTGTTTTTTTTTTTTTACTTTTTGTTTTGTTTGTAGTCTTTTTTTAGTTTAGTTATATACAAAGTTTAAGAAAATTATTTTTTTTTTATTATTTAAGAAATGCATATTTCAGCAAATACTCATGATAATTAATTATTAACTTAATATCCCCCAAAATAATCGTAATTATAATTTTTGCCCTTACTGAGCAGCCTGGTAACACAACTGCCCCGTGATAGGGTTTGTGGTCAGCAATCAGCTTGGCTCACCCAGGTAATTATCAGGACAAAAAGCTTGGTGTTAACTGAGTAATATTAGTACATATTAGTAGTAAGTTGAAGCGGTGTACAGATGACAAGGTGGCAGAGCTGGTTTAATTCAGCAGAAATGAAGCAAAGGCTAATACACGCCGGCATCTGCATCAGTACCATGATCCTACTGGAAGTGTTTACTCTCAGAACTAAAGATCAAAGCAAATAAGCACACAGCCAGTGTGACCATTAATTAGACCACTGCATAGCTATAACTACTGATATCCAAATTATTTTGCATGGATTCTTCCTTTTAACAAGATGTACCTTCTGATGAGACAATTACAGCTGACTTTATGAATAACACTGATGTGCCACCCCCTCCCCCCCTA
The DNA here is from genome assembly GCA_030347435.1 of Clarias fuscus. Taxonomy (NCBI): domain Eukaryota; kingdom Metazoa; phylum Chordata; class Actinopteri; order Siluriformes; family Clariidae; genus Clarias; species Clarias fuscus. Next base: position 10,079,358 of record CM059220.1, on the reverse strand, counting down.
AAAAATAAAGAAATTAAATTTAAAAAAACCTGCATTTTGTGCTCTGACTCTTACCTGTGCATGATCAGTGATGTAGAGCCCCACATTTTCACAGTCACTGATGTTGCAGTGTTTAATGGTAGGACAGGCACCTTGCCCACTTACACACACTGCAGACCCCACTGTAAAATCAAAGAGGAGAATCTCCATGAAGTTCAGAATATATGACGAAAGTTAAGCTTAAAGCAGTAAAATAAGCAAATAATGCAATTTAATGTTTACTCCAAAACAAGTAAATGTATGAATTTTTCAACCTCTCAAATAAAACAGTGCTTTTGCAGGCTTTAAACAATTTAATCATATTCTGGGCAAACAAGGGGGCGAGGCTGGAATAAAATAAAAATAAAACAAATTGAGACCAGTTGACCAGACCTGTGCAAGTGCTGCGGATAATGCAGTGGTCAATATTCGGGCTGCAGTTCACTGTGATCTCCAGGCAGTGGTGTGCATTGTGATGCTGAGCTGATTTATCATCAGGGTTAAACTGTATGTGAAACAAAATATTAAAAAATCATCTTACCCCCAAAGTTAGACTAAGAATAATAAATAAATAAATAAAATAAGTAAATACATGAAAATAATTCAGAAGGACATACAAAACTTACCCTAATGGTCATATAACCTACATATGCATCTTCTGAACCTTCCATAAACACAAATGTTGAATCTCTAGTGTTCTCAATGACAACTTTATCAGCTACTTTTCCAGGAGCTGTTAAGAAAACAAGACAATATTTCAAACGCATTATCTGGCACAGTCCTGAAATGCATTTTGGTGGCTCCAGTTAAAAATTTGACTCACCTGCACCGATCATCGTAATGGGTGACTCAATGTAGATCCATTCGTCTGTGTAGATTCCAGAATGAACAAATATGAGCCCGTCAAAGTGGGCCTCCTGAACTCCTCCCAATGCATCCTCAATGGTGTCATAGTACTGCAGACCAGATCGAAATATTACATTGGTCTGTAAAGTTTAGATAAGGAAGCTATATTTTTAGTAACACAAACACACAAAAAAAAAGGCAACAAGCATTTCATACCAGCATATTCTCTCTGCCTTTGTATCTGGCTGGATTGCTGTAGAAATGTTCTGCAAAGCCAGGCTTTACGTGTGCTCCCTTATACTGTGAAGGAATAAACAATTCTTTTAAAGGCAAAAATTAAATTATTGCATAGACTCGATGCAATTTATTTAATAATACTCATTTGTGACTCTTGTGGTACAAATTCTCCCCCTTCGCCCTCTCCATTTTGTAATTTTTTTTTCAAGCAAAGTCTAAGGACATTTCACAAGACTTTCATACCAGTTGCTGAAAGCTTTCCTTCCATGGGTTCGGCTGCTCATACTCTTCAGGGTTTATCTGGTAGAATTTCCCCGGTTCTGGATGCATCATGGGCCGTGTATATTCAAACACCTCCATGTACAATCTCTTCCTGTGGGACACATTAAGGAACATCAAAAATGAACTGGAACTTTGATAAATGAAACGGTCATATGGTTCTTTAAACACGTTTAAAGATCATTAATACAGGCATCGTGGGCCGCCATGCCGACTAGACCACACCACCATGCCTATATGACAGACCATACTTAAAAATAAATAAATCGCATCCAATGTACACTCATGGGAACTAAATCAAGTCTCGGTCAGAAGCCTCTCTCCGTATTTCCTCCCTGTGTCAATCTGTTGTGTTTCTGACAGGTCTGGTAAGAAAAACAAAAACAAACCCAGAACCAGTGTTGAAAGTGCACCATTCAATGCACTCGCCCATTTTTTTTTTTTTTGTGAAAGGTGAACTGGATGGATCAGATTGCAACTAAAGAATGTGAGTGAACATTGTTAACATCCAGGCTGATGAATCGTTCATTTGATTTAGAATATTGCTAATACACACAGGGCGCACAATGATCACAGCTCCCTGATGCCACGCAAATCATGAGCAATTAAATTTGAGATTTTAGAATGAGCGAGGGTAAGGAGGCACACGCTGCTTCATCTTGTGCTAAGTGAATCTTACATTGTTCTTTGCAGGTAGTACTTTACATTTAACCTCAGTGTCACTCTCCATCGGTTCAGTTCAGTCTCGTGCAGCATTGTGGCCGAGTTGTCAATAAAGCAAAGATACAAAACAGTAAAATGTACTGCTAGCTATAATAATAGTAAAAATAATTTAGTTTTGATCGCTGCATTTTTCTGTTGCCCATGATGGGTTTAATGTATGTAAAAGACAAGTTATTGGGAATTTAACAGTCTCACTTCTCCATTCATTAGCATTTGATATTGAACACTATTTGAACTGGATCTGGATAGCCACTATATTGAGGACCTGTGTAACGAGACAGACTTCCTATTTACTTGGGTTTAAGATTGTTTGTTCCAACTTCTTTGATTGTGAAGTAATTTGTAGCTCTGACAGTTATTTGTGTGCAAAAAGTACACCTTATTAACTCTCCTAGGTTTACTTGATCTTTATATGAAAATTAGCAGCCAAAAGATTTGTGTTGCGTGAGAAACAATTTTTGCACATACGAACAAAACTTCCATCATCCTCTTGCCACCATGCAAGGGAATAGCTGCTTCACTATCTAAACATTTTGCAGGGACCTTATTACTATTTTTAAACATCTAAATCAAATGATTACTGTAGAGTATAAACATTAATATTCCTGTGATCACACTCATAATTTAACACCCACTGCCGCTCATCTGGAACATCATATTGCAATAGAAAATGTTGTGATTTGTCTCTTGGCTTAGTTTCATATGAAAGCTTTCTGCATAACTGCAAAGGGCAAACAAACAACATATTGTATAGCAAGTTAAATAAAAATGTGCAGGAATGCATCTTCTTATTCAAGAGCAGGAAAACAATGACCCCGTGTAAAAACTTAACAAGACAAAATTGATTTCTTTACCACAGAATAGGGTCGTTAGCTAGCTCACTAAAGCGCTTGCAGACACAAGCAGCCTGGCACAGGTCTTGCTCCAGCAGGTAGGAAAAAATCTTCAGGACCACCTCATCTGGAAGCTTTTCTTGGAGATACTGTTCTGCAGGTGAAGCTATAGGATAAAACATGACAGAAATTAAACCAGAATGCTGCTGCTGTCCTTTTATTGTCCTACCTCATTTATGCTAATGTAAAACAACCGACATGTCTGCGATGTATGAAATTCAAATAAGACAAGCACATAAAGTGGAAGAGTCCACGGTTTAACATTGTTAAAATCACTGAGCTTCAAGCAAGTAATGAACAAAATTGCAGAGACCAGCATTTCCTGGCATTCACAACAAGAAATATGTACCAGTATCCCTGTAAGAGTAATTTATGCATATCTGTTAAGGAAAAAAAATCTAAACTGTAAGACCGTATTTTGTTATTCATCATTTAGGAATTGCGATGAAGACTTTATACTTCTCTTTAGCAAAAGTAACATGCAAACTGCATAAGCTGGTCTCACCACATGTCTATACATGTTACATTTTCAAATCATCATTAGGACACCATGGTAAAGAAATGTACATCGGCATAACCATAAGTTTAGACTTCTTCCTACTCCTTTTCGTACCGATTGATTCTTTTTCTTCTATAAAATAAAAATAAATAAAACTTAAGACAGTACTGAAATTCAAAGGTAACCTACACACTGCAATATTACTTGTTTAATAACAAAGAGGTAAGGGGCTACAGGCTTTGGTATTTCATTGTTTTCAGCATCAGGTGTCCATCCTGTGTCAAATGCCCACAAAAATGGTTCCACATCTGTATATTCAGAACAATGGGAGATCATGTGTTTCTTCACTCACCTGGAAGGTCTTGGGACTTCCCTGACACTCGGGCACGTTTTGCTCTGTGACCAAAGGTTTCTGTTGCTGAAGTGGAGGCTCCCTGAAAAACATATTTCTGCTTAGCTCCAAGTGTGCTCTGATTTTCATCTACGTCACCATTCACATGAAGGAAATAATTGTTGTAAACACCACCCATGTTTCACTCAGAAACACCCTCATTTTACAGAACAAACCATACTGGTATATTATTTTGTTTCATGCTGCCCATTACTGTGCTTAAAATCACCAGTACAAATGTAATGATAAATATGTAGTGCATGGTGGTTTTCCCAGTTGACTCTTACCTCCATACTGCTTTTTGTGGGACACGCGGTTCTTTTAGGCAACAAGGACTTTCTGCGGAGTTGATAGGGACTGTTTTGAGCTCCTGGACCAGATTCTTCTGCAACCATATCTGCAGGGACGTCCTCATCTGCAAAGAGGAGGGACAAAAGAAGGAAACACCTCAATCAGCTTTATGTTTCACATTCTCCAGTAGTACCCCTAACCCTCTACAGCCATGATGTATATTTGAAGTATATTTTCCGGGTGGTTTCATTACGGATCGAGGTGGGTAACCTTTTATAATTTGGTACCCCATGACAAAAACAAATGTAGCCAAACTCATAGTTACTGAGAAGCCCACTAAAAACTCAAAACTAGATTAGCTGTAACGGAGCAGGACAGACGAGTAAAAATAGATACACACTTGCAGGAAAATCATCCGAGGCACAGAACAAAAACCACTGGTCTAAATGCAAAGGGCCAGGGAATTGCGTCACTTCATCAACGGTGGCAAACTCAATGTTCTGCATCTAGTCCTATCAAAAATCATAAAAGAAATATATAAAATAATACACAATTAAGCAACTTATTTGTAGATTATGCAGCTTAACAGGACTCATCAGACTGTTCCTTGACCCTAATAAACAAGTCATTGTGAAGGTTTTTTTCCCCCATTAGAAACCAACCTATACTCCAGCATCCCAACCTGTGTATCTGTGCTTGAATTCATATACAGTACCTGGTGTACTGATCACCTGAGCAGTCTACAGTCTGTTCCTCCCTATTGCATATTTGGTACCTGGAGACAACACCCAAAATTGGCTAAATAAATGATGCACTAAGCTTGTGTACTGCCACTGGAAAACTCTTATTCTCTTACACCTATTTCAGACAAACATCATTGAGAAACGATGACAAGACCCCAAAATGCCAAATACTATCTGTGTTACGGGTGCCAAACAGCATTACATTTCCACCAGTATCGCACCTACACCAGAAGGTTTGGGGATGCTAACAAATAAATATGAAGTTTTTTTTTTTCTTTCTAAAGAGCAATGTGCTGGCAAATTTGGCTAGATGTATAACATGGTCTGGGATATAATTTACACTTGGGGTGGATTTGCATGTTTAGACATGTGACTGAAATGTATCTGACAAGATTAATGAACCGATACCTGCATGCAGATCAAACAAGGAACAACACAAAAGGCTTTTAAAAAATGTTAACGCTATCAGAAATGAGTACCTGTCAAAATCTGATGTACGGTCTAGATCCTTAGAGTAAACCAACCTCACCTCTGCAAGCTTCTGTTCCCAAGTTATGCAAAACTTTGTAGGTAGGATAAACAATACTGTGAGACAGTTTATGCTCATGTTCACAAAATACAAGCAAGCTGAACTCAACAGAGTATTTCAGAGCACCATCAGACTTGATACTCATTGTTAGATCAATGCATCCTTATTAAAGAATATGAAGTGAAATTTATGACATGAAAAAACAGTGAGCGCATGCACTAAACACACACAGACAGATGTATATTTAAAAAATAGAGAAATGCAAAAAGTAATATATGCATATATGCAAATGGAAAAAATGCAAACAACTAACTGATCAGGTCAACACATCACTTACATTCAATCTACAATACAAAAAAAAAAATGTCTGACAACCCCAATACAAAGACTAACAATACCCAGAGAGCTGTATCTTCCCGGATTCGTCTTTGTAGGCAACATAAGCCTTAAAACACCCACCAGGCGATGATCCATGTAGGCTGAAAGGGGTTAAACCCAAGGTTTCTTGGTCACCACACAGTCTATATGGCTACAAGCAAACCAAGGCCTTGTCGACCGAGATGTTTAGTGAAACCATGGCGTTTCCAGTTAGCTACCTACTGTTGACATGAACCTTATTACCAACACCGACTGGCTTGACAGTTACCCAACATAAACAAATGCAATCCTGAAACACAAGCATTTTTTTCATACAGATTCAGCGTGAATCCAACTGCGTAGTCGCTGGAGGCTAGTTAGCTAAATTACTTACCGAGCTAGCTAGCTCCTGTGTAATCTGTTTGAAATAAAACAACAGCGGATCCGAACAATGCTACAACGCCGTAATTACAGTCTTACACACATACAATGTGGGTACCTCCGTATCTTCCGTAACATTCACTTGGACATTTTGTTTGCCTGACAAAGCTTGACGGTGGCTAAATCTATAGATAGATAATTAGAAAGATAGAAAGGCAGCCACCAAACTAGCTAGCTAACATTGGCTATTACTCCATATACACCCCCTCTCCAAAATGGCAGCCCACCGGCTAGCTAGCTAGCTAACCAGCTGCGCAACGCAGATTTAATGTCCAAACACATTCATTTATCATGTTACCTGACGAACGATACCTACTACTAGGTATTTGTGTCCGAAACAGTCTTTCGGGCGTCATTTATTTAATTTAAGGCGCAACAGCTTCACAGTGACTCCGAGTTTTAGCTTTAATCCCATAGTTAGCCAACAAGCTAATATTTGTAAGCCTAAACAAAGCGCGGCCTGGCCTGGCCTGTATGGCGCGGTCTACAGAAGCCTCGACGTTTCCTGCTGAAGCAGCTCAAACATCGGGGCTTCCGAACAGCCGGCTCGTGTAGAAACACGACGACGCGATTGCGTGGGGGGAAAACGACAGAATACGGATATCGTCGTTATCCGGCGGCGTGTTCAGCTGGTCTCACCTCTCTCGCCGTTGTTCCTCTCGGGCTGCACCGGGCGCGGCCTCGATACTCGCCTGGGTCTTCTGTTGGTCGCTCTGACGGAGTTCATTTGGCGAGTTGATTTTTTTTTTGTTTGTTTCAAAAACTCACAACGCTTTTTCTCTAACGTTCCTCTTCCGTCGTTAACATGGGGGTCCTCGGATTAATATCAACCAAGTCAAATGCGTAAACACTTCAAAATTCGCTGACCGAGAGCTAGTTATTTTTTTTTCGGGGTGTTGGGACAGCTCCCCCTGTGCTGCTCGGTGCTGGAGCTCGGTGTCTCTCTCTCGCGCAGGAGGAGCCATTAACGCTAACGCACTCGCAGACAGCGCGCGCGCGCACGAGAGGGAGAGGGGGAGGACATCACAAGGGATCCCTGTGTTCACCAATGAAACGCATACACTGCATCCGCTCGCGCGTCCGGATCGCACCGTGCATCCTCTTCACAAACACCCCGAAAAATCACACAGGGTGTTACAGGCATCGCGTTATCCGAAATTACTCAAAGCACTACAATGTGAACGCACCACACGTGTTTAAAACAACGTCAGATAACGCCTTCTTTTGAACCTTAACCTTATAGAGCTGGGCGATATGATCGTTACCACGATATTTTAGTATAAATTTACATCTTTTTGAGAATGGTTGCCGTTGTGAGGTGCTTTAAAAAAAAAAAAAACTTCTAACAAGTAATTAAGACTGAATTCATCTATGTAGCAAAATAAATATACCAATGCCTATTACGTTTCTATTTTGTTTATTACTTTTTTGTAAACTTTATATACTGTACACTATATGGATAAAAGTATTTGGCTAAACCTGTTAATTATTGAATTCAGGTGTTTCATCAGGCTAGTTATCCCCAGCATACCAAGACGTCCTGGACAAAGTTATGCTATGTGACAACAGTTTGGGGAAGGCCCTTGTCTATTCTAACATGACTGTGCCACAGTGCCCAAAGGTGATAGTATAAAGACATGATTTGATGAGTTTGGTGTGGAAGAACTTGACTGGCCCTGACACAGAGCCCTGACCTCTAGCCCATTGAGCACCTTTGGGATGAACTGGAATGGAGATTGCGAGCCAGGCCTTCTCATCCAACTTCAGTGCCTCCTGACCTCATAAATGCTTTACTGAATGCATGGGCATGAATTCCCATAGAAACACTTCAAAAAAAGAGTGGAAGCTGTTAGCTGCGATAGCGGGATCAATATGTATATACCAATATATAGATATACCAATATACAGCATATACATAAACTGAAATTCGGTTTCACATGCCGCTGTTGTTAGTTCAGCCACTGGAGCAGGCCTCCCTCAATGTGTAACAGTAGGCGATATCATCATCATATTTTATGCCATACTGTGACAGTGTTACTTTCTGAATGTAACAGTAGGCAGCAAATACGATAGGCAGAATTAAGTGCTGACGAAAAATTGAAGCAGCGTGAGGAGCAGCAGCGAGTTGACCACACCCTCTACTTCCTGCAGGTAATGGTAGCATGCTTGTGGGTAACCTCTAGTAACCTATAAACACTGAAATGAGGTGAGAATACAGTACAGTACACCCAGAACCAAAATGCACACAAACATTAATGCTTAGAAGCACCAACCAGATTATTATTATTCACTCACTTAAAAGGCAGTAGTACACACTGCACCATATTTTCACTATAGTCCCGTTCATGTTAGTTTAATACATTTTTCCCTCCGTTATTTAATTGTTGGTGCACTTTGAGGCAAGGCTTCCCATAAGAGGTTTAATCAATGGATTATGTATTCTGCTGTACTGTTGCCATGGAGTTGGGAGAGGTGTCTCTTCTGTTTGTTAGGCTTTGAACCAATATTTGATACCAATATTTCCATCCTTTTATCTCTCTCTCTCTCTCTCTCTCTATATATATATATATATATATATATTACATACATACACAATAATAAAACAGAATGTAACAGTAACGGTGTCAGTGGATGTAACAAAACATGTAACAGTAGGCAGCATCATTAACTTTTATGCCATACTGTAGGGTGTCACAGGCATTTCTCGCTGGATGTACTGTAAGTAGGCAGCACAAGTAGACAGGCAGAAGTAAGGTCTGACGAAACATTGAAGCAGCTCGAGGAACGACAGTGAGTTGACCGTACACTCCATTCGCAGGTAATGGTGGCATGATGTTCCCCTTAAGTTTACAGGTCCATACAGAAGCAATATAGTAGAGAGGATTGATGTGTTTCATTGAGGATCCTCCGGCACATCCCACCTTGCAACGGATAAGCGTGCACTTAATCACGATCTTACTGTATATAAGGATGCTGACACTTATTAGTGTCTGTGTTTTTAAATACATGTAGTCCAACTATCTGATTGTAAGATTAGGCTTACACAGTATTGTTCCAGATTCTTGATGACATGAAGATCTTTTAAAAGTATCCTAATTTTTTTTTTTAACTTTCAGAATGATAGTAGGGAACAGAATTATTTTTCATGTAAAATAAATCAAGAAACATGAAAATGTATTATTGAGGCTGCATTCACGCAGAAGAAAAAGACTATAGTCTCTAATGTCAGTAGTGTATATTTGAGTGTATTTCAGGAATTTTTAAAAACTTCTCACAAATCAGAAATGATTGCCTTTAAACATTCTACTTCAACAGATATTTCCTAGTTAGATTATTATAATAAAATGTCCCTGCTGTGAATTGCCAACTGTGTCAAGAGAGTCCGAGTCTTCTGAGTCTTTATTAACCGATTTATCCCGGTCATGGTCACACACTATTCAGTTCTCTAATATATGATTTACCCACTAGATGGCAAAATTTCCTTGATACATATTTCTCTACAGCGCAGCCTTGCTGGAGTCAAAATGACAACTGAACACATCCTCACATCAAATACCCTAGAACCTTCTGTCAAAGACACCGTTTGAAGGAAGAAAGAAAGACAAATAGGCAGAATACAGTATGTTTACTAGAAAAAAAACTGAAACAAAAGGACACGGCTCTAAAACACATTTCTATGATAGATTCTGAGAATATTATACACAAGCAAGGGGAAACATTCCACACAACATCAATCCTTATTCCAGCGTAGTTTTCGCATTCTCAGTACGTGAAACTATGTTATTAACAAAGGCGTTGTTGTGGGAGACAACGTCAGCCTTGAGTTTGCGCAGTTCTGTTTTGATTGCCTCATCAGTCATGTCCTGAATCGGCAATGCCTTCACCTTCCTCAGGAAATCCTCAATGATCCTCTGACCATCCTACACGTAGATCAACCAGGGAAAATAAATCAGAAATCGCTTAAGTTTTGCAGAGCACCTAATAAATTACAGAGCACAAAAAAAAAAAAAAAAGCCCACCATGATGACCTCACCTTTTTCTCCAAGCAACGCTTTTTAGCTTCAGGTCCAGCATCATCAACCGTGGACACATCCTGAAACTCTTCAAGCTCCAAAGCCTTTTCTCGAGCATAAGCAATGACGTGTTTGGGGAAGTTAGCCAGCTCAGCCACATGAATTCCAAAGCTCTGGTCACACACACCTGATCAGAGGGTAAACAAGGGTAAACTTTATCCAAAAATGATTCTTTTTGATTGTGTAAAGCTGCTTTGTGACAATGATAAGTGTTAAAAGTGCCATAGAAATAAAATTGGATTGAATTCAAACACACAAGATACACGATTTCTTAATCTGAAATAATTTCTTGCCTTTGTAATATACATTATGGCAATTACTTCATGCAAGAACATTAATGCAAAAATCACACCCAAACTGCACAATTACACAGCAATAAAAACACCGGCTTCTATTAAAAAAAAATGTTACGTTACTGTTATAAAGCATTTCGCTCAAGGACATTTCGTTTCAATACAATAAAAACCATTCGAAAATATTATATTAAAATGATGAGCTCGGATCTGCGGCGTCAGAACACATAACCGGACAAGATCTTGGGTGGCTAGTTCAATGCTGCGGTCACCACAGACAGGCAACAACCAAGCTCGTGCAAAGGAAGACATTTTCCAATTAAAATCTCAGTGTATGAGAACCATTTCAACGCTTGTCAAAAATAACACCAAACAGAAGACCAAAACACGATGACATGAAACGTACAGCACAGCCCCAAAGACAACAGAGCAATGGAGTGGACCACTAATATTAATTGAAATATTTAATATGACTGTCCAAACCATCTTCACCTTTGATCATTATACCATCAATCAAACATGACTGACCCGGTTTCACCCTGTACAGCATGGTGAGCATGTTGTCGGTGGTCAGTGCAGTGACATGGAGGTTGTTCACAGTAGACACTTGCTGTGCTAAAGCGGTCAGCTCATGGAAGTGAGTGGCAAACAGGCAGAAGGACTTCAGGCGCGTAGCAATGTACTCAGAAATGGCCCAAGCCAAGCCGAAGCCATCGTATGTGGAAGTGCCTCTTCCTAGCTCATCAATTATAATCAGGGAGTCCTCAGTGGCAGAACTGTTGTTTAAAAAAATCAAGATCCAGGTTGAGACGACAACAACACATGTCCATGCGTAATTTCAATATTTATCTATTTTTCCATAAAGTGGTGTCTAAATCACTCCAAGGTGATAAATACTGACCGTAAGATAGCAGCTGTCTCCAGCATCTCAGCCATAAACGTGGACACCCCTTTAATCTGGCTGTCCCCCGCACCAACACGGGCCAGGACACTGTCCACCACACTCACCTCTGCTTCATCACATGGCACGAAGCAGCCAACCTGAGCCATCAGCACGATGACACCCACCTGACGGATGTAGGTAGACTTCCCACCCATATTCGGACCTACATGGGGGGGAGGGTAAGAAAATCATGGTGCGTTAACTGCGTTATGTTATTTTTTGGTATTAAAGTTTAATGGTTTGCTAATGGTTTATGCACACACGCAATTATACCTAATGAACCCTAAAAACACCATCTGCACTGTCAAACATGGTGATGGGAACCTAATGTTTTTCAGCTGGTGGACCAGGGAACCTAATCACAGTAAACGCCACCATAAAAAAAAATCATCATTAACGCTCTCAACAGTATATACATGAGACAGTCTGCAGAGAAACTTGGCCCTGGGCACCAGTGGACATTTCAGTATGACAACGACCCAAAACACACAGCAAAAGTGGTGAAGAAATGGTTAGCAGGCAAAAACATTAACGTTTAGCAGTGGCCCAGTCAGAGTCCCGACTTAAATCCAACTGAGAATCTGTAGAGGGAGCTAAAGGTCAGGGTGATGGCAAGGAGGCCTTCCAACCTGAAAGAGTCGAAGCTCATCGCTAAAGTTGAATGGACAAAAATACCAGTGGAGACATGCAAAGAGCTGGTCATCCATTATAAGAAGTGTTTGATTGCTTTAATAGCCAATAAAGGAATTTCTATTGATTATTGAGAAGGGTATGAATAATTTTGGACATGACACTTTTTGCTCAAATGTAAATAAAAGTTGAGAAATATTTTTTCCCACACGATGACGCCTCTTGTACATCGCCTTATTATCTTGTGGGAAAAGCCTGTGTCATTTCCGGTCAAAAATAAATAAATAAATGCTTGCTGGTTGAATAAAATTACCTTTAAGTTGGATTTTGCCAGGGGTGTAAATAATTTCGGGCTTGACTGTACACACACACACACACACAGACACACACACAGACACAGTCCAGAGCAGAAATATTTATATCGTCCAAGCCCTACTGTAACGTACTTATATACACCTCAATTTTCATTTAAGACATACTTGGAAAATACCCAAACTATCCCTTTTACTGTCAGCTGGTGTAGATCGCGTCCCCTGTAATGGCCTGTCGCTCCATCCTACTCTTCGGCTTCAAATAACCATGAGACTGATTTTTCCAGTAACAGTTAACATTAATGTACCTGTAATGATGTGGAACATCTCCTTTCCCTTAGCGAAGGTCACATCATTGGGGATGAAAGCCACATCATCCTGGGCCTCGACACAAGGATGACGTGCTCCCTTCAGGATTAACCTGCCGGTCCCCTTCTCCAGTACCGTAGGCCTCACATAGGGCACGGGGGCCGCATGGGATACGAGCGCAAAGCTCACCACCGCGTCCAGCTGTGCTATCACGTCATTCAGTATCTGCAGGGGGTCTACATAGCCTATAGACCAAATATAACGTCAGCACCAGACCCGGTCATTGCAAATTCAGACTACTGAAAAGGGTTTTAAAAACAGATGAACTCCTCACCAGCAGCAATGCTGATGATCTCTTTCACGATGGCGTTCTGGGCCTCCTCGTACTCCTCCTTGCTTTTGGTGTACTCATCATTCAATGAGCTCAGCTTACTGCAAAAGCAGCCCTTACACTGTTATCACACACTAAAACTCACACGAATCTTCACCAGGCTCGACCCCTCACCTGTTGGTGAAGCGGACTCCGTTCTTCTGCACATCCAACGTGGTGAATTTCTTATTGTTGCGCAGGGTTTTCTCTTCTTTGCAGGTGACGCGGAAGAAGTATCCGATCTGCGCATTGGATTCCAGCTTTATCGTCTTACCCGCATCCAAACCTAAAGCACAAACAGACAGAACGAACCAAAAAGGAAAGAACAATGTATACCTTGCAACAAGACAGTTTTTTTTGTTTGTTTGTTTAAAAAAAAAAAAAAATCTGGCTTATTTTCACTAGGGTACTTAAACACATTAAAAAACACTTGTGAAGGCATTTTGCGAAGCAGAAGAACACTGGAAGCTATAAATAGGCATTACATAAATTTGGTTTTTAGATGCTTTTAAATACTAATAAGCTTTAAATGTAATGCAGCAGTATAAAATTAATCACTTTAACCGGATTTAACAAACTTACAAAATTACATTTCTTCTTATGAAACTATTTAAAAACACACTAAGCTTAATCACACACTGTCAATTTTATTGAAAAAAAATAAAAAATGTAGACTGAATCTTATCGCTTAAAATATAGAGTATAACAAAATGCCATTTTAGAACGTAAATATTGGCACCCTGGTAAATAATGGTATCTGTTCATTTCTATTTTTGTTGTATTCTTCGCCATGTGGCTCGATTTGAGTAGCACTCCACTGTTACGCCAAACCTACAGTATAAATCCTAGATAATGCAAAATCACACCAGACAGTAGATTCGTACAGAAAATGAACCATCAAAGACTATTTTTCATTTTTTTAAATAAACATCTAACATAAATCTACCCAGAATCCTTACTAAGCTCTCGTGCTGCACTGTTCAGAGCCGCCTGCATGCTTTTCTCCAGCTGGTCCATGCTCTCCCTTAGTTCACTCAGCGTGGGGTCGAAGGAGGGTTTGACCAGAAATTCATGGTGCTCAATCTATAAATGGAACACAAATACCATGAACTGAATAACCATGAGGGGGGACAAAAAAGAAAAGAAAAGAATAGCCTTGTAGTTATAGGACACAACTGCCTGACCTGGTTCATATCCAGTGTAGTTTCTATCATGTCCTGAAACTTGGAGAAGTCAGAGACGAGGTCATTGAGGGGTGTAATGAATACTGCATTCAGCAGGACTTGATGTTTTCCTGTCAGTGGTAAGAACAGAGGCATCGATTCATGAAGGTGCTTTAATCAATACGACCAAATTGTCGCAAAAAGTCACATTTCCTTACACAAAAATTTATGTACAAAAATCCTGTACTATAATAATCACAAAACATTGTTGCTAAAGTAACATTTAACACTGGAGAAAAGAGGCGTGATGTCATGCCTGCGTGTCTCTCTAGGGCCAGAACCAGTGCCGGCAGTTGACCCACAGCCTGGTACACACGATAACAGTCCTGCAGGTTGGCATTCTGCCGCTGGAATTTCTTAGCAAGGCGATTCAGGTCGGGGAACCGGCGCAGTAGGTCCTCCTGGCAGCTCTGTCTCAGCTCCGAGTCCTCCACAAAGCTCTCCACGAGGTCTAGCCTGAGGCAGACAGAGTTCACCAATTTACATCTAAACAGCACACTTTATTATAGTCCTGTGTTAGCACTGGTATAATCAATCATTCTTAATTATACTGTGAATAAGGCGATTTGCATCAAGATCCTCAACTCGTACGGGTTTTATTGCGACATCATATTGCCATCCGAAAGGGTTTAAGCTTAAATGTATTCTTACAACCCTGACCTGCGTTTAAAAAGCACGAGAATCTGCCAAATACTCTAAACGTAAATATAATATGTTATTATGTGAGATGCAGAAGTTTCAGTACTGTATATTTTGGTGCAAAATAAAGTATTCGGTGTCAGGGGGAGATATCCAATGATTTCCACCTCCGGGACAATTACAACTTCCGCCTTTTTCAATAAATAGAAGCCATTAGTGCGCTCCTGCAAGCATCATCAGGTCTTCTACAATAAAGCTGGACATTTGAGCCCTAACTAGTCAGAGCTGTGGAGGAGAGGGGAGGGGCTCATAATCCCTAATATTGTGTCATTACTTAAAATATTACATCCTGTAAAATAAAATAAAAAAAATAGTAAGGAAGTAAAAATTATTGTTTTAAATCTTAATCCATCGACAAAAAGGTGTCTTTTGACTTTGCAAAATGTTTGTGCGGTTATGTTATTTTAAATAGACTTTTAATTGTATTGACATTTTTGGCCATTTTTAGTCAATTAAACAAACAATCAACTATTCTGGTCGGGTTTGCTTAAGCATGTTAACCTGCTAGCGATGCCTTTTGCTATTTAATCCACTGGGGCACTAATCACAGGTATCCTACTAAGATGTTACAACTCTCTGTATGACCATCTTTATTGGTAACTATTATTATACAAATTATATATACAGTATAATAAATAAATAAATAAATAAATAAATAAATAAACAAACAAACATTAATAGTGGCACACTGTCTGGCCATAAAAAATAAAAAAATAAAAAATTTTAAGTCATGCACTGATATGTCGTTGGTCTGCCTTTGGCTTTGATTACAGCACACGTTCTCCATGGCATCGTTTAAAAACTAAATATCTGATGCCTCTTGGCCAATCAGATTACTCGGTCGGAACAAACTGTTGTATAATTCTTGAAGACGGCCAATAATTTGACCTTTCTGAAACACGATAATATATTTTCCATGAGCACAAAACATGGCAGTTTAAGCAATGAGAAGCTCCTCACTGCGTTATTTAGGCTTCAAATTATTTTTTGCCGATGAAACATATTAATCACTGCAGTAACTATTCAACCAAAGGGTCGCAAGTGTTCCTTTTTTTAAATCCAAACATTACGTTTTTGGCCAGACAGTCTAACTCGGTACATTTCACAGCCCTACGCCTCAATATGACTAATGTGTCAGGAATGCAAAGCCCTTTATGAACACAAGGTGGAAGTAACTCTCCAGCACGCTGTTGGCTGAAATAACAAAACAGCAAAACACATCAACTACAGTCCACGCCGAAGCCCACACCAACACTGGCCATCAGCCTAACCGCTCAGTTCTCCAATTCTAAACCTGTCGAATCTAAATGTATATTTTCCTCCCTGTTTATTCTATTAAAAATGAAGGATGGATCAAATTCAAATTTTATTTGTCACATAAACAGTCATACATAGTACGATATGCAGTGAAATGCTTAGGCGACTGCCCTGACCTTAAAACAAGACTATTAATAGGAATAATATAAAAAAGTTACTTTATCTAAGAAAGAATATCTAGATAGGAAATAAATATTAAAACATTTGAGAAATATAAGAAAAATAAGAAAAACCTAGCTGTACAATAGAAAATATAGAGTTGTGGGAATGGAGTGAACATAAAAGAACGGAATGTCCAGGGGTGTGCAAATATGCAGTAAAGTGTCACACTTGGGAAAATGTTCTCACCTTTCCTCGATCTTGTTTTTGTCCATCAGAGGCTGTTTAAGCCACTGGCTGACCAGTCGTTGGCCCTGAGGTGTCCGACACTTGTTCAGAAGTCCTGCCAGGGAGTGTGTACCTGTTGGATCATCAGAGGAAGCCTATGGGGAAAATGTAATCAAATGAAGTTAATCGGCCATAGTTGAATATATTACATGTCCTGCAGGGTGGAAAGAAGGAGTCGTCAGTTAGTGCGCACACACACACACACACACACACACACACACACACACCTATCAAAAAAGAAAGAAATAGACATAAAACAGCAATAATTGAATCATATACTAATACTGATGATAAACCTAAGCAATAAAAAAATAAAGAGTGCTTGGGTTTATATTGCACATTCCATAAATCTCTTTCGACTTCTCCTCATTAAAACCTTCAGGGAGTTAAAAAAATTTCTATTTCACCTGGTTTCATTTAAGTATTTTTTTTCTGTCAACTTTCGTACTGATAAACCCTAATATAATCGTGACGCCACTCATATCAGTAGATTGTATCCAACTATCTGGCTTTCTTGCTATCTAAATTAGGTTCATCTCGATCAGTAATTATTGCATGTTTGTTTTTAATAGGGTTTATTGCCATATCAGCTACACATGTCAGATTCATATTACACATTCAACCAATTTATACAAACCAATATAATATTAAGTTATAGATATAATGTAAGAGATTTAAAAGATAGTGGAAAAAAATGGATAAATAAATAAATAAATAAATAAAGGGTAAATAACATAAATATATGGTTTTGGCCGGAAGAACATGATTTTATACAAGGTTCTTTAGATGCACTTTTGCTAGAAATTTTAACAGTTTTTCTGGTTTCATCTTGCAGAATAGGTTGTTTAAAGTTTGTTCTGGTAGAAATCGTTTTTTTTATGGCATTAAAACCTTCAGGCTCAGGTTAAAAGTAGGTATATGCTTTATAGTCAGATTAGTGTTACAGTGCTGACATTTTGGAGCTTCCTGGTCCCCTTTAATAAATATGCATGGGTTTATCAGTAATTAAGATTAAATAAAGACAGATTGAACTCCATTCTCACAGGCAAAACAGCATGACCAACTCGGATATTATAAATAAATAGGATGATCAGCTGACCTGGAAGAGGTTAAGTGCCTGCACAGCGGCGTTGTCGAGTCGCATGTACTGGTTCAGGTCAAATGTGGTCATTTTGAAGGAACTAAAGTTGGCCTCATCAGAAAGAAGATCCAGATACTTTATCACAGCAGCCAAACAGGACATAGCAATCTGTGGGGTAAAATAAAGAAGTGAATGAAAACGTAAAAAAGGTGAGTTTCAGAGTACTCCGGTTTCCTCCCAAAGACATGCAGATTAGCCTGATTGGCATTCGAAGTTACCAAAAGAACTCATGTTCTCCAGCATGCTCAGTAAAACCTAACAGCTGTTTTACTTACAATACTGCACACATCTGTATCGAACACTACAGCTTATGTTCAAGCAAAGAGGTTCCAGACCAAATATTGACCGTTTATTGTTTATGTTATTACTTGGTGCTTTTTATAGAAGCTTCTTTTAATGTAGAAATGTTTTCAAAAGCATCATTGCACATGGCTTTTGTTTGGATGTTCCCAAGACTTTTGCGCAGTACTGTAGATAAAACAGCTGTTCGGTTTTACTGAGCATGCTGGAGAATAGGAGTTCTTTTGGTAACTTCATCACACTCGCTCCTTTCCATTTTCATGCAAAACCCAGGAGTCGACATTATTGATTTTTTTTCTCATCTGAAAACTGGTCTGTCATGAAATATGTCACTTTCTTTCCAGGCATGCAAATATTCTTCTGTAACGTTATTTATTCATTAATTTTAGTGTATCGTTGTAGGGAATGATCTTGTACATCATAATGCAGACATAATCAACTTGTACAACAAAATGTGTACTACAGATAATAAGGCACCTAAGACTTTTGCACAGCACTGTATAATCTATACATAATCTTTATAAAATCTTTATCTGAGGCTCAGCAGCGCTGGAAAAAAAAATCCAAAAAAAAAAAAAAGGATTTTCCAATATTGCAATCTTGCATTCAAAAAGTTAAAATGTCTACACACCACCACTAACCTGTTTCTCCATCTCTGGGAGCGCTGCACTAGACACCGTCTCTCCCTTACGAGCCTTCAGTAGACGGTTCAGATCCTGAACTATGTCCTTGGTTGTAAACTCTGCCTTCTTCCTGTCAGAGAGCAGAATGCCACCACGCTGCACCACCTGAAGCATAAAACAAAAACAATGCGCCACATGAGCTGTTGGACACAAAATCAAAAGCATTAAACCGCCCGATTCCCCCTGTAGATACCTGTCTCAGTTTACCCAGATCTCCCGCCGTATCTCCGGCAGGAAGCACACACTCTTTGGGGCCAATTTGCACCAGAAGAGCTTCCAGATTGGAGAACTGGTCGTTATCTGAAAACTCACACACACCAAGCTTCCGGAGGATGCCATCAACATATCCGACGCCCACGACACGCTGTCCATCGCTTCCTGTTCCAACACGGATCCCCACCACTCCAGCAGCACCTTCCCCTAAACCTCCTCCGCTACCAAACAGAACCTCCTCAAACTGGGTCAGGTTTCCTGGAGAGGCCTAAAAACACACATCCAGATACATACACATAAATGTTTATGATTTATCATACATCATTCCATTTAAATGTATAGTCAATTTTATAATTATACTCAGATTTATTCGTATTATAAACGTGCAATGTTGGAATAAACAAATGCATGACAAACTGGTTAGAGGAAATAGGTTCATCTCAAACATTAACATTCAACAAATGTTAAATTAAAATCTCTAGAATGGGACTGGCACTGCATGCAGTGGCTGGTAGTATGGGGTGTGGCAAACCACCAATGGCCGGGCTCGAACCGGATCCTAAAAATAATAAATACAAAAATAATCAAAAAAATCAACAAGACTTAGCCGCCTGAGCCACCATGCCCACATCTTACGTACATCCAATGGGTGATCGATCGGATTGGCATCTGGAGTTTGGTCCCAGGCTCTGGGAGCAGAGGGATATGGTGCACAGGGCCTTCTGGTGCCTTTTTTATTATAACCAACATTTACTTTTCTTTGTTGAATTGTTTGGCTTTCCGGTGGGACCAGATCAGACAGTCTAGTCATTTCTGTATAAAGCTTACTAGTACATAATTGATAATCAATGTTAATATTATTGCTAATCAGTGTGTGTGTGTGTATATATGTATATGTACATACTCACAATAAGAGAAGGGGAATATCGAAATAAGGATCAGTAACTTTACATTACCTTGTAGGCTATTTGCCAGTCATGATCTTTGCTGCTTTTGCTTCCTGACTTATTCCTGTACACTTCCACACGGTACTGCCTGACCAGCAGCAGGTCTCTCACAAACGCCTCGAAGTTCATCTTACTGAGCACCACGCTCTCCAGCCTCCTGCTGCCTGCATTTCACACAACCAGTTTTCAAGATTAACACTGCAGCAAACATCTCCCATCTTATACTATGGCAGAACAATTATATTCGATTCAATTGCATGAAATACTTCACATAAAGTGCCATCTCAGTTTAGGATTCACTCCATATTTCAGTTCATGCCATAGCTGTTGAGTGGGGTTGAGGTCAGGGCTCTGTGCAGACTCTTGGCATGGCATGTCTTCATGGAGCTCATGGACATCGACTGTGATGCTACTTAATGTGCATTTTGAGCTTCCAAATGTGAGGGCAACAGTTTACGGAAGGGTTTTCTGCTCAGGAGTCCACATAGTGACGATACCCTGCTAACTAAATGTCTAGCCAGTCGACTAAATGAGCTAAACATGTCTTCAGCTAGCCTTAGGTTTGCATGAAAATCCCATATAGGTTAGATTATTTAAATACAGACAACTAACTCTAAGACCTACATTTCTTTACCTAGCTTAGCCTTGACCGCTAACCATACCGACCTGCACCGAGCACTTTGATAACTCCATTGGTCTTGAAGACTTCTTTAGCAGCAAAGAGAGCATCTTTTCCGTGCACCGTGTAGTATTCGCTGCGATCAAATATTCTCACCGTGGTGTCCGGTTTTTCATGCATGGAAAAATAATAATTTAGAAACCCGCTTTCGGACGCGCTGTCCATGGACAAGTTCTGTTTTGGTTGCACGGCCATGCTGGAATCTCCCGCCACCGACGGCACGAGAACCGGAAACACGTCATCACACCGGCGCGCTTCCTGCAGTCAGGAAGTCTGAACGCGTATTACATTTTTTGTATTTATTGTATTTTAAACATGTTTTATTTGTTTTGTTTTTTATCACTTTTATTTGAATAAAAATAGTTTTATATTAGTAGAACAATTATATTCTGTGATATAGAATTGCTAACTGTGTACGTTTGTAAATATTATTAGGAGTGTTTCTGTAACAGCTTGGGGTTGATGTTTTGAACAAATGAGCAAATTGACACAAATCCCATATTTGTTGTATTGCCATAACATTATGACCACCTGCCTAATATTGAGTAGTCCCCCTCTTCTGCCACCACAACAGTAGTGCACCGTGTCTTCTGATTCATTTCCATCCTAACCAGCATGAACCTTTTCATCAGTCTGAGCTTCACCAGCTCTTCTATTAGATCAGACCACACGGGCCAGCCTTCCCTCCCCATGTGCATCAGTCAGCCTTGACCAGCTCATGACCCTGTCGCCAGCTCACCGGATTTTCCGTCCTTGGACCACTCGATAGGTTCTGACCACTGCAGGCTCAGGAACATCCCACAAGAGCTGCTGTTCCTCTGTCCCAGTCCTCTAGCCATCACAATCTGGCCCTTGTCAAAGTCGCTCAAATTGTTACGCTTGCCCATTTTTTCTGCTTCCAACACATCAACATCAGAAAAAACCTCCAGCCACCATTGTGATGAGATATTGAAATTTAACAGTTAAATATTTTAGTTGAAACCGCAAATCCCAATACAAATATAAAAATAATCACAATGTGAATTCTTTATCAAATCGTGCAGCCCTACCTGAAATCTAAATATCTTTATAAAGACATCCTCAAATAAAACAATGGCCTCAGATCATTTTTTATAAAACATTTCACAGCACCCAGGTGTAGTGATTAGCACTGTGGCCTTCTACCTCCAGGGATGAGGGTTTAATTCCCATGTTGGGTCGTTGTGTGTGGAGTTAGCATTTTCCGCCCATGCTTGGTGGGTTTACTCCGGGTACTCTGGTTTACTCCCACAGTCCAAAGACATGCAGATTATGCTAACTAAAGTTTCCAACTTGTCATGAGTGTGTGTGTGTGTGTGTGTGTGTGTGTGTGTGTGTGTGTGTGTGCTTGTGCGATGGACTAGCACCCTGTCCAGGGTGTGTCCCTACTTATGCTCTGAGTCCCCTGTCCCCTCTATACTGCTTATCCTGTTCAGGGTCAGAGGGGCCTGGAGCCGATCCCGTGACCCTGAACAGGATAAGCAGCATGGAGAATGAAAAAGAGTGAGTGGATTCACAGCGAGTTGCATTTTGGGTTCTCTGGTTAATTGTCATTTGCCAAAACTATGTCTATACATGAAACAAATTCACTAAAAGGGAAACTACTGTATTTGTAGTGCATATGTTAAAATGTTTAACATGCGGTGGACAGAAGTCTTACTGAGTATGTATCACTCACTGAGTACCAGGATACCACAGACTAGGATAAAACAGGTTCCAAAGAAGAATAATTGAAAAAAATATATATGAATGAACAAATAAATCCACAAATTTTAATTGTTTTCTATTGTGCATTTGAAGTAATTCCACCAATACATA
Organism: Clarias fuscus; assembly: GCA_030347435.1. NCBI lineage: Eukaryota > Metazoa > Chordata > Actinopteri > Siluriformes > Clariidae > Clarias > Clarias fuscus. The sequence goes on along the minus strand of CM059220.1, from coordinate 10,056,757 downwards.
GTTATAATTCTTTACACAAGGACTAAACCATTACAACCATTGTGCCCCACAGTGATCAGGACTGAAAAATGCTATACAGGTTTACTACTGCTAAAAAAAAAATAAAATAAAAAACTTAGATAATTAGATATAAAAAAAAGAAAAGAAAAGAAATATTTGATATTTGTCAAATATTACAAGGAAAATATTGCTGATGCTGGCAATGACCGTGGTGATGAGTACTATTAGACACACAATACATATCCAGTGTCAGTATAGTGTAGAACTTTTTGAAAAGATAAATTAAAAATAGATTATTTAGCAAATGCAAAGATCCAAGGTGACAATAGTGTAAATATAAAATCATACAACTGTTTATGCATTCATAATCATCAGGTGCTTTGTCGTGTCATAGGTTTCCACCAGCTTGAAGTACAGCTTAGCGCCTAAATTTCCTCCATTTCATTTGTCTGCAAACAAATTCAACATTTTAACATATGCACTTTTGGATTCAACACCAATCCAAAATCTGACACATGTCAGGCACGCACTCGTAAACAATTTTTTAATTAGGTAAAGGGTATACTATTTAGTCAATGCTTTGATTAGTTCTCACACATTAGATTACAGAATGTCTATAAATAATGCCATCAGTAACCTCACCTGAGCTTTTTCATACTGGCCCCTCTTTTGTTTTCTAAGCAAGAACTAAAGTATTAAGAAAGAAAGTAAGACATACAGTATGCAAACTTTGGATCCCTGTAATATTACGTTTTACAGTATTAATACACTCTCTTACGAAGAAATTCTTTTATGTAGAAAACAGTGAATCACACAAATGAAGACTTCACAAATGACATACTGTAAAATGTTCCTTGTTATCTACCACAACAGATCATTAGCTTTGCAAGGAAACTCACCAGAATGAGGAGCCCAACACCAGCTGCCAGGATAAACACACCAGTGGCAGTTAGAAGGCCTGTTGTGAGCATTTGCATGTTATTTGTTGGTTCGTTTTTATCCATATAGTAAACCCTGATGCTCTCAAGCTCCAGTTTTTCACCATTGACTGCTGGTTCAAACGTCAATTGATCATTTAAAAGTGAATGCACCACAACCTTGGGGGAAAAAAAATAAAATAAAATTTGTAAATAAAAACAGAACTGAAAGGCAGTTATTAGATTAGCACTTCTTAAATATTGCTTTCTCACATCTTTTTCTATGTAGTAGGTCAATAAAGACAGATCCTGTGTCTGATCATCCAAGTTTTCCATCAACTCCATGGTAATGAGACGGGCATCAACGTCATACTACACCAGAGAAATACAATTGCATATGTTTTATATAAGGATTGCAAAAAGAAATGAAATTACTGTGTGTTTTAATTGATCCTCACCTTGATTTCAGTTTTGCTGTCCAGATTTGGGTCTACATTGTAAGGATTTGCAATGGCACTGGCAAAAGTCCTGTACAGGTAAATAAGTAACCACATTCTAATTATTAGTAGTTTTTTTGGTTTTGTTTTGTTTATTATTAACGATATATGTGGAAAAGCCACAGTTACAGGGAAATTATCACACAAATCACCTCTGCACCTGCGACGGCTCAGAGGGACTGCTGGTCTCTCTGTGCTTCATCTCAATTCGTACCCAGCTGTAATAGAAGGCATTGCTAAGTATTTTAGAGGAAATCATTTGAACCTAATATTCCAGGCTGTATTCAAAGTGTATTAACACTGACTTTGGCCCAAGTAGCTCCTCACACTGAAGGTTTCTGTCGCCGTTGTCAGAATGTCGCACACCTGCACCGTCTACACACCAGCACACGTCACTGTTATTGCATTGCTTGGCCTTGAAGAGTCCATTAGGTTCGCACTCTGGATCGTAAAGCCCATCACCATCTGTCAGAGTTGTTACATTATTTTCTGAGACTGGCGAATGCCGGAGGTGGTAGATTTCTGCTTTCATCTGGAAGCATTTTGGAACGGCTGCCACAGAGGACAGATTGAAGGTCAAGACAGCAACAATCTTTAAGCTCTTAGCAATTGTTGTAGTATCAATAGTTTGCATTATCCAAGGTTTTAGGGCAAACTAAGATAAAGATGAAATAAAGATAAAGAGACTTTTAATTGCAGTATCACAACAACAAAAAATGTGTTCATTAGCAGCAATAAAGAGGATGTAAGAATAAAACAAAAAAGATAGTCACAAGAAAATATGTCCGCAGTGGGACTTGGATGGTGCAAACAGTGCAGTGCAAACAGGTATTTTCATTAAGAAGAAAGCATTGCATAAGTTATAATCATTGTATTTACAGTGATGTAAGGTGGATGTAAGGTGTTCAGTGCATTAACAGCAGAAGGAGAAAAGGGGTGAGTAAGACAGCTCGGTTTGTTAAGCCAAACATACATCTGTTATATAAAGGGATATGAAAGATCTTGAAAGCTGTAATGATGAAGTTGGTATAGAGCCATTTATCTTTCCCCTTCGTTAACAGTGATCTAACGTTCCCCTAAAAATGAATCACATGATCCAGGGCAGAGCCTTAATCAAACCGGACACGGAGGTTATAAACAGAGGTCAAGTTAGGAAACATGAAGACATATTTCTATTTTAAGATTGGTAATTGTTTTTCAAGCATTGATTGTCATAATGTAATATAATATTTATCAAAGAAAAAGTAGGAGGTAAATATTTAGCATCAAAATTAGATAACGATATAACAACCCGATGAGATTTAGCAACAGAAGAGAATAGACTCTCTACAATGCTTGTGAAAGGGATCCACCTACTTACATGCAAATGATGATCCAAAAAAGAAGAGCGAAAAAAGCATGTGGCCCACAGCAGGAATCATATTATGAATGATTAGTAAAGCAATGTGTCTCTTCCTCCAACATCCAGTTTAATTCAGCTGCTGCTGGACACTGAGTTACTCTTAACAAACTGAACAGACCTGATCTACCCAGAGTTAAAAATACATGTCTTGAGGAGAAAAAAAAAAAAAAATACAAGGAACAGTATGCCTTCAGGTTATTGATTTTCAGAAGTGCGGCTACACACAGTGCTTTAATTTATTCAACAGACTTATTCATGCACAAAATGTTAATGGGAGTATAAGAGTCAAATATTTGCTGGGTATACTTTTCATGATTTTTTATATTTAGGATTCATTAAAAAAAAAAGCAATACTGAAAAAGTCAGTACACGGATCTTCTTTAGTCTGAAGGATTTACAGTTTTATCCAAAAATGTAAAAAGTAAAACAAAAGGCTTCCCCACTCCTGCCACACAATGAAATCTATACATGAAATCAGTCATATTCAAGGATGAGAAAATCTTTATGGACCCTGCTGAAATTTGGATTTGTGAGGAGACAGCGCTAATATCTACTAAAAGATCATTAGGAAATAATTAGAATTTTTATTTGATTGTTTTGCCTGCAAAATGAGATAAAAATGATATTGGTTTTGAGACAAAGTACTGTAGTAAAAGGTTATTACCAACTGTTATAAATATTTCTGTGCATGATTATTTCCTGTGCATAAGGGTGTTAAAAAGCACAAATGCCAACATTATTTTGGTTATATCAAAGTGAATTGTGCATTATTTCCCATTGCACACAAAACCTTTTTGATTACAAAGAATGTCAAAGATCATAAGTAGCATTAAAAACAATACAAAAGCTTTAGTTTACAGCATCACCAGCCTCCCCTTCTAGCAGTTTTACTTTTACTTAAGTAGGTAAGGACAAATAAAAAAAGAAAAAGCACACACACACACACACACACGCACACACAAACACACGCATACACACACACACGCACGCACACACACACACACACACACACACACACACACGCACACACACGCACACACACACACACACACACACACACACACACACACACACACACACACACACACACACACACACACACACACACACACACACACACACAGTATACATACTTTCCAACTACATACAGTATATGTCAGAGGTCACCTAAAGGTTGTACTAGCATTCAGAAATTCAGACTGGAGAATAGAACATAGTGGACATAACTGGACAGAGTGAATGCAACAGCTGCCTGTACACAATACATGTATTGTATCTCATGTCTCTTGCACAGAACGTGATCATGCATCTCTTGAGTGCAGCAGGTGCATCTTTCTGACTGTTCATTATTTATTCTATGTCTGTTTGGTGTCGCGATCATTGTTCAGGTAGACTTAGGTACAGAAACAGACATAAAACAAAAAATATATATAATATACAGCAATGCGGCCAAAACTATTAATACAACATAAGACATCTGTAATAGTGCTCCCAATGTACAAAACTGGTGATTTCTCTATTTGGCTTAAACGTTGTGCAAATTGACTGAAAAACCTGTGACAGTAGCATTCAGCATGAGCTTCATCCATGGCGACGAAGAATGTCTTCTGGACACGATGTTCAGGCAGCAATCAAGCAGGCATGGATTGAGGGAGTTACACCAGTCTTTTTAACTCTATGCCCACCCAGATCGAGCAGGTTTTAATGAAAAAAGGACTTCATACTAAATAATGATCGTTGTATAGCAATTTCACTGCAATAACTAACAAATTGGCGGCACTGTGGCTTAGTGGTTAGCACTGTCGCCTGGCACCTCCAGGTCCGGGTTCGATTCCCATGTCGGATCCGTGTGCATGGAGTTTGCATGTTCTCCACAGTCCAGAGGCATGCAGATTAGGTTAATTGGAGTTTCCAAATTCCCAGTAGTGGGTGAACAAGCGCGCGGTGGCCAGAGATCCAACAACGGTTGTACAAAATGCAAATGCCATCATTTTAGAACTTTGAGAAATGTCATTAAGACAATATACATGTCACTCTTGTCTGAATACTTTTGGCCGCCACTGTATATACTGTAAGATATATGCAGCTGTGCACAGCACTTTTACTATTCCTGTAAACAAGTGGTGACTTGGATTACAACTGCAGTGCTCCAGCACAAACAGTGTCTCTAAGTGTACCTTTCCCGGAAACAAATTTGTCTGGACAGAGGTTAAAGTTGAGGGATTGTTGACTGGTTTTACGCCGCTGTATCTGAGACCTGATGTTTGTCTTCATGACCAGCTGGTGTCAGTGCTGCCTCATAAGATGCAGGTGGCACATTATAATCCTGGAGTGTATGACTGCAGACCCTGCTGTAGAGCAGAACGAAGCTGCAGCAGGTTTGTTTTAATGCATTTTTTTTGTGTGTGTGTGCACTAAATTGTATTAATTATTAAAAAATATATGACATCAAGTTATGTTTACTGAGAATCTTGTAACGGCGACAAACAGCGTGATCTACGTTTTGCAGGTTTGCAGGGCCTCCCCTCACACTCTCTCCTGCGTTGCCCCCCTCTCGACTTTTCCGAACAGGGAGTGAGTCAGCACATCAGTATTTGGACAAGCCTGCTGGATCTGTGGAGCTGTGCGTACACGTGTGTAGGTGTTTAGGTTTTGAGGTTGGCGCTTTTCAAAAAGTGGTCAGGATTTCACGTTAGAAAAATAAACTTTAGTCACGAGTTACATGTGATGTCTGTTGCGTTGAGAGCAGAAACACACCTTTCTACAGTAATATAATGTCCTGAGGGTTATGGGGGAGGGGAAACGGTCAACTTTGCACACAATATTCCCAACTCCATGGCGCAATGCAGCTGCTGCACGGATGCCGTTGCTTGGCAACCGTAGCCTCAGCCTCGCTGAAAGCTACTCATGGTTATGCAAGTAAACATGTTACCAATGTTCTCTCTCTCTCTCTCTCTCTCTCTCTCTCGCTCTCTGCCTTTTTCTCATCTCCCCTTTCTTCTCTCGTCCCCCAGTTCTTTTCTTAGTCCTCTGTCACATTTCGTCTTTAAATAAAAGTAGTAGACTTTCAATTCTGCTCTTCCTCTCTGCCTGTGCGGATGGGAGGTGTGGATCGGGGATGATGTTAGGATCTGAAATTTTTCTGAGGATGAGTGTGCTGATTATTTGGTACAGGAAGAGCTCAGGGAGCGAACGGGGCATTCGCTTTCTTGAAACTGTTGAAGACGATAATTAGAGCCTCGCTTGGAAAGCGCTCTGTATGAGATGAGTCTGATAAGATGATCATTTAGGAGACTGCGTTGCTGAGCAACCACTAATGATGGAACGAGATTTGTGGCTTTCGTAAACATCTCGGAATATGTGTGCATATGAAGAGAGGGAGAGAGGAAGAAGGAGAGGCATTTTTCAGAGAACAGAGAAAGACAATCGAAGCAAGCGATTTAGAGTAAATTGTTGCATAAGCACTGATGAGGCTTTCTCTCTCTCTCTCGCGCTCTCTCTCTCTCACATACACACACACACACACACACACACACAAGTATATATATATGCATATATGCAGTTTACTAGGCACACATAGCTCCCTTCTATCTAAAATTACTACATGTTTGTCATTCCCACCCACTCCGTTCATCAAGTAACATCAGCTCCCCTAGAGCCATCTCTGTCCAGATATTATTCCTGTAGTGGACTTTTCTCAACACTACAGTGACACTGACATGCTAGTGGGTGTTGTGCTGTACAAATATATCAGGCAAAGTAGAACACTTTGTTTTCTGGGCTACAGTCAGTAATTATCAACCTACCAAGTGCACGTGTACAGTATGGTAGCTTTACCTAAAAACTGTCGCTGTAGATGTCAAGGGAAGTGAGGGATCAGATGTCGATTTTTTTGTCAATCGTCATCGCTCACTCATCCATCATCTATACTGCTTTGTGCTGTATATATTGTTACAGGGGGCCTAGAGCCTATCCATGGTACACCCTGGACAGGATGCCAACCCATTGCAGGGCACACACACAAACACACACTCACACGCTTATGCACACAATACAGGCGATTTGGGAACAGCAATTAGTTTAGTCTGCATGTCTTCGGACTGTGGGAGGAAACCCACTCAGTACTGGGAGGACATGCAAACTCCATGCACAGAGACCCCGAGGTGGGAATCAAACCGTGACGCTTGAGGTGCAAGGTGACAGTGTCAACCACTATGCCATAGCACCATCTTTTTATAAATCACACGAGAAAAATAACATAAAGTTCCATTTTGTAAATACATCATAGACACAGTTGTCTGACATCTATTCATATAATACAGTAATACTACAGTATATACAACAGGAGGGGGTGCATTAAATTCATTTAAAGATTCCATGAATGGGGTGAGTTGTAACGCCTCAATTAATTAAGCTTATCATTTTAAATAAATTATTTCACTTTATAATAGAGAACTCATGCAGTTGTACAAATTTTATACTAGATAAAATATGTTATTTGATATTACATTAAAAAAATATCCTACATGAACAGTTTGACAGCAAAACGAGATAAACACCCTTTAAAAAAAAAAAACTAATTTGGGACATTGTTATGTGCAGACACACAAGGTTGTAAATAACAAAACATTTATTTAAAAAAATTATGTTATATATTCTTTTTTATTTAATATTTTTTAAGATTTGATCTATTACTAGCACTGATTTTGCCACGCATGAGATATGAGATGAAATATGAGATATACAGGTTGCAGACTTACATGGACACAAACACAACTTGTGACCAAACTGTGGCAGGTGGAGTTATGGCATTATGCAAAATCATGCAAATTCCGCACCAATCCAACCAAAGCACTCTTGACGCATTTTTGCATTTGTGTTTTTTTGAGACCCTCGTGACACAAAGAAACCACACAGAATTTATCTGTTTACACGGACGCTATTCCCATTCTCAAAACACTAACTCAGAAGAGAGATTATTCCATGAGCAAAGTGGTTTTGCCCACGGTGTAACATTCAATCTGGCTGAAGGAGAAGAAGACGAAGATGATGATGATAATTTTAAAAAATGTTTTTTTTTTTTTTTTTTCAAATGTAAGAAAATTCCATCCCCACATGGGAACAATATGTGCATTTCCGCTGTTCTTTTATAATGTACAATGAGGCAGAGGATGCTACTGAGCCTGGCAGAAAGAGTGTCACCACAGTACCATGTTGCTGATTGGAACGACTGATAGCGTTACAACTGATCCCTGTTACAGCTGCTCCAACTGTACCAACCCCCCCCCCCCCCCCCCCACCCCCCCACCCCCCCAACCACAGATATAATCTCTGGTCCGTATAAACACACATCAGGTGACATGATGCAAACACAAAATTATGCAGTCAGAGAATGTGCTCGCAGTTAATCAGAAATTAATGTTTAGTTTATTGAGGTATCATGTAGCTTACCATATAAACAATATGAATAGGACGACATACTAAAGGCTCTGTGGTGTCAAAAAGCTCAGAAATAGTACAAGAACAAAAACATGCACACAGTGCAGAGGGCTCTAATGCTGATTTTAATGAAAAGGCTCCTGTTCACAGAATAAGATGTTCACTTAAACTGTATTCCTTTTTCTCCTGCAGTCAGTGTGGCAAGGAAATGCTGTTTAGTATGTTGAATAATTTTGTTAGATTTGAGGAAAAATGGTAGAATGTGTTCCTGACATATGTGCCATAGTCAGGGTTGCCAGATCTGCATGGTACATAAAAATCCCAATTAGCAATAAAACATTAACACATAGTTTCCTTGATTTTTTTTCAGTCTTAAAATGGTCCCACATTATTACACGTGACATATGAATATAAGGATATATATATATATATATATATATATATATATATATATATATATATATATATATATATATATATATATATATATATATATATATATATATATATATAAAACTCTAACTGGCATACCATCTTCAGGAAAAAAAAAATCTCGAAGTAGCATCCGTGGCTCAGATTTACACATGGTTTGTTAGGAGTACAGACATGCAACTGAACAGAATATGTGATGAGCCACATTTCCCATTTCCCCACCCTTTCTGTTGTGTATTCTCACTTTTTATGTGATATGCTTGAGGGAGATGGACAATTTCTGTATTGCCACATGGACAGGGTTGAAATTGCATATTTATGCTAGTTTGTCAGTTTGGTGCAGAATTTACTTGGTCAGGGTTTTTTTTTCTTTTCTTCACAGAAGGCAGGCTTATTTTAGCTAAAAAAAAACTGTTTAGTACATCTGGCCTTGAGTGTACATGTACTCACATTTTCCCTCTGTCCTTCCATTGATGGTGAATCAGGCCACCCACTTGGGTGCTCTGAACTAGAACAGCAGCCTACTTCTCAGTATAATTAGAGCTGAGTGAGAGAGAGAGAGAGAGAGAGAGAGAGAGAGAGAGAGAGAGAGAGAGAGAGAGAGATGTGTTTTTTTTTTTTGAGTGCTGAAGGGTGGGAGGACCGAATGTTCGTATAGCATAAAGAGTGAGAGGAACAGCACACATGACATCCATACATTTTACTCTCCACCTCCCTTCCCTCTCTCTCTCTCTCTCTCTCTCTCTCTCTCTGCTGGACGGAGTATCACATAGGAGCAATTACAGTAGCAATAAGAGCCGATAAGGACCCCTTGGTGTGGGTCTATAAAATCAGATATTGTGTACACAGCTGGTAGAGAAAGCGTGACAGTGAGGCAGAGGAGCTCTTCTGTATGAAAGGTAGCTGAAAACTGCAGAGAAATAAATTGCCCTCCTTGCAGAGCAGAATTCCTCTTTCTACAGTTCCACATGTTCTAATGAGACTCATTGTCTGCGTTGAAGCTGCATAAAAGCATTATTCTATTAATTATTGCATTACTGTAATGTACAGACCATCCCGAATACAGAGGACCCGAATGAAGAATACATGGAATGCAAATTGCATTTGTAGAATAAAAAGCCAGGCTTGTGATTAGGAGGTCAGGACAGAAGAAGAGTCAAGATTTGGGCCAATTAGCTTTTTTTTTTCTTTTTTCTTCCTAACTCGTGCAGAGCGTAGTTCTTTGAAGGTAATTTCATGCAAATGTAAATCTGCCAGTCTAAGGAGGAGGCTTTAGCATTCATTGACACAGACCTTACTAATGAATCTAAAAACATAGATAGTAACAAGAACAGTAAAGGCTCGGAACTTACACAACATGTGTGCTAGCAAGACATAATATTGCTGTATCTGTTAAGCATGTACGTGCATGTCACACAGCAGAGGTGTGAAATTTACAAAGTGCTGCACAGTCATATTTTTACCCTTGAAGAATTGTGTTAATGTTACTTCCTGATGAGACAAATTTGTGACTTCAGGCAAAGTCATGTCCTGTTTCTTTCAACTCTGTTTTGTAATAACAATATTAATGTCATGCAACTTCAGCATAAATAATGTATACAATGATTGTAATGACGTCACCCTAACAGGTTTGCTACTAATGAATATGGCGTGATTGCTCAGGAAGTAATAAAGTAGGGGTTTGGTGGGTCATTGTAATCCCAGGAATATATACCAATAAGTATCAATACAGTAAGATGTCGGTCATCATTTTATAAACTAAAAACATTTGGAAACATTTTGTGGTAACATTTGGAAATGATATGTCAAACCACAATGGAATTAGGAGACATCACAGAGTATTTATGTCAGCATGTCTTTGTGATTATTCTGAAGGTATACTCGCATACTAACACCTGATGAACAGAGATAACACAAGCATGCTGAGTCTTGTTTGTAGGCCAGAGTGCAAATTGGCTCATGTTGCCACATGTACTGTAAAGGTATAAAGAGAACTCAGAAGGGATTGTGATAAATACGGCTTGTGTTAACCTACTGCACGTTTTAACCATTGTTTTATTGTAGTTACTGAAGTGCTGGATTAGAATACACTGAATCTGATAGCAGTTCTTCAGTAGATAGCTAAGACAATCTTTAAGACGCTGATTAGTAATTAATCGGTAAAGCAGTTCTTCAAGAGATATATAAGACTTTGAAATTATTGTATAATTCATGATAAACTAGCAAACAATTACTTTTTACTTTTCATTCTCTAATAGCTAATAGCACTTCTGCATTCATATAGTAGTACTGGAGCGCTAAAACAGTGGCACTACTCAGTATCAGACTCGAATACTTTTATTCTTTGAATTATTTAATTTGTAATATCTAAGGGCAAATAAGTGAAAAAAAATAATATATTAAACTAATGGCAGAATTTCTAAGTTGAAGAAAAGAAATTAATGAGAATAATGGTAAAAACTAATTGCTGTGTTTATGTTAACCCCATTAAATAGAATGAAGTAAATCTACAAATGTAATTTGCTGTAGTACAATAGATAAAATATCAGTATTTTACAGCTACCCAAGGTCAAAATCAATTTTTAAATGAAATGAATGTAAATGTAAACGTCAACATATCATTACACAGGGAGTTATAGAATTATAAGAATCCATACAATTATTAACTTCATGGAAAGTGTATGTATCTGTGTGTGTAAGAAAATCAATCAAAAAGCAAACATATTGGATGAAAAATTATCTACTGTAAAAAATTGGAAAAATTATTATATCAGTAATTTAAGGAAATTTCAGTAGCATACATTACGGAATAAAATCCACTTAATGAAATTAGTTTTAATGACCAAAAAAAATAATAAAACTTTACCCTATTAATTAACAAATACATTTATCAATAATACTAACTTGTCTCTTGGTTTAATAGATGAACTACATTATCTTAATTCTAGCTATCCTATTTCATTTATTACATCACACACTACAGGAAACACAGATCAACCTTGGCCACATATTTTCCATCAGTTGCGGGGAAACCCACCAAGGGTGTAAAGAACACACCAGCCCTACACACACAGAGCAGAGGTGAGTTTCGACCCCAGCCCTACATGCACTTCTGCGTGTATTCTTAATTAAATCTGCTCCAACACTCATTCACATTTTAAACTCAACAAAATCACATGAGATGGTTTGTTGTAAGCTCACACAGATATTTCTGTACACAAATCAAACTGTAAATCATTATAAAATGTCACTGTACTGAGCCCCGAGCACACACTTACTCATTCAGAGACACACGCCTAAATAATGAGCCAAGAGGGTTAAACATTGGTGTTTTTGCTATAAACTAGCTAATTTTGATCCTGCATTATCCTCTTTATCTATGCTCCCTTCCTCGTTCACTCGCATGGAAATCACAGGGCAAGCTGTTCCTCGCCCCCTCTTTCTTTTGCTCCTGACCTATTTTTGAGCCACAGCTCGTTCGTGTGCTCTCTGTCATATTAACATTTCTCCAAGTGAGACAAGAGTGGGCACGGGAAGCAGACATCATGAGATGAAACGATCATTTTCTATTCCTGTGCTCACCCTTCCTGTTCTGGCCTGTTTACCCATTCTTTCTTCACTTTCCCCTTCATTTTCTTCCCTTTATGTCAATCCCTCGCTTCTGTGTAAAGCAGAACGTCCTATTACTCATAAAACATGTAAGGACCGTTTTCTTTTTCAGTTCATTTATTGGTGCCATCATTAAGATTTTAACATGAGTGAGATCTTTCCTTTGTGTAGATGAGCTCTGACATTAAACATGGATGAAGACAGTGTGAATGATAACGCATAATAAAGGACATGAAAAAGTTATGCTCAATTTCCATATTTTGAAGATATTCGTCTCCTAGTTTCCCTATTTGCTTTCTTTTAAACATAATTTTAAGTATAATGCCTTGATTTCTTGTTTGCAGTCAGCTCAATCAGTTCATGTAAAAAAAATAATAAAAAAAAACACTGGAAAATAGCAGTTCTGATCCCCTTTTATTCATCCCTATGGGTCATCAGGATTAAGATCCAGACAGATAAATGCGACTGTCATGCTGCTTCAGCTTTGCTTGGGCCAAACACTCATGCTTCAGATGGTGATTTAGCGATGACCATGAAATGAGATTCACTGCTTTATATTCAACACACACATACACACACACACACACACACACACACACACACACACACACACGCACACACACGCACACACACGCACACACACGCACACACACGCACGCACACGCACGCACACGCACGCACACGCACGCACACACACACAACACACACACAGAATAATACATAGTAATACAAATCACTTCCCAAACCTGCACATTACATAAAGGTAAAATTTAAACATAAATTACAAAATAATAACAAGGAACATATAAACATCAATAATCAATACTTTAAAAAGTATTATACATTAATTACATTATTATACATTCATTATGCAGTATTAATTTAATGATATGCAGGTAATTAAAAAAATTTTTTTTTTACTACCATTTAAATAAAAATTATCATTAAAAAAATGAAGTAATAGTGCTCCTAATGTCCTCTGAAACACTTTTACAGAGATTAGCTGCGAGTAAGATTTCGGATTAACCGTATGCCTGTCTTGGCCGAATGCTCTGGATGGATGATACTGCATCAGGAGATCATCAAGATACACTGGAATGAAACCCTTCAGAGCTTCTGTTACATGCAGGACTTATTAGGGAACCAGAGAAGCTTGACTAAGACTTGTGTGATATGCTCTGATGTTTTTAAGCAAGGGTACCAGCTGCAGCAACTGAGCTTTGCTTAATGAGATAGCAGAGCAGCTAGATAGCAGATAAGAGGTATAAAAATACTAACCCTATGAAGAAAACATCCTGTGCACATCTCTAGTTGAGAGCAATTAAGAACTCAAGAGATGTAGTTGAGTCTGAGGAGACAGAATTTACAGACTTGACAATGATGACAGTGTTGATGAGGACTTTTTTTTTTTTACTTTTCCCCTGAGGGAAAAGTTTTCCTGTGAATTTCAGCGAAATGGTACTTGGGTAAAGAAAAAAAAAACCCTTCCGGTTTCGGCCACACCCACTTCAGGATTTAAATCCATTTACGGATACAGATAGAAATACAAATACAAAAAGTGGCCTTTTGTTACACTCTTATTACAGAGGTCGTCTAGAGGTATGAAAGCATGCATTCATTTCTCAGACATCTGTGGGACTGCTTTTGTTTCTCAAATGATAATCCAAAGTTATGTTGCTTTTAAAGGAATCAAACCATAGGATGCAAGGAGCATATCAAGTAGCATTCGATGTCATCAAGGCCCAGGTAAATATATGTAATTGATGATAATTAATCATGATTTTTTTTTTTTTATTCATATGTGTATTGTGTAGTTACCACCCAGCATGACTTCCTTTTTCTCCTCCGGCACATTATGTTGTGCCAATGTTAAACAAATTAAGCTTACTCTACATGTAGATAACTGAAGACACTCTTATTTTCCCCCCCATACTGCTGCAGGCGAGCAATTCATTGCACTTGACTGATCAACACTTTCGTGATGACGCCGTCTTGTTCAGTAGGAGGGCCGTAACACAATGTGGGATGCTCACAGTAACACTGTGAAATTCACCAGAGCTGAAACCATCACAGATGCAGCTTTAATGAGGACAAAGACATCAACAAATCTCTCATCAGCATCCCAGAGTCCCACAGATTAACACACACAGAACAACACTGTTTATGCCAGCACTAACAGAAGATTTGCTTAAGACGTACTTAACGTGGTTACGTTGAGGAAGCTGGATGGTCAGGATGAGGATGGGGTTATAAATAGGATTGACGGAATGCGAGACTGAGGAGTAGGTGAAATAAGAATAAGCTCATATCACACAAAGGAAATGTGACTCATACACGGAGGGATAACTATGTAGCTTTGGCAAACACAGTGCAGCATTCTTACATAATCCTGAACTTTTTGCTAAGCCTGGAAATACTGTGGCAGAGAGATGTTGGATATAGATATGCCTGATCGTTGTTCTTTTTGGCTGCACACTGCTGTGTGTGCTGATGTCGTTGATATGTAAGTTGACGTAAAAAGCTGAGCGAGGTTTATTATGTTTGTTTGTTGCACAGTGAGTGATGTTGCATACCTACCTGCAGGTCTAACTTTAGGGTTACATGGGATATAAAAGTGGATTGTTTCATCCAGTGTTTTATATTAAATCCATTAACAAGAAATGACCTGATACATTATAAGTAATGTTGTCAAAGATTTAATTGATTTTTATGTAACAATTATATTAATCTAAGCTTATTCCATCCACTAATGATCTAATGACTCAATTAATATGCTTGCAATGGCTCATTTGCAAAATAGCTCAAGGGGACTCCTTGGCGGATTCCAGCATATACACCAATTGCCCAGAGATTAGCTGTTGTATTGTAATATACTGTATATGCACTTATATGTAATCATGTGGCTTAGTGATCTTCCAGTCTGAGTGTGCGGAGTTTGAATGGTCTTCCTGTCCTTGGTGGGTTTGAATGGTCTTCCTGTCCTTGGTGGGTCTCTGAATGTTTTCTCCGGGGGGAGGCCACTCTCATTTCCCACAACAGTCGAAAAATATGTGATATAAGCTGATAGGCAATTCCTAATTTCCTGTAGTTTTTGAATGAGTGTGGGTGCTTGCGTCCTGGGATGGGTTGTACCCTGTCTTTAGCTCTAAGTTCCCTGGACTAGGCCCCAGGCTATTATATCCTTAGTTAATATTTAAACATACATCAATGTAAACAGTTAATTACTCTGTTAATTTTATTTATGACTTATTAATAAGCAATAAGCTTGCTTAATAATGTTCACTAATGCAGTGAATAATTGCTTAATGTCTACGAGAGATGCATCAGTAAGAAATGTCTGCAGGTAATGGACTGATTTGCAATGTTTTACTAGCAAAAATAGCTTTGTAAAGTGATACTTCTAAAATGCCAGAATTTACTGTGTAAGCACACATACAAACACCTTAACTCTCTCTATACCGCTTTATCCTGTGGACAGGGTTGCGAGGGGCCTGGAGCCTATCCCAGGAGACTTAGGGCATGAGGTGTCTTACACCATGGACAGGGTTCCAATCTATTGCAGGGCACACACTCATACACACACTCACGCACTCATTCACACATTACCGACAATTTGGGAACATCAATTAGCCTAATTTGCATGACTTTAGGAGGAAACCGGAGTACCCAGAGGAAAGCCTCTAAACATGGGGAGAACATGCAAACTAAATGCGCACGGAGGCAGGAATCGAACCTGCCTCTGTCCGGGTGAATCGAACCCGGACCCTAGTGGTGCAAGGCGACAGTGCTAATGACTGAGCCACTAAATTAGGTCAATATTTCAAGCGCAATCTGTTTAGGGGCTTTACATGTGAGAAAACCTTATTGAGAAAATTATAATCAAGAGTACGAATATTTCAACTTCTTTTACAAGAAAAATAACCCTTACAAAAAGACTGCGGACTGATTAATGAATAAAATACTAAAATGCTGCACATTTTTTGAGCTTTACACAAGGAGTAAATTGTTGAATAGAGATCTACATCCCTTATTATACCCTTATTATACAATACTGTGCTGTACTGAATGATATAATGCTGCTTATTACCCCCTGATTCACTACGGAAGGCCAGTCCTCCCATAAACCAATAAAAAAAAATCCAATGAAGAGATTTGCCATTTGCGCTTGTTAAAAGTAGTTAAAGGAAGCAGCGGTGACCCTACAAGTCTGTTCTCAAAAGATGAAGTAGAATGTAGTATAGTGATGAATTTTGTGATTTAATAGCTGATGTTTGGTTTCTATAATATAATTTCACTGGGATCTGAACATTTTGAATATTTTAATATTAATATGTAGTATGGTTGAAAAAAAAAAATCAGTTAAAGTGGCCTAGAGTAGTATAAGAATGAAACCAGTGAAGTCATGTGCAGCAAATTTGTCTTGAATGTATTTATAGGCAGCAGTTTATACGGCACAAGGTTATTTCTGTACTTTAAAAGCTCTCTATGGGGGAGATGGATGTGTGAACTGAAGACAAGGCCACCCACATGCTTGGTACGCTGTGATATTTCTGATTACTGGGTCAATGGGTCAGCTGGGGCATAAAGTACAGAGTGAAGGTGTAGCTGCCTTCTTTTTGTCCTTCCTAAAACACAGACGAAAAAGTCCCAGTTTTCTGTCTGCCATTACTGAGTTTGTTACAGATCTTGTTGTGGAGTAATCGCATTCAAGAAGTTTGATGCTAAACAGCATATCTGTCAGCTAACCCAGGGCTGGTTATTATCACAAGATTCTGCACTACTGCTCGGCCCATGAGACTGAAGAAGTGTTAATGAGACAAGGAAGGAAAATATGACTGTAGTACTGGGTTTACACTTCAACCGCTTCAACGTCTCATAAGCATTGCTTATCTGTAAACAATGTTTCAGGAACGGCAACAGCAGAGAGGCAGTATGCAGGGCTTTCACTCTGCAGCACAATGCTGAACATAGGATTATTTACTGTACCTACTTGTTCCGTCAGCCGTCTCATAAAAACAAGTTTATTTAAATTACTCACATCTGTGGTGGTGGCTGAAACTTTTGTGGGATTTGTGTTTGTCACAAATTACTGGAAAGTTTGGAAAAGGTTGGGCAGTGTATGGAAATTCTGTGCTGTTTTATGTTTAATGAGGATGGCGCAAATCTTTGGGCGTGTAGAGACGTTTTCTGATATGCCGGTACCATCTTATCAGCACATAACGTGGCACAGGTTTTGCGCCGGATGTCCTTCCTGACACAACCCTCCCATTTTATCCGGGCTTAGGACCGGCACCGCATCCACTGGCTGGGATTTGGGTGGGAAATGAACCCGGGCGTTCCGCATGGCAGGCTAGAAACCTACCACTGAGCTATCGATGCCCCTTCCTGTCTCTTTAAGTATAAAAATTAAAAAAGACAAGACATGCAATGTGCATGCAATTTAAATCCAAAAGATTTTTATGATAGGTTTTAGATTTTATTCAAATATAAAAATAAATAAATAAATAAATAATCATAATTTATAAAAACAAGCATTGGAACCCTAAAAACTACGTCACCAAAAAAAAAAAAAAAAAAAATGATGGCAGAGATTTGGTATGACAGATGGAGGGTTTTGATGAATATTCAGCACTCAAATCAGTAGGCAGAGAGAGGATCACGTTTACAAATGTCTAAGTGTCATTTTGACTAATGCTGATGAATCACATGATTGATTCTTAAGCAGTGTCAGATCAAGGCACAGCATCTCTTTCAAGTGCCTGCACCTGCCTCTCTTTCTCTCAAAATATGGTAATAATTGTTTTTCCAAATCGGTCATTACACTGTTCAAAAATGTCTTTTTCTAAATTTTATTAGTTCGCCTTTGATTCGTGCGATCCTGATTATTTTTTTTGTACCCCGATGGCAGCTGTGTCCTTGAATGCATCCTTCCAGTGCTCCAAATTTGCGACTTCTGTGGAGTGGAGAGTCATCATGGGGTGCCAAATAATGATACAGGAAGCATGCAGTCTCCTCTTTTAAATGACAGAATATGCTTTGCAGTTCAGCACTGCTGCAGGCATTTTTTAGAGATTTGAATGACAGCAGCAAGGACTCATCCTATCAGTTTTATGGGTATAAAAATTATACTTTGAAATAAATGTGAAGACCTGACAGCCCTGTTGAAGACCAGCCAGGGTATATCAGTGAAAGGATGTCATAAAACATGTTTCCATATTTATCCATACTTCTCTGTCTAACTATAGAGAAGTTCATGTCATCCTGTCCTTTTTTCATGTGCGGTCTATAACCGTTCAAGTGTGCTTATAGATATTAACAAGTATATGAGTTCACTTATAAACTCTATTTCTGTATAAGTGCAGTCTATCTGTTGACATGATGTCCATGGCCATGACGCCAGTCACAACAGCATATGGCAGAACCGACATTAGCTTACTATGTATTTTCATTGATAATTACATTCGAGGTGTATTTCTGAGTCAAAGAATAATAGAAAGATTACCTGATCATTACCTGATTAGCTACTGGATTACCTGAGGCTTTGTCACACAGATGAAAGAATGAACTACTAATTGATAACTTCTGCTCTGTTCATTATTTTCATATGCAGCATGTTGTGGTGGACTTTTGGAAAATGAAAAAAAAAAGCACATGGATGATTACCTCAGACAGTGTACAAATATATGATTCCTCCTGGACTTAGTGGGTTTGTGCTAGCGTTAGCATTAGCTCATTCAGTTCTGTTGCAAATTAAACAATGCTGTGGAACATGCTGTGCTTTATGCTTCATAAAATGATATGCAGGTAACGTTAACTAATACAGACATTTCAAGCTTACTAATAAATAGCTTAAGAATTGTTCCAGCGTTTAATCCCAAATAGAGTAAAATGGAAAGCTAGTGCACTATATAGAGTGTTGAATCCCTTGTTCCACATGCCTTTGATCAGGTGTAAGAGAGAGACTTGGGATTCAGCCTCATGTTAGAAGCTGGTTAGGTGTGAAACACACCACAGACGGTTCAGAGGCACTTCTGAACGACTTAGAAGCAATTACTAAGAAGTACAAACAAAGTGTTGTTTAGGATGACATCATGTTATCAGATGTGTTTTGTTGCTAAACGTGCTTCTGTGACTGGTTTAGTATGTGGCTTTTGGCACTGCCGTCTGCTACTGTAAGTAACGTCCATTTTACCATCCAGAAGTGGGCGTGATGTCTTGTGCAAAAAGTTTTTTTTCTTCTTCTTTTTTTCATTATACCACAATAGAGGATTCTACATTTTGTAGATTTCTCAGTAATTTCCCCAGCTTTTTGTCTCAATACCATCACGTTATAGTCTTGGTGAGGGTTTAACTTTTAATATGAGCCGCTATAATGGATAGCGATTACAGGAACAAATCTGTCTCATTTATGTTCAAGAATATTAAATGTCAAATAAAGCAATTTGCTGTGGTATAAGCAGAACAACACAAAATCACTCTGTCCTGGTGCTTTACCACCTGCCATGAATGAATTATTATATAAATCAGGACAGTTGTGTGTAGCGCTTCCACTGTGTGTTAGTGCTTACATACTGCATGCTATTGGTATATCTATCTTCTGTACAGTACGACAGCAGGACATTAAAGACAGGATTGTAACTGAACATTTAACATTACCTTAAGGTACAGCGATATGACCGGAATGTTGGATATACTGTATCTGAACTCATGGACTATCTGTCTGTTTGAATATGTGTATTAATGCAGCCCTAAAGAGCTGTCTTTTTTTCCAATGAGCCTGGGTCTGTAACTCAGAGGGCTGTAGCTCTGCTCTGTGATATTGGAGATGAGAGTGAGGGGGCAGGATGACTCACTGCACTGCCTGCTGGTGGGGGTATTTTTGGAGCAGGCCTTACACAATTCATTTTTGCTCTATTTGTCTCTTCGATGCTTCCCGTGGAGCAGCAGCAGCAAATTAAGTTATCTTTTTATTCTTCTGACAGACGAGCGTGTCTCACATTATCCCGCGGTGCATTTTTTTTCCCCCGAGCATGTCTCGTAAAGACGCTTCCTTATTAGCGCAGCAAGCCGGCTACTTCCGAAAGGGTGTGTTTACTTGATATTCCTGCCGAGAGCCCGATCCAGTGTGGCCATGTGTGTTTGCGGTGGAGGTGTGGATAGACAGGTTTCATTAAAAGCTGCAGAGTACTTTCTGACTGCTGAGTGGGAAACATCACTAATGCACTTCAGGATCGATCTTCCCTCATTACTGCGATGGATTCAGCTGCCTCTCTTTCACTCACTTTGACACACACACACAAACACACACACTGAGACAAATGCAGCATGAGCACAAGTATGTTTTTGTGATTTTGTGGAAATAGTTTCTTAGCAGTATGAGTCATTGTGGAGAAAATCCAAACTGTAATCGTATGCTGCAACAAAACTGTGAGGGTAGAGAACTCTCTCTTACTCTCTCTCTCTCTCTCTCTCTCTCTCTTTCTTTGCCCATGAACCCCACCCAATCAAATCCCAATACACTCATTTCCACCTGAGTCCTGGTTGGGAGCTGCATTGAAATGATAAACAGGAAATGAAGGAAACATTCCCTGGATACTGTAAATTCCCTGGCTGCCTGAGCTGGAAGCCTTTCTTTTAGTCATCTGAGGGCCACCGTGTTGCATATGGGATCATATTATACAAGTCTTCCACGAGGCTAGGAAAAAAATTCTTCGGAAAAAAACCTAAAAAGAAAAACCCTCGACCTTTCAGACGTGTCTTTCTTCCTCTCCTCAGTGTACTGTCTCTCCCTCTTTTGCTCTTTTTTTTCCACATTCGAGGACATTTCTGATTAGCTGATGCAAACTGCGCTTTTTATAACTCAACCGAATCTGTGAACCTCAAGGTATCCCCTAGCAACCAGACTAATTACCTCCAGAGAGAGAGAGAGAGAGAGAGAGAGAGAGAGAGAGAGAGAGGATTCTGAGATCATCAGGAAAAATCTTGGGAGAAGAAGGAGCTGGGAGTTAATGTCTGTGTGAGCGAGGGCATATGTGTGTGTGTGTGTGTGTGTGTGTGTGTGTGTGTGTGTGTGTGTGTGTGTGTGTGTGTGTGTGTGTGTGTGTGTGTGTGTGTGTGTGTGTGTGTGTGTGTGTGTAAAAATGGAGCAGCTCCCTGTGAGTCAGCAACGACACAGGGGAGGGTACAGATCGTAAACAGGTTGGGCCTGTTGCTCTGGAAGACACACTCAGTCGTGGTGGAGCACCTGCTGCCCTTTCCTGACATCCAGCTTTTTGAAATACTGGCTGGCATCCGTTGATCCTGAGTAAGACCTGGCAACTTCCTGAAGACCGACAGGCATGAGAGACACCTAAAACACGTCCATGTGCTCTCCACCAATTATGCAAAGGAGGTGGATGTGGGAATTCCTACTGAAGCTACAGTAGAGAGTGTACACTTCAAATAAAATAGTATAACACAAACACACACACACACACACACACACACACACACACACACACACATAGAGTGCCTAGTGTCCTAGTGTCTAAACGAGAAATTTCGGTTATAGCAATTTTCATTAAATTCAAGCAGACATATTTGTTTACCATACAACTTTATTTTAGCAGTACATTAAGTACCATATCGTTCTTACTGGTGGCATGGTTTGATTCCCATGGGGTTTGCATGTTCTCTGCGTGCGTGGTGAGTTTCCTCCAGATGCTCCAGTTTCCTCTCACAGTCCAAAGACATGCAGGTAAGGCAAATTAGCGTTCCCAAATTGCCCGTAGTGTGTGAAAGACTATAGGGCGTCGAGCTGGCAACCCGACCCCTTAGGTGACTGCCACAGAAACAACGTATATATCTCCAGGGTGGGGAGTATCCGTTGCCCGATGTGCCCGATGGCACGTGGACAGACCAAAATCCAAAAAAAAAAAAAACATAATAATAATTCATACTACTTAGTTGTCACTAGTGGGGTAATTATAATTACGCAACAGTTAACAACAGGAACAACAGTTCCTGTCCGTAATTAGATTGGTTGAGCTGTGTTCCCATAATAATATGCACTGGGACATTTTAGTGTTTGTATCACTCTGTTCAACTGTGTTTGCCAAAAAGGTCCCACTAATTTATACTGTATATACTAAATTATCATTTTCAGGAAATTTTCTCATGGCTACATTGAAAAAAAAAATCCCTACAGTCATGTTACAAAAACTAGTTGGGCTACAAAATCTAGGAGTAAATCCATATCAGTTGCCATTGTTTCGAAATGGGATGGAGGTATAGGACAGCAGGGTGTCCGCATACTTTTGGCCAAATGGTGTAAATTTTTTAATTTCCACATTCCGTTACCGACATACATTCACCTGCCACTTCATTAGGTACACCCTTCTAATACTGGGTCCATCGTTTAACAACATCCCAAAGGTGCTCTTTTGGATTGAGATTTGGGTATAGAGAACTCATTGTCATGTTCAGCAACGATACTCGGGTAGACGGCGGCATTTAAACACGTTTGTATTAAAGGGGAAAAAATCCAGCAGCCTGAACCACTAACACAATGCAGGATCAATCCATTCATTCATGTTGTTTACACCAAATTCTGACATTACCATCTGAATGTGACGGCAGAAATTTCGACTCATCAGACCAGACAAACTTTTTCCAATCTTCTGCATCAGTTACCTGTTCTTAGCTGGCAGGAGCGACTCCTGGTTTGGTCTTCTGCTGCTGTTGCTCATCTGCTTCAAGATTCTCTGTGTGTCGTGTTCAGAGATGCTCGTTGACATACCTCGGTTGTCACGAGATGTTATTTGACTTACTGATGCCTTTTTATCAGCCTGAACCTGTCTAGCCATTCTCCTCTGACCTCTGGCATCAACAAGGCATTTTCGCCCCAAAGAAATTCTACTCAGCAGATATTTTCTGTTTTTCAGACCATTCTCTGTAAACCCTAGAGATGGTTCTGTGCGAAAATCCCAGTAGATCAGCAGTTTCACAAATATCCAGACAGCCCATCTGGGACCAACAACCTTGCCAGGTTCAGTGTCACTTATATAATTTTTCATTCATTCAGATGCTCAGCAGATCATCTGAACAATGTCTACATGCATAAAGGTTCATAAAGGTTCTGCCATGTGATTAGATATTTGTGTTAAAGAACAGTTGAACCTAATGAAGTGTTCAATTTTAAGTCACTTTAAATATACAGTGCAGTACATACAGTACTGCACTGTAGCATCACTTACTATTTTAGGCAACTATTAGTTTTCTCATACGTTTTTTAGGCATTTATATTCATAATCATATAATGTCAAAAAATGTCCACATTGCATATGAGAAATAAATAAAACATTTCTCATCCTGTCTAAATCACTGATCATTTTACATAGATTCTTTTTTTTTTTTTTACTTCAACTTGATGACATAACAGTATGAGACAGGGAAGCTAGAATGTAGAATTTTCAACATTTTCCACAATTTTCTCAATAGCTTTTTCTACATGTGAGGGTGTACTTTCTTAAAGATCCCCTTACGTTTAGTGATGAAGTAGCTATGTTTAATTTTATTGCTGCTTACAAGATTATCCGTATCTCTAATTGTTATGCTTTTCCACACACACACACACACACACACACACACACACACATACACGCACGCACACACACACACACACACACACACACACACACACACACACACACACACACACACACACACACACACACACACACACACCTCTCAAACACTTTGCACCTCATTACCTGTTAGGCAAAATGCTGACAATGTGATGAGATGTGAAAGTGGAGAGAAGGGTCAGGTGTAGAAGAGGGGTCATGGCAGTACTGACCTGAATTTAATCCTGTGCGCTCTCTTTCACACACACACCCACACACACATACACACACACACACACACACACACACACTTGCCTACACTTGGCACTTTCTCCTCAGATATATCACACTCAGGGTGCATCTCCAGGTCAGCCAGATTCGCCCATGTAATCCAGCTTAATGCTGGAGTTTTGCCGATCTTCAAATTGGAATCTGGTTCGCAAGTTAATCTACAAGTAAAACACTGGCAGAAGAGACAGCACTTGAAGATCAGTGATCTGAGTAATGCCTCAAGGAAGATCAGCTCAGTGAGCACAGATTTGATAACCGCATCTGTGTTCGGAGATAAAGCCACCGAAGGAGAAGTCTCAGATCTTTTTGAAATCCTGTTAATAAATGCGTTTTTAGTTAGTGGACTTGGAAGAAAAAAAAATATTGAGAATTAACAGAGGATTCTAAGTGGGTTATAGAAAGATGTGTGAGTGGTGTTAAACTCTCAAATTTCTCCACATTTCAGGCCATTGCATCATTCTCTCTCTCTCTCTCTCTCTCTCTCTCTCTCTGCGAGTGTGTGAGTGTGTGTGTGCACAAGTCTGTATACCTGCATGCCACAGGAAGATAGCATATGTTCCAAGGTATTATAATGAGAAAATCAATCATGGTTAAATAGATAAGTTGTTTCATTTATTTTGTAGATTCACTCACTCATACATTCAATGTCATTCACATCAGACATTATTTCATTAGATAAAATTAATGATGCAATTTTATTTGGTAATAATTTCCCTAATGTTTTTCAATTTACATTAGGCGGAGTGTATACTGTTTGATACAGAGATAACAATGTCATTTAATCTGACTCTTCTCAACAAATTCTCGTTTCTCATCTTGTCTTATTAAATATTAATGTGCCTTGGGAGCCATGAGCAAATGCATGCATTCAAAACTGTGTTTTTTCCCCCTTCTTTTTTCTCTGCATTCTGTAACAAGAGGATGCTCAGTAAATAATTAAGGGTGTTACAAGAGAAAACATGAAAGCAGATGAGCAGTCTGCTCCTCATTAATCTACCAGAGGGATCTCCTCCACTGTGAACACCAGACGCCCTGGGCAGCATCGCTTCGGCTCTGCTTGAACCATGTGTGTATTTTGTGGCTCATCTGCAACTTTTAGCCAACATAAGATAATACATGTAATCGTGATCATTTATCTACGACTAAATGTATCACAAAAACCTAGACAGTTATATGATGTGTGTATGGTGATGCCCAAACTACTGTACAGCGTGTGGGTAAAGTGGAGGTTAAAGCTGCAACAGAAACCCTTTTTCGGGTCGTCGCTGTTTTCGGCCAGTCCGTCCCGAGTTCGCAGGCACATGTACATCCCTGGGCTAGGATCGACATGTCTAGATTTATTTAGACATTGAGCAGGCAAAGCTGATTGGGGTGAGCGGCAGAACTGCTTTTGAGACCAATGAAAGGTTCACTCATCCGTTTATAACACAGCACAAACATCCTGCCATCTCCATTAGTGGAACATGGACCTTAGGGCATGGCTACACCATTGAAGCATGAATAATTGAAGAATTTATTCCATTGGATTTGTTTTCTGAGGAAGAATGCGCAAATATCTATGGAGAGGATGACGGAGGAGGAAAGGACGGAACATGGCAGCAGTCGAGAGGGTGGTGACAGAGGTCACATGACCTCTTTTAGTCCAAAGTTTACATAATGACATGGGTTTAAAGATCGTCCAGAAGTCAGCTTCATCTGGGCCACAGATGTTAGAAGACATAATATTTAATGGACTAGAAAGATGAAGGGAAAGCGTGACAGTAATTATTAGCTAAGATTCTGATGATTTAAGTCATCGTCCTGCTTTAAAAGCATTAATGTTGCTTTTGAAGATAAGAAAAGAAAGTTCTTCAGAGTGCAAACAAGAAATAATACTTTATTTATGCAATAATTAACATTGCAATGAATTTTATGTACAGTCCATTTTGAAGTTCTTTATCAAATGGAAAAGTATTGCATTCGCACTAATCACAGAGAATGGCAATTCCCAAATGAAAACCAAACTGACAGAAAATGTCTGACCATCACAATCTCCCGGGCAACATTCATTCACCTTTTATACGGTTTATCCTGTATATGGTTGCAAGGGTCTATTCCAGGAGACTTGTAGCATGAGGCGGGTACACCAATGACACGGTGCCAATCCATTGCACGCCTGCATTACAGACAATTCTGGAACAGCAGTTAGCCTAACCTGCATGACTTACAGAATACACAGAGGAAACCCACCAGGCACGGGGAGAACATGCAAACACCATGCACACAGACCTAAGGCAAGAATCGAATCCTCGACCCTAGAAGTGTCAGGCCACAGTGCTAACTACTACATCCTAAATCATATTTGATAATTAATACTGACCTTGACTGAACCACAATTTTAACCCTTCCATATAGGTAATTGGGGTAATAATCATGTGCTGTAGCCCTGACCTAAAGGGTACACATAATCTGTCGCACTACATCAGGTGATAATGCTTCTCTCTTTCGCACTAGGTGTTTATAAGTGATCAAATTATCTCCAAGATTATAGCAATAGATATGGTAATTAGCATCAAGGTCATAGGCCTCCAAGTAAACATGCATTAAATACTGTGTTTTCCTCCCATGCTGTTGAGCATATTGCGTGACAAGTTCCGTCATTTCTATAGCAATGGTTGCTAGCCTGATGCCAATCCTCTTCCTGTCTCATCCAGGCTTTGGGACAGACAACGGTGGATTTTGTATATACAGGGGGTTAAGGACTTGGGGTAACTCGGCGGTGGTGGGGCTCGAACCCAGTGCCTTAACTGCCTGAGTCACCCCTGCTCCAAATTCTGCGTGGTATAATCCTAAATTAAATCACATGTTTTCTAAGAACTAATCAAAGACATTCTTGAAAAAGCAGCTTCATTGGCATGGTTGTCTGTTTTTCTTTTTTTTTTTTGGGGGGGGGGGGGGGGGGGGGGGTTGACTCTTTCTACATCTGTTTGTATGCAAGTAACTAATCAATGATGATTCAATGAATCATGAGAAGAAGAAGCCTTTCTTTGTCCCATATACATTACAGCACAGTGAAATTCTTTCCTTTGCATGTCCCAGCCTATTAGGAACCGGGGTCAGAGCAAAGGGTCAGCCATGATATGGCACCACTGGAGCAGAGGCAATTAAGGGCCTTGCACGGGGGCCCAACAGTCACTGCTTGGCAGCGCTGGGGCTTGAACCCCTGACCTTCAGATTGTATCCTAGAGCTTTAACATCGAGCCAATACTGGCAGAATGTTAGTATTTCTTGCTTCTCTGTATGATATGATTCACACAAACAACAAAGGAGAAAAAAAATCTAAGGTCCTCTCTCTTACCCTGTCTTTCAATAAGGCAATGTAAAACAATAGCTCTTAACGTTAGGGGTGATAATCATTTTATTTTGTTGTCCTATACTGCTGACCCCAGTATAGGATTTAGGATGTCCTGAAGAGTCATTTGCTGCTGCATGCTCCTTTCAGCACGTTTTGACTATGAGAGCAACTCTTCACTGTTTATGCTAGAAATGAGTTTTATTTTTATGTTTTTTCTTTCAAATATGTGGAATACCCCGTAATCATTTCAATTCATTATAATAGATTTTCTCAGCTTTAGCACTTTGCCTGTTTTTCTTCTTTTTTTTTTTCTCCTTTACAGGATCTCTGTCCACCTTACTATAAATGTACAAGTGATTAAGAATGTGTCCCTGACCAAAATTAGATATCTTATGATGGTGGTTTATATTTATATAATCCGTGTTTCTTGGTATTTCCTAGTCTTTAGAGTAACAGGATTGTGTGTTTACACTTCTTTGCACAATGTACTGTACTGTATATTGCATCATGCATTGTATGACATCCTATAGCTTGGATCATACAGTTCCATCAGTGCAGCAATTCTGTTTTATTCCCAGTAAAATAATCCAGTTAATGGATAATGATTACGGCCAAGTTGGCGTTTCCTTAAACCTCAGAAAGGGGTTAGACTCCTCCCTTTTCAGCTAAACTCTGAAACTGACTCTGTTTATAAGGCCTAATTAAGTTGGCGGAACCAATGAGTTCACTTGTATTGTGGAAATATCCTATAAGCATGGCATCAAATAAACACAACAGGCTTATTCACGTCCCATGGCTGACCCAGCATCACACTGGTGGCACTATTGGACACCAGCATTCTCTTTTTGTCTGCGGAGTGGTGGCCTATTCCATCTCATCAAAGTTTCAGGAGTCATTCAATAGAGCAGCACTATCTGTCCAGGGGAGCCAGTGTTGGCAGCGGAACTGGACACCATGGCTCCCAGGCCTGGCTCTATTACTGAGGCCCTGTCACAGCCATCTCATCTGGAGAGCCACTGGAAAAAAAAAGCACAGGTGGTGTGCAGAGCCATGGATAATTCACATCTGACCCTTCTTTGATAGCTCTGCAAATGTCTGCACATCTGTACTTCAATGTGATAATGTTGCCTTTTATGAACCATTTCCAAAATATTAAGATTGCAACACGCAGAACATGCATATGTCCAAAATTTCATCATTTTGGTCATTATTTCTGGAGTCCTACATTTATAGGATCTACATGACTAATCAGAAATTCATTAAAAAAAAAGACTTGACGCAACTAAGAGGAATGTAAGAAAGGACTTTTCTGTCCCCTTTTTATTTATTTCTTCACCTCACAACACTTTCCAAAGATGAGGGTGGGGGTGAGGGGTTGGGGGGCATGTAGTGCTATTATCCTGTTCATTTGTCTGTTGATTTTCTTTTCACTTGGTTTTCCAGCTTGAGTAGCCATGTGAAGGTCAAATGAACTCCCAAGTTATTTATAATAATTGGATATTTTTTTTCGGCCTGTTTGCCAAGTCATTGCTTATTTGAATACATATCTTGTCCATTGGGGAGTTTTAGAAAAGGTTGAATTAAGGTCATAGAGATTTCAGGGGATTTAATTCTCAGTAGAGCGTGCGTGTGGTTAATGCTCTGGTCTCAGTGATGGAGTGTAACTCGTAGGCAAAACATTTCTTTTAATCATAGCCACGAGCCGATACCAG
This sequence comes from Clarias fuscus, assembly GCA_030347435.1. Lineage (NCBI taxonomy): Eukaryota > Metazoa > Chordata > Actinopteri > Siluriformes > Clariidae > Clarias > Clarias fuscus. The sequence goes on along the minus strand of CM059220.1, from coordinate 10,027,521 downwards.
ACAATAGACACGTATCACACAGTCTGGGTCATCTGGATGGATCAGAGGATTATGGACATGGTATGGACATGGACAGTTTTCCCTGAGAAAAGATCAGATTACTGATCTTTTCCTCATGGCTTTCATGACTCCAGTATATTGCGGTAGCCTTAAAATAAGCACATTATTTTTTATAACATATTTTTTTATTTTATTTTATTAGGATGCAGAGCTTAGTCCCCTACTGCAGTCGACTTGGAGCTGTCCAGGAAGTTGAGGAACCATCAGTATGGAGATCCACTCAGTGCAAATCCAGATTAAGCTGATCTTTTTTTGCACTTGCCTGTTATTTATGGTCCTCAGAAAACATTTTGTTACAATATTTTGTACATGTTATATAGATGAATGACAAGAAAAATCCATTTTTGCTTAACCTTGTTTTCAGGTTTAGTAAGCATAGTAAAAAAGGAAATAAGGTCTAAAAATCTTTTATCATTACCAGCCCTATTCAAAGGTGTGTCAAAAAGTCAAAGGCACGAACATTAGAAACATTAATAAATGTCAAGGTACAGTTTTAAATTGTTTGCTGATGATTTTTTTTTTTCGGAATGTAAACACACAACAGTACTTCTTTGGGCCGACCCTTTGCTTTGATCTTTCGATATGCAGTGTCAACATTTACTTCCATCCAGAGTCGCGGTTGATCTTGTATTGAGGATGGTTAGAGTCATACACCTGATTAAAGAATTCACAAAGACATCTCAAAGATTCTCTATGGATCTGCTATCAATATGTCTAATATCTGGTGGCCAAACCATTTATGAAAATGATGTATCATGCTCCTTAAACCATCACTCATCATCTATACCACTTAATCCAGTACTCAGGGTCATGCGGGGGGCCTGGCGCCTATCCCAGGAGTCTTAGGGCACAAGGCGAGGTACACCCTGCACAGGGTGCCAATCCATCCAAACTACATGTTTTTGGACTGTGGGAGGAAGCCAAAGTACCCGGCGGAAACCCACCAGGTACGGGGAGAACATCCAATCTCCTTGCACACAGAGACGGGAATCGAACCCGGACAGTGTGTATATATATATATGAAGATGATATAACTTTCAGTTACAGATGTTTCTTTGCTTTATTGTGTATACTGCAGCAGTTGATGTTATCTAAGCAACTCTGTGCTCAAGTTGTGATCATTCACCCTGGATGTGATGCTAGTTCATAAAAGCAGTGAGTTAAAACCTCTTTAAGTCATAGGAAAGCTTTTCAAGTACAAATACTAGCTAATTATATATATATATTTTTTTTTTAATTCAAATTCAAATTTTATTCGTCACATACACAGTCATACACAGTATGATATGAAGTGAAATGCTTATACGACTGCTGTCGACCTACAATATTACAACAAAAAAGAACATTTTACTTTCTATACAGTCATACTACTTCAGGGCAGAAATGAAATACTCTGCTTTTCCAGACTTAAAAAAAAATTTTTTATACATTATATGACTGAAAAAAATGAACCCTAGTTTGGAAACTTCTGGGTGTCACAGAAGTCTCTGTGCATAGGGGAAATTAACACTTTTTTCATATTTTCATACCAAGAAACAATAAGATTTAAGGAAAATTCAGGAAAGTTCTTAAGATTTAAAAGAACACATTCAAAGTACACTTACTGTACATGGACTACACTAGTTGTGTTAACACGAGTTTGTCATGAGTGGGAGTGATGACTCTGTGTGTTTACAAAGAAATGACAATTATGTAGAGGATTCTTTGTGAATAAAGTATGCTCTGCTTTTAATTTCCCCTATGCACAGTGACTTAGATGTGTGGACACTAGTGGTATCAAACAGTAAAATGTACTATTGTATTAAGCATACTTACAGCACTAGCTCCTTGCTGAACTCGACAGAATTCCCATTGGTCCTATCCGTCTCTAAATCGGAATGTGCTTTAACTTTTTCCCATGGTTATCACAAGCGATGCACCATTTATAAACCCCAAAGAGTTCAAACAGTGAGAGATGTCTTGGACCCCCAAATGTTCTGTTTCATGTCCCTGAATCTAGTTGTCCTTAAAATATCAGTAACTCAAACTAAGTTAAGTACAGCATGATTGTTAACTGGTATGACCAGGATAGAGCATCATGCATTAGGGTCAAAAACTGCTTCCAAAGGGTAAACCGAAAAACATGGTATGTATCTTCTTCTATACAGATCTTTGAAGTCTCTGAGCGAAACACAGACACGTCCCTCAGTGTACTAGAGCTGACGGACACCATATGCCCAGCTGCCCTCCGTCTTCACAAGCCTCCACTTGCAGCATCTTCACACAACACAGTCTAAACTACACAAAGTATCTGAAGAGGTCATTGTTCATCATTGTGTCTTACTGCCATAGCGGGTCAATTAAAGATGACGCAGCCATTAGGGAGAGGAGGCGGAGTAGCTGCTCCACCAAGCAGCTGGAGAATGACTGTAAACGGATTAAAGTCAGCATTATTACGTTAAGTTGGGCACAGCAAGCCAAAGAATCGTTTCAACAACAAGATCAAACCTTTATCCCATGTCTTTAAACTGACTTTCACAAACATTACATTTTCTTTCACGTCCCAAACAGGCTTTTTGTGCTAATACATGGGACATTATAACCATTCTAATCCAATTATTTAGTGTGAATTGTTTTCCTTAAGACATTTTGAGTTTTCCTATTGCAATATAATTAATGACCTCCTAACATTCGTCCAATTTTAGGTTTATGCTGTGGACAATAGCAGCCTTTTTCCCCCCAAGAGATAGAAAGTCTGAAAATTGATCTTGAAAAGTGCAAGAAACTTGTCAGCCAATTATAGTATATCTATATTTAGTCAGACCATAGACATCAGTGGTGGCGAAAGCTATTAAGACAACATATGCCATGTGTTAGTTCTCCCTGAGAACAAAATGAATGATTTCACTAATTAGTTCGAGCCTATGTGGCTGAAGAGTTGCGCTAATTAACTAAAACCGGTTATGTGACATTGGTATTCAGCTTCTTTTCATTTCATATGGGGCCATGGCCTGGGTCATCTCCCGATCTAAATACAAGAGAAAACTGTTGGACAAAAATGAAGAAGGCAGAAACAGTCAAAAAAATAATAATAATAAACGTCTCGTGTACATAATGTTCCGGGCAGCCATCAAGCGGGCATGAATTGAGCAAGTGACTCCAGAGTACTGCAGATGCCTTCATGACTATGAGGATTTGATGAATAAAGCACTTCATACTAAATATTGATTGTTGTATAGCAATGCCATTGCATAAAATAACACGTCATTCATATTATCATAATTGTCATTATTCTAAAAAAAAAAAAAAATGAGAATGTCATTAAAACACTGAATAATATTGGCCATTACTGTGTACTTTTTTTTACATGCTGTGTTGCTGCCATTAACATGCGGAGCGATGTCACCTCTGGGGGAGCCCTGTGTCAAAATATCAAAGGAGTGAATGATACTGATATCAGCACACGTGTGTGGGTGCATCATAAAAACCAAATGTCCTAACTCCACTCATCCGTGACCATGGACTGAGCTGTAGTATGATTTTAAAAAGCTTGGGATAAATAAAATAATGAATAAAATTCTCATTCATAAACATGAATAAACAATGAAGGTAGGGAGGATGTGAATGTTGAAATATTAGCCAAATATTGTATATACAAATGATGACATTAAAGTAGGCCTGTAACACTGTATTAGGCATTTTGTACTCTTCTGACCTTTATTCTCTGATAAAACATTTCAATCTTGATGGTCTCTTCCAGGATGTTTCCAACCCTACAATAGTACAATAGGCACGAGAGCTCACTGAATGAATTGATGACAAAGGAAGTGATGCAAATCAATAGGTTATGGCCTTCAAAATCACAAGATCTCAACCCAGCTGAACAGCTACGGAAGATTTTGGACTCCAGTACCATCATCCAAATGCCACCTGTGGAAATGTCTTCTGGTGTTCAGTGAGCCAACTAGCTTCTAAGACACTATTGTTTGATATTCTATACAAATAGTCTATTGTTTTTCCCTTTCAGTTTATCACCTGTCTGTAGATTTGGAGGATCTTTCATTAATTACACCATAAAAAAAGACCTTCTGAGCTGTTATCTGTTTTAGTTTCTCTTTTATACCGTGTCTGTATCTTGCATCTATTGCTACTGAAATTGAGGTATGTATTATAACGAAACTAAGTGGTAAAAATATGCTCTTGTGTGGTTAACCATACGGTATTTGAAGCTGACTTTTTGGGGCAGTGATGTATATAAAAGCATTTAAAGATGGGAACAGAAAAAAATGGCTACTTGTCTACAAAAACCACAGTGCACATATGAACTACCCACACTCTCTATTCCTGTGGTTTAGTTTACATTTGTTCTGCACTCGGTCGTCCTGAGAGTTAGGCACATATAATCCCAGCCTCAAACATTTCCATTCCTGAAAAGAGTTTTTTTTTTTTTGTGCGATAGAAAACGCTCTCCTTCTGTTTTCAGATCCCTGTGGGTAAAATTCTTGCGATGTCACTTCACAAACCCCCACCTTTTCACACACTCTTTCGTTCTCTGTTTCACACTCTCCCCATTTCCTGTACCAACTGCACACTCAGCTCAGTACATAGATCTCATGTTTGAAAAACTCTCATGAGTGCTGCCTCCAGGAGCTGAACTTTTGTGATATTCTAATTGCTTTCCACTATTTTCAGCAGCCCTACCCCCCCTCACCAGCATGTCCCAGAGCCTTGCAGGCATGCAGGCAGAAATAGCGCACGTTGCTTCTATCTATCTATCCGTGCCTTTCTAGAAAGACAATAGAGCCGTCAGTAAGAAAGCAGATTACGCAGTTCTCTGACCCAACCACGTCCCACGCTAGGCCACCCACAGCCAGACACCTAATAAGGTTGATGGGAAGGCTTTCTTCTATTAGGCTTTACTGTCTTTTTTTTTTTTTAAGAAAATGTTATATGTAGTATGATGGATATTGGAAGTTGTTGTTACTTTAGTTCTGAGGTTTCATGCAACCTCATCTTATATAATTGTGTAAGGATTTGAACAAGTAAAGGTAACAGATTTAAAACAAATGAATCAAGCAAAGGAGCAAATGTTAATCCTGACTATCACACCATTTCATGAAGTAAATCATGTGAATCCCTTATTGTGAACTCAGATTATTAAATGTGTTTCTGGTGAGGAACCTGTAGCATTTCATTAAATTTCATGTACAGGTAGCACTCAGTTCTTTTACTGGGAGGGAGCGAGTATGGTGCAGGAGATGTTCATTTAGCCACATGCAGTTAAGCATTTCCAGCAAAAGGCTGATCACTGATCAATTTTTCAGTGATCAGCTGTAGCAATGGCAGCCAAGCAGTATACACACGTGGACAAAATTGTTGGTACCCTTCGGTCAATGAAAGAAAAACACACCCATTTTCTGGTCACAGAAATAACTTTAATCTGACAAAAGTAATAATAAATAAGAATTCTATGAATGTTAACCAATGAAAGTCAGACATTGCTTTTCAACCATGCTTCAACGGAATTATAAAAAAAAATGAACTCATGGAACAGGCCTGGACAAAAATGATGGTACCCCTAACTTAATAGTTTGTTGCACAACCTTTTGAGGCAATCACTGCAATCAAACGATTCCTGTAACTGTCAATGAGACTTCTGCACCTCTCTGCAGGTATTTTGGCCCACTCCTCATGAGCAAGCTGCTCCAGTTGTTTCCGGTTTGAAGGGTGCCTTTACCAGACGGCATGTTTCAGCTCCTTCCAAAGATGCTCAATAGGATTGAGGTCAGGGCTCATAGAAGGCCACTTTAGAATAGTCCAATGTTTTCCTCTTAGCCATTCTTGGGTGTTTTTAGCTGTGTGTTTTGGGTCATTGTCCTGTTGCAAGACCCATGACCTGCGACTGAGACCCAGCTTTCTGACACTGGCCAGCACATTTCTCTCTAGAATCACTTGATAGTCTTGAGATTTCATTGTACCCTGCACAGATTCAAGACACCCTGTGCCAGATGCAGCAAAGCAGCCCCAGAACATAACAGAGCCTCCTCCATGTTTCACAGTAGGGACAGTGTTCTTTTCTTGATATGCTTCATTTTTCCGTCTGTGAACATAGAGCTGATGTGCCTTGGCAAAAAGTTCCATTTTTGTCTCATCTGTCCATAGGACATTCTCCCAGAAGCTTTGTGGCTTGTCATCATGTAGTTTGGCATATTCCAGTCTGGCTTTTTTATGATTTGTTTTCAACAATGGTGTCCTCCTTGGTCGTCTCCCATGTAGTCCACTTTGGTGCGATCCGACGCTGATGTTCCTTGAGCATGAAGTTCATCTTGGATCTCTTTAGAAGTCTTTCTGGGCTCTTTTGTTACCATTCGGATTATCCGTCTCTTTGATTTGTCATCAATTTTCCTCCTGCGGCCACGTCCAGGGAGGTTGGCTACAGTCCCATGGATCTTAAATTTCTGAATAATATGTGCAACTGTAGTCACAGGAACATCTAGCTGCTTGGAAATGGTCTTATAGCCTTTACCTTTAACATGCTTGTCTATAATTTTCTTTCGAATCTCCTGAGACAACTCTTTCCTTCGCTTCCTCTGGTCCATGTTGAGTGTGCTACATACCATGTCACCAAACAACACAGTGACTACCTGGAGCCTTATATATAGGCCCACTGACTGATTACAAGATTGTAGACACCTGTGATGCTAATTAGTGGACACACCTTGAATTAACATGTCACATTATTTTCAGTATTTTCTGAGGGTACCATCATTTTTGTCCAGGCCTGTTCTATGAGTTAATTTTTTAAAATAATTCTGTTGAAGCATGGTTGAAAAGCAATGTCTGACTTTCATTGGTTAACATTCATAGAATTTTTTTAAATTACTACTTTTGTCAGATTAAAGTTATTTATGTGACCATTGTGAGTTTTTCTTTCATTGACCAAAGGGTACCAACAATTTTGTCCACGTGTGTAATTACTATTTTATTTTTTTTACAGTAACTATTGCTCCATTGCCACATGTTCCCTGACATTAGGACCCTGACATGTCCAAATGTAAGCCGAGAAAACAGCAGGCCATTAATCAACAGTAAACAAACTTATTTTTACATTTATCTATTTGGCAGTCAAAGTGCCTTACACCCATGCAGACCAAATGCGGTGGGTCTGAAACCCAGGACTGTTGAAGAAAGATATTCTGAGCAAAGCTATTTACCCTCAACCAAACAGACTATATCACTTATGTAGTCTGTGGTCCAGTAGAACAGGAAGCTGGAGGACCACCTAACCTACCAAGAGTTTAGCCTGTTGCAAAATACTTAGAAAGTACAGTTAAATACACAGGCTTGACAGAACAAATAAAAATTATGCTCCAAAGGGTCATTGACCCAAATTGAAAAAAGAAATTAACTAAGAAGAAGGTGGAAATTACTAGAATTGACGTAACAACTGTCTGACACCTGATTAAAATCTGAAAAAATGGTGGTGAAAAATGAGGCTCGAAAAAACATGAATGGAGAGTCCAAAAAAATACAAAAAAAAAAAAAAACAGAAAGCACAGCTGTGTTTAATAGTGAAAGTAAGAGCATTTCTACATCAACAGTGCGAATTAACTCTCAGGATTCAGACTTAACAGCTGTGTTGTCATAAGAAAACCATTTGTTAGTGAGACTAATCAGAAAAAAGGATTCAAGTTGCAAGGAGCATAAAGATTGGACTTTAGGGCAATGGAAAAATGTCATGTGGTCTGATAAGTCCAGGTTGACCCTATTCCAGAGCGATGGGCGTGTCAAGGTAAAAAGGGAAGCACATGAAGCGATGCATCAATCATGCAGAGTGGCCACTGTACAAGCCTCTGGAGGTAGTGTTATGATCTGGGGTTAATTCCGTTGGTCAGGTCCATACGTTAAGCGGCAATAAAATTAAGTCAGTTGATGTCCTGAATGTACTGACTGATGGAACGTTTCTCTTACCTGATGGTATGGCCATATTCCAGGACTCAAGTTGTCAAAGAGTGCTTCTAAGAGTTTGAAGAATGACTTTCACACCTTAGCTGGTCACCACATTGCAATCAATCATGTAATCAAAGCCAAAGGTTGCTAAATTAAATCTTCTTTTTTTGGCCATGCAGTGTAACTGAAATATGCTGGGAGCTGGGTACCAAAGATACCAAATACAAAGAAGTGCTTCAAGCCAAACTTTTTCAACAGAAAAAGACCCACCTGACCCACCTCTAATTGTCAAATTTTTAGGTTTCCTAACCCTGACCTTTATTCAGGTAACTATTTTTACTTTTAAAGATGAAGCTATCTTTGGTTCCAACAACCAGACAGTACACTGAGCATGGCCTGCTCCTTCTAGCAATCATCAAGCAACATAGTGAACATAGTGAAAGATTACAGTCATAACAGGGCACAAAGGCCTATTACACACTCTCATTCATTTATCGAAGGGAGAGGAGTAGCTAGGGGCTCGGGAGAGTGTTCATACACACAGATCCATCAGGAGCATGCGATAATGGCTCAACTGATTACTAAACCATGTGCAGAGATGGTGGACAGCCAGGGCCAGGGAGAAAGATGATCTTATTAAGTGACAGTGCGGCAGAAGGGGGGCCATGTGTAAGGCAACTGACACATTCCAGGAAAGGCATGCATTGTGTCCTTGCTGAGCAACACATAACGAGTATCCCTTGGAAATAGACGGCCCAGAATATCTATTGAGAACTCCGAGATGAGTATGCGTTCCATGTTGAAGAAAACTGATGAGTGATGCAAGTCATCTGTGTTAAATCAATATGTCATATTGCATCGTATGTATGTATGTACAACCCTTTAAGTGTACTGCCCTACAGTGTAAAAGCCTGCCTACAACATTGATTTTAGCTCTCATCTTGCTATAGCATCAATTGCATTAGCACGGCAAATCTTTCCTTTGTTCTGTCAACGATTAACAACATTATAAAATAAAATAATAATGAGTGGTCTTTTCTGAAACTGCTACTAGCTTTCCATTTGTTCCTCACACACATGGATGTACAAACTGCTCAGGAATGTAACAAATTTTATTGGATAGCGGTAATGTTTCAGGAACCTGACTAAAGCATGATCACTAGTTACAGCTATTGATAGCCAGACTTGCAGTAGTCACCCAACTCCATTACTTCCAAACACTGCTGATGATTGTCCCTTAAGCTAGAAATGTAGTACAGCAGAGTTCAGAACTAGATTTGCTTTTTTTTTTTAAATAAGCCATATTAGTTTTCTAGGTCCACTATGACTTTCACACATCATACAGTGAAATCAGTCACACCTGATTAAACACCATAATACAATTCAAATTCATTAAGTTCGTTAACAACCCTTGAATTTCCTATACTTAATTACTCCAAAAGGCCTTGTCAGCCAGCACCATCTGTGCACATTAACTAAAAGACACTCAGGCAATGTGTTTGCCTTTCAGCCTCCAACCTTTTGTACATCCAACACAGTGAACTGTGCTTGCTTTTCAACAGCCCCTTTTAAGGAAATAGTAGCACTCCGATAGGCATCAAGCTAAGCTCAACGCTAGTGTTGCTGGGAAAACATCCACATGAGGAGAGAGCATGCATGCAGTGGATGGAAACATTTAGAATTAAAAAGATATGCTCCTTGAAATAGCTTAAAATTTAAACAATACCAGAAGTAGCTCTAGCTTCTCCAAGGTTCTTAAAAAGAGAGAGAGAGAGAGATAGGTGGGTTTGTGTCAAATTGTATACACAAGCACAAATACCTTTGCACAATTCTACCTTATTTTGTCCTTAGGTGTACTTTTAATGTTTTAAAAACTTTAAATAAACTGCACCTGAACTCCTGACTCAACTGAAAAAACGAAACAAAACATTTTTTATCAAATGGGCAAAAGGCATTTGGGATTAATTGTTAATTTTATTGGAAAACAAATATACAACTTGGAATGGATTCTTTGAGGCATGGCTGCGCCATAAGCAGTTAACAAAGAAAAAAAAATGACTAATTATAAAGCATAGAAATAACGAGAGAACAGAAATACACACCAAAAAAAAAAAAAAAAAAAAAAAGGGTGGGTGGGGGTTACAAGTGCCTCCTGACAAACCCGTTAGTATTTAATTCACTGATGTTGCAATAGTGCAGTGTTGCGATTTTCTTCCACTTTTATATTTTTATATGTAGAGTCCGTTGTCCATGCAGAGCATTTCCTCAAAAAATAAAAAGGAGAGAATTGGAGCCATTTGAACTCCACTCATGAGGTGACAGGCAAGCAGGCACTGCAAAAAGCACAAATTCAAGGTAGTGCCAGCCAAACTGTCTGCCTATACTCATCACCTGTTCCTGTGACAGCCCACTAGGTCAAAATGTTAACATTACCAAGAGCATAAAGGGGCAAAACAAAAACAAATTTACACATGCAGTTCCTTTGGACAGCAGAAGATGGGGAAATTAAAACAAAACATCTTACATAGATTAAAAAGAAAAGGCAAATAGTTTTATACAAGAAATTCTGTACAAGGATTTCACTTCGCTGTCATCATTTGTACAAATTCTGTGGAAAGAGAAAAGAAGGGGGTGGGGGTTTACTACAGAGTAATTCTTCACAGACTTCAATGCTTTTCCAAAACATGAACTGGCACCCATACCTTCGTAATTGACCTGGCCATCACCGTCAATATCTGCTTCTCTGATCATTTCATCGACTTCCTCGTCTGTTAACTTCTCCCCCAAGTTTGTCATGACATGACGAAGCTCAGCAGCACTGATGTATCCATTTCCGTCCTGAAAACATAAAGCCGATTAAGCAATAGCGCAGAAACAAACTGCATCTATAACTTATAATTCTCACAAACCCAGCACATTTCCTACCTTGTCAAATACTCTGAAAGCTTCCCTGATCTCCTCCTCACTGTCTGTGTCTTTCATCTTCCTTGCCATCATGGTCAAGAACTCTGGAAAGTCTATTGTTCCATTACCTGAGCAAGTCACAGCAGGGGAAACAGTAAATTGCACAGGGTCATACACCTATAAATCAATTAGGGGTTAAGATATGGACTTCCCAGTATTAACCAGATTAACCAAAATAGTTCCGTGTGTGCTCACCATCTGCATCCACTTCATTTATCATATCCTGAAGTTCAGCTTCTGTTGGGTTCTGCCCGAGAGATCGCATCACTGTCCCGAGCTCTTTAGTGGTAATGGTGCCATCCCCATCTTTGTCAAATAGTGAGAAGGCCTCTTTGAATTCTGTCAGGAGACAAGTATGGAGTCAGTTCACATAGGACAATGACCTCAGACATCATTCCTTGTTCCTCTAACTTTCTACATTAAAAATAAATAAATAAAGCATGTTTTAGTTGGTCTTCCTAACTCTGAACTCTGCATCAATTCTGTTTAACATCACTCAGTAACCATGACTTGAATTTTCACTTTCATTGCCATGCCACACTTGTGTAAAGTAGGTACAACAGACACTACCTTTTCTTAGCTCAAAGATCTCATCATTCCAACTGCAGCTTATTGTTAAGAAAAGGTCTACAACTAAATCACTGCAGATAAAGTGAGCTGCCTTTTCCACACACAAAAAAACTGAAAAGTCACCATGTTGGCAATCTTATCAACTCCAATCTTTTCAGACAGTTGTATTTATGACCGTTACCAAGAGACACAAGGACCAACAATGCTTTGACTGAAATGTCTGGAGGAGGAGGGATAGTAGTAGACGCACAAACAAACTACAGCCATGGCAACGCTGGCCCACGCCAACAAGTCTAAGGCCCGGCTAATGACACTGCCTTCTGGATGAGGTTGGCAAGATCAGGAAAGGGCGACAAGTCACCAAAGGGGAATTTTGCCTCTGGGAAAAGATGCCCCAGGATCAGCTCTCAGTTGGGCATTGAGATGTGTGGGCGAGTGCAGAAGCAGCTCAGGGAAAGGGGTGCGAGTATGAGCGCATCCATTATAAAACAGGGAGCTTTAGGAGATGTCAAAATTGGAGTAACTCAAGTGACTATTTAAACACACACAACCACATGAAGCATAACTGAAACCAGAACTAATCAGTTAGATTATGATTTAACCTACATGCCCTGCAGACCAATGTTAAGCAAATGTAATGAATTAAGTACTTGTTCCCACATATTTCCATACGCCTACAGACATGTCTTTAATGGCCCTTATGAGGAAGTGATCTCACTTCAGTTGGCCGGCCCACAGATACACTTAGTTAGCCAACACAAGCTTGTCTACAAACCCACCTTAAAAGGCAACAAGAGGGATGGCAATTTAACAGCACATGAATTGTTGGCAGGACTGTGAGAGACCATGCAACACGGAATGTGCGAAGACAAAAAAATAACCTGGGCACAAAATAAATAATAGCATATAGATAATAGATAAATAGCAATTAAAAATAAAAATGCATGTTTATGATCTTACCAGCAATCTGCTCTTCTGTCAGTTGATCAGCCTGCAAATGAAAATAAGCACAATTAAGGAAGGTCCTTCACGTTTTGCTTAGACATTTCAGCATTACAAGACACACATCTTTTTTAACACACCTCTGCAGATTGCACGTGCTTATCCGTTCAGTAAAGCCTACACTCACTCCTCTCAATCCCACATTGACTCCCAAGAGGTTAAAGAGGGTGTGAAAATTCCTGTTAATGCAGGCTTGCTGACAGAGGAAACTAAATCACTTCGCAGGTCGAAGCATCACTGGGCCTTCCCTTATAAGCAAAGCTACGCCAGACGGGATGAGATAACATCTTCCACCCTGTGCAGAGACAAGTCCTGTAGCTTTAACTATGCAGGTGGCTGGGTGTGCCTCTTTCCTTAAAAAATGCAGTTGGCTGTTAACCTAATGTTAAACATCCAGCTCAACTCTGACCGTAAACACACCTTAGGAGACAATCCACAGTGAGGACATTTGAGAAGCTTTTAATCGTGTGTATGGACCGGCTCTGACAATGAATTAACAATGTTCAGGCGTGGCCAGTGTAAATTACAGGGTTATTACCATTCATTTGTAAAGGAAAGCAAATACACAGGGGGGAGGGGAATCTAGGATTTCCTGAAATTATTCAGACTTTGTTCTTTTAGTCAAAGTTTAACTTTCTTGCATCTTTTAAAAGATGATGCGCGCACACACACACACACACACACACACACACACACAAAAACACACCTTTTAAAAATGTTTTCTTAACGGTGTTCATCCTACTTGGGTATTTTGGCAATCTGTCTAAGACAAATTATTAGCGAAATGATATTTTTAAAATTAATTTTAAAAAATCGTTGTGCTGTCCAAATACGTTGCACACGTGCCTTAATCATAATAATAAGCTTATCCTTAACTAGTTCCTCAGCAAGCATTAAAGTTTGCTGTAATATTAAATACTATAATGAGTTGCAAGTGCTGATGAGTTGTAAGTGAGACTGGAAACATTCACCCTGAACAGAAAGAAAATAAAAGCATTCACGGTGCATCACTGGCGCTTTTTTTTTTTTAATCCAACGTTAACGAGAAGGCGGGAAGGTCGCTAACAGTCTATAACAGCCCAGACAGCGTCTCGCGGGTTACACGTAACATAACACAATTTCAACCTCTAAATAATATAAATCAGCTTTTTTTTTATTGAAAATAATTACCCAGACAAGATGAATAAATAAATAAAACCAACAGGTAACGTTTCTTAACCAGTATCGAACCCTAGCTAACTCGGCTAGCAACCAGGCTAGCTAATTAAACTATCCAAATGCTGTAACAAAGCGAAACCTGACCTAAGCACGGATATAACCGTGTGTAAAATATCAAAGTTATGTATTAATAAGTGATTATATGTTAATACCGCTTATTACTCCTCTCATAAGCCGCATTAACAGAATAAGTATGATGTAACGTTATTACAACTAACGCCGTCTTTTCATTTCCGATTCAAAAAATAAATTATTTAAATTCGCGTCCAGTATAAGTCACTAATGCACACGGGAAGCTAGTTAATCTAATTAAAACGTACTCACCATTTTGCTAGGTTTGTTCGCGTCCTGTCCTGTAAGAACACCTCTGAAATGGTGAACAGTAAACTCGGCACAGCGCAGACCCGCCTTGACGGTTGTACATAAAACGCCTCCCCTGTCCGTGTGTCCCTCCGCCGGCTTATCTGCATTCTGGCGGAGAGCCTGTCATAATTAATGAAACAATACACTCCTAACCAAAGTGTTGTCGAAAAGCATTGTTATAAATATATACATCAGAAGTGGGGAAAGTTCATATTTAGCTAAACACACAAAACTATACGTTTAAACACACACGGACTATCTGGTTGCGGATGATTATTTCTTGTGATGCGGTCGTGCGGAAGTTTCTGATTGGCTCGTTTGTACCTGCAATGCGTCACTCCTTCGGTCACACACAGCAGCGTTTAACCAGTCATAAATGTCAGCTCAAACCGGTGCACTCAAATCACCTGAACCCATCCAGACGCTTGTCTGAATAGGTAGCCTCATAAGGAAAAACTGGTTTTGGTGTTTAAATGTAATGACATTTAAGGGGTTTATAATTTCAGGGCTTGTGCTGAAAGTCAGCATGTATATTTGTGTAGTGTCTGCAGATATTTTCTACAGTATCATTATATACAGTATGTGTATAACTGTGAGAGCCGCCATGATGGCGTGGTGGTTAGCACTCTGGCCTTGCACCTCTAGGGTTCAGGTTTGATTCCCGCCTTGGGGTCTGTGTGCATGGAGTTTGCATGTTCTCCCCGTGCTTGGTGGGTTTCCTCCAGGCACTCCGGTTTCTTTCTACAGTTCAAAGACATGCAGATTAGGCTAATTGGTGTTCCCAAATTACCAGTAGTGTTTGAATGTAAGTGTGAATGTTGACCAGATGCCCTGCCATGGTCGCAAAAATGGAAATACATACAATGGTCACCATTGGCCTCCATGATCCCTAGAGATTCCTAGATGGATGGATGGATTGTATCTGTGAGAGTAACCAACAGCCAGACCCACTTCCTTATGTGTGTGTGTGTGCACATACCTGGTCAATAAATCTGATTCTAATTCTGTATAGTGTGAATCATTATCCTTGTAGACTAGTCCATATCCCAGACTGATCAGTCATTGCAATGAAAATGATATCAGTTCTTGTTTTAAACACACCTAGCACTAATAATTAACACACATGATAGCAGATATACAGTGAGAGATTTTCATATCTAAGTCAGATTTGCCCACACATAACTGGCCCAGATCACGCATGGCTTAGTTAAATGCTGGGTTATATAACACTAAGATCATTTAAGTATAACTGTATAACATTAAGAGAGTATAAACGAGGCCTACTTAAAATAGTTCAGGCTCATTTTCTGATTAATGGCTACAGTTCATGCTGTTTCACCGTGGTTCATTCATGGTGGCATCAGAAACAGGTAATGACCTAAACCCGAGGGCTCATGTTTATGGGGTATTTGTGTTTTTGTACATAGTATTCAATCCAAAACTGAACAGACTGGCTTGGGCAGGGATACAGTTTCCCTTTCAGAGCTCGTAAAAATAATTTGGAATTAGTGAATCACTCTGAGTTTGTGTCCACAACACAAGCTTCTTGTTTCCTTTAAGATGTGTAAGAGTTTCCATTTGTAAATTAAATTCTACGTTGAGATTTTTAGCAAGTTGAAATGCCATAATCTTGTCATGAAAAAATTCCTGTCATGCTTTTCCTTTTTCATCTACAATGTAATATTTTCTTTAACTAAACTTAACTATCATGAGTGGTACTAAAGGGTATTTCAGAGTACTAGGACAATGCCTGGAAGGCTATAAAGAGAATTCGGAGAAGATAGGTAATATAAAACATAATTATATCTCAAACACAGTCCATGTTTTCAGTTAGTTAAAATGTGTAATAAATAACATGCAATAATACTGTGGGTTAAAATGCCCAGCAGCAGCAACAACAAAAAGGTATTAGATATCTAAGCCAGCAAATCCATTGCACTATGACTGTTATTGTGCTCTAATAAAATGCAAAGAGGAATGGGCCTGTTAATATCACTCAGCTAATAATAGTTCATAAATGTGGGCCAGTATCCAAGACAGGGGATAGGTCTAGTCTTAAACAAAAAAGGCCTTTCAAATAAAAATCCCATCTAACAGCGTAACTTACTAAGAATTTTGTCGACAGTCACACTATGGGGGGAAAAAACACAATAGTCCCTTGTTTGCATTTCTTTTTAAATCATGATGCTTTTGTTATTTTCGGAGGAAAAATTATATCCTTGCAAATGGTGTTTCTTTCAGTGGTGTTGAGGATGTGATTATCATTGCATGCTACAATTTAATACGACTATAGGACATGTAAATCTGTATGATGACTTTCTATAGTCATGCTTTTTTACACTAATACTGAATGACTTAATGATCACCAGATACCCACATTGACAAAACACATATACCTTCACATATATCTTATATCATTCCTTAAATGCCTGACGCCTGCAACATTCAGTTTCATATTTACAAGGTCTGTATTTTTTCACTTAGTTCTGAAACAACAATCTAGAAATCTGAGATGTAATGATATTGCCTAGAGTTGCTCCAAAAATCAAGGTAACAAGATCCCGTACTCTGCTGTCAATAGGTAATTGAGAACATCACAAGTCATATGAGACTGGGATAAGCGATAATCACAAGTCTAAAGAGCCTCGGACCACTCAGATGTTTACCTGTAGTGAGAGCCATGAAACTGAAGACCTATTCATTCGTAATGCACATTGAGGCCTTGAAATGCACTGCAACGCTGGGATCACATTTCCCACTTTGTGTGTGCAAAACACATGCATTTATATTATGCACCTGTGTATGCCCACACATGTATAAAAATAACTTTCTCAGGTGTTCCCCTTGTTGAATCGCTATTCAGTCTGTTTCTGTCACTCACTGTATTGACTGATATATTGAATAAATAACCAACACAGAAGCACAGTGTGTGAGCTTGCTGGAATTGAAATGCGTCAGCAGATAAATTGCAGAATGTTAAACTGCCTGGAGCCGTTAAAAAACAATTTTGCCTCCATATACTCTTTTGCAATTTATAATAAATAATATAATTGAAAAAGTGATTACAATGTGGAGAGGGATATCCAGATGCATCTTGTTAAAAGCATTTCATATGCAATCATGAATACATCTTACACATTATAACAAATGTATAAATGTGATATTATGTGGGAAAACAATTCATGCTGCTACACTGTTGTTGCCATATATCTGTAAATACTGTAAAACCAATACATCACAACATATATTGTATTTATCAAACACAGTGTAATTTAAGTACAGCGCCGGCTTCAGCTGTGCATACTGGACAACATCAATATTTCAGCAAGTATTTAGCAGAAGCTATCTACCATAGCCAATCTGTGCCAGCTAATTAAGGCCACCTGAAAACAAACGCAGCCTTTTTACTGACACGACTGTGCATGCGATACATTATAAATACAAAATAATCTCTCATGGTGCTATTTTAGTTTAATGTCATTTTAAAAACTATAACCAAATTAGGATTCCCGGCAGCTGAAAATGGGTCTTTGATTTTTTTTATATAGTTGCACCATTTTGAACACAACTTTTCCTAGTGGCATGGTAAAGGATATGTGATGACTAAGAGATAACACTATCTTACTATATTACTATATTACTACTTCACCTGCTATAGTCTAGAGACTAGTACAGAAATTCATCCCAATCACACGTAGTTAATAATCTGCAGTCTGAATATTACTATTAATATTGTAGATGAATTAAAATTCTTGCTTGACAGAGGTCCTCTGATAATCCCCCCCCCCAAACATTGTGTACTGTATAGCACCAGTTCTCAAACTGGGGTCAGGGAATCCCTAGTGGACATCGCAGAATAGTAAGAAGGTCCATCGTTTTTTCCAATATTGTTGCAGCGGTCTGACTTAACAACTAACACAGCCGTACGTATTAGCATGTTAAACTAGTTAATTGTATTGTAACAAGTTTAACGAGTAGGCCTTAAAAATAATGTCAACTGGAAAGTCCATGTATGAAAAACAATATTAATTCAATTAATAACAAAATTATTATCATAAACATTTAATTAATGAGCCCAATATTTAATGTTGGATTGTGTAAAAAAAGGTTTTTTTTTTAATGGAATTTATTTTTCAAAATGAAAGCTGTCTCTTTGCGAACAGTTTATTTAGTGCAGTACAGTCTACAAGCACAGAGTAAGCAAAAATGTAGTGTCAAAATAAGCGTTTTACATACACATATGTACATCTTAATTTCAATATCATGTATTCTGTGTGTCGATGTGCTGCATACGTTTCACGAAACTGGATGTCTGAATTCAGGAAACCGTCCAATAGGAATATTCCAACAGTCATCCAGATGATGATTAGATCTCTTGCAGCAGCTGACAGGGCAATAGTAGGGTATTAAAGGTAGCTGTACTGCAGCTCAGGACTGATCTACAGTTGGTGCAGTGCTTAGTGTTTGCGGCTAGTAATTTCTGTCCAGAGGTTGATGATTTAATCCCCTGCAGAGGCTCTCGGCTCTGCCGTGTCATGGCAGCAGCAGCAGCAGTCTGATCGTTGCATCCGAACCCCTGCTTCTGGCCATGCTCCAGGTCTCTGCAGCAGACCTCCTGACTGCACCACCAGCACCCGATTGAAAGCAGGCCACCTGATGGTGCAAGGGCACTGCAGAGTGAACACACACTCACGGGCCTGTAAGACATCAGAGACAGTTAGTGCTGACTGCATTGCAACATGCACTGACAACCCTGCAAAGTGGCACAAGAGCTTGTCATAAACCAATCAAATGTTTTACATGGGTTTACCCAGCTTTACCTAAAGGATAGGCTATCATTCATAAGCATGTCTAGGATAAATAATTAACTTGATCCTTTTTTTGCTCTGAACACATCCCCCAACATGTCACACCCTTTCTCCCCTTATAAAGATAATGTTAACAAGATTACACATGCTGACAGAGTGAATAATTACTAACGAGAAGAGATAAGAGATCTCAAGGGTCTTGTTAGATTATAAAAATGAACTTATGTAATTAAAAAAAGGTGAAGCGCAGAAGTGTCGAAAGGAAAGCTGCTGAAGTATAGAGAAAGAAAAAAAAAAGACATGACAGATGTGATAATGATGAACAAGGAGTCCTGCTCTGTATTTTATTCCATATTTACAGCTTTAGGAGCTCTGTGGTACGACAGATGGACAGCTGCACTTGCTGCGTGTGGTGTGTGTGGATGATAGTGTGTTCAGTCTCCAAAATCCTACAGCGCAGTGGAGGAGCTTTCCACCCCCTACCTTGCCACTCTCTGGCCAGTATTTCAGCACTGATGCTTCACTCAGCAAAACTTGAAAGGAGTTTGCTCTAGCTGTCTGTCTATCATATCCCTGCAGAGCTGGAGCCGGTATTCATTCCGGTCTCACCAGCACAGTTCTGACACCAAGTGATTAGCTTTGGTTACTGCAGCTTCTTCACTTCTGGGTATGGAAACATTTACTCCCATTTACTTTAACATTTCATAGTGTTGTCTGATTCACAATGAACTAAAAATACTTTCTTTTTTTTTTTTTACTTATGTTACATAACATGACTTACAAGATTATAAGCCATATATTCTAGTAAGGGCAACCTTATCCCCCTACCAGCCTATCCACGCTGTACACTGATCAGTTTTCTTTTAAAGGTCACAAAACAAATTTCATACCTGGAAGGATTGTAAGTGTAACCGTCAGAAATATATATTTCTTTAACTCCTTCAATGACTCAAATGGCTTGGGGTGAGGGCAGGGCTGTATGTATAAGGGATGTGCAGGTGGTACCCGTGACTGAATGTCTGTACAGTGCCACAGACCAATGCATCTTTTCCGTAAGTTGTAAAAAAGTTATCTATCAATCTTCAAGCATCAGACGTTCCTTTTGCCGAATGTTCACAGAAACGACAGCAGTTGTCTCTGAGCCACCTCGGCCACGATTGTCATTCACGAACGAATCTTTTATATTTCACAAGAAATTTCATTAGCAAATTCCGGTTTGACTTGAACATCCCTCTTACATTGGTAATAATCACATATGATTTATAGACCCATGGGTAGAGATTGGGTTAAAATTGTGATGCATCCTTTTAACCGGATAACTTTTTTAGGCACAATCAGTATGTTCGTTTTAATATCAGAATCTGCTTTCAGTATGCATTGCAAAAGATATAGATCCAATTACAGTGCTAATCACAAAACCACCATTTCAGAAGCTAAATCTCTAGCAGGCTACATTAGGCTTTTGCATTACATAATCTGCTCTATTGCACTGGAAAATCTGCATATCCAGCTTAACCCTGGATTAATACCACTGATGAAATAGAGACAGGAAATCCAGGGCCAAGTGTCATCAACTGACTGACACAAAGGCAGATGCTCTTACTTAGCACATGGAAGGAGTGCATGTGGAAATCCTGGGCAGGAACATGTTCAGATTTAATACTGTGTACGAGGCTGTGTTAAAAGGATCAGGTTGAGAAACATAAAACACAGACACCCACTTTTGTTAATTTGCAAGCCTGTTTTGCCTACTTTATAATGATGCATCAACTCGATCTGAAGGCCGTAGTAAAAGCTGAATTGATGAACCCTGTAATTACAGTCTAACACAGAATAGATAGTTGTGTTAACCTCGGGGACAGAACAAATAATCCTTATTTAATGTGCTCTCACTGAACTGTAATTAACTTTTCTGATGAAAAACAACCATTATACAACAGTTTAAGCCTGAACGAATGCGCGTATTATCTGAGCGGAATTTTAAAGCATAGCTTTACGAGCATTTATAGGAAGTAGAAGAGGCGATATGAAACTCATAAATACCTGAAAGAACATTACATGAGGCAGTACATGGTTATATAATAGTACACCAATATCCATTAATACTGGGTGATACATTATGTTCATATCAGTGTAGATGATAGATGACAGCCATCTGTTGTGAGTTACAGAGAAACACGTCTGAATCGGAGGCAACGTTTATTGAAGTCTGGATTGTCTCGGTGTCTCAGAGGGTGCACAGTAATAACACTAGTTGTTTCACAAGCATCTGTATTCCATGCTGAGTCTGTGGCTTATAGCGGAGGCCACAAAAGAAATTGTCCTCAATCTTAGATGTCAGGATCAATATGGGTGTTGATCCTCTGTGCATCCATGTGGCTTGGGATGTGTGCCAAGTCCTTTCTCTATGACTGACATTGGGAGATGCAGGGTTATATTATATACAGTACATGACAGCTATAATATTCCTACTACAGAGTTTCACGCGAGAAAAAATACAGGGTAAAGACATGTCAAAGCTTATCACAGTCCAAAGACATGCAGATTAGGCCAATTGGCGTTCCCAAATTGCCCCATAGTGTGTGAATAATGTGTGTATGTTTAGGTGCCCTGCTATTGCGTGTACCCCGCCTCAATCCCTACAGTAAGTCTCCTGGGATAGGCTCCAGGTCGCCCGAGGTCCTGTATACAGGATAAAGCGGTATAGACAGTGAGTGAGTGAGTTGTCCTTCAGTGAAGTTATTTTTGCATATTGCTTAGAAATGTAAACTGTGACTTGTAGAAAGGTAAACTGTTTGGATTCTGCCATCTGCAGGTTCATTATAGTACTGCAGCTAGAGAAAAACAGTCACTCACTCATCTTCTATACCATTTAATCCTGTATTCAGGGTCACAGGGGGTCTGGAGCCTATCCCAGGAGACTTAGGGCACAAGGCGGGGTCCACCCTGGACAGGGTGCCAATCCATCGCAGGGCACACACATACACTCACTCACACACTATGGGCAATTTGGGATCGCCAATTAGCCTAATCTGCATGTCTTTGGACTGTGGGAGAAAACCAGAGTACCAGAAGGAAACCCACCAAGCACGGGGAGAACATGCAAACTCCATGCACAAAGAGATGGGAATTGAACCCGGACCCTGGAGGTGCAAGGGAACAGTGCTAACTACTACACCACCGTGTCGCCTTGAGAGAAACAATGGCTTTAAAATCCAGACATTTCTTCCATGTATGCCTTAAAAAAAATGTAACATGACAACAAATTGTTTATTTCTTTTAACGAAAGATTTCAAAGTAGAACCCTTTTAAGTAAGTCAGATCTTTCATAGGAACCCTTAAGAAACCATCTTCAGTGTAAGTGCCTTATACTGATTTGCGAGTTGGTGGATCCAGAGACTATCCTGGGAAGAAATACACCAGTTCATCAACACATTGAGACATTGGGGCAATTTACTGTAAAAGAGCCTCTCCCTGGAGGAATTAAGGAAGAAACCAGAAAAATTAGAAGGGCCCAAAAAAAGTATACACACTTCAACATGAAAGACATATCTATGCCTCTCTTCTGATGGTCACCTGATAGCATCAATGATGGTGCGAGATCATTAGAGGAAACATAGTACTACATATACATATACACACCGTAATTTAATTCAAGGTTTAAAAAAGTGTGTGTACATTTTTTGAGCCCCTCTGTATAGAGGAACGCCATGCACATAGCATTTAAATCTACACAGACCTTTTTATGGTCTGCATCTCAAGCTGTGATTAAAAGGAACAACTTTTTCTCTTTAATTCTAAAGATAATGCAATTTTTGAATTCCAAATATGCTCTCTTTACTCTCTATAATGATATGGGTAACTTTCTACTGCCATCTACAGATTGAAGTAGGTAAAAACAGATAAATAAATACAAATCATTTTATAAAATACAGTTTTCCAGACAAAACATTGTTTTACATGGGAGATGTTTTCTTTTAATTGGTTTCCTCAAACCTTTCTAATTTCAGAACTTCCTTTATTTTACGGCACAATGGTGAGATCTTTGAGCTTCGGGCCCTTGACCAAGTTGCTCATGACCAAAATACATTTGAAAAGCACTTAAAGAGCTTTGCCCTAACAGCAAAATAATGGCAATTATGCGTGTGAGAGAAAGAGAGAAAGAGAGAGGCAGGTAAGGGGAGTGACTGCCAGCAAGGCCCTTAAGGAAAAGATACAGTGGTACTGTGGCACAGGCAACGGAAGAACAGGAGCGAAGAGAGGTGCTTTTTTTGTTGTTGTTGGACAAAACACTATAAAACTCAATGTTCCTGAGCGGCTTACAAGTGACCGTGGAAATACTAAAGTAGTAACTATAATGTGGTAGCAGCTCTTGTAGTATTAAAATTGCTTTAATTAGCAGATTTTAT
The DNA here is from genome assembly GCA_030347435.1 of Clarias fuscus. NCBI lineage: Eukaryota > Metazoa > Chordata > Actinopteri > Siluriformes > Clariidae > Clarias > Clarias fuscus. The sequence goes on along the minus strand of CM059220.1, from coordinate 10,004,198 downwards.
TATTTTAGGAATATATGATGTCACCCGAAGACCCACTCCAAATGTCGGTTAATATGTTTTTTTTCCCCCAAAATCTTCAAGCGTCACAGAAAACCTTCCACAGCCCTCCACAAGCAGGATGTTAATGAACCATAAGATTTCTCCATGATGACTTCTCACGCTGTAGCTCGTACATACCGTAAGTGTTTTCTGTTTATTTTTGAATTTTATGGTACTAGATTTAGCATATAATTCTTTTAGAATAATAAAGAAAGCATTAACACTATGAAATAAGACATGGGAGAACATAGACCCAAAAAAGTGTTTTTGGGAAAATCTTTTTTTCATGTGAACTGTTTTTAAGTTCAAAAGAATTAAGTGTTTGTAAAGACTATAACCTCAAGCATATTGAAATAGTAACGCTTTTATTTGTTTGCTCAGTGAAATGTAAGAATGTATTAGCATATTATCTCAGCTTGAACACCTGAGCCTGTCAACTGGTGAAACCTCTTTTGGCATGTCCTGGCATCACACCATTCATGTCTTAGCTTGAATAGCCTGATCATGACCGTCATGATCATCCTCTGTCCTTGTCCAGTCAATATAAATTGTGCCTGCGTTCCAGGAAATTATTTTCTGTTTAAAGTTCATAGACGCTTCTAGGAAGAGGTATAATATATTGTAAAGCAGCGGCATAACATGATGTCCTGATGTAGTCCACTTCTGTCACCAGCACTGTACACCCATTTGACTGAATAGGTTAGTCTAGTTAGTCGGTAGAATAAAAATTCTTTGATTGGTAGCCTGACACATATCTGGAGTGATCAGAGTATCTGATGGATAGATTTACTGCATGCTGCTGCCTGCTTCTTCACAACAAACATTCCGGCCTCTAAGAGGTGTTGGGGTATCGCGAACTCTCAGGCAGACATGGCGAAGAGAGGTCAGCATGCAACTTGATTCTGTCCCTCCCAGTTTCCACGAAAGACAAGGAGAGAGACAGATACATTGAAAGCATACCATAGTAGTTGAGGGGGTGGAGATGCAGAATGCAACTGTTGTAGCATGTTATTTAGAATGCCTGACCTGTCATCTCCATGATCTCCAACTTTAAAAAAAAAAAAAAAAAAACCTTCAGATCTTCACTGTGTTCTGAGTCAGCAAGTACCCAGGACAAAAAGGACTTCAAACACTTAGTACTGTATCGCTCTCTCTAAACTACCACAAGGGGGCAGTGTCGGGTGTTACAGGGCCACTCTAATTTTAAGAAAGCCAGTCTTAGAAACTGCAGTGTTCCTTACAATGTATCCATATAGGGGTTTATTATGAATAACCAGAGATTTGTAAATGATGACAGTCATTATTCATCACCGTTACTCTCGATATAATTATATTTGTACACAGTATGTGCTATTGTCTATTCATCCATATGCTGATCACTTAGCTTTAAACAAGAATAGTGTAAAAGCTAAGGAATTAAATAATATTCTAATTGCTTTAGATATCCAGTCATATCCATACATTTTTAAGTTATTGTTTTAACTACGCACCACAGTACGTTTACATATTTATTCTGTATAATGAATATGTCCAGACTCCACCTGTCTTTTTCACATCTATCGGGTTAAGTAAAAGAAAACTCTACACAACAATTGGTTAAAAGGGTTAAAAGGAGGTATGTACATCTGTGTCAAAGTCACCAATCATGCATACACCATTGTACCTACAAAGGGTTTAAAACAAGATGTAAACGTAAAGTTCATCAGCATCCAAATTTATTGGCCCTGAGGATTTGAAACAAGGCAATGATGTGTCCTTGAATGGCCAAATCAACCACCTGACCTGGATATAATTGAACGTGCATTTCTTCTGCTGGAGGCAAAACACCCGGAGAACAGGCAGAACCTGAGGTACATCTCCAGGTAAGAAATCTAGCACCTGGTGATGTATGTAACTTCCAGTATTTAGGTAGCCATTGACTGTAAAGTAGTAAAATATTAAAAAATGATTACTGCTATGTGATTATTTATTGTCCAGTTCATTTTTAGGATCTCACTAATGAAAAAGTTTAGAGCAGAAATTTCCGATCTGTATAAATACATAATTTTGGTATTCAAGCTTTAAAGGGAAAAAAAAAATCTGATGTGAGATCAATTGTTTTTTGGTCTTATCATGAGATGTCTATGTGAAAGTAAATCTTACAGCACAGCAGATAAATTTCAAGGAGCACATTAGATAAATATCCAATCATTTGCTCGTTATTTTAAAAATCCCCATTGCTTTTATTAAGAATTGAACAAGTTTGTGCAATTATGCACAAGATGCATTAATACAGTGAACATTATATTGTTGGTTAAGCCTCCATATTAAATAAAATTAAAATGGCCAGTAGAGCATATGAGTAAATTGTGCCTTGCCAGACCATCATTCCTTTTAGCATTAGTTGAAGCATCTCAATAAATCTATTAATTGTAGTGCCCTTATATGTCTGCACATTTATTCTGAATTCACAAAACCCATTAGAATTTAAAGATCACATCTTCTCCAAGTATAAAAAGGTAAAATATACAAAGAGACAGTAATAGTGAGTGGATGAGAGTGAGACATCAGTGAGGTTATTTCCACAGCACAGATTCCTGGGTATATATAGCCTGGAACAGTGTCTTCAGGGGTGCTCCACCCTGAGCCCGTCTGTACGGAGCCCCTGCTGCTCCAGATACACACTTCCTGCCTGCTGCTGCCAGGACACGGTCAGTTGGAGTAGGACAGAGCAGCCCTGAGAGTGGTCCTGAGTGTGTTAACAGAATTTAAATGCAGCATGTTGTACGACTTAGTGAGGGGGGGAAAAAAAGTAGACATTGCAAACTGATTTTGGCAATATGAATTCTGGAATGGTTTACATGACCTGAAAATAGTCAACAACAAGGGTACATCTTTATGTGCTGGACCACATTTACTCTTACAAATTTAGAGTCTACGCATTCGAAACGAAATCTTACAGATATAGACCCTCTCCTCTCCTGTGCACCTCCATTTTATCATTCTCTGTCAATGCTTCAATTATTCAGAGGCCTCCAGCAGATCACTTGAAACTCATAACCTACTTTCTATTTATACCCGACTTCAAAGAAGCACACAGTAAAATGGGGGACCCAAGCCAACCTGGGCGCAAGCCAACCCCTACTCCCCAGGCCCTGGCTACTGGCGGCTTCAGTCTAGACTCTCAACTGTCCTCTTCCTCCTCATTAGAAGGGAAAGGCCAAGATGAGGCCACATAAGGATGTTTGTTTCAGCGAACAAATTAATCTCTTTCTGCTGTGTCTGTAGTTTGTGATGACCGCAGACATTTCCCTAACAGGGAAGTTCTTTTTAACTTTACAAATACCAGTTGAACGTTAATTCTTTTTTTTTTTCTTTTTTCTTTTGTAAGAACAGTGTGACTTTTATGATTTCATCAGTTAAATTTGTTTATCATCATTTATTCCTGAATACCCACTTGGATCCAGAGCCTGTCCTGGGAACACAAAGCTAATATTTTTTAAGACTACAGAAACATGGAGGAAACAAATGTAGATAATCTTTTCCTAGAGAAATCTGCTTGCTTGCACTCTGCACTAAATATACATTAAACCTTGTACATAATAATAATAATAATAATAATAATAACAATAATAATAATCATACATTTTATTTATAAGCACCTTTCATAACACTCAAGGACACTGTACAAAAAAACAAAAACAATCAACAATACAAATAACCAAAACAACACACAAAAAAAGAAACAATAAATTCAACGAGAATAAGCTTTAGTGAATAGATTAGGTAGAGTCTGGTTTTGAGTCTGGTTTTAAAGAGAGAGAGAGAATCTAAGTTACGGATGTCAGGTGGGAGGGAATTCCACAGAATGGGAGCAGAGCGACTGAATGCTCTACTCCCCATAGTACTGGGACGAGCAGAGGGTGCGGCCAGGCGATTGGAAGCGGATGATCTAAGAGAATGAGAGGTGACAATTTGAAGTAGATCGAGTAAATAAGGAGGGGATTATGGATTATCTTCAAAGTGATCAAAATAATTTTGAATTAAATTCTGTATTTTATGGGAAGCCAATGAAGTTGCTTCAAAACAGGGGTGATGTGATGAAAAGAGGTGGTTTTGGAAGTGATGCGAGCTCCTGAGTTTTGTTCAAGTTGTAGCTGGGGAAGACCAAAGAGAACAGAACTGCAGTAATCAATGTGAGGAAAACACCAAGCTGTGAACAAGGATAAAAGTAGAATGGGTGGAAAGAAAGGAACGAAGACGATTAATATTGCGCAGATGGAAATAGACAGAGTGAGTAATATTGTTAATGTGAGATTGAAATGATAATGAGCTATCAAGGATGACACCCAAACTCTTAACTTGATGGGATGGAGAAACTAATGAACTGTCAATTGTTAAACTATTGACTTTGGATAGTAAGGATTTGGTGCCAATGAGAAGGATTTCTGTTTTGTCCCTATTCAACTTAAGGAAATTGTGGCTAAACCAAGACTTTATTTCATAAAGGCAGTTAGTAAGGGAGGAGGGTGGAAGTGAGGAATTAGGTTGACAAGAGAGATAGAGCTGGGTGTCATCAGCAAAGCAGTGAAAATGGATATTATATTTACGAAAGATATTATCAAGTGGGAGAAGATAAATGATGAAAAGATGAGGGCCCAGGACAGAACCCTGGGGAACACCGGTAGTAACAGGGGAAGGCTGAGAACAAAATGATTTGAGATGTATAAACTGAGAATGGCCAGAGTGATAAGAGTGAAACCAGTCAAGGAGTGTTTGAGAAATGCTAATAGACGACAGTCTAGTAAGAAACAAGAAGAATAAGAATTGAGAGTAGGCCAGAGTCAGCAGCCATGAGGAGGTCATTAGTGATTTTAATAAGGGCAGTTTCAGTACTGTGAAGGAGACGAAGGCCAGACTGGAACTGTTCGTAAAGATTATTTAGTGATGAATGATTATGTGACTGTGACCATACCTAACTGCTCTCTCTCTCTCTCTCTCTCTCTTTCAAGCTACATATGTCGCTTCTGACCTGCTAGTGATCCAGACCCCCTCTGCCCTCTGGACCTGTCTGACTCATCCTGTTGCCCTGGTTCTGTTTTTTTTTTTTTTTTAGATCATGACGCATGGAGGCCCCATGTGGTCTGCTTAGGATGTGTGTGGTGACCGGGGACGGTTCCACTTCACCATGAAGATGGTCTTGGACTCAGCTGATGCAGACAGCTGTTCTCTGATAACTTGTGACTACAGTCAATCAATAGATCAGGACTGAAATTCCCACAAAGTTTTGCATCTGACTCTCCAATAACGAAAGTGGACTCTTAATCATATTAATTTAAACACATTTGTTATATTGAACCTCCAGCCAACTAAAACCCAGTTAAAAACTGCAGATCAATCCCTGCTATCTGTTATCACCCAAATGAGGATGAGTTCCCTGTTAAGTTTGGTTCTTTTCAAGGTTCCTTCCTTTTGCAGTCTCAGTTACCCTTGGTCTGCTCATCAGGGATAAACCGATATATACAGCTTTATGCAAAAGTTTAGGCACTCCTTGATAAATAACAGATTTTGGTATATATTAATAATATTATTTTTTTATTTTTGTTAAATTTATGGCATAAGAAGTAACTATGCATCAATGTTTGCTGAAAATATTGTGCATTTCTTCCATTTCCAACTGTGTTGATATCTTTTCAATAATAATAATAAAATTCAGTATTTTCAATTTTTAAAAAAAATCGCCAAAATCTGTAATTTATTAAAGGGTGCCTAAGCTTTGGCATAAGACTGTATGTTTTATACATATTTCTTCACATTTCCATATTTCTTTTTTTATTCTGTAAAGCTGCTTTGCGATGAAGACCATTGTACAAAGCGCTATATAAACTGAACTGAATTAAACTGCAGTCAATACAGATGAAAAAAAAAAGATGAAAAAGTCAGCAGAGATGACTGATGATGCATTGATGTTGTGATACCTTGACCTGTAAAACGTAACTGAGTATGGCATTCGGTCACGTCTGTCTGCTTTAGTTTTGCTACAATGGTACAGTCTAATGTTTGTGGTTTTCATCTGTGTTATATAGTCACATATTTTAGTTATTTATTGGCAAAATTTAATGGCGGTCTTTAGACTTGCATTATAAACAAGTTTATAGTATACTAGATTTTCATTTACACACGTGGACAAAATTGTTGGTACCCTTCGGTCAATGAAAGAAAAACTCACAATGGTCACATAAATAACTTTAATCTGACAAAGTAATAATTAAAAAAAATTCTATGAATGTTAACCAATGAAAGTTGCTTTTCAACCATGCTTCAACAGAATTATTTAAAAAAATAAACTCATGGAACAGGCCTGGACAAAAATGATGGTACCCCTAGAAAATACTGAAAATAATGTGACCAAAGGGACATGTTAATTCAAGGTGTGTCCACTAATTAGCATCACAGGTGTCTACAATCTTGTAATCAGTCAGTGGGCCTATATATAGGGCTCCAGGTAATCACTGTGTTGTTTGGTGACATGGTATGTACCACACTCAACATGGACCAGAGGAAGCAAAGGAAAGAGTTGTCTCAGGAGATTCGAAAGAAAATTATAGAAAAGCATGTTAAAGGTAAAGGCCATAAGACCATTTCCAAGCAGCTAGATGTTCCTGTGACTACAGTTGCACATATTATTCAGAAATTTAAGATCCATGGGACTGTAGCCAACCTCCCTGGATGTGGCCGCAGGAGGAAAATTGATGACAAATCAAAGACGGATAATCCGAATGGTAACAAAAGAGCCAAGAAAGACTTCTAAAGAGATCCAAGGTGAACTTCATGCTCAAGGAACATCAGTGTCAGATCGCACCATCCGTCGTTGTTTGAGCCAAAGTGGACTACATGGGAGACGACCAAGGAGGACACCATTGTTGAAAACAAATCATAAAAAAGCCAGACTGGAATATGCCAAACTACATGATGACAAGCCACAAAGCTTCTGGGAGAATGTCCTATGGACAGATGAGACAAAAATGGAACTTTTTGCCAAGGCACATCAGCTCTATGTTCACAGACGGAAAAATGAAGCATATCAAGAAAAGAACACTGTCCCTACTGTGAAACATGGAGGAGGCTCTGTTATGTTCTGGGGCTGCTTTGCTACATCTGGCACAGGGTGTCTTGAATCTGTGCAGGGTACAATGAAATCTCAAGACTATCAAGGGATTCTAGAGAGAAATGTGCTGGCCAGTGTCAGAAAGCTGGGTCTCAGTCGCAGGTCATGGGTCTTGCAACAGGACAATGACCCAAAACACACAGCTAAAAACACCCAAGAATGGCTAAGAGGAAAACATTGGACTATTCTAAAGTGGCCTTCTATGAGCCCTGACCTCAATCCTATTGAGCATCTTTGGAAGGAGCTGAAACATGCTGTCTGGAAAAGGCACCCTTCAAACCGGAAACAACTGGAGCAGCTTGCTCATGAGGAGTGGGCCAAAATACCTGCAGAGAGGTGCAGAAGTCTCATTGACAGTTACAGGAATCGTTTGATTGCAGTGATTGCCTCAAAAGGTTGTGCAACAAACTATTTAGTTAGGGGTACCATCATTTTTGTCCAGGCCTGTTCCATGATTTCATTTTTTTTTTATAATTCCGTTGAAGCATGGTTGAAAAGCAATATCTGACTTTCATTGGTTAACATTCATAGAATTCTTATTTATTATTACTTTTATCAGATTAAAGTTATTTCTGTGACCATTGTGAATTTTTCTTTCATTGACCGAAGGGTACCAACAATTTTGTCCACGTGTGTATATTCTCAAAAAAGAGAAATCTGTTATAATTATTGCATGTGGTAAACACACATATACACTGGCCAGACATTACTTGGGGAAAAAAAGCTGTATGTTTCATTTAATCTTTAAAGGCCATGCATGGTCAAGCATTTTCTTTAGTTTTTAAGAGAACTGAAATCAACGGCAAGCGCATTTTTCAGTTCAGAATTTATTACTGCCGAGATGTTTTCTTTTAATGAGGGAAGAATCTCTGATTTCAAGGCTGCAACATCCATTTTCTCTGGGCTGCCCGGAGGATGTGTTGTTGTTCGAGATCGGGTGACGGTAGAGCACGAAGACGAGGCGATGTTGGGCCTACTGTTGGATGATGGGTCATATTTATATTTGCGTAGCCTTTCCGCCATTGACCTGCATATCAATTACTTCCTTATTTTAAATTTCCTAGGAAGAGTGCATCAAATTCCTTTCGGTGCATTTTGCAAATAACACAAAATAACTGACTTGCTGTTGAGTTGATCTCATGACATGCAATGCAAAGGTTGTTCGGCTTAATGAGCTCTAAATTTAAACCTGGTTTCGTGTACATACAGGTACGTGCGAGTGTGTATGAGCTATTAAGCGAAATGTTGAGGGCCTTCACACACTATGATGACATGGGGCTAATGTCATAGTGCTTGGGCCCTAAAAATATAAATATAAAAACAATAGGACACCCATTGAAAAATCAACTACCAAATAAAATAGGAATGAAACAGATGACATGTGTATAACCGTTTTATTATTTTTTTTAACATTAAGACAATGAAGCATAAGCCAAGAGCACCACCAATAACAGCTCCTGGTGGGAGAGGAAGACTTGATGCCCCCTCTGCCCCCCAAACAGCATACTGTAACCGAAGTCAAACAAAATAATACAACAGAGCAACTTGGTAACAAAGCTAAGAAGCAGGGTTCATTGACTGTACATAAGATAGACAGAAACAAAAAGAGAAAGAGAGAGAAAGTCAAAGTGATAAAGGCAGAAAGAAAACTTTGACAAAGAAAAGAGTGAGTGATTATAATGCACAGTACAATTTATGGGCAGTGTAAAAAAACAAAACAGACAAACAAAAAAAAAACATATATGACAAAGATGGTGAGAGAGAGTGATATACCTGTGACTCCTAAGAGTTCATAAAAGGTCAATGAACAAATTATTTAAGGGGCTTTTCTTGCAATCAAATCAACAAGGTGGTGGCTGACACTGGGCAAGAAAAAGTGTCACCTGTATTACTTCCAATCATTGTCAAGTACTGTTACCATGGCACCCAGGCCACGCCCCGACCTTCATTGCTCACCCCTTTTCCCCCCTTAACTAAATGTGCATATCCAGCATTAAAGTGACGAGTTGTATTCATGATGTTCAAGATCCATTGCCTTGCAATAAAGGACTTTCGATGTACATAACTCAAATATAAGTCAGTTAGATGACCAGTCATTAATTTAATTAACTCGTTAAGCATTACTACACTCAACCTTCCTATACTATTTGTACAGAAACATGCCAGATAACATTGAACAGAAAACAACTTTTTCTATAAGGAAATGTGCAAGATTATTCATGAAATGGCTTGCCATGTCTCCCCTTAAGGTTAAAATTGTGGTGTTATCAAGTCGCAAAAATTCTCTCTTATTCTGTCCACTTTTACCCACATGCTGGGGGCAGTAAGACTAAACTCTTATTTTAATTTGTAAAATACTACCTGATCACAGACAAGTCAGAAATAAGTAAACAACCGGCCTCTAAATATCAGCACTGGGTCTTTTTCATCACACTTTAAGTGTCTTGGTGGCCTGAGAGAAAGCAGACCTCTCTGTGCAGCTTCTCTAGTTCTACACAGGAAGGCAAAAAAATCTGACACCAGACAGGCTGAAAATATAAACACTAAACACTGTACAATTAAACAGTGACCAGATGCAAGATGACCATTAAGGAAAAAAAAAAAATGAGCCTAGCACAGAACTTGGTGGGATGCAAGTCGTTTTCCCCCCCTACACCATCCATATAGCCTCTTTATCTCCTTTTAATATAAATGCATACCCAACACACTCGCTGTCCAATTCTAAAACTTTCACTCACTTACGTTTTTGACTGTGTACTGAGACACTGAGGTTCTCTTTAGTTGCAATATGTCAATACTTCAGATACTAAGTCGACATATCTGAAATCAATAATTTCAGAGCTAAAGTGGTAGATTGAAGAAAAGAAAGGCACTTTTGCATGTCATTCTACAGAAAGCCAATGAGTACTTCTTGGGGTCTCAAAATAGGGTCCTGTGGATATTTGAAATGTTTAACTTGTAAATATGAACTGTACTTACTCAGGGAGGAAGATTAAGTAAGCTTATTACATCTTTAGTCAATGGATCTGGATCTATTCTGGATCTGCTACAGTCAAAACCAAAACCTTTGGTCACTTTAATAGATACTTTATATCACACACATCGTACTAGTTTTCAATTTCTATTCCCCCCCTTACAAGCGAACCGGACAATCCCCATTTCAAACAGGGAATTTTCCCTTCCAGCACCTCACCATGAGTAATTTTGTTACAACTGCTAATATTAAAAATATTTAAAATCTGTATTAATATACTTTTTTTTTTAATCCTGTACATCTCTCTAATAAAACTAGGGAGGAAGAGAAATGAGGCACACCATGTCACCAACACCCCATCACACTCTACAACCCCTCACCCAACGTCACCGTCAACTACTGCCTTGATGAATGTACATACCTATCAAGTTACTGACAGTGCCCTTGGAGCCAGGCCAAGCATAACACACCTTTACTGGCTGGTTGTGAGGGGGACAACCAGCCCTCTGAAAAGATCTCATTGTTCTCAGGTGAGCCTCTGGCCTGCCCCACTGCCACCATTCCAGCTGAGGCAGTAAGAGTCAGAAAATCTCTGCAAACATGCCGGTCATCCAACTCACCAACACATGAGACTTGACATATAGTTCTCTGTTTGGGATATTATGGGAAGACATCTTGATGACAAGTGACAGCGGGCAGTGTTGTGCATCAGGAGCAGGTAGAGACAACTTAACACTATCATAGCACCTGAACTTAATCAGGCAATAGCTAGATCTACCCGATCCATCACAGCACACAGGGCAACGTAAAAGAAGGACATATACTCCCACAACAGATCCATAAGGAGGTCAAGCCACTCCCCATTAGTCTCTTTGCTGATGCGTCATGCTGTGGGCACAAGCATTGATATGCTAGAACTGCGTTTCAACCATTAGGTAGAAACATCGCTCATACTGAACATGTAGTAACTGTATTAAATCGAACAATTAACAGTTATGGATCTATGTAGGCACACTGCCTGAGTAATCAAAGTTAAATCAATTAAATTAAAGCATCAACATACGCCTGACTGACTTGCACTTGCGTTTACGAGCTGAACTGGACCTCTGAGACTAAGAGACCTACCGTATAGTATAAATCTGAAACTCTAAAATATTTCCATGCAATGGGATCAACAAGATCGGCAAAATGTAGACCTCTAGTGCAATGTGGATCAGACAAGGTAAGCTTATAGAGTCTGTGTGTATTTGTGTCTATCAGTATATAAATGTGTATAGGCTTAACAATGGTCCCAGTATTGCAGGATTATATATATCTGCTGCTCCACCTAACATACGCACAGTTGCATTTAAGTGCCCTTTAACACACTCCTTCTCCCATGGCACCGACAGACCATTTCAGAATTAAAAACAAAGGAAAAAGGAAAAAAAAAAAAGAAAAGAAAAAAAAGGTACAATTATCACCACTTCCTGTGCAATTAGTGGTAGGAATCAATGATTACAAAACATGTTGATAGCAATGGAACTTTCACACATAGACTTACTGTATGTCTTTAGAAAACCAGGCACACCCACATGACATAACACAATTGACACTGTAGCCACATTATGCATCGTCATCAACATCACTTCTTGGAAGTGAAAAGAAGCAGAATGTCACGGAGACCTTCTGTCGAACCTTCTACAACAGCAGTCTGGTCACGATGTACGAAACCAAGTCCATTTCTCACAGACTTCCCGCTCTTGTTGTCTGTGACTGCTAAAGATACAAAGTCCCTTCAATGCCTGCTCAACTCTTACCCAGAGGGTGAGCACAAAATGTAACCTTGGGACCGCTAACAGAGCACCATGAATGCAAAGATTTATAGGTAAACATAAATTGATCACAGCTCCGCTCATGGCACACCATCTTGCCAAAATTGTTAATGATATGACCTTAAAAGTTGTCTGTTATTATTTCCAATGCATTTTCAATTATGGAGGTGAAGGGCTGCACAATTGTATGTTAGTAAATGAAAATTAATAAAAGTACTGAAAAGAGCAAAAGCCTGTAGTTAAGCAGTGAGAGGATGGAAGTGTACGAGTGCATTTGTTAAAAGTTTGCTCCTCTTCTTCAAAGCAATGCAAAAAGAGGCTGGGAGATGTGGGGTGAGAAGGTAAAAAGTCCCCCCAAACTGTGTCAGTCCAGATTGCTGTGTCTACTAGAGGCTGCTTTAGCTGTATATGCATTTGTTGTGAGTAATAAGAAAAACAATAAAAACCCATATACATACTGGGTTTCAGGTTCAGGCCCCTTTGCACCCCGGCTGCACTGACTACCCTTCACCTCAAAAATCATCTTCTAAAAAAATGAAAACACCTCAGAACTTTTCTTACAAAGTGCCGAATGGACTGCTCTTCAGGTTGAGCACCTCATCCCCTGTTGCTCGGCACACAGTGTAAACCCATCTCACACTGAAAACCCATTCTTAAGTTTATTAGGATTAGTGCTGTGATTCACTTGGATTTGAGCAGCTCTCGCTCCAGCCAGCGCACCCGCACCCTCTGCTTGTAATGATACTCCCTGAGGTAGTCTTGCAGCGCCGGGGGTAGAGGTAGCGCTGCAATGCCGTCGTAGGTGGTCCCACGGCAGATGACGGACCGAGCCAGGCCCTGCAGGCCAAACGTAAAAGTCCGGTGAAGGGGCAACGTGAGCAGAGGCTCGAAGAACATGCAGGCACTGGGGTCCTTGTAGTGCTCCAGCAGTGCCGTGACCGTGGCTGCATGGAACACACACGGGTCATGGGCGTCAAAGCTGAAGTTGTGGTTCCATTGCTCGATACGGGCATGTAATGAGCGACCGTAACGGCGAAAACTAACAGAAAACAGGTAGTCCTCTTGGGCAGAGTCGCGCAACAGAAAGGTGCCTTCAGGCCGGCCTTCAAGCAGTGCCTCAGCCTCGTAGCGGTCCATTACACCCCAGTAGCATGGTAGAGCTGTGATCTGCATCAAGTCTGGCACTAGACAGTGGATGTAGTCAATCTGAGTGTGCACTTTCCAAGGCCCTGGCAGCTTGCTACCCAGGAGGCCCTCTGCTGAATTATGGCGCTGCTTGGGACGCCGAGCCTGCAAACAAAGAGTGGTGGCGTCATCATCTTCAGAGTCACAGTCTGCCGCTGTGGCTCCGCGACTCTCACCCAAGGCTTCTCCCATCCCAGGAGTTAGTTTAGGTCCCAGCTTGTAGACTGTAGCCAGTGGAGCTGTAATAGCCTCTATGGTGTGTATCTGAGCATCAGGTGGTGGATCCACTCCCTCTTCTATACTGAGCCGCCGTCGTTCACGTAGACGTTCCTCCTCATCCTCTGGAGATGCACGAGCACCGTTAGGCGAGTCCGCAGAGCAATCCACTGCTGTAGCTGTGACTGGGGCTGTATGCTCTTTGATGAGGTGCCATTTACGAGCGAGATCAGAGCCTGGAGGAAAGGGGCATGAATCCAGCATTAGCTCAGTGATCTGGATTTTGCGCTTGGACACCCGTGAGTGGGTGCCACGTGATGACAGACGCAGAGGGAGGCACAGGCCCATTGTTTCATGGAGCTGCTGACGCAGTGAGCGTGGTACTCCTGGGTCTGGTTCATCCTTGCTGCTATTTGCTAGGTGTCTCCGGCGTGAGCGGCCACTCCGTCGGTCTGTGCTCTCCAAGGAACTCTGAGCCTTGGTGGAGCACGAGTGCCTCTTTTTGCCACTCCAAGGTGCGTGACGTGAATAAGAGTCTCTGCGAGCACCCAGAGGAGTATCTTCACTGTCCTGCTCAACCGTGATCTCCAGTATCTGAGGCACATCAGCCACGCAGTTATGTCCCCGATGTACCACACTGCCATTAAGCCTATGTGACACTACAGGGTGTGTCGACAAGCTGTTAGAAGGACAGGCGAGCTCTGATGTGTTCTCACCCAGGCTCTGGTCCATACTCTGACAAAAGGCATGAGTCTGTGGTTGTGTTTCCACACGGGAACTTCCATCTTGATGGAGCAGTGACTGACATCCCCTCTTCAGGTTGCTCCACACCTTGCCTACCTTCTCCATGAGGTGGGGGCACCTGAGCCTGATGAGACAGAGAAAGAAAGAACAATACGGTTTTAGTATTTATAAGGGCGCAATCACCAAGCTTTATATTGTATGAGAATGGTTATATTGTATTGATAGTGTTTAATATGGAACATTGTCAACTAATTGACCGCACAAGAAAGAACTGAAGGAGAAGAGACTGTTGAGCATTTTGTGAGTTTTAGGGACAGGGTGAGGGCAAGACTGTTAAGTAGCTGAGTGATTAAAATGTTGCCAGGCAGAGTTGCAGAGACCCAAGGCCAGTGCTAAAAATGAAGCCATGGACACGCTCCCAGTCGACCTAATGCCACAGGCTGAGTTACAATGTCAGTCTGAGCCTGTCTCTCACCGACCAGGCGTGTAACACAGAAGCAATAAACTAATGAACTATGACTGAACACATGAATTTACCTTCAAATGCAAGCAATCGGACACCACGATCACGACATGATGATTTTATGATAATGCTTCAGCATGACAGATCTTCACAATTTCTGATCTCAAACACCTGCGACTGTGTGGTGAACACGAAAACTCTGCAAGTTTAGCAAGCTTCAGATACTCCAGTGGTAAATATCTGGCCAATCAGGGTAATCTTTCTTCATCATGTTTGCACCATCATCATACTTCATGTCCTCTCTGTACGGTTACATGATATATGAATCAGCAACAACAGAAATAAAGTTGTGCCATTGCTGAGTGATCTTAAGGTGAAGGCTGAGCTTTGATACTTCCAAGTGCAAATAATACACGGACTGACCCTGCTGAACCCTTTCATAAGCAAAGGATGAACTTTTCTATCTTTCGATTATTATACACTTGTCTCGAACTCAAATTCGTTGTGTTTACAACCAGATATTTAATAGTAGCTTTAATTAACATAATACTGGCACTAGTTGAATACTTCAGTAAGCAGTAGTACAACCCAACCTCAAAATGAAAGCATATAAAGCATGGTGACTTCTGTGAATTATTCAGTAACTACACTGGCTTAAAAAATAAAAGTTTCTAACATTCACAAAGACCAGACTGTTTCAGGGATTTTTTCCCCACTTAACAAGCAGTGATTACAGTCTACATGCAGTGCAATATGTCATGTGTGTGTGTGTATAAACAGTTGATGCTTGTAGCTGTAGTTGATTCATTTTGCATCAAAATCTGGCTTCTCCATTTAAAACTGTTTATTCAGCAGCATTTTGCAATCATCCGGCAAAACGTATTTACCCACTCTGAGTTTTAAACAAATAAAGAGAAAAGGGTTATATACAGTATGTACACCATAATCCTTACAGTGGGTGCTCAATCTGATTTTAGGAAACACCAGGGCCCGTATTCACAAATCTTCTTAGAATTCTCCCAGAGAGCTCATATCTTAGCTTAAAAAGTCCTAGCTGGGAGTCCTAGACTAAGAGTGATTTAGGAATCTTCTCAGAGCAACTCTGAGGAAGGAAAGTACAAAAACCTTTATCTTAGTGAGGGGGTGTGGTTGACCCCGTTGCTAGGGATGATGCGGCAAAGGACTGTGATTGGTAGATATAAAAAATAACCTCTGACCTCTGTAAAGGCCTTGAAATGTGCTTTTGTGAAAATAGAATACATGATAATAGAACAGTGAAATCATAATTTTTTGTATATATACAAATAAAATACAAAGTAACCAATTTCCATTCAGTAATTACTATATTTATGTTCTTACATTTATTTACCATACAGATTTTATTACTTGTAATCCATTTCAGATTAATAACTCAAAAACAAAAAAATGGACAGAAGAGCAGTGTTTACTTTTAGCTTCATGTTCAGTGTTTGGAGAATATTTCTTCTTTCCGCCATTTTGTCCTCTGCTATAGAAACTCTTAAGTCTCTTAAAAGTCCTCTTTGATACTCTTAACTATTTTTACCTTAGGACCTGTTTTTAGGGATAAGATGTTTTGTGAATCATTTTTATCTTTACTAAGGTTTAGTCCTAAATTTAAGGGAAAATTCTAAGAAAATGTCACAATTCTACGAATTTTCTTAGAATTTTGTCAGTAGGTGCGACTTTTAGGCTTAAAAAGCTTTGTGAATACGAGCCCAGAAGAATAGAAAGGTTTGACTAAATAGGAAGGAGAAGCACATGCAAGGGTTCAAAAGTCAAAAACACAATAAAACAGGGAGCTGATGCAGGCCAAAAAAAATGTCACAAGGATATTCACATTAGGAATGGAAATCACCATGGAGCACACGATGTGATATCACGATAATCAGGTGTCACAGAATAATGACTACACGTAACTGAATTCTTTTTTTTCTCCCTCCCATTCAAATCTAAAAAAAAAAAAAAAAAGTCATATTTGAAAAGAGTACAAAGCATGATCATAAATCCAGGCTCAAGCCTTTTCTGTTCGAATGTTGGGTAAATTCAGCACTCAAATGCATCACACCAGGGCATTAATAAATGAGTAAGCCTTTGTTTATGTAACACTATCAGTTCTGCAGTGGAAGCAGGATTTGGTGCAATTTCACTGTGAAACCGAGAAAAAGGCAAATCGAGTTTGCAATCCACTACTGAAGGGAGACGGTGTTTCCAAAAGGTATAGACATTTTAGAATTAAAAAAAAAAATCCTTGAAGCTAAAAGAAGAGCTGCATGCACTATCATATGTCTAGCTAACTATCAATGAAGGCTTTAAACAGCATTAGTAGCCAAGCTGACTAAGTTTCTGCTATCTGACACATCTCACACAGGCATGAGAATCACCTGACACCTGTCAGGGTTCAGGACTAAAAACAAGTATTATATTATTGCCGAAGAGGATGCGTCTAATCATGGTAATCAAACATTTTTAAGAGATTAGTTTGATATCTCTCAAACTAATCTCTCAAACATCCTCCGCTATAAGAAATTTAGGACCATGTGTTCTTTTGGCTGATCCTGTTAACAAGCTGCTACAGAAGATCCACACGTTCGGCCCGGCGCAGGTTTAATGCCGGATGTCCTTCCTGATGCACAGGCGTAAGAATTAGCTGATTACTTTGTCAGAAAACAGTTACTGAACATGTATACATTTTGTGAATGGAAAAAGGTTTAAAAGTTAGTTTGTGTAGCTAGATGGCTAGTGAGGAACTTTACAGAATTGAAGTGTGTGCGCTAGGCACTATGCATTACAACACCAAATTTAGTGTCTTTTCATTAAAAAAAAAAAGGAGAAAGAAAAAAAAGAAGAAAAGTCCACCTGCAGATTCCTAGTTTATTGTCTTCATCCAGTTTATTTATTCATAAAAACAAAGGGGCCCTCAATATATTTATTATGCAAATGGATACTAGCTTTGGCTAATGTCAATCTGTCGAATCGGTCTCTTTAAACACGACACCAACAGTGGTGATGTTGCGCCATGCGCTACTGTGTATGACGTTAAATTAGTCTCAAAACGTGTGTGCATTACACACTCATGTTAATCTCAAGACTCTTGCACGTGGAGCAACGAAGATACCTCACGAGGATGCCTCTCCGCTCGCAGGTACGAATCTGTGCGAGTTCTGAGACTAATTAGCTCGCAGAATTTTTAGACCAATTTAGTTCACTCCCCTTTTAGGTCTATAAAAGAAACAGACCAAGAGACAGAAAACCGTTCTACATTAGTAATATACACAGTCATACATGGCCTATATATGTGCGTATGTGAATTTGAATGTGTCGTCCTTGAGGTTGTGTGCAAATAATGGTGTATGAGAGAGAGCGAGAGCGAGAGAGAGAGAGAGGTGGTCACCTACTGTGGAGAGTCTTTTTGATCCTGCATATGAGTATCACATCTCCTGTACTGCAGCAGAAATTAATTAATGTGTCTCTATATATAGTGTAGTCACAAACATTTTATACAGACAGATTTCGCTATTGCCTCTTTAATGTTTCATATATGTTTCATACTGTATAAGCCACTGAAACTCATTTTCCTATATGTGAAACATTTACCTACAATAGAATATAACCTAGTAATAGAATATGAGGTACTGTATCTAAGCAGGATCATCGAAATGCTTTCTAAGCATCTCTCAACGAAATTTATGACCACACCCCAGCCCTTCCACACGGCAGCCAACCACGGAGCCTCCAACGCCCTGAGACCACAATCTTTCTAAAACTTTTTGTTTATTACACAAGGCTAGTGCCTCTGGTTTAGAAAGTATTGCCATCCATGACAGTACTGGTATCAAAACAAAACTTTTACTTTTAAATTACTGGTACTCGAGGTTCCTGGTCCGATTCCCGGCCAGGCTCGATTCCCGTCTATGTGTGCATGGAGTTTGCATGTTCTCCCTGTGCTTGTTGAGTTTTGTCCGAGTGCTCCGGTTTCCTCCCACAGTCCAAGGATCTGCAGGCTATACTAATTGGCGTTCCCAAATTGCACCAAATACATGAATGAGTGTGTACATGTGTGTGTGCCCTGGGATAGATTGGCTACCAGTCTCATGCCCTAAATCTCCTGGGATAGGCTCCAGGCCCCCGCGACCCTCAATACAGGATAAAGTCGTATAGACGATTAATGGACAATACTAAAGCACAAAAGTGAGAAATAAGCTAGAGTATGAATGTTTAAATTACTTATAATACATAATTGTTATATTTGTTAATCATACAATAGTTAGTTCCGACTAAATAATCTGAATGGAGGAGAGAGATTCTACGATTGGTCATAAAGAACGGTAACAGCACTGGCACGTGTAACTGTACGCATCACTCCACATCCCAGCTGTTCAACAGTACAATCAATAATTACACTGTCGTTCGCCAGTATGGGTGAAAGTAGGACAATACTGAGGAGAGTGCAACTGCCCGCCAAAATCCGCAATCAAAACTAGTCACAGAAGGACTTTCAACAAGACCACAGTTTGTCTCATCTTAAAAATAAATAATTAAATAAACAAATAAATAAATAGTCTCCTTAATAATTGTTTCTAAGTTATTCCATATCACCTCTGAAACATTAGTGTTTTTTTTTTTTTTTTACAGCTACAAAGCTAACTAGCTTCTCACACAAGGCTGAATCCCAAATCGCTCTCCAACTTCCAGGGTCAGGAGTTCCCTTGATCAATGGAGCAATACGTGGTATGTGGGACAAGATTTCCCTTAAACGCTATTTGGCATTTAACTCCAGATGTTAAATGGAAGCTGGAAATATAAAGAGAAACTTGGGAGATTTACAGGACTGTCAGTCGCCAGTTTCGCCAATCGTGGTTAGCCCTTTGTGCCGGTTACAGAGAGATATGTGTTGGCGGCGTAAAATGAACGGTTAAATAAAAACACCTATCATGATCTGTTGATAATAAATGGTGTTTGTGGAGCTAATGTATAAAAGCAATACCACACTCATGGTCATGCTGTTGTACTAGATATCAGCACGGCTTATTCATCACAATATAGATATTCCTCACTTCCGCACATATGCACTCCCTCTTCTATGATCCATTAAGTATTTATTATTGGTTACTTAAAAGCAATGATGAATTGAAATGAGGTTTAAAATACAATAACTTGTTAAAGGGACTGTATGAATATTAACATGCGATCAATAAGAAATGGGTTACCATGAGCACAGGTCTCTACAAAGACATACACATGGGGGTTTCACAGTGCAGGTGATGTAATCAGTTTTCATGACTTCTTTCCTAGGTAGTGATGGTAGTGATGAGTATTTTTTAAATAATTACCAAGTCCTACTGCATAGAGGATAATACCTACTTGGTCCTACTGCACTTGCTTAGGTCAATGCTTGGCTGGAATTTTCTTTCCATTCATGTTCTTGCACATAATTTCTTCAAGTGAAGCACACGTGCACTCTACTAAGAAAGCGGGTAGACATAGAGGACAGGTGGATCCTAAAATGAATCCCATGAGAAAAGACAACTCTCTGCTTAGGGATGCAGTCAGTGATGAATCATGTTTAATATTACTAAAAGTTTCCAGCCATGATGTTTTCCTATCCTGTATGCGGCAACAAGGTGGCGTTTGATTGGTTGCACCCTCGTGCTGCAGGAGACAGGACAGTACCCCAAGGACAAACTAGATGTACACTGCCTGGTACTAAAATTGTATTTTTGGATTTAAACAAGTAGATATTTAAGTGGCTTTAATTACGGCAGAGATCAATATGTTTCATTCTTTTAACCCTTAGTAAATGATTTTATTGTTATTTACTGTTTATGGTTATTATCTGAATTCTGTATGGTAACCTTAAGCAACCGAAAAGGTGCCTACTGTATAAATAAAATGCATTATTATTATTATTATTATTATTATTGTTATTATTATTATTATTAATGCATTGAACTGGTTTCTCATTTCTTAAATTGAAGATGAATCCTGTGATTGTGGAAAAGGGAAGGGTAAAACTTTTGGCCTTAATAAGGCATTAAAAAAAGAATAGCAGAAAGCAAGAAGATTTGGGAAGGATGTTGCTGAACTGTCAACTTCATGGACGTAATGTGGTAGAGGAAAATCATGAATGAGCGTGATCAGGGATCACTTTGTGAAGTTGCTTCATAAATGCTCGACAGTAGAAATCAAAGAAATTCTGAAAAGAAGAGCATACACACATCGCATACAATATGACGAGAACTACTGAATGTTTCTCTTATCTAATAGTCCAGGCAAACTAAAATTTGTATACGAGTACTTCTGGATCCATGAGCAATCCTTTTTACACATAAATTGGCCAGTAAGGCAATAACACGGACCCATCTGAAGATCTTTGGGGGTATACTGGAGAATACATTACACAGTGTTTCAACTCTCCCAATACAAAATCACAATGTTGAGACGCTGCAAACTCAATAAAGGCAACTGTGCATTCTAAACAAAGGTTAATTAATAAAAAAGAAAGCAGGCTTTATTTTTCACATACACTATACAGCACAGTGAGATTATTTCCTCTGAAAGTCAGGGTCCGGACGCAGGCTAAGGGCTTTGCTCAAAGGCTCAGTAGTGGCAGCTTGGTGGTTCTGGGGCTTGAACCCCTGACCTTCTGTTTTTATGTTTTTATAAACCAGAGCCTTAACCATTTAAGCAATTTAAAGTTGGCCTAATTCAATATTAATTAGTTGTCCCACTCAAAAGCGGAAGTGCAGAGGACCCATCAAATTGCAACATTCTGAAGGTAATGGGCAGAAATGTGTATAAAAGGTAAAAAAGACACACTGTGTCCTGTGGTAGTTGCATCAGATGCTAAGACTAACAGAAAGACAACTAAAGAACTGAAGAAAACGTTGGCCTTCCCATACAGGGGGATATTTCTAATTGCTGGTTACATGTCTGTGGCGGCCAGTGACCGCACAAAACATCACACTGTGGTCTGCACAAACCATGGCTGTCTTCAATAGCTAACCTGGCTCCTTTTTTCCCCCATTTACCTTGCTTACGGTTTCATTCTTTTTGAGAAAGAGGGGATTTTGAGGCTATCTTCATGTTAGCACTAATTGTGCCGGCAAAACATGCAGAATTTGACAGAATGGATGACATAACTAACTTTTTACTGGATATAACAACAGCTATAGGGGTGTTCCTTTTCTATTTTTATAACTGTCAAGATTATTATTTTTTTTTTTTTACCTATAATTTGCTTCATTATCAAATTTGTCGTTGGTTTGATATCATTCGCACCTTTTATTTTCCCTTTTTGCTTTTCTCCCAGGAGTTTATGATCCAATCACAAAGGGACTGGTTATGAAAAACACTAGGGATGGAAATCAGCAGTCACGAACCAATACAATATGATAATGATATCTATATATTGCAATTCTGTAAGTGTCACGATTTTTAATAAATATCCCGATTCAATTTTAAGACTTTTAAACTTAAAAACAAACAAAGTTGTCATAACTTAAATGTTTTATACTCTAGCTTTAGTCACTAGCTTCACATTTGAATTGAACCCTAAGGTTTCTGATGGAACATGGTGAGATTTCGAGCTTTCGATATATACACACGTGGACAAAATTGTTGGTACCCTCCGGTCAATGAAAGAAAAACTCACAATGGTCACAGAAATAACTTTAATCTGACAAAAGTAATAATTAAAAAAAATTCTATGAATGTTAACCAATGAAAGTCAGACATTGCTTTTCAACCATGCTTCAATGGAATTATTAAAAAAAATAAACTCATGGAACAGGTCTGGATAAAAATGATGGTACCCCTAGAAAATACTGAAAATAATGTGACCAAAGGGACATGGTAATTCAAGGTGTGTCCACTAATTAGCATCACAGGTGTCTACAATCTTGTAATCAGTCAGTGGGCCTATATATAGGGCTCCAGGTAGTCACTGTGTTGTTTGGTGACATGGTATGTACCACACTCAACATGGACCAGAGGAAGCGAAGGAAAGACTTGTCTCAGGAGATTCGAAAGAAAATTATAGACAAGCATGTTAAAGGTAAAGGCTATAAGACCATCTCCAAGCAGCTAGATGTTCCTGTGACTACAGTTGCACATATTATTCAGAAATTTAAGATCCATGGGACTGTAGCCAACCTCCCTGGACGTGGCCGCAGGAGGAAAATTGATGACAAATCAAAGAGACGGATAATCCGAATGGTAACAAAAGAGCCAAGAAAGACTTCTAAAGAGATCCAAGGGGAACTTCATGCTCAAGGAACATCAGTGTCGGATCGCACCATCCGTCGTTGTTTGAGCCAAAGTGGACTACATGGGAGACGACCAAGGAGGACACTATTGTTGAAAACAAATCATAAAAAAGCCAGACTGGAATATACCAAACTACATGTTGACAAGCCACAAAGCTTCTGGGAGAATGTCCTATGGACAGATGAGACAAAAATGGAACTTTTTGCCAAAGCACATCAGCTCTATGTTCACAGACGGAAAAATGAAGCATATGAAGAAAAGAACACTGTCCCTACTGTGAAACATGGAGGAGGCTCTGTTATGTTCTGGGGCTGCTTTGCTACATCTGGCACAGGGTGTCCTGAATCTGTGCAGGGTACAATGAAATCTCAAGACTATAAAGGGACTCTAGAGAGAAATGTGCTGGCCAGTGTCAGAAAGCTGGGTCTCAGTCGCAGGTCATGGGTCTTGCAACAGGACAATGACCCAAAACACAGCTAAAAACACCCAGGAATGGCTAAGAAGAAAACATTGGACTATTCTAAAGTGGCCTTCTATGAGCCCTGACCTCAATCCTATTGAGCATCTTTGGAAGGACCTGAAACATGCCGTCTGGAAAAGGCACCCTTCAAACCGGAAACAACTGGAGCAGCTTGCTCATGAGGAGTGGGCCAAAATACCTGCAGAGAGGTGCAGAAGTCTCATTGACAGTTACAGGAATCGTTTGATTGCAGTGATTGCCTCAAAAGGTTGTGCAACAAACTATTAAGTTAGAGGTACCATCATTTTTGTCCAGGCCTGTTCCATGAGTTCATTTTTTTGATAATTCTGTTGAAGCATGGTTGAAAAGCAATGTCTGACTTTCATTGGTTAACAATCATAGAATTCTTATTTATTATTACTTTTATCAGATTAAAGTTATTTCTGTGACCATTGTGAGTTTTTCTTTCATTGACTGAAGGGTACCAACAATTTTGTTCACGTGTGTAACTCATTTATAAAAGGTTTCACTGCTTCACAGCTGGCAACTAGATCACATTTTCTGAAGAAAATAAACCGCTCTGAATTTACAGGGTGTCCAGGACCACTGCCTCCCTCTCCTATCATATAACAGGATATGATATTGAAAGGGTTGCACTTTGACATCACCTTGCAGCAGCAACATTGTTGAAAGTCTGGCTGCTTCAAAACAAGAGCCCCTGTCCCACCTCCATAGTTTGGATAGACCAGGACAGCCTTCGCACGAAATTTTGGCACCAGATCACAAAACACTCGGCTATTAACACTAGGCTTGGGTTTCTGATACTAAGAACATCAGAGCAGTCGCTTCCTGGCAGTGCAGGTCCTCTTCACCCCCACCATCACTTATCTACACCTGATACTGCAGCTAAACTCTAGACTGCACACCTCCAAGCTACAGCAGCAGAGGAAACAAACCATTCAGTCTCATTCTGTCTCCATATTCATCCTTTCCAATGATGCACAAGGACACAAAACATTATATATCCAGAAGGAGAAGTTCATCACAAAAAACTCACATTTTACAACATGACTACAACACACTGCATCCCTATACGTCTCACCGCAAAAACCCACCTCCATATAACCTTTTATATCACATCCATAAAGACACTAAACACGTCGCAAAATCGATTCACATCTATCCCAACCTCAAACTAATATCAATATCTAGGGTCTGATGCTATTGTTATAATTACAGCAACGTAGTAGGATTGGTGCAGAGCAAACAATACGACCTTCATGTGTGACCAAAAAAAAAAAAGGAAAGAAAGAAAAGAAACAAACCTAAATTGTGTTTATTTCTGATGATATATGCTGTCATGTTGATCTGACATCAGATATTGTAAATGGGGAAGGAACACAAATTTAAGAAGGGTATCCTGAGTTGACTTCTGGTTTGTGGTGACATTTAATTTCATGAAAGACCTGCTCCCTATTTACTCTGTCGAGGAAGAAGGGTTCACTGAGTTGAGCAAAAACTGGGCCATCTATAACAGTGCAAATGTAAAAATTTAAAAATATCCTCAGATTAATGCACCTATACACGCACAATATGTTCAAACATAATTGAATAAAAAAAATATTGTTATACCAAAGTTAGCAACTTTGTTTCATATGTTACCATACAAATATGTAAAAAGAATGTTTCATGATACTATTATATCTCAATATGAATATATCTTTATATTGCCTGCCCTACTAAGAGCAGTATACCGTAGAAAATATTTATATTTATATATAGGTAGCAAAATGTGAGGCAGCAAAGTGTTAATGTTCCTCCATAATTGTACAGATGCTGCACACTAAATGATTCACACATATTGTTTACCAAAATTGTTTGGAATTGTAACAAAATCAAAAACACAATGTAACACTGAATTGGAATATTTATACAATTGCGATGAAGAACTGCAATACACATCGAACCGGCACTCAAGTATTGTGATAATATGGTATCGGGTATTCTCTGGTGAGTATAAAGCCTTTAGTTTTCCAGGTTATGAATACTTGCAGACGCATTAGGCTTTTCTGTTTCAGTTTTTGTAAATTGCTATGGATAAAAATATCTGAAAATCTGTAGACTCATTAGCAAGCAGGACAAACACAAACCTGCTGCTTATTCATTGTACGGTTGTCTGGGTTTGTGCTGTAAGTACAGCTTACTCACTTTGACAGTCCGATCCACCCAGTTCTACTACCTTGGTTGTATTTGGTTGTATGCATGGACATTACCTTTTTCTGGACAAACAAGTGTGTAAAACTTATATTAGTTGTTACACTTTGTGCATTATATATGTATTGTATTAGTAATGGATTCAATTATTTAAATTGAAAATAATTACCCTTAAATACCCTTTAATCATAGTAAAGAAAAAAAAAGACTTTCAGGGGTCAATTAGGTGTCACTAATTTTTAGTCAATGAAGAGGCAACTGCTTGGACTTCTACTTGCTGGTTATATTATTACTTAGTCATAAGTGGGAATAAGTGCAGGGATGAGATAATTAGTTTTTTTCTTGATGCAATTTAATACACAATACACAATGGTGATTTCGGTAAGATACGATATGATTCAATTGAATTGATTGTACTGATTAATTGCATCAGTTTTCGATACAGAATTGAAAGACACTTTTAAAATGATTCCTCAACAATTATACCACAGTTTCCATCTATTATCTATCTATTATCACTTCTTCTTTTGAGCTTATGGGTGGCTGGTGCAATATGTCCACCTACTGGAATGGAGGATGTAGCACAAAAATAGTCAGGAAAAAATAAAATAAATAAATAAATAAATAAATAAATATATATATATATCGCTTTGTATGAGACATGATGAACATGAATAATTTAAATCTACAGCAATATAAGTTATACAGGATTTCAATAATTATTACATACTGTCAGTAGTTATGCAACCTTCAAAACCTTTAAGAAATATAGCTGCTTAAGACAAATCAGACAAAAACTTATGCCGATTACATGAATTAATAAGTTGACTAAAAGTTTAGTGACAACAATGTATTCCTGCAGAACACGTGTGCAGAATTCAGTCCTTTTTCGCACTTATTCTGGCAATGGTTTACTGAACACGCAAAGAAGAACCAAAGTGCAGCAACGTTGCAAGTAATAGTAAAGATCTCTCTACATACATACATACATGCATACACATACACACACACACACACACACACACACACACACACACACACACACACACACACACACATTTATTATAATTTTGTCTGAATGAGAACGCCTTATTATCTGTATGTTTGTAGTATACAATGGTATATTTTTACATATTTGGCAAGTTCTGCAAAATGTAATGTTTTATGTCCACAAAATGTATGTTCGGTCATTTAAATTGCAAAAAATAAAAATGTAATGGTGTAAGGACAGAAGCGAGACATATTGTCACACTCTTGTATCGTGATTGATCACATTCCTATGATTCATGTTCTCCCTGCCAATGTGTGAATAGTTTAGAGTGTGCCACCTGCAGGATCATAGAGGAACGACAACATTTTACCACCTCAAATGCATACATACATAAATAAAAAAATAATTTATGTCAGTATGGCAATACATGAATTGCCACAAAAAGTTATTTATAACCGAATTGATTTCCCCTCCCATCTCTACTTATTAGTAGTGTGTTGATTAAATTGTGAAATAAATTTTGAGCATTTTGAATAAGAATTAAAGACACACAGTATTTAGCTTGCCTTTTTTTTTTACTTTTGCATATACATAATGCATAAATTATTTTGGGACTGTAAAGTTGTGTAATGTTGTACATTTTTCCTACTCTCCTTTGTTTCAGTTCATCTTTTATGCAGAATGTGCTACTGTTTGCTTGCGTGTCATTTTTTTTTTTTCAACTTTGTCAGCCATGTTTCTTCCTCTATTATACTGAGCCCTAATCATATGACTAAGTACTTCTGACTAAGCTACAGATGATCCTCTGTGTTCATCTTGTTATTACCGTCCGGATCGGCCAGGTCTCTTTTCCTCAGGCTTTTGTTTCTTTATAAAAGACCAAACTCAAGGATTATCTGATAATTTTACTCCTGCCTGAATACACACGTCCATGATTTCCTATCCAGACATCTCCTCGCATTAGGGAATAAAAGACGACTGCTATGCCGTATTTAGTCTCATAGTGTGCAGATCAGTGACCCTTCCCAAAACCATTCAACAAAACAGACATTCTCATATACAATGTGATTATTGTTGTATTGTGTTTTTAAACTGTTGCTAGAACTCTGTTTCACCCAAAAGTAAAAGAGCAGTCAGTGTTTCTCCTCCACTTCACTGCCTCTCCAACCGCATGAAGGCCATGCTGTGCACAGAACACAATCATATGACCCAAACATCTGGGTTCAAACTAAATCCAATCCATTAGAAACTCACTCCTCCTGTGGTTATTTAATTTCAGTCTGGGTGTGAGATTTTTATCACTGAGGTGATGTGTAAATAATGTATTACCGACGTCCCCTTGATAAACTAATCCACACCGAATAGGGCAGAGAATGCAGCCAAGGAACACTCCTAAAATTATGTTTTGTAATATTGTATACAAAAACAAATCCAAATGTCCTCAGAGATTGTTAGTGGAACATCTGGGATCTGGAAGCACTTTGAAACACAGATGTGGAACAGAAATGTACCCTGGCCAAAGTAAATCAGGGAAGATGCCTAGACTAGAGAATGAGGCATTGTGAAGACTGGACTAAATTTAATTCAACTTTTGCATTCTGAATGCTTTAAGGTGAACTTGTGTGATTTGGGACACACATTGTTCCAACCAGGTTCTTATACTGTCTGAGTTATTCAATGTATGTTTTAATAAATTAATAAATAAATAATCATTCTTAAGGCAGATCAGAGAAAATGCTTAATGAAAGGAATTTTTATGGGGAAAATATATTCCTTAAACCTGAGAGTACAAGCACATTTCTGTTGGTCTTTATCTACAGTAACTGAAGTTTTACAACTGGTGGGGAAACTGATTTTACCTTCGCTCCTGCATCCCGGTGCTCCTTAATACTTTACTCCTGTATATACAGTACTGTGCAAAAGTCTTGAGCCTCTTCCTTTCTTCATGTTTTGCTTCCAAAGAGCCAGACTTTCTTTTAAAATTCTCCAGGCTCTCAGTTTCAGTGCAGTCCCTTGTACCTGACCAGTTTCAGGTAGGTTTTTTGTATGTTAAGCCACACAGTGACATATTAATAATTCAAGCATAAAACATATCTAAAGTAAGACAGGAACCTGTGGGAAACAGATGCAGACGATCTTCCATCAAAACCAGTTTTGAACGGCAGCAGTCTGTAATTCTATTCTGACGTACATTCAACTTAGACATGAAAACCCAAATACATGTACCAGTTGAAATTAAACTTTATTACAACATAATAAGGCTCTGAATATCCATTAATGACATAATCCTTACACTGTGTCCATTACACACTATGCCCACAACATATTTACATAAACAGGTTTACTCATTTACATGTTTACACAGTCAAAAGCTTGTTTCGATCCACAACTAATGTTTTTTTTTTGCAGATGACTTCTTAACTAACCGAGTAACGTATTACAAATCAAACCATACCCTTAATTTAAGCCACCTATCATACAAAACTATGCCCTGTCCAAAACAAAAATTGCCTACTATAAGAACTTAAATATCACATTGCATAAACTTAACAAAACAAAGCACGTGTGAAGAATATTAAGCACGTCCCAAAATGGCTCTTACACCAGTGATTAGTTTACTCATGATGCTGTTTGCCGGAAGAGATGAGAGGGGAAATGAGGTTGCTACTGAGGTTGTTACGTAAACAATCAATTTTTAAATTGTGAAACACAATTTTTAAATGTATTCTTTACGTAACAACCTCAGCAGCAACCCCTGTTGCAGTAAAACAATTGTTAACGGTTATTTAATCTACAAAATGCAATCTATTCTGAAGAAATTAGATTTAGCTCAAGACATTTGCGCTATGTGGAATGACATATTGATGCCAGACACCATGGATAAGAAGAAAGATATGAGAAAATTAAAAACAGTGCATTCCCAGCTTTAAGGTGACCAGCTGTTTAGAGGCAGTGGTGGCTGAGTGGCTGGACCGATTAACCCCATCTGCTCCGGGGGTGCCTTAACTGACTCCAGCTTGGGAGTCATAGCTGGCACATGCAAAGAAAGAACTTTACTATGATGCAATGTATGTTTGACTAAAATAAAAAATAAGGATATTAGGGATGGTGAGATATGTTGAGTATTGAGACTGGGGCTAATGCTACCTTGAAATAATTAACCAAATGTAACAATTCGGGTTAAAATGGGTTGCAGCAATACCAATTCTGACACATGTACACTTATAGCATTTGGCAGACTGCCTTATCCCTTATTATTTTATCTTATTAGACATATGAGCAGTTGAGGGATAAGTGCCTTGGTCAAGAGCCCAATAGGGGCAACTTGGTGGAGCTGGGGTTTGAACTTGGGACCTTTTGATTAGTAGGCCAATGCCTTTACCAACTACCCCTGACCCCTGGTATTATAATCCATGCTATTGATCCAATACCAAATGATACTACAGGACGAAATAACGGTGAACTGGAAGAATCAAACGTCCTATCATTTCTTTAACAAGGTAACAGTTTTCTGACACCTCAATTCCTTTTATTACACTCATCTCCCAAATACATCTTCAGCATCTATGTAAATTAGCTATCTTATGATGTCGGGTATCTTATCACATGAGGGGTGAAAGCTAATTGGCTTGTTACAAAAAACTAAAATAAAAGGACAAGAAGCAAGGAACGTTTTTTTTTTTTTTTTTTTTTTAGGCCGGTCAATAAATAAAAGGCAAATTTTGGTCCTCTTAAACGCATCTTTCTAGACGCACACAGCAGCAGCAGAACTGATTAAAATGTCTACAGACAATTATGGGTGTGTGAAACTGATGTGGACAGATCTTGATCATTAGCTCTACCGGTTAGATTCTGATGTAACTGAGATGATAAAAGAAAAAAAAAAAGACTTAAAAGGGGCGGCATCCTCACCTGGATGGCATCGCATAGCAAGAATATAAATCGTTACACTTTTTCAACCATATACTACAGAATCACGCAATGTTAAGTGTGTTGAAAAGAGCGCAACCAACGGAATCACATTTCCAGTGTGAAAAACTAAAACTCTGCTCCTCTCCAGTGCAACCCTGATTACCGTACTCCGTTATAACGAACAAGCCTAGGTTAGTCCAAGTGCATAAACATATGTATGCGCTTTTCATGGCCACTTATGTAAACCAGAGAAACATAAACAGAGCTAAATAAAACGTTCCATGACTCCACTGATTGCTTAATGCTAAAGAGGTCACTCATTTCAGAAGCAGTTCTCGAATACAGCAAAAAACGAAAGCGTGTTCTCGTGCTCGGTTTGAGAGAAAATAATAATAATAATAAAACACGTCTCTGGCGAATCTATAACTATTTCTGATATAATATGTATTTTTGATTTGATGCACATTGCGATTCGTCATGTTGATGATGATGATGATGATCATCATCATCATGCAGACAATCCAGGTCGACTTTAACTGTAAGCACGACATCAGCACAAATTGCAAAAACTAAGCAACGGAAACCTGAAGCTCGGTCGGCTCAGAAGACTGGCATCGGCATTTCATTAAATACATAACGAGAGCCTGTCCCTTTCCTTGGTTTCATGTAATAAATCACTATAATGACATCATTGATGCATATTTTATACACTATTTATTTATGACTGTAAATCACAGCACTGGTGTGGGGGTGATTTCTTGATTCTGTTTATAAATATGCCAGATGTGAATAAATACTTGGGTTTTTTCCTGATACAGATGTGTGCTATGAAGACTGATCACAGAGGACAAGAGATGAAGAGGAGGAATAAACATGGATGATCTCTGCATATTACAGTCTGTATAGGGATCTTTATGGGAAATGGGTTTTACAGGCCATGATTATAACTTGCACAAGCTGGTCATACACACATTGTACACACACACACACACACACACACACTACTTAATAATAGCATAACTGCTTGTAATGGACTGATGATGAGATTTAAGAAGGCTGCAATGCTACAATGTAGAGATTCATCATTGGGATGTTCTATTAAAAAAAATAAAACAGTAAAACTAAGCATGTGTATTTATATGTTGAGATCAGTGCTGGTTTTGTAATGTTACAGATGGTACAGTAGGAGAGTATCAGGCTGAGCTTTTACACCACTCTCGAGGCTGGAGTTGAACCGGCTGGAGGGGCCTACGAACTAAAAACTATTTAAAGAGGCCCTGAAACAACATGCACCATAACTAAGCGGGGAGAAAAAAAAATCAGTGCAGAACAAAATTCCAACCGATGACAAACTCACCTGCAGTCCTGTTGCACTCGTTTATGCTTTTCTCCAGGGGGTTTCTTTGTTTGCGACAAAAATGCGACCAAGAAAACTCGGATACATTTCCCCCGTGTCGGAAGAAGTCGGCTGATAAAACACACACACCTCCCGTCTCAGCAACAACATTTTCCACACGAAAGGGTTACAACGACACACGTCGACCCCGATCCAGACGGCGACATTTTTAGCACTCTTATTTTTTCAAAGGGGAAAAAACTAGTCCTGAATCCCTTCCTCCCGCTGCCGTCCGCGCTCCCTGACGGCCGATATGGTGGCAGCAGGAGCGGAGAGGAGACGAGAGACGGGAGACTGTAACTGACAGCTCGACTTTCCAATCACACGCCGCTCGTGATCCACAGCTTCCGATTGAGGATTTCCCCCACACG
Source organism: Clarias fuscus (assembly GCA_030347435.1). Classification (NCBI taxonomy): domain Eukaryota; kingdom Metazoa; phylum Chordata; class Actinopteri; order Siluriformes; family Clariidae; genus Clarias; species Clarias fuscus. Next base: position 9,971,986 of record CM059220.1, on the reverse strand, counting down.
CTTTTTGACAAGCCCCACCTCCTTGATCCCGACGAAGCACAGTTCCCATGTTATGATTGGTTAATATCTCGGACATGTGCGCGTACAGTATACTCGAAGAACCAATCAGAAAGTGGAAGGCGGGATTTGCAGAACGTGTATAGGCGAAAAGTATGTCTGCGTTGCAGCAGATGCAGTAGACTTTAGGCCAAGAAAGTCAACGTGGAGTGTTTTTTTTTTATGTGAAACGTTTTTTTCCTTCTAATTACACAGTACGTGTTTTGCACTATGCCTATAAACTGTATAATAGCCGTTATGAACTGTAATATAGTGTAGCTACATTTGGCATGAGTACATAGCAGGATCAGGATTCATCCAAATGTTGAAGGCCTAGGATGATCACCAAACTACCAAACTCGACTGTACTGTATGTGCAGTCCGTAATAAGGCAACAAGGTGGTGTAGTGTGGCCATGTACCTCCAGGGTCCGGGATCAATTCCTGTCTTGGGTCTGTGTGCATGTAGTTTGCATGTTCTCCCCATGCTTGGTAGGTTTCATCCCACAGTACAATGACATACAAATTAGGTTAATTGGCATTCCCACATTTTCTGTTGTGTGAGTTCCCAGCGATGCCACCTCCTCGTGCCTGCCTCGTGCCCTAAGTCCCTCCGTGTATAAGGATAAACGGTGTAGAAGATGCATTAAGTCTGTAATGCAATTTTAACTACAGCCTCTATGGTTATTATTGCGTGAAATGCAGGCACAGAGTGTATAAGACCCGGATCGGTATCGTCAGAGTTGGTACAGCCTGCCACAATGCGGGAGAAATCGTAGTTGCCAAAAAAAAACACTTGAAAAGTTGAAATGTGTTTACAGACTAAAAACATTGCAGCAGTTCATGAGATACAGTATTTGACGGCAGATTGTAGCAGTTTGCAGGTGGATTATAGACGTTGTAGGCGGCTTGTGTCACTGCATAATGGATAGTAAAGCCCAAAAATATACAGACTTGCTTGTTTAGTGTTGATGTGCACAGCTTACTACCAGAGTGCTTGTAAAAACCTCTCATACAGGTGTGGAGCATAATATCCCTGTGCACTAAACTACTAAATAGTATGCACTAATAGATGCTACACAGAAAATGTAGCATCTATTACTACATACTATTTAGTAGTTTAGTAATAGTTTATGGACGTGCACGTTTCTTCCATCCATAGTGATAATTCTGTTTAAGGTCACAGGGTCTTGGAGCCTATCTCAGGGAACTCAAGGCACAGGGCACGGGACATCAAGGATGGGGTCCGAGCACACACACTTGCACCCCTATTCATACTCCACTGACAATTTCAAATGTATGCATACGTTCTTGCATACGTGTGTGTGTGCGCATGTGTGTGTGTGTGCACACATTTGAGGTGGCTTTTTACAAATACGTGTGTACATACAGTACATAATCTATTGTGAATAAAACAAGCACTGGAGAACACTGAGAGCAACCAGTCATATGAGCATGTTATTGTCCCCCTCCTGTCGACCTGGTCATGCATAACATGTGTATTGTATGACAAGGCAGACAAGTTCTGTTAATTCCTACTCTAATTCCACCAGGACATCAGCTGCTGTTCCACACAGAGCTGGACAAATAACTCAAATCCATGGAGGCCCCACCTTGCAACTTTTAGCACAAAATGCAGCCGCCAGGGTTCTCACTAGATCCAGAAAATATGATCATATAACCCCAATATTATCATCCCTGCACTGGCTACCTGTTCAGTTTAGAATTAATTACAAAATAGCATTACTTACGTACAAGGCTCTAAACGATCTAGCTCCCACATACCTAACCAGTCTTCTGATATGTTACAATCCACCACGCTCCTTAAGATCAGAAAACTCCGGACTACTGGTAGTTCCCAGAATATTAAAATCTACAAAAGGAGGTAGGGCATTTTCATATTTAGCTCCAAAACTTTGGAATAGCCTTCCTAACAGTGTTCGGGGCTCAGACACAATTTCCCAATTTAAAAGTAGACTCAAGACGCATCTCTTTAATCTGGCATACACATAATTTATTTCTTTACCTCATTCTCCAGTACATCTATCCTGAATGGCAACCACGCTAATTCTTTTCACCTGCTCTTTATTTTTCCACCCATCCCGAGGCATCTGGAGATTGTGCCAGCTTCAGTAGACAGAGGCCAACCCTGCGAGGTTCCTGAGGCATCCAGAGAAGCACCTGCTTCAGCTGAATTCTTCATGTTGGTTTAGAGCTACACATGCTGCCCCTGAGCTCCCAGTGATCCAGACCCCCATCTGCCCTCTGCACCTGCTGACTCATCCCTGAGCTGAACTGGACTTTGTGTTAATTTAAATAACTTCTGTTATATCGAACTTTCAGCTGCATAACACACATGATGTCATACAATTTTTGTTATCTGTTATCACCCAAATGAGGATGAGTTCCCTGTTGAGTCTGGTTCCTCTCAAGGTTTCTTCCGATTGCCATCTCAGGGAGTTTTTCCTTGCCACTGTCGCCGTCACCCTTGACTTGCTCATCAGGGACATCTCATTATCTAGACACATTTTCTTACACATATATACACTTCCATAAATTTTCTTTTAATTTTCTTTTCATTTCTGTGAAGCTGCTTTGAGACAATGACCATTGTTAAAAGCGCTATAGAAATAAAATTGAATTGAATTGAATTGAATAAAGGATCTGCAGCTAATATCCTGGTTCCAGGTACCACAACATACCTACAGAGGTCCTGTGAAATCATACCATGAGGGGTCATATAATATAATATAATATAATATAATATAATATAATATAATATAATATAATATAATATAATATAATATAATATAATATAGATGCGGGAATCGAACCCAGGACCACCTCCAGCGTTATGGGTTTGATTCTCGGCTCCACTCTGTGTGTGAGGGTGTTTTTGTGTGTAGAGGTTATGTGTTCTCCTCATGCTTGGTGGGTTTTCTTCAGTTACTCCGCTTCTCTCACACAGTCCAAAGACATGTGGTGTAAGCTGGTTGGCATTTCTAAATTGCCCATATTGTATAATTTTGAGTTTGTTTGGGTTTGCTTCTGCCATGCAATAGTTTGGGACCCCATCCAGTGTGTCACCTTGCTTGTGCCCTTGCAGCCTGCAACACTACACAGGATAAGCGGTACAGATAATGGATGGATATGATAACATATGATATGATGGATATATGATAAGTCTAAAGTTTCTGACTTAAGTGAACTTTGTGACTTAAGTCAAACTTAAATCAAGGACTTCATTGCGGTACTGTACAGTACAATTCCCAGTACCTAGCACTTAAGTTCTTTACAGAAGCGCCAAACAAAGTTATATGGCAGTCATAACCTTCTTGTCAATAACACAGACCAAATATCACAGTTTTGTCATATGCTGAAAATGGATATGTGATCTGTTTTTTTCTTTTCATAAATCAAACTGTAAATGGATCTGTTAAGTGGTTGTATGCACAAAAAAAGGCACTTTAGTACATTTGAATGAATTGTGTACATATTAATATGACATTTTCAAGTAATTCATATCCTTTCTGTATTTCTGTTTGATTAAACCTCTCATGTATAACTTACACATATAAAGATAGCAGCATATATGATTTAGTATATCTGCTTTTATCAGCTTTGTGTGCTGCCATCTAGTGAGACTATTTAGCTGGCATGATTTATTATTAAACTCATTTCTTACTTACCAGTCTTGGTTCTGACCACAAAGTTATGGTACTTCCTGGACTGTCAGATGAATCACTGTTCATTTATAATGGATCTACATTTATTGCTTGAATTCTTGTCAGGGTCATGGTGGATCTACAGTCTCTCAGAGTCACAGAAACTGTGGGTGTGGGGTGGGAATGCAACCTAAATAGGATACCAGAGCATCATGGGTACACATATTTGTTAACATTAAGTACAATTATGCAAAGCCAATCCATCTCTTGGCATGTTTTTGGGAGGTGGGAGGAACCCAGAGAACCTGGAAGGAACCAAGATTGACACATGGGAGAACATGTGAAACTCCACACTGACTGTAAACCAAGTTTTCATTCAGGGCCATTGGGAATGAGAGGATTTGAATGACTGTTATATGCTGTGAAAAGCAAAAGTTTGAGAGAAAGTCCTAAACCTTTAAAACTTTCATTAAATTCTCTCGCTTTCACTCCTGACAAGGTTTATGCACCCACTACGGTCTCCCCTAGTCTATTTACAGTAACTCCAGGACCTGACATTTTAATACATACATTTATGGCAAAATGTAAGCCATAGCAACTTACCATTTACCTCTTTATAAATCTGAGCAGTTGAGGATTAAGGGCCTTACTCAATGACCCAACAGTTGTAGCTTGGTGGTGGTAGGGGTTTAAACCTGAGACCTTGCGGTCAACAGTTCACTAAACCACTAAGCCTACCCCTGACCGTCTTTCTTTTGGAGGGAGTCTAGTGCAAAACAAAATCTGAGTGCTTCACCTGATCACTGTAAAAAATATATATATATTATACTCCACTCAACTGAAGACATGTCTGCAAATTACAAGCAAGCAAGACCCCTAATTGCTCAGCTTAATGCTTAAAATGTTTGTTCATTCATTCATCCATTCATTGTCCATGCCACTTACCCAGGCAGAGTGGATATTGGAGCCTGTGCCAGGGCATCCTGACATAAATGACCAAATAAATTAATGCAATATTAATAATAAAGCTGCTTTGGATTTGCTTGCAGTCTTTATGTTATATTATTTGTATATTTAAATAAATAAATGTCTGGAGATAAAAGAAAGCATGTGATTAGCTGCAGATAAAAGAAATGACAAAATCCTTGAGTGGTATAATGCATGAGTGGAGAGAAAATGATCATGTACGAATGTACAGAAAGGCAGCTCAGAATAAATTTACAGCGTAGTACAATACATGAATTAGTGGTGTAATAATCAGATAATTTGCACTGATGCATTGATTTAAATGACAAATTTAATGAAAATTGGTTTGTAAAATAATGAACATCTTGTTACATAATGTTAAAATGACCGAAAATTGATTTTTTAATTCTATTATAATGTTCTGTATAAATTAATATTAAACATTCCTTATATTTAATTTTGATTTATATTATTTATATTTAATTTTTTTTAACAATTCGCGTTATAGTGAGTAAGAGCCTAGAGTATTTTCGGGTTAATCAGGGCAGCGGGTTCATCTTCGCTGAGAGATCTGTGGCCTTTGTAACTGAACTGCAATATTTGCCTTGATGACTTTTGTCAAAGTCTTGCTTTGCTTAATTGTTTAGGACAGAAAGAGGTGCTGATATTACTTTATGTTGTTTCAATGTGTAGGGGGAAAAAGCACAAAAAAGCATACAGAAGCACATCTACCACACTGAGAAATGGAGCAGAAACCAATGGAGCAAAGCTTTTGATCATGTACGTCTAATCGTCTCCAAATATTTATCTCATTTCACAATACATAAGCCTACTGATAATCTGATTTTCCTGATAAACCTCTTTTAAAGTTGGGATGAAAAGAATTCAGTTAATTAACTAACAAACTTTAACAGTTTTATCCCATTGGTCTCAATTTTTATCTTTTTTGATGTTGATGTGCATTTGAGGTTTACATATATATTTAATAAGGGGTTCATAATTTTATCCATCCTTCTCCTGTATGTTGGTGTCAATTTCTTATAGTCTGTTCACAGTGTATCAGTAACATTTGCAATCAATTCCATGGCACTATGCATACATGTGCGAACACACACACACACACATTCCTCTGCTCCTTCACACCTAGCTGCAATGCTCCACACCAAGAGGTGGGTGGAAAAGAACGTACACATGTGGGGAATTCATCTAATGATCGCTCTAGGTTGCATTATAGCACAGCATAGCAAGGACAGAGGCAAGAGCGCGTTTGAGTGAGAATTGAGTGTTCGTCTATGTGTAATGTGAAAGGGGCAGCATGGTGGCTTCTCACTTCTGAAACTGAAGAACCCAAAGTAACCCCACCAGGGTCAAGGGTTCGATTCCCACATCAGGTCTATGTGCATAGAGTTTGCATGGTCTACTATTAGCTTGGTGGATTTCCTCCAGGTACTCTGGTTTCCCCCCACACTCCAAAGAACTGCAGGGTATTCAAATGGGCATTTCCAGATTGCCTGTAGTGTGCATGCTTGTGTACCCTGAAATGGATTGGCACCCCATCCAGGTTGTTCTCTGCATTATACCTTGAGGCCCCATGACCCTGTATATGGTAAGTGTTTTTTTTCCTCCCAAGTACTAAAGTTCCTCATCAGCCCCTATCTTACAACTGTTTTGTTCATGCATGAAACCATACTACCTATAGTCAAAACATGGTACCTAGTACACCTCACCATAAAAAATTCTTAACTTAAACATCAAACTTGTTTTGCTGCACAGCATTGTACAGTACAATCTTATTTTCATTGCAGCTTCTTAAATTTCGCACATCCTGCTGTTGGTTTGGGTTACAGTAGTAGAAGGTAGCACAGCCCACCAGAATACCAGAATCAGCTTTATACTAACACCATGCAGAGGAAATTAGATCAAGAGTCTATTCTAATCGAAATGTCAAATACAGAAGAAATTCACAGCTGACCATAATCAATGAAATTTTAAATGTAAATGTAAGAGCATTTCCATATGCACACAATGTGATGAATGTACTCACATGATTGGGACATTAGGACACAACAATTGTGTGGTCATGAGAAACGCACTTTTTAGTGAGAATAATCAGGGAAAAAGGCTTCAATTTGCTAGGGAGCATAAAGATTAGACTTTGGAGCAAAGACAAAAGGTCATGTGGACAGATAAGTTCAGATTGACCCTGTTCCAGAACGATGGGTACATGGAAGCACATGAAGCGATGTAATCATCATGCAAATTGGCCACTGTACAAACCTCTGGATGTAGTGCTACGATCTGGGATTGCTTCAGTTGGTCAGGTCTAGCCTCAGCAGTGTTATGTGGCAATAAAATTAAGTCAGTTGACGACCCGTAGTTGGCAAGAATCTTTGTTTTAAAGAATTTATGTTGTCTGCTGTATCAAGCTGATTGTCTCTGGACAATGTTAATCATGTCCTAGTTAATGTTAAACTGTTTATTATAACTAGTAACTAGGAATCAAATTAGAGTCAGTCATGCTGGAGACATAATCTAAGGTTTTCACTCTAGGTTAAATCAACAGACATATACACAATTATTCTTGTCCTTTATTGGTTGTGATTCTAATTGTTGATACTGTATGTTAAAACTCAATATTGGATGTGTGCTTTCAATAATCTGGAAACTGAAGAAAGATACCATAACATTACAACACAAAAACACAATTTCCAATATTGTGCAGGTTTGCCTTGCGCCACTTGGAAAGCACTGGCCCCTTTGGGTATGATTTCACAAGACCTGGAGGTTCACTGTGGTCTCCGTCACCAGGACATTGGCAGCAGATCATTTGAGTGCTGTGGGCTGTGGAGTTGGACCTCTTTGCATGAGACTTGGTGTATCCCATGGGTGTTCAACAGGGTTGGGATCTTGGCAGTTTGGAGGCCGGGTCAGTAGTCTTGGGCTCTTTGGCTGCTTATGGGCTTTTTCTTCAGTAATTTCTGTGCAGCAATTTGGGGCTTTGGTCCTCACAGGCATGGGTGAGCTTTGGCTGCCATGATCCTATCACTAGCTTACTGGTGTATAACTGATATTCAGTGTTAAAGTTTTAATGTTATGTGGTGTTAATGGTATGGCTGATTAGCTAATATACTATAAATGTATAATAAATTATACAGTATCTGTATAATTTATTTAAATGTAAAAATATATTTTATTTAATGCCATAAGAAACTTTGTAAAAGTATAAGCTTTGATGCTTTGACCTTTCTTCAAAAATCTGTTACATGAAATCACAATGCTTTAATGAAGCTCTACAATTGAACATTTGAACACATAGTTAGCCTTGCAGAGACCATGCACTCTGTTCACCTGCTCTCCATGGCGATATGATTGATGTGATCTGACTCCAGGGCAGCTTTGTTTCATGTCATATGCTGACGCATGAACCTATCATGATGATGTCAGGCCTGGTGCAAACAGAGCACCACAAGCATCCCCTGCCACGTCAGAGAAGCTCTATAATAGACAATTTCAGTGTACGCAGCTCCATCATCTCCACACGCATCACACTTCCTATCTAATCCCATCTTCCCCCCTGTTTCCATTCTGGTCTTGAATCATTATTAAAAGAAAAGACAAAAGCTTTATGTGTCTCCTCGTTCCTCCAGGGTCTATTAGGACCTTTGAAGGATCATACTGTAGAAAATGATTAGTGATGCAACACACTGATGCAATATGCCATGCTATTTTAGTACAGTGGGCTGTGTTAACAGATTGCATGAATGAATAACTGCCAAAGATATACAGAAATAGAGTTGCTTATGTTAGAAATACATTACCAAATAATGTTTAATCTCAAACCAATTTGAACACATATAAATTAGCCATAGGTTGCTACTAAAGCTACTACATGTTGTAATAGATCAGTCAGTTGCAATAAGCAATTAATTAGTTTAGCTTTACATGTATTTCAGGCAATGTCTATACATATACAGTGGGACTATCGTGGCTCAAATAACCTGATGCACTCACAAAGAACCTGATGCACTCTTAATTTTTAATCCTACATTATATATTCCCCCTCACACATATTATTATGTACATGATACATAATACATGGTTGCTCTGGTTTCCTCCGGCAGTTCAAAAGCATGCTGGTTAGGCTAATTGCCTCCGACCTTCCGATCAGTAACCCAGTAAGCTACAGCCTTAACTATTTGAGCCACCCCTGCCCTAAAAAAATTTCATTGTGCTGTAATATACAGGGTGGGCCATTTATATGGATAAACCTTAATAAAATGGGAATGGTTGGTGATATTAACGTCCTATTTGTGGCACATGAGTATATGTGAGGGGGCAAACTTTTCAAGATGGGTGGTGACCATGGTGGCCATTTGGAAGTCGGCCATCTTGGATCCAACTTTTGTTTTTTCAATAGGAAGAGGGTCATGTGACACATCAAACCTATTGGGAATTTCACAAGAAAAACAATGGTGTGCTTGGTCTTAACGTAACTTCATTCTTTCATGAGTTATTTACAAGTTATAAAATGTGTTCAATGTGCTGCCCATTGTGATGGATTGTCAATGCAACCCTCTTCTCCCACTCTTCACACACTGATAGCAACACCGCAGGAGAAATGCCACAAACAGGACGTTAATATCACCAACCATTCCCATTTTATTAAGGTGTATCCATATAAATGGCCCACCCTGTATATGTAACAAATAAAGGCTTCTTTTATGGTAATGCGTTTTTGTGACTTGTGACTTAAATATACACAAAAGAAAATAAATGATTGAAAAAAAATTACATTGGGGTAAGAACTGTCAAAAACATTATTAAAACTTGGAAGGAAAGTGTAAGGAAAGTGCTAAACTGTCAGCTTCATGGGAGAAATGCAGTCAGGAAGAAAAACAATGAATGATTATGATCAGGGATCAATGCTTGGTGAAGTTGAACTGTAAAAACCTGACCATTAGAAATTGCTGCATTGGGCTTTGGAGCAATAAAAAAGGTCATGTGGTCTAATTGAGATTGGCCCTATTCCAGAGCGATGGGTGAGTCAGGGTAAGAAATGAAGTACATAATGAGATGCACCCATCATGCATAGTGCCCACTATATCTGCTCAGCAATGTTATGTGGCGATAAACTGAAGTCAGCTGAAGACCTGGATGTATTGAATGACTAGGTAATCTCGTCAATGGATGACACTAGCGCAGTATATCTCAATTTGTGAAAGAGCTATTTGTATGTTATAGTAACTGTTAATTAAAAATTTGTACAGCTGAATTTGTGAAACAAAGAACTATCGCATACCAGGGTGGCACAGTGGCGAAGTGGTTAGCACTGTCGCATTGCACCTCCAGGGTCCGGGTTCGATTTCCACCTCAGGTCTGTGTGAGTGGAGTTTGCATGTTCCCACTGTGCTTGGTGGGTTTCCTCCACATACTCCGGTTTCCTCCGTCAGTCCAAAGACATGAAGGTTAGGCTAATTGGTGTTTCCAAATTGGCTCTAATGTGTGACTGAGTGTTATGTCCCCTGTGATGGATTGGCACCCCTTCCACTGTGTACCCTGCCTCGTGCCCTAGGTCTCCTGGGATAGGCAATCCTGTATATGGGATAAAGCAGTATAGATGATGAGTGAGAGAATGAGTGAGATTTTATCAGAAGAAGAAGAATCCATAGTGTGAAGTGTCTCTTTTTGGAATCCATTCAGCAGTCGACTGAGTGGAAACGCATTTTCCTCGTAATGACAGCACTGGGCAACATATTGTGTTATGTCGTGAGCACCCAGTGAGGGGATGAAGCTGTATAAATAGGGCGACGCAACAAGCCCGTTAGAGCAGAAGCGGCAAGCAGCAGGTGACGTACAGTACTGACTCCTGTAACCAGGACGCTTTATCTTTACCTGTTGACCCTAGTTCAGTGCGGCTCATAAAACGTAACTGTGCGCGATGGAGTGCCACAATGGTGTGGAAATGAACGGCGTGATAGAGGTGCGGTGCCATAACGGCTATAACAGCGAGAGCTCCGTGCAGAAGATGAAAAGAGGCGAAGCGGCGCGCGCCAAAGCGGAGGAGCGGCGCGCGGCGGCCATGCAGTCAGCCTACTCCAACATGCTGCGCGCGCTGGGAGAGGACACCGAGCGGGAAGGACTGCTCAAAACTCCTCTCCGAGCCGCCAAAGCCATGCAATTCCTAACCAAGGGCTACCACCAAACCATCCACGGTGAGGAGGCGATTCTGCGCGTTTTACAGCCTTATCACCTGCGATTTGTAATTTGAATACCCAAGTACAGTAGTGTCACACCTTTGTCGTTCACATTCACTCTAAAATGTTTTTACTCTAAAAGCTGTGACACATTTATGTAGTAACTGGATCTGGGGAAACTGACTTAGACTTTGCTTGGAATATTATCACTGTAAACCCGAATGCTCAAAGTAATTACGCATATTGATTACTGTTAACTTAAATAATTACAATTAGTTCATAGTTCATATGAATAGACCTTGATGAGTATTTAGAACTTTTTGGTATTTATGAGTTTGTAGAAATGACACTTTTCAAGTTTGATTTGATTTGAACAGATTTGATCTTTTAAGTAACTGTAAGTACTTAAGCAACACTAACTGTCACCTTAAAGTTCCACCAACTTCAAATCTTTCACCCTAGTGCTTTTGTGTCTGATGTCATCAGTGGTAGGTGTTTCGCCTGGCATGAGAAAGGCCCAGGTTCGATTCCCAACAACTGGATGAAGTGCCTGTCCCAAGCCCAGATAAAATGGGAGGGTTGCGTCAGGAAGGGCATCTGGTGTAAAACCTGTGCCAAGCTTGTGTACCGATTGTCTGCTGAGGTGACCTGTTGCTGGGAGCAGCCGAAAGACCAACAATTTATTTGATTTGCAACAACTAAAAAAAAAAGAAAAGATAATTGCTATGAAATAGTATGAGTCAGGCCACTCAATGATGCAAGTAAAGAACGTTTAATACGAATGAATACAACAAACTCAAAAACTAATAGTTCTATTTACTTAAAATTGGAAAAGAAAATTTAATTTAAAAAAATTTGATGTAACTTATTCGGGTTTACAGTGTGGGTTTTAATACAGTTTTTTAATAGGCATGAACCAAACATCAGTTTAGCTTTTAAGTAGTTGTGACCAGTGGTTCGTCAGTCAGTTAAATTCTGGAAGCCTGTTATAATTTATGGACTGAAACTCTAATGAATCGATAGAATATTTTTTTACATTTATTTATTTATTTATTTATTTATTTATTTTTGGCATGTGCACTTTAGATCCATGGCAGTATTGTTAAGTTTATTGCTAACTCCAGACAATACATGCAATCATGCATAAAATATATCCTTTTGGTAAAATGCTGCCCTGCACACAAGTGACAGTGACTAAACCGCTGATGTGTTCCTGTCCTTCTGATCAACAGACGTCCTTAACAATGCCATTTTTGAAGAAGATCATGACGAGATGGTTATAGTGAAAGACATTGATATGTTCTCGCTTTGCGAACATCATCTAGTACCGTTCTTCGGCAAGGTAAACTTTATCAAATCAGTGTCATTTTGCTCGATTTTTGGCTAGTGAGAAATTGAGGGCAGTGCTGAGAGATCAAGGTTAACAGGTTCATGTTACATAGAACAGATAGCAGACAAGAACACTGAACAGGCTGTTGTGATCTAATTTTACTTGCATGTTTTCTGATCCTTAGGTCCACATAGGATATTTGCCAAATAAGAAAGTGGTTGGTCTTAGTAAACTTGCCAGGTGAGTATGCAGTGCATGTACGTGGCAGTTTGTAAAAACACATGGCGCCTTATCAGAGTGACAGTCTAAAGACTGGGAATGCGTTAGTCACTGGCCATCACTGAGTCATCCCGTCATGGTAGCCCATTCACTTGAAGCTTAGATGCAAGGCTTAGCATCTAATTTTAAGTTTAGTTTCAAGTTTCAATTGGATCTGAAAACCCGATTCTGATGTCGAGGAAATCCCATCAGGTTCACCTCGTCCCTCCACTAGCCTGTGGGAACCCAATCTATTCTCAATACAATAAGCCCTTCAGTGCTGACTGTGCATTATTAATGTGTCAGCTGCAGACCTGGGCCTTCGTTTCTCAGTCTTGATTGTGCACTAAAGGCTTAAAACAAATCATGGTGCTAAATTCTGATACATTTGTAGTATACAGAGACCGAGTTGAACTCATTGACCAAGCATTTCCAGTTGTACAGGGTGGGCCATTTATATGGATACACCTTAATAAAATGGGAATGGTTGGTGATATTAACGTCCTGTTTGTGGCACATTAGTATATGTGAGGGGGCAAACTTTTCAAGATGGGTGGTGACCATGGTGGCCATTTGGAAGTCGGCCATCTTGGACCCAACTTTTGTTTTTTCAATAGGAAGAGGGTCATGTGACACATCAAACTTATTGGGAATTTCACAAGAAAAATAATGGTGTGCTTGGTTTTAATGTAACTTTATTCTTTCATGAGTTATTTACAAGTTTCTCTTTGTTCACAGCCATTGACATGTCGAAGAGGTTAACACGTGATGAGCGGATCGAAATTGTGTTGATATCTGGTGAACGCAGTAACCGGGTCATTGCAGCAGATTTCAATGCAAGACACTCTACGAGACCACCCATCTCCCATGCCACAGTTAGCAAACTGCTTGCTAAGTTTTGTGAAACTGGTTCAGTGTTGGATTTGCCAAAATGTGGACGCATGAAAACTGTCACTAATGAACAAACATCAGTGGCTGTCCTAGCTTCATTCAGCAAGAGCCCACAGCGTAGCACTCGCCGCATGTCACTGGAGAGTGGCATTAGTCGAACATCCCTTCGGCGGATATTAGCTACTCACAAATGGCACCCTTACAAACTCCAGCTACTGCAGCATCTCAACGAGGATGACCCAGATCGGCGGACACAATTTTCAGAATGGGCAAAACAAAAATTGGAACAGGACCCTCAGTTCACGCAGAAGATTTTGTTCAGTGATGAGGCAAACTTTTATGTGAATGGTGAAGTTAACAAACAAAACCACCGCTATTGGTCTGACACTAACGCACATTGGATAGATCCCTCCAAGACTGTTGGAACAAAAAAAGTGATGGTATGGTGTGGTATATGGGCTACAAAGATAGTGGGGCCATTCTTCATCAATGGAAACCTCAAGGCCACTGGATATTTGAAATTGCTACATGATGATGTGTTTCCCTCTTTATGCACTGAAGCTGGCACGTTCCCTGAGTTTTTCCAGCAAGATGGTGCACCACCACATTATGGGTGTCTGGTCCGAGCATTCCTAGATGAACAGTTTCCTGAAAAGTGGATTGGTCGTCGTGGGCCAGTTGAATGGCCCTAAGGTCTCCCGATCTGACCCCCTTAGACTTTTATCTTTGGGGTCATCTGAAGGCAATTGTCTATGGTGTGAAGATACGAGATGTGCAGCACCTGAAACTACGGCTACTGGAAGCCTGTGCTGGCATTTCTCCTGCGGTGTTGCTATCAGTGTGTGAAGAGTGGGAGAAGAGGGTTGCATTGACAATCCATCACAATGGGCAGCACATTGAACACATTTTATAAGTGGTCAGAAACTTGTAAATAACTCATGAAAGAATAAGGTTACATTAAAACCAAGCACACCATTGTTTTTCTTGTGAAATTCCCAATAAGTTTGATGTGTCACATGACTCTCTTCCTATTGAAAAAACAAAAGTTGGACTTCCAAATGGCCACCATGGTCACCACCCATCTTGAAAAGTTTGCTCCCTCACATATACTAATGTGCCACAAACGGGACGTTAATATCACCAACCATTCCCATTTTATTAAGGTGTATCCATATAAATGGCCCACCCTGTATATATGATCAATGTAGAACTTAAGTCCAGAGGCTAAACCAGGCCAGACCTAGTTAAAAAAAAGGATATTGATCAAAAGATTAATGATTACAGCAGGCCAGTAATCAGACTAGTTTACTTAAGTGTGGACTTAAACACTGGCTTTAAATAACTTTTATGTCATCCATAGCCAATACTAGAATTCTTTAAATAAAGACTTTTAGAGAAAAACAGACTAAATTTGGTTGTCATCTGTCATATATTTAACTTCTTGTCTCAGAATCTTATCATTTTGATTCATACACATTGCATACAAACTTACTTCTTTTGATTGTGTAAAGCTGCTTTGCGACAATGTCAATTGTTAAAAGCGCTATATAAATAAATTGACTTGACTTGACTTGACTTAATATTGTCATTGCAGGATTGTAGAAATCTATAGCCGCAGACTGCAAGGTAATCACCCACTGTCCAGTCAAGTAAATGTCCCTGCAGAGCTTATAAAGAAATCTCAATAGATATGACATGTTTTTTATGCTTAATATGTTACATACTGTATGTCCTAATTTTCTTCCTTTGCAGTACAAGAGCGTCTGACGAAGCAAATTGCCGTGGCCATCTTTGAAGCCCTGCAGCCAGCAGGAGTAGCAGTAGTCATTGAAGCAGCGTGAGTATCAGAATTAACTGATTAATCCTGTTTAATCAGTCATACACAGATATATACAATGCTTCACACAATGATGTTACTTTTTTTTCTGATTTGATTCATATCGTATTTCCAACAATTTCTTGAGAGGTTTGCTTTATTCAAAGTTATTCATGAATGTGGTGCACTACATCTCATACACATACTGTACATTCTCTCTTTGTCTAAACATTTTTGTCTAAACATTTTTTATCGTGAAGCAAGGGTTAATTGAACAAAAAAGCAGATAGTTGTTAGTGTTGACTGCACTTTTACCATGGGCAGTGCTTGGTAGAAATATTTTTGGCTGCAATTACAAAATCCTCAGGATACAGTTGTGTTTAAATGTTAGTGCCCCCTCTAAGTCTATGTTTTTTATATAATAAAAATCATCTGATTGGACAACGATCCGAAGCAGCCCAGTAAATCTACATCAGACTACTTGAAATGGCCTAGTCAAAGTCCCGACCTCAACCCAATTGAAATGCGGGACCTTAACAGAGCTGTGCCTAAGCGAAGCCCAAACTCTCAATGAACTGAAGCAATGTTGCAAAGAAGAATGGAGCAAAACCGATGTGAGAGACTAATAAGGCATACTGGAAATGATTATTTCAAGTTATTTCTGCTAAAGGGGAATCTACAGGGTATTGAATCATGGGGTGTACTTAATATTGGCCACATGATGACTTTCTTTTTGGCGTCATTTAAAAAAATGGCACGGTGTAAAAAAAGCTATGTGTTGTTTGTCTCTGTGGGTTGTATTTGCTTAATACTAAGACCAATTATGAAAAAAAAAAACATAGGATTAAAAGAGGAGGCAATAATTTTTTAACATGACTGTCCATCTATTCAAGCAAACAAATTGAAAAAGTGAACACAGGGCTATGGATTTTATTTTCCTAAAAAGTGCCTGTTGTCTTTACTTGTGCCATCTTTGACTAATATTTAAATTTGTTTGATGATCTGAAACATTAAAGTGTAACAAACATGCAAAATAATAAGAAATCAGTAAGGGGGCAAACACTTTTTCACACCAGTATATATAGTATAAAACAGCTTTTTTGCAGTTTCATCTCCATATCAAGCTGCATGATTATCATCAATGTTTTATAGCATTACAACTTATTAACTCTACTAGCACGTTATTAGCATGCTATCATACTTTGTCCTTTGAAACTGAACAGTTTCATGTTTTGTTGCAGTCACATGTGCATGGTCATGCGTGGCGTGCAGAAGATGAACAGTCGCACCGTAACTAGTACAATGCTGGGAGTGTTCAGAGAAGATCCGAAGACCCGTGACGAATTTCTGGTCCTGACCAAGACACCTTAAAGTCCCACTTCTCCTCTGTTGAAGTTTCGTCTCGACATGAAACACCAGCAAATCAGTTTCATATCTAACTGAGCTACAACACACATCCACTCAACGTAAATGTGCTGGCGGTTAAGTCCTTTGCAGTTTACTGAATAATAATCAATGTATTTCTGCAGTTTTTTACCATGTACCAGAACTCTAGTGTCATTTAGAGTATACTCTATTTTTACACATGAACTTCACTCCAACTATCTACTAGACAACATGATTATACGTACATCAACCACTCATTCATCCTCCATCATAGAGGCAGTTATTTTATCATTACTTACAAAACATCATGTATTTCACGACGTGTTGCTTTGTACATATACCTGTTGAAAATGTTTAGTATATTTAGTATTTGTTTCGCAAAGTGATTATACTGACAATCTTAAATCGTCTAAATGTTAAGCACGTTTAATTATTACGTGTCTGCTATAATTATGAATATGACTTAAATTTTCATGCAATCAAACTATGATCAGATATTGGGTCTGATCCTGTTTACTCATCTGATTAATATGTATGTGATCTATAAATGTAAGCAGGTCAACAGTCACTGTTGCGTTTTACTAAATTAGTTTGTCCGATTAGTTCACGTTTTCTGGTGAAATATAACTGTTTAAAAAAAAAAAAAAAGGGGGGAGAAAAAAAAATAGATTGTACTGTTAACTGCATTTCTTGAAATGTCTTGAGAGGTTTGCTTTATCTGGTTCAGGATCATAGTGAATGTGGAGCACTACATCTCATACACATACTCTCTCTCTCTCTCTCTCTCCTCAGACACGCATGCAAGCATACCCTCTCATCTCAGACACAAACGCGCACACACAGTCTTACCTCTGACACACACAAACACACATCTCAATGGTTAACTCCACCATTTTATTATGGCAAAAAAATATTTACAGCCAGAAAATAATATGAAGCAGAAAAGAACCTGTGCTTACAGAAAACATGGCAATAACAATAACAATAAAACAATGTTTGTGATCATGATTACTGGATGAACTTTACATTAAACAGTCAATGATTATACACACCCCTAAAAAAATACCTCTGGGAAAAGATGATATTTAAATGTCAACATTGGAACCTCAAGATGAATGTCGGTGCATTCTGGGTAATAAAATAACCTGCACTGGAAGCAGTGTGATTTGTGTTTCAAAAACAACATACATATTGAACATGGGTTGCAATTACATCTCCATCTAAATGGTGAAAATGTATTATAGTCTGCCCAGAAAGCATAAACAAGTACTTAGACCTTTTATATAGGAAAGGCATCTAATTATATTCAAACAGTGCAAGGTGCTATATTGCTTTAATGTAATTTACTGAGGAGGAAAATAACATTAACGACAGATATCCAGCTTTGGTACAGTTATATATAACTGCACGGTTGCACGAAATAATAACAAACACCACCACAAACTAATCGGGCACTAAAACCAACTTCTAAAATGTGTGTAATTTATGTCTCTGCCAATCACACTGAGGTCTGTTTATAGTTCTTGGTATCCAGGACCTTCTTGCCACACATGGCACAGATCCCTAGAAAAACAGAATACAGGCAAAACATTACAAAACATACTGTTAAAGCAGTTTACGCTGTCCAGTACAACTGAAATTACTGCTTTTTCACCAACTTACCTTTCTTGTAAGCACATCCCTGACAGTAGTGTGACCCAGATTGGTGGACAGAACTTTTGCAAATTCTGCACGTGGCAAAACCTGTCTTTCCATAGGGATCAAACCTAATGAAAACAGAGAAGTGTGGCGTTTTATACAATATCAACGTGAATGCTGCATTTCATACGATATTATTTGCATTAGAAAAACATTTGCAAAATGACGTTTATTTCCAAAGAACCGTACCTGGCCTTTTTTGATGTCAACATTTTATTTTCATTGAGCTTCCGTCCTCCACTCTCTGCAAGACACAAAAGAGACATTATGGCTTTTTGTAGACATGAGATTTTCCTAACAATCTCCTAGAACATCCTATGGTAGGTCAGGATTTCTATTGGTGCCTAGCTAATCATAGTGCTTGCACAATGACTACAGATATAAGCCAACAAAAGATAAAGCACATAACCTGTTGTATTTCTTGCACCATCTTTCCAGGTATCAGGAGTGATAACTCGCCCAAGTTTCTTCTCACCTGGAGGAAAAACATTCAAACACACGATTACAACAGAAATCAAGAAAATTTAACAAAACAATACAAAAGGAAAAATATTATGTACAAATAAACACTTAAGATTGAACCATGTGCTTATCAAAACAGCTTCTCTTTTTCCTTACACAAGTGGAATCAGCTTTTTTTCTCGTCACAGATTATACTTTTAATGAGTAAAGTAACAACCAGCAACAATGTAATAAAACGTTATCTTTCATATCCATTGACCCATACTTCATTGGGTGGACGATCAACTATTCTAATGTAAATATCTAATCAGCCAATCACATGGCAGCAACTCAATGCATTTAGACATGTACACATGGTCAGGACTATCTGCTGAAGTTCTAACTGAGCATCAGAATGGGGAAGAAAAGAGATTAAAGTGACTAAGAATGGGGCATGGCTGCCAGTGCCAGACAGGCTAGTCTGGGTATTTACTGCTCATCTGCTAAGATTTTCAGGTACAACCATGTCGAAGTGTTTACAGAGAATGGTCTGAAAAATTTCTCTGGGCAAAAATGCCTTGTTGGTGCCAGAGGTCTGGAGAACGACCAGATTGGTTCAAGCTGACAGAAAGGTATGCCAAGGAGCATAACTAAACACACAACGCATCATACATTGAAGCAGATATGCTAGAGCAGCATTAGACCTCACTGGGTGTCACTCCTGTCAGCTAATAAGAGTAAAATGACGCCACAATTCACATGGGCTTACCAAAAATTTGACAATAAATGATTGGAAAAATTATGCCTGGCCTGAGAAGACTAGATTTCTGCAGTAACATTCAGATGGTAGGGTCAGAATTTGGTGTAAACAACACAAAAGCATGGATCCATCCTGCCTTTTTTCAGTGGTTCAGGCTAGTGATGGTGGTGCGACAGTGTGATGAATATTTTCTTGCCACACTTTTGGCCCCTTAGTTCAAATTTTGCATTGTTTCAATGCCACAACCTGAGTACTATTGCTGACAAATATCCATCCTTTCATGACCACAGGATATCACACCATTTCCGGAAGATAAAATCATCTCAAACTGGGTTCTTGACCATGACAATGGGTTCACTGTACTCAAATGGCCTCAACAGTCACTCAACAGTTCTCAATCCAATAGAGCACCTTTGGGATGTGGTGGAATGGACATTCACATCATGGATGTGCAGCAACTGTGTGATTCAAGTCAATATGGACCACAATTTCTAAGGAATGTTCCCAGCACTATGTTGATTCTCTGCCACGAAGAATTTAACAGTTCTGAAAGCAAAACCGGGTCCAGCCCAGTACTACTAAAGCAGTGAGTGTCTGTATACACACCCAAATGACACCAACATCAGTATCAGAAAAAGCTTCCTCATCCAAATGATATTATACAACCAAACATATGTGGACATCTGACCATCAAGAACAGATCCGCTTGCTGAAAATCCTGTTCCAAAACAACATTAACATGGTACTCGTCCTTCCTTGCGATGGTATCTTTGTTAACTCTTTTGGGAAGGCTTCCCTCAGGGTTTTGATCAGGTGTCCATATATTTTTGGTTACGTTGTGTGTGTGTGTGTGTGTGTGTGTGTGTGAGTGAGAGCGGTACTGTATGTTGTCGTGGGGCAGAACAACAGCAGCTTTATTAGTTCTGGTAAAATCATCTTGCCATTAGGCATGTATTCTATATTTTGATTGTGTAAAGCTGCTACAATTGTTAAAAGCGCCATAAAACTTAATTGAATGTAAAACAAAAACGAGTAAATAAACAAACTGAGCTTGTTTAGGTGCTAAGAGGAGCACGCTAACATAAACCAAACTACGCTTAGCTGATAAGATCTAATGTCCTTATTGTTATTCTACCCAGTTTATCTCTTGTAAATGACTGTGACCTAAGACAGAATAAACTGTCAAACTGAGCTGTTCAGTTAAAACTCTAAGAAAATAACACTCCAGCATTAACTAGCCAGCCGCCTCCAGCTAAACTAACACGCAATATTATCACACAAGATTATCATACACACTATTAACACCTTATTCTACGAAAAACTACGTTGTCGTGTTGATAACAAAAAATGATACGTACATTTTTCACAAACCATCGTGTAAAACGGATTCCAAAGTCGAGGTCAAAAACTATTGTGAAAAGACAAACTGTGGACTAAAGGATCTGCTCCCCCTGTCGCTTCTCAACCGTTCGGAACACGCGGTGACGTCACAACGGCAGACGTCACTTCCTCCATGCGTTACCCTGACAACGCAATGACGCCTTTGATTTCCTTGATAAAACGAACACTTTGGAAGATTTTAGAAATCACTAGCCTATGGAATACTGGGGCTATATTCAATAATAATAGATTAAATATTTTTATTATATTAAAATATTATATAAATTATTTTTTCATTGTGTCATATTCCTATTATGTCGTCCTTACAATAATAATAATCTTTATATAAATTCCTTTACGAGCTCAATTTTTTCCGCGCTGTATCAAGGCGCAATGACTGATGGGAAATTTTGCATGTCCACTTCCGGTGAAGTGATGACCCATTGTTCAGTTGCTCCCTACATTATTTAGAGTTCTCTCTGCGGTTTGGAATCGCCCTTAACATGGCTGACCACCCTGTGTAGTGCACTTCTCAGGGAACTTCAAGCCGATGTGAATGCAGTCCACCTTCTCATTTTCGTTCTTTCTTCTTCTTCTTGGTGTTTAAACGGCGGTTGGCATTCACCATCAATGTTGCATTACCGCCACCTTCGTGTCTTGATCTCCTTAATCTTCTTTTTAGTTTAAACCCACCAGAAACCCATCAACTCCTTTCTTATTTCCTGTCCTCTTTCTCCATTTTCTAAAATACTTTTCACAGTGTCTTCAGCCTTTCCAAATTACACTAGTTGTGCCGCTACCTCATTTGTCACTTTATCTTCACTGTTGTCATTTTAATTGTTTCCTTGTACCTCAGTGTACTAGGAGACAGTTGTTAAACCATATTACGAGTTATTTACACTGTAAATTTAAAATTCTATTCTACAGGGTGGGCCATTTATATGGATACACCTTAATAAAATGGGAATGGTTGGTGATATTAATGTCCTGTTTGTGGCACATTAGTATATGTGAGGGGGCAAACTTTTCAAGATGGGTGTTGACCATGGTGGCCATTTGGAAGTCGGCCATCTTGGATCCAACTTTTGTTTTTTCAATAGGAAGAGGGTCATGTGAGACATCAAACTTATTGGGGATTTCACAAGAAAAACAATGGTGTGCTTGGTTTTAACGTAACGTTATTCTTTCATGAGTTATTTACAAGTTTCTCTTTGTTCACAGCCATTGACATGTCGAAGAGGTTAACACGTGATGAGCGGATCGAAATTGTGTTGATATCTGGTGAACGCAGTAACCGGGTCATTGCAGCAGATTTCAATGCAAGACACCCTACGAGACCACCCATCTCCCTTGCTACAGTTAGCAAACTGCTTGCTAAGTTTCGTGAAACTGGTTCAGTGTTGGATTTGCCAAAATGTGGACGCATGAAAACTGTCACTAATGAACAAACATCAGTGGCTGTCCTAGCTTCATTCAGCAAGAGCCCACAGCGTAGCACTCGCCGCATGTCACTGGAGAGTGGCATTAGTGAACATCCCTTCGGCGGATATTAGCTACTCACAAATGGCACCCTTACAAACTCCAGCTACTGCAGCAACGAGGATGACCCAGATCGGCGCACACAATTTGCAGAATGGGCAAAACAAAAATTGGAACAGGACCCTCAGTTCACGCAGAAGATTTTGTTCAGTGATGAGGCAAAGTTTTATGTGAATGGTGAAGTTAACAAACAAAACCACCGTTATTGGTCTGACACTAACCCACATTGGATAGATCCCTCCAAGACTGTTGGAACAAAAAAAGTGATGGTATGGTGTGGTATATGGGGTACAAAGATAGTGGGGCCATTCTTCATCAATGGAAACCTCAAGGCCACTGGATATTTGAAATTGCTACATGATGATGTGTTTCCCTCTTTATGCACTGAAGCTGGCACGTTCCCTGAGTTTTTCCAGCAAGATGGTGCACCACCACATTATGGGTGTCAGGTCCGAGCATTCCTAGATGAACAGTTTCCTGAAAAGTGGATTGGTCGTCGTGGGCCAGTTGAATGGCCCCCAAGGTCTCTCGATCTGACCCCCTTAGACTTTTATCTTTGGGGTCATCTGAAAGCAATTGTCTATGGTGTGAAGATACGAGATGTGCAGCACCTGAAACTACGGATACTGGAAGCCTATGCTGGCATTTCTCCTGCGGTGTTGCTATCAGTGTGTGAAGAGTGGGAGAAGAGGGTTGCATTGACAATCCATCACAATGGGCAGCACATTGAACACATTTTATAAGTGGTCAGAAACTTGTAAATAACTCATAAAAGAATAAAGTTACGTTAAAACCAACCACACCATTGTTTTTCTTGTGAAATTCCCAGTAAGTTTGATGTGTCACATGACCCTCTTCCTATTGAATAAACAAAAGTTGGATCCAAGATGGCCGACTTCCAAATGGCCACCATGGTCACCACCCATCTTGAAAAGTTTGCCCCTTTACATATACTAATGTGCCACAAACAGGACGTTAATATCACCAACCATTCCCATTTTATTAAGGTCTATCCATATAAATGGCCCACCCTGTACTTACCCACTCTTTCTGCTTTTGTTCCCCAACTCCTCACCAAGGCTACTATGCTTTAGAGAGCATAAATGTGTCCGCATTTGACTGCATTGTCCCATTGCTGCTGTTGCTTTTCCCTTCTGACTTTGATAGTTCAACATCTACCACTCCTCTCTTAACTGCTTCCCTTGCCAGTTTGTTTGCCATTGTATTTCCCTGGATATCCATGTGAATGGCAATCCGTATGAATGTGATTCTTTTGCCTTGTCTAGTCTTTCCAGTGTATGTGCTCAGAAATTTGAAAACTATCCAAATCTGTTTGATACACCGTGATGCCAGAGCTAAATACAATTTTCAGTCTTTAGTGTGCACCAAAGCATTAAAACAAACCACAGTGCTAAATTCTGATACATCTGTATACAGATTAAAAGTTGGAAATGATTGACAGAGCATTTTTCATTTGTGTATATATATTATCACTGTAAAACTTAAGTCCAGAGGCTAAACCAGGCCAGACCTGGTTTAAAAAGGGATATTGATCAAAAGATTAATGATTACTGTGGGCCAGTAATCAGGCTGTAGGCTGGTTTACTTAAGTGCGGACTTAAACACAGGCTTTAAATAACATTCATGTCAGCCATAGCTAATACCACAATTCTTCCAAAAGTGCTATTAGAGAAAAACAAACTAAATCTGTTATCTGTGATATTTTTAAATTCCTATCCTAATATAGTCACTCTGCAAGATTGTAGAAATCTATAGCTGCAGACTGCAAGGTCTAGTGGAACAAATGTCCCTGTAATATCCTTGCAAATCTCATAAATAAATACCAGTAGAGATAACTTGCTTTCTATGCTTAATATATTACTTCCTCCTGATGTTCTTCTATCGCAGTACAAGAGTGTCTTACCAAGCAAATTGTCATGGCCATCTTTGAAGCCCTGTAGCCAGCAGGAGTAGCAGGAGTCATTGAAGCAGCGTGAGTATAAAAAATTAAGTGGTTACCTTAGTTTAATCAGCCATACACAGATATGAACCATTTTTGCCACATTTATTTGCCAAATTGGTCCAGCTATGTCAGATTGGATGGAGTCACTTGGTGTCTACATTTAAACACTGAGATCAATGCTGGCTTATACTGCAAAATGAAAGCCTGTTTTGTGTTCCATTATAATAAAGTAAAAAAGAAATGGCTGATTAAATTGGCTGAATAATAGAAATACATACAGTAATATACGGGGAAGTGGTATCTCAGGCAGTTGAAGCTCTGGGTTGCTGGAGGATCAGAGGCTTGAGCCCCGCCACATCCATGGTTTAATACCACAGAGTCCAGACCTTAATCCCATTGAGAATCTTTGGGATGTGTTGGAGAATACATTACGCATCTGTCTGACTCTCCCATTATAAATACAAAATCTTGTGACTCTGGATAGAAATAAATGTTGTGACATTGCATAAGCTTATCAGGCCCAGGTTCATTTCCTGCCCAATGCCAAAACCCCAGCCACTGTGTGCTGTGCCGGTCCCAAGCTTGGATAAAGTGGAAGAGTTTGCATCAGAAAGGGCATCTGGCATGAAAAATCTGTACAAAGTTATGTGGATCGGCTGGTCCGCTGTGGTGACCCCTTGACAGGAGCTGCCGAAAGACTAACAACAACACTGCATAAGCTTATTCCAATTATGTCACTGCTGTAATCAAAGCAAAAGACAGTCCAATGTGCAGTTCAGTGTGTGAGACTTTTTGTTGTTGGTGCCCGGGCAGAGGTGGCATGGTGGCTTTGTGGTTAGCCCTGTCGCCTCGCACCTCCAGGGTCAGGGTTCGAGTTTCACCTCGGGTCTTTGTGCATGGAGTTCGCATGTTCTCCCCGTGATGGGTGAGAATTCCAGTTTCCTCCCACAGTCCAAAGACCTGCAGATTAGGTGAATTGGCATTTCCAAATTACCTGTAGCTTGTGAACGAATGTGTGGGGATGTGTGTATCCTGCGATGGAACGGCGACCTGTCCTGGGTATACCCTGCCTCATGACCTAAGTCTCCTGGGATAGGCTCCAGGCTACATGCGACCTTGTACAGTATACAGGATAAAGCGGTATAGACAATGAGTGAGTGAGTGAGTGAGTGTGTGTCCGGGCAGAGTATGTCTTTAGAGACAAATAGGTGATACATCAGATCATGAATGTCAGACTGGATCCAGAAAGGCCTATGGGGGTGCAAGCTTTCATTCCAACTAATTAATTATTCATCCTTGGCTTTCAGTAGACTATCAGGTGTGGCTTCTGCTCGGTAGGAATGAAAGCCTGCACCCACATGGCCCTTTCTGCATCCAGTTTGACACCCCTGCATTAGATTTATATTTATTGCATTTGGCAGATTACCTTATCCAGAATGACATATTTTTGCCATTATCCCTTTGAGCAAAGTAAAAAGCAAGGTTAAAAGTCTTTTAGAATGTGGAGTCACTGATCAGGGAAAGTGTTTAATGTTGTTTTTAAGAAATACTGGATTGAAAAGTTGTCTTTTGGGGCATAAAGCTGAGGAGAGTGAGATCTATAAGTGGCAATGATCCAACTTGCAGAACTCCAAGATGCTGAGTGGTACTAAGAGGAAACATGTCGAGAAGAATAAAACAAGAAGTAAAACAAACAGAGCTTGTTTAGGTGCTAAGAAGAGCAAGCTAACCTAAACTAAACCAAGCTAAGCTAAGCAGGTCTAATCCCCTCATTGTTTGTCCACGCAGTTTATTTCCTGTACGTGACTATGTTACCTAAGACTAAATAAACTGTCTAGCTGAGGTGTTTAGTATGTGAGTTATAACACTTGTCTAACCAAATAAAAATCCAAGCCGGAAAATAACACCAGCTAAACTAATACACTCAAAAACAAACCAACACCTTATTGTACAAACCTACATACATATCCCCTCACAAACTATTTGGTAAATTAGGGCAAACTGGTTTAATAATTAATGAATTAATTTATGCTTCCACCACTTTTAAAATAAAAGTCCTAGTAAGTACAACACCAAACTGTAATAAAAAAAAACACAATTCATCCATTATTTCTTAAATTAACAAATAAAAATTATTGTGTACTGTGCTCATCGTTTCCACTGTCAGGCGGTATTTGCCTTCAATTGATCTTAATAATAAAAAAAAAGTTTTGCGCTCTACAGAAGCTTTATGCGACTCCTTTATTTTATTTTGACCTTGTTGTCGTCATTCGCAACACATGTCACGTGACCTCGTGATGCCGGAAGTATTAGACCAAAATTGAATCACCTTTGTCGTGTCTTTCTGGGATTATTCCTCAATGAATAGTGCAGTTTAGGGCTTCCGATCATCATTTAAATTACTTACGAAGAACAAAAGCTCTCCTTTCTCTTTTCATGTTTAAAAATAACGAAGTAACTGAGAAGAACCGAGGCGTTTGTTTCCCTTTGATTTGTAAGTACTGATGAGCAAGACTCCATTTATAAAAGTGTCCATTTGTGGTTTATCCAGTGCAAATATTATATTCGAATATTTTGTACATATAGTATTTATCTACATGCTTTGAGTTTAAATGCATTATATAAAGTAATGTGCAAAAGTCTCAGGCAGCATATGATCTGTATTTATTTTTTTAAAGTAAACAATTTCGTTATTTATGTTTATCATTTCTACATTAGTATTCCATTTAAAAACCATTCACTATTTCCAAGCACATTTAAAAAAAATAAATTAATAACATTACAGGAGAATATTTGCAAGCTTGTAAAGAAAGCAACATATTACATGGATGACATTTTCAAACAGAAAATTTGCAGATGGAAAAAACCCTAATGTAGGCTCATGTCCCAATTTCATGTTTGTGGTAAGATTTAGATCTCTATATATGCAGTCATTGTAAGCAAATAAAAATGAGCATGAGGAC
Source organism: Clarias fuscus (assembly GCA_030347435.1). NCBI lineage: Eukaryota > Metazoa > Chordata > Actinopteri > Siluriformes > Clariidae > Clarias > Clarias fuscus. Next base: position 9,944,701 of record CM059220.1, on the reverse strand, counting down.
AGCTTGATCTTTGATGGCCTTGTATATTTCCTTGTACTGTATTTGTACATCAGTCTTTATTAAATCTTCATTTGCACGCTGCTGAAAAGGACTCCAGTTGTCATACTTGTGCTTGACATTACTGCTTTTTATTAGAACCATGGTTTTGGAACATATGAGACGAACTGGAGGAAAAATAAACATATGTTGATGTGTACATTTATCTTTGAAGGTTCAGTTTTAATAGTCTGCTTTCCTTTTCCTGGAGTAAGCCACACTGTGCCGTGCTTTTGTTTCTGTTTTCTTCCACACTCTGTCTATACATGGTAATGTATCACATTGATTGGTTCTGTTGAGTGACACATATAGCCTCGCCTACCTCGAGGGAAAAAAAAAGCACAAGACTACTGGCATATTCATTATTCCCAATTATCAGCAAAAACATCAGGGTCCAGATAGAACGGGATCTGGACTGTGGTGATGCCGTGATGCCTGTTCTAGAACAATACTGAAAATTTCCAAACTGTAAAATAACATGTACTGTACTGTATGGCATTGGGTAATGAAGTAGCAAGAACAGTCAGTTGTTTTATAACACGAAGTTCAGCTGTTCTGGAACATTACTTGCAAAAACAGTATTGTCAAGTGCAAACCCATGATGAAACTGGCCCTCATGAAGACCATCCCAGGAAAGAAAGACCAAAACTTACATCTGCTGCAGAGGAGAAGTTCATTTAGAGTTACCAGCCTCAAAAATCGCCAATTAACAGCAGACACCTTAGAATAGAGCCGTTATGAAGGCTTTACAGAGCATAGTGTAAGTAGCAGACACATCTCAATATCAACTGTTCAAAGGTGATTACTGCAGATTTTGGATTCTTTCATCATTGTACATGGAAAGTACATGTCATTAGAAAGTGTGATGGTCACCGGATGTGTGCTATGATAGATTTTTTTTGTAAGAAATTCGTATAGTAGGAGCATAAATGGTCCAATGCAAGGATTGTCCAATGCATATCAAAACACTCATTCATTTATTCAATCTACATTTTCTTTGAACCAGAACTGGCTGAGGCATGTGGGAAGTGGAGATCAGAGGCATGGCATCAGCCCATGCCCTCCTTGCCGGCTCTGTGTTGGTGGGAAGCTTGTTGCCCGCTCTCACCGTGGAGAACTTTTCAGTGTATGGGACACACTTGGTGTGGCTCTATTCTGTGTCTGGTTGTGTTGCCATAGTCAACATTGCTGTGTTTTGGCTTCTTGGCATCAGTCCACCAACAAAGAAAAACACACTTAGCTATAAGGTATTGTTGTTCAGAATATTAATTCTTCTAACTATATATATATATATATATATATATATATATATATATATATATATATAAAAAAAATCTGTTATATCCATTTCATTTGTATATCTCTCTTTTGTTTCAGTTGTCCCGACTGATTAGATCCTGTGTGTATTTTCTGCTGTCTTGCCTCTTCTTCCACACCGTAGTTGTTCTGTATGGTGCACCCCTGCTGGAGTAAGTAATACACTACTTTATGTGACCATCACACTCATATGTGCTTTTGAAGCTCCCGTTCTAGATTTAGACCATATTTGCAGCTATAACAAGATTAATTCTTCTCAGAAGATGGTCGGGCACTAATGTCAAGTGAGACATAATGTAATGTCAAAACATGTCTTTGCTTTGTGCACAGGGGCATTGTCATACTGTAACAGGGCTTATCTAGACTCCTTCATTTCAGGGTAAAGGGTAATTTGAAGAAGGGTAATCTTCAAGTTAGACAGTTCTGTGCTATCGATGTGAAGGTCAAGTGTCCATATACTTTTGGCCACACAGTGTGTGTGTATGAACATAAAAACGGTTCACACAACAGTGTTAAAGCGAAGCTGCTCAGGGCCAAATAACAAATTCATAAGTAGAAATTATTTAATGAATTTTAGTAAACATTATTGTATCCGTTTCAAGGTCACATTTAGTAGCTGGACCATTGGGCCACAACCGACATAGCAGAAAAAAATAAATTAGTGGCAGCAGAAACAATGTAAAGTGTGGATAACTGAGTCTTTAACTGAATGCTGTTTTTGTCATTGTTGCAGGTCAGCTCTGGAGACGTTTTCTCTGGCTGTCCTATTGTCCACTCTGACCACACTGAGGTGTCTTTGTATGCTCGGTCCAAACGTACAGGCGTGGATCCGGGTTTTCAGTAGAGATGGGTGAGTTTCTTCACATGTACACGGCTAAAACATTATTGGTATCGGTGTAAAAGTGTCTCACCTACTGTAGGTGAAAAAGTGAATTTTCAGATAGGATCATATAACACTATTTTTCATAATACTCCCGACCCATGCTTCGTTTTTTTTTTTACATTTTTTTAAATAAATATGTATATACATTTATATTTTTAATCATATAAAGAGAAACACATTTGCTAAATACAGTTTTACGCAGTGTATTTTTTGTAGTGTCTGTAACCTTTTTTTTTTTCATTCAAATCTTTCTATTATCTTAATTGCCATTCAGTTGAAACATGGCCAGTTTAGATTTCACATGAAAAGACATAAACCTGAAAAAGTGTATTATTCTAAAGTTAAGATATTACAATACGAGTTTGACATGGTTACAGACACTACATTTTTTTTGTTTTGTTTTTTTGAGAAAGAAATCCTTAATTTTGCATGGAATGCTATAATTTAAGCAACAATTTTTACAGGTCATATGCTCCTAGACGCTTACATCAATTTCAGTATTAATATTCATAAAGAAATATGAATAATCTGCCTTCTAAATTATTGTTTGAAGTGAAACAGTATAACTCTAAAAAATGGCCATTATTGGGGCACATCACATCTCAATCATCTCTCCAAAACAGCTGGAGTTAACAACTTGAAATTTTTAGCGAAGCTCGATTAATCACTTTCATGTTGAATAAATTTCAGAAGTAGCTTCTTTCTTTACATTTTCTGTATTATATGTATAGCATAAAACAATCAAATAAAATCAGCACTCATACTGTGTTTTGGCCGACACTATATGGCAAATATAGTGATTCTGGATTAGGTCTCATTGACTTGCTCATTTAGTAACAAGCGCTTTAGTGAGTTCATGCGTTAATGTTCAGAGTGGATGCCTGAACAGTTCCATTTCAGCCAAAATAATAGCACTACAGGATGCAAAAACATTCCAGACAACTGTTTAGCTCGCATACAAGTGCGATGGTCATGTGTCCATGTACAGGGTGGGCCATTTATATGGATACACCTTAATAAAATGGGAATGGTTGGTGATATTAACGTCTTGTTTGTGGCACATTAGTATATGTGAGGGGGCAAACTTTTCAAGATGGGTGGTGACCATGGTGGCCATTTGGAAGTCGGCCATCTTGGATCCAACTTTTGTTTTTTCAATAGGAAGAGGGTCATGTGACACATCAAACTTATTGGGAATTTCACAAGAAAAACAATGGTGTGCTTGCTCTTAACGTAACTTTATTCTTTCATGAGTTATTTACAAGTTTCTCTTTGTTTACAGCCATTGACATGTCGAAGAGGTTAACACGTGATGAGTGGATCGAAATTGTGTTGATATCTGGTGAACGCAGTAACCGGGTCATTGCAGCAAATTTCAATGCAAGACACCCTACGAGACCACCCATCTCCCATGCTACAGTTAGCAAACTGCTTGCTAAGTTTTGTGAAACTGGTTCAGTGTTGGATTTGCCAAAATGTGGACGCAAGAAAACTGTCACTAATGAACAAACATCAGTGGCTGTCCTAGCTTCATTCAGCAAGAGCCCACAGCGTAGCACTCGCCGCATGTCACTGGAGAGTGGTATTAGTCGAACATCCCTTCTGCGGATATTAGCTACTCACAAATGGCACCCTTACAAACTCCAGCTACTGCAGCATCTCAACGAGGATGACCCAGATCGGCGCACACAATTTGCAGAATGGGCAAAACAAAAATTGGAACAGGACCCTCAGTTCACGCAGAAGATTTTGTTCAGTGATGAGGCAAACTTTTATGTGAATGGTGAAGTTAACAAACAAAACCACCGCTACTGGTCTGACACTAACCCACATTGGATAGATCCCTCCAAGACTGTTGGAACAAAAAAAGTGATGGTATGGTATATGGGGTACAAAGATAGTGGGGTCATTCTTCATCAATGGAAACCTCAAGGCCACTGGATATTTGAAATTGCTACATGATGATGTGTTTCCCTCTTTATGCACTGAAGCTGGCACGTTCCCTGAGTTTTTCCAGCAAGATGGTGCACCACCACATTATGGGTGTCAGGTCCGAGCATTCCTAGATGAACAGTTTCCTGAAAAGTGGATTGGTCGTCGTGGGCCAGTTGAATGGCCCCCAAGGTCTCCCGATCTGACCCCCTTAGACTTTTATCTTTGGGGTCATCTGAAGGCAATTGTCTATGGTGTGAAGATACGAGATGTGCAGCACCTGAAACTATGGATACTGGAAGCCTGTGCTGGCATTTCTCCTGCGGTGTTGCTATCAGTGTGTGAAGGGTGGGAGAAGAGGGTTGCATTGACAATCCATCACAATGGGCAGCACATTGAACACATTTTATAACTTGCAAATAACTCATGAAAAAATAAAGTTACGTTAAAACCAAGCAGACCATTGTTTTTCTTGTGAAATTCCCAATATGTTTGATGTGTCACATGACCCTCTTCCTATTGAAAAAACAAAAGTTGGATCCAAGATGGCCGACTTCCAAATGGCCACCATGGTCACCACCCATCTTGAAAAGTTTGCCCCCTCACATATACTAATGTGCCACAAACAGGACGTTAATATCACCAACCATTCCCATTTTATTAAGGTGTATCCATATAAATGGCCCACCCTGTACTTTTGGTGTACATCGTATGGCGCTTTCAGATGTAATATTCATCACATGACTTTCAAGTATGAAAATTCTCAGCTCAATCATGACCTTATATTTTTCATGACCAAGCATCATAAAAACAGAAAGGCAGTTAGCTCTTTTGTGTGTCTGTGTGCCACTAGGTGGAGATCTTGAACAGTGAACGCATGCTGTTTGTTCTAGGTGTACTCTGAGTCAAGGGTGTATATAATTTTGAGAAACCATAACTTGCACACACTTCGCACAAGAAGTGTATGCAGGTGCCAGTGCACCAGTGTTTATACAGCTGTAATCTCTAACCTAAGCACTGGAAGTTTGTCTCTTTTGGACACAAACAGTCTGACTTTTTTTTTTACAGCTGCAATGACATGCGGTAATGGGATATCATTATGTGTATTTCTATTTCACTTTTATTTTACTGGTGGTTTTAGTTTTGCCTAACTAGCATTGCTTATAGTTTTAGTTAATGTTAAAAAATAAAAAAAACATTAATTTTACCATTAAAAGATCATTATCAAATGACACATTTCAACCGAATGCTGAACACTTGCATTGATCACTATTTATTGTCAGCATTTTATTTCAACAATTTCAACAGGTAGTACTTGAAATATGATTGTTGTGTGGCAATACATGTATCGCCACATTAACTCCTATATATATTTATGTATTTATTAATTTTTAGATTTAAATTAAATTTAAATTAGATTTATGTGCATTTAAAGTGGTAAAATCCTGCCATTTCTCTGTGATCCAACAGGTGGTGCCCTCTACACTATTCAAACAACAGAGTACTTAGCAAATACAGTAATTTGTATTGAATTGTAACACTATCTGGAAAAATATTAAGTAATGTAAAAAAATAAATCAAAAAGACAATCTGAATACAAATCGAATCGGCACTTGTTGTGATGAGAGAGTTTTTGCGTGCCCCATGGTGATTCCCGTCTCTGTATGTAATAGTGCTGGGTGTTTGTACATTAATCGTTTGATACCAATTATAATGTAAAATGATGGTATTCTGGAATTTGTATGGGTTTAGTATATTACACTGAATACATACTCAGCATAGGCCAAAACATTGTTAAATTTGTCTGAATTATGCAACCCAGAAGTAGTACTACTGTAAATGAATAGCCGGCTCTTATTGCTGAGCCAAATGATCTGCTTCTCTGGAAAGAGCCGGAATTCTCATCACAGTGACTATTAAATGTGCTATTAATTATTTAACTGTATTTATTTAGGTGCAATTAATGATACACAACATTATTTGCCTATATTTCTAGCACCTTAAACGTTATGTAAAAAAAAAAAAAGCCTTTTGACCAACTCTATAAATTTCGGACTATGTGTAGATTATCTGTAGTAAATTGCGGGCGGGCGGGCTGCAGCCTATCAGAGGAGACTTGGGGCATGAGACTGGGTATATCCTTGATGAGGTGCCAATCCATCGCAGGGCGCACACACGCACATTCACAACAGGTAATTCAGGAGTGCCAGTCAACCTAATCTGCATGTCTTTGGACTGTGGAAGGAAACCTTTAGCACCGACCAGGCACAGGAAGAACATGCACAACTCCATGCACACAGGACAGAGGCAGGAATCGAACTCTGACCCTGGAGGTGCAAGGCGACACGGCTAACCGCTGTGATGCTCCCTATGAAAGTATTATCTTGAAATAAATAAATAAGAAACAGGATTTATGAGCGTGTGTCTGTTGCAGGGCGATGTCTGTGTGGGACACTTCACTTCAGATTACTACTGGCTGCAGCATAGTCGGAGCCTGGCTTGGAGCTTTCCCCATTCCTCTCGACTGGGACAGACCCTGGCAGGTCAGTACAGAATCAAACAGCGCACACACACACACATTAACATCACATTGTAGTGTCAATTTACAGTAGTAGCAATGAACACAAATCTGGGTACACAGTGCAAAGTGTGCAAGATGGAGCAAATATGCTGATGTTTTCACTTTTGATGCGAAGAAATATAAAGTCGTGTGTCACGGCGGTCTGACTGTTGTGCAGAGAAAAGGGGAAACTTAGAAAACAGGAAGGTAAAAGAGAAGTGTCCCCGTGGGAGGTGGTTTCCACCATTAGAAAGTTGAAAGCTATTCGGGTACTACAACCTTGCAAAGACATTTCTTTCCACTTTGTCGTAAAGCGTTTCAAATCCGATTACTACATGTCTTGTGAGATTTGAGGGATTTACGCTAAACAGCGTCTGTTTTTAACCCCTTCAGCAGTTTCAGTAACTATCTTTAAAGAAGCAGCATTTCCCTTACTATATGCGATGTAAAACGACCCGATTCCAGGATTTGTTTAAAAACTATCTAGGCCAAGTGGCTGAAGATGTAATATCAATGCCAGAGGTAGAATCAAGTTTAAGTTTTATAGTCCTACAATCCCTGTAGGAACTGTAAGGAGGAATCACAATCAGGTAGCAAACAACTCTGGGGCCAAATAATATTAGGCGCGCACACAAGTGACCAACAAATCTGTCGTATCCTCCAGGGAGAGAGGTTTTATCAGGAATGAACTGATGTTCATGAAAAATCAAGTTTCAAGTTCTCCCAAGTATTAAAGGGCTGTAGTGCAGCTTCAATTATTGATGCATGGTACAGAGACATCGATCAGAAACGGGGCTGGCGTTTGCCCTCAAAATGTCACACTGAAGTCTCCCATTAGTCCTTTCTTTCTCAGACACACCTGTCTACTGGGCAGTAAAGTGTTCATATAAAAGAAATGTGTGCAGTTAAGCTGGAACACTGTGTTCCTCATCAGGGTAAAGTATGATGTAGTGAGCTTTAACTAATGAGAAAACAGCTCGGCGGAGGATCTTCTCCCATAGAGAGGTAGATAGCTCTGACTCACACAACCGCTATTCTCAGCACTATGATGCGCCACTGTAATGGAACCTATTTCACCAGCACAGCGCAGGAGATAATTAAGAAATCAATCATGCTGACGCTTTTTTTAAAAAAAATTTTGAAGCTCTCTTCAAATCTTTTTGTTTTTAAGAGAGAGTCAAGTAGTCTTTCTTCCTCTAATAAGGAATGAGAAATAGCAGAGGGGAGCATGCACGAGATCAACTAATGTTTCCTGTAATGAGACAGCTGGAACCAATTACCATAAATCTGCTAAAGATGACAAAAGGAGATCAAAGTGGAGAATTCTGACTGTAGTGAAAATACAGGTCCTAAACTTTGCCGAGTTCAATAAAGCCCGGATCAAAGCGTAGCACAGAAACGTCGCTCTTTTATCTTTAAAGTTCACTGTTCGAGATGTTTTCATGGCAACAATTTAATACTCATACCCGATTTAGTCATTCAGTAAATCTTGCTCAAATGTCAAGCCCATCGCCACCATGAGAAAAGGATTAGATTGAATTTCTCTTCAGCACCACAGCTTTCCTCGACATGAGGTCATGCTTGCATCTGTAAAAAACCTCTGATGAGAGAAAATCAGTCAATAAGATTAAACGGAGACAACGTTTATGGAAAAAACACAACTTTATGTTCAGCAAACATCAGTTTTGAGGCAAGTCAGATAAAATGTACATAAAGTATTGATCACTGTTCACTGAGTTGTAACTTTTTACTTTAAGAAAATAATTCGCACCATTTAATAGACTTCGTTGAGTTTCCCGACTGACAACTCGCTAGGTATTTAATTCACAATATTCATAAAGCTCTGTTTATTTATTTTTTTTGTTGTTGTAAAAACTCATTTTAAATGTTGGAAGCTGCAAAAAACACGCAATCACGGCTTGCATTTACTGTGCAATAAAATCCATTTAAAATAGCTATTGATGCTTAAATTCAGTACTTCATACAGCTTGAAAATTTAAAATAAATCTGAGCGTCAAAAACACACATAAAAATCAAAGCTGTGTGCATAAAAAAAAAAAAAAAAAACAGTTTAAAGCTTTGAATATGAAAGTTGACCATTAAAACACCACAGTGATCTTTGTTTGCAGTTGTGCAGTTACAGAGTTACATTGGTTGTTGTTTATCGGCTTTTCTGTGGCTCCTCCCACTAGGTGTGGCCCATTTCCTGTTCCTTCGGGGCGACCGGAGGATTTCTGACAGGACTGCTTGCTGCTCCAATCTGGATCCGCTGGCATCGCAAACAGCTCACCTACAAACTCAAATGAAGGACAGGAGCTTACAGGCAAAGGACCCTGTCCTGGATGAGCGTTATAAATCATCCCCCCTACGAGTTCCTCGTGCTTGCACCAGCTCTTTTAAAAGTCACGTCCTCTGAGGTCAACTGCAGCGGTAGAAAGTATATTTTCCCCACAGGTTTCGAATGATTTGTTTCTTCAATAGTTGCAGTCGCTGTATACGTGTACACTTGAGCATTCTGGTCTCGTCTTTCTTGTAAATAAAAGACGTAAAAAAAATAAATAAAAAATAAAAAATAAAAACCCAGACTGGAAAGAGAAATGTTTTGTAAAAGGCATTCATTTTGCAACCCCATGTTTCCAGATGCAGGTTCCCTTTTTCAAATAAAGTCTTGCTTCTGTAAATGTCTGGGGTGTTTGGTTGTGCTCTTTAAGCCGTCTGCATTTTCTCCCCAGACCACACATGCCTACAGAAGCAAAACTGGAAATACAGTCAGTGTTTTCAATCATCAGGATTGTTGTAGTGTGCCATTCATTGTCTTGCCCTCGCTAGTTTTTAATTTGCTGTGCTTCTCTGTTACTTGTTCTGGTGCCACTTCATTCATATTTAGTGTCCTTCTTGGTCACTCACTTGCAGCTGAATTCTTTTTGTTTGTTTTTTTCCTTCTCATTCATTCATTCCTTCATTTCACTCCCTCAATCCCAGAGTAACATTAATTCTTGTATTCTAAACAGTACAAGATTTCATACCTGTATTTTTCTTCCCCTTCACATATTCCAGAACGTGTTTCCAAATTTTGGTGTCATCATCGGTTTATGGAAAGGTTGCACTCGAGTTGATTTTTAAAATCGCCCTCCTTTGTTTAGGAGCGCATGTTGTAGCTCTGACACCGAACTGTCCCTGAGCTGGTGTGTGACAGGATGCTCACGTGATAAGGCAGCAGTTGATGCACCGAGGGCCGAGACGTCGCTTTAACACACCTTTCTTGGGAGCCAGGATGGCGATGATGGCCTCGTCGAACACCGTCTTCAAGCCCTTCTGGGTTAGCGCTGAGCACTCCACGTAACAGCAGGCGCCGATCTCCACAGAAATGCACAAAAATGTTAGAATGTCAGGACAGCTCTGCTAGACACACAGAATTCCTTCCCTAAATGTTTAATTTTCATATTTGTATGTAGAACAGATCGGAATATGCTATCAAAGCAAAATGAAGGAAATGAAGTCTGATGTGAGGGAGTGGAGTTACCGGTACCACTCAAAATGTGTTGTTACCCCACTTATTCCACAAAATATCACAAACACTAACCATTAGTATTTACTTATTTAAGAATGAGACATCATGTTTTAATCTTTTAGAATACAGTGGGGTTCAAAAGTCTGAAACCACTAAGATTTTGAAAAACACTTGCATTTGTTTCTATTTGCATAACAATTTTATGACAAATGATATTCACCACAGTTTGAGTGATTGTTAGGTTCAGTCTTAAAAAAAAAAAAAATACTGACTGACATTTTTGCCAGTGTTTTAATTAATTTCTATGCACTCATTTTACTTTAAGGACAATGTCCACTCAAGCTGGTATTGAGGTTTAAGGTTTATTGGACTCTATAAACCTTATGATCTGCAAGATTAAATCCTTCAACAGAAGAGCTTGGACAATAATAATAATAATAATAATAAAGGTCAAGATTACACATTTGCTTACAAATTGGCACCTAAGACTAGTGCAGACTCTTTAATGCATAATATTCAGTATTTTGAGCATGCACTTCATTTGTTTTTAATTTCAAACATCCGACTTTAACTTTAAACAGATTTTCAATGAGGTTTAAACACTTCTGGTTGCCGCTCTATACTGTACTGTATATGATCCCTGTGTACGACTCCTACTAAACATGTTACTTCTTGTTCTATCGGAGTGCTGTTAAATTCTTGATTCTGATCATTTTAATATACTTTTCTAAAGCAGCATAGCTTTGACACTAGGTTAGAAGACAAATTATACTATAATATTAATTTTCTAATATTTTGTACTGGTCTAATAATTGCACAGACTTGTACTGTACGGTGGGCATCCAGCATAATTTTAACATTAAAAACAATGTATTGCTAAATTCTGTGAGATGATGTTGAAGTGAAATTTTTATTAAAAAAGCCTTGGGTGTCGGTGCTTCATAACCGTGAGAAATAAAGCTGCTGGTTTAATAGGAAGTCTTCAGGACAGAGCAATTCACACACTGTGGTTTCTTAGTAACATGACATGCAGCTTTTTTTTCCTTTGGTTCAAGAGCGTAAAAAGAGGCTGGTAAAGAGGAACAACTATATAGCTGCTACAACATAAAAACATACAGTGCCATGAAAAACCATTCGCCCCTTCCTGATTAATGAATGAATGAATTTATTTTCATATATATATATATATTGTCACATTTAAATGATTCAGATCATCAACCTATTTTATTATTACACAACGATCACCTGATTAAATATTTTTTTTAAATGCAGTTTTTAAATAATGATTTAAAAAGAAGCTGTCTAAAGCAGAGTTAAATTTCACATGCCACATCCACGCCTGATTACTGCCAGACCTCTTGAATCAAGAAAGCACTTAACTAGAACATGTCTAAAAAAGTGAAGCACGCTAAAAGGTCTCGCATCATGCCACGGTCTAAAGAAACAGATGAGAAACAAAGTAACTGACATGCATTCTTCTGGAAAGTGTTACAAAGTCCTGACTTAAACCCGATTGAGATCCTTAAACAGGCTGTTCAAGCTTGAAACCCTCCGATGTGGCTGAATTAAAACAATTCGGCAAAGAAGAGTGGAACAAAATTAATCCATGAGGACGTGAAAGAATCCCTGCCAGTTATCTCAAACGCTTGATTGCGGTTGTTGCTGCCCAGGGTTGATAGGTTTAGTAGCCATATAGGGCCGAGGAGGTTTGTACAGCTTTTATCCCTTAATAAATGAAGATCATTAAAAAGGGTTATACAGTATGTGTGTAATATTAAAAATTGTTTGATGATTCGAATCATTTAAATGCTACAAATATTCTCAAAATAAAATGGAAGGGGCAAATACTTTTTCACGGCGCTGTACAGTAAGTGATATCAGGAATTAACTTGATTTTGCGAACACTTTACAGCATTACATGCAATCAATTATATATTTAAATTAGTAAAGCAAACTGCTGTGGTTTGAGGCGAATTATACACATTAGGACACGATCTTACTGGAAAAGAATCAACTGCATGAACCATCATATTTTATTCCTCATGTGTAGGTAACCTAAAGCTTTTTAATAAACCTTTTAGTTTATTAATCGGCTGTTTGTGGTAAACAGATTTACGGTAAGAGGAGTAGAAGATGAATGAAAGAATGAGGAATACAAGGTCTGTAATTACTCAGTAAGTACAGTGAAGAACTGAAGAAAGGACTGTAATTTAGCTCCACCCCCATATACACAGAGTTTACATCTATAGATAGGCTTAGATCTAGTTTTAGCTTGGGGCCTTACCTCTTTTGCCAACTTCTGTCCCTGTTCTGTCACTATCGGCTTCTCCTTCACATCATTCAATTTGGTGATGGTCTTGGGGTCATCTCTTAGATCAATCTGTGGCACAGGAGAAAAAGGAAACATTTAAGGGCAAGGAATGTGTCAACTGCAGTTTCACTCTCAAACATTGGAAAACTTTTTTAAAACTGTCCCGGAGGCGGCAAGAGGAGCGAGAAGTTAACTAAGCCAGCACATGTGGCCAATGGCATCTTTATTCTCAGGGCTGTGGATGGGATTCCATATGTCGGGTTTGTTTTTAGAGCAGAAGGCTCCAGGATATCTGACCCAAAGCCAGATGCTGGTGTTCATCTGCACGCTCTGCCCTTTGCCCTAAAAAGCGTCCCAAACAGTTTCAACGGAAGGATCACAATCTCTTTATATATCTTGGCTTTAAGAAAAATCTCCTCGCTACTCAGCTTGGTCTTTATCGGGTTGCTTATTTGGTGCATCAAGTCATTTACTAAAGATTTTTAAAAGACATTAAAGACAGAAACATTTGGTGGTGATGCAGTTATGTCTATCCGTCTTCATGTGATATAGTTTCACAAATCACCATGCCCCCAAAAAGTGGTGTCAATAAAAAGCATATACAGTTGTTCCTAAAAGTTTGCGCACTCTGACATAAATGGTAAAAAAAATGCCATTTATTTGGAAAATATGAGTGATGATGCTAATTTAAGGATAGTGGTCACATGAAGTCATTCATTATCATGAGGAGTTAAACAACCCTGATCAAAAGTTTACAAATCCCCGGATCTTTGGCCACATTATAAACACGCAGGTTCACACACACAGGTTTAAATGGCTATTAAGGAAAAGTTTCCACACCTGTGACTCATTGTAATTGTAATTAGTGTCTGTGCAAAAATAGTCAGTGAGTTTCTCAGCTCATGAGGTGATGCACTAACTTGGCTGAATGCTGCACCACGGGGAAGACAAAAGAACTGCCAATGGACCGGCGTAATAAGGTAGTTAGGACTTTATAAAGCAGGAAAAGGATATAAAAAGATCTCCATAAGAACACTTGAAAATGCCAGTCTGTACTGTTCAAACTCTGATAAAGAGGTGGAAAAATAAGCGGTTCTGTTCCACGGTCAGGCAGACCAGGAAAGATTTCACCCCCTACTGCCAGAAGAACTGTTCGGGACGCAAAGAAAAACCCACAGACAACTTAAATAGAAATACAGGCTGATCTGGAAAAAAGTGCTGGTGGTTCAAGGAGAAAAATATGGAGGTACTTGAATACAAATGGCCTGCATGGTCGAGTTTCCAGGAGAAAGCCGTTACTGCGCCCATGCAACAAAAAGGCCCGCTCATTGTTATAGTGGTAAATATATAACATTTAATTGCTCCAGAAAAATACCTGTTGTACAAAATCATTGACGACCTAATATACATCAGATTGCAACAGGGGCTGAGAATAGAACAAAAGTTACTCATTTATTCTAAACAAAATGCAACCTTGCTGCTTTTTGTTGCCCAGGGATAAAAGGCAATGATCTGCCCTACATGTACAGCAGCCAAATGTATGTGGACACCTGACTATCATGCCCATAGTGTATGTGGTTAAGGAAAATGCCATTCCTTGTCCTCCGAGTGGCGCAGTGGTAAAGTGCTCGTTCTATCATCTGGAGATCACGAGTTCGATTCCCAGGTGATGCTGTAACCTCTCGAAGCCGGAGCCCTAGAGAGAGCTGATTGGCCGAGCTCTCTCAGAGTGGAGGGATAAGAGGTACTTAGTGCTCCCACATTAATCACGGCTCTACAGCCAATGAGCTCACGCGAGCGGATGGAGCGGATAGCGCTGTCCTCCGAATGTGTTACTCCGCCCCCAACTGCGTGAGCGAGCAGTTCGAAAAGATGCGGTTGGCTGGCGTCACGTGGTTCGGAGGACCCGGCTGAGTGGTAGTAGTAGCCTTAGTAGTCTTAGTAGCCTTAGTAGTAGCCTTAATGTGGGAGCGCCCCCTAGTGACGGGGAGGAATTGGACATGACTAAATTAGGGAGAAAATCGGGGGGAAGAAAAAAGTCCCATTTGCTGTTAAAATAAGATACACTCTTCTTGTAATGCTTGTCACTTTATTTTTTTAAACATGTATTAAAAAATACACAGGCATGCTAAGAACAAACAGTCCTTAAAGTTTCAGTGAAGGAACATGTATGGCTACAGCATACAAAGAAATTAATTGCACATCTGCACTCTTAGTCTAGCGTTGATATTCTTTGGTTACATGATCATACAAGCGGGAACGTCCAGATCAATAATCAGGATGTTGCTTATCTCCTGGACAACCTCCACGTCTGCCTGGGCAACAGGTAACACTGTAATGATTAGTCCATCCTAATTTAATAAGCCGTGGCTTGTGAAGGATAATCCATGCTCATTGGACAGAACTCATTCTTAACAGATTACGAGTGAGCCAGTCATTCACAGCTTCACCATACTGTATTTGTTTGTTAGTCAGGCAGATGGAAAGTCTAACACAGAGTTGCATAAAATCACATGTGATGTACAGTATATGATCCATATGTGATGTGTGTGCACCGTCCTTTAGAGAAATGATCCGAGAGGCCATAGCAGGAGTGTGCGATAAAAACTGATCTACAGCTACGAGGACATGCGTAAAGTGATGGGACTGTAGGTCAGGACTTTTTCCATGCGTGTCCATCACGGTGAAATGAAATCTGCAGTCAGCTTTAGTATTGAGCCATGTGGACATACCTTCTGACCAATCAGACTGGAGCATTCAATAGCACTGTGGTACTGTACGAGACGAGACGCACAGTTCATTTAAAACATTAAATGAAACGACAGAACATGAAGTGCTATCAATTTGATGTTAAACAGTGGCGTCAAATTCCATGCTCAATATGGTTGTTATACGATATGTGACGTCCTTAAAAACAGTGCAGCCTAACGGCGGACACTTTTAAAGGTGAAGGAGAATACCTGAGTGCCAATGAGCAGGTAGGGTACGTTGGGTGCGTACTCCTGCAGTTCAGGGACCCACTCCTCCCTCACATTCTGGAAACTGGCCGGATTCACCACCGAGAAGCAAATCAGGAAGACGTCCGTCATGGGGTAAGACAGGGGACGGAGGCGATCATAGTCCTCCTATGGAGGAAGCATACAGCACGATCACGTGAGTAGGTTTAAAGAAGACAGAGGCCCTTTTATTTTTAATCGTGTAAAGAATCACAAACCTGTAACAACCAACACATCTGTATTGTAGGTGTGATTACCACTGAAAAGAATCTCTTACTCTTTTGCTTTCCTGAGAAAACCATAAGAAATCTGTTTACCTGATGCTCACTTACAATACAAGTCTAAGGACGCATGTGGTTATTTGTAGTCGTGTAATAATACATGGATCACATAACGCCTTCGAGAAAATATATGTAATCTGAATTACTTTTAATAAACGCAAAAGATCATCAAAGACCTTACTATAAGAGTGTTTATAACCATGAAACATTCTTACAGTCTTTGATGATCTTTTGAACTTGACTTGAGCTTTTTACTGACTGAATCCATTGCCTTTGTAAGTGAGACTATGGGAAGGATAAGAAGAAAAAGAATTTTCTTTCTTCATTTTTTCCTTGGGTATAAGGATAAGTGTTAAAATCCGTCTTCTTTATCCATCTGAACGGTTATTATTAAGTTGAAAAACACTGGAAATTTCATTTAGGCACAGAGCACTGGTTAGCACTGTTTAGCTGATTTTCATTAGAAATTATCACCCAGAAATGAGTGATTTATTTCATTACCATTCATTTGCAAGCCAGAACAGGCCGAAAGACTCGAGCGTGCTTTGGAAACTAGAGACTACAGACGCTACAACTGATAGGCCTGGATTTACAGGGAACATGTGACTGATATTTTTGGGACCATGTGCGCGCGTGCGCGTGTGTGAATGTTTATTAGAGTTATTCATGGTTCTTATTTCAAGTCTGAGCATCTCCACTGTATCAGTGTATGCCTCTGGCCATGCAGACATCACCGTGTAAACCTTTCATCGAGCGACAGACGCTTGGCAGCACCGGCCCATGGCAGCTCTGAGGCATAAAGCTGAGGCCGCTCCATTGAAAGACCTGATGCTCTTTGCACTGCTCCTGTGGAATCGACTTCACATACAGTAATTGGTGACTCGACCTCTAAACAGCTGCCAGTCACACTTATTGCTGTTGCCCCTTTTTGAGCAACGCTGCCCTTCTGCTTCTTCAGAACAAAGCGGGTGACCTCATCGGGCTTCGGCGACATGCACTGAGTCATGTCGTCGAAAGGTCAAAAGACGGATGAGTCTCATTATTCGCTTACGCAGAGCAGACCTGTGCACACCTCGACTGCAGAGGAATACTTCAGATTGATGGAGAAGGATCGTCCTGTTTGTAATCTTATCATGCACAACCAAGATACACAGCAAGTGTTTCTAAGGTGTGACCACACATGTATGCATGTCTTTTTGGGCTGATGGTGATATAAATATATCCCTCAACTGTTCTTTCAGCCTGTTGAAGCATTCTGGTGAGGGGGAGAGAGAGAGAGAGAGAGAGAGAGAGAGAGAGGAGTATTAGTTACAGCTGGCCTTTCCCCAGACAAACTCATCGTCCACCCACCAGATCTCTCTGGAACTCGTGTTTGTGAGGCGGTGCGTGATCTGTAACGGGTTATGAAATTCATTAGCTCATTGATAGTAAAGTTCAGATGTACTGCGACACTCAGGGTTTAAGTAACACTGATTTAATACGCCATTACGAGGAGCACCTCGCTGCCCCGGCTACACCCTGCAGCAGGTTACCAGTGGCAACAATCTGGATCTCGTTAATAATGAAATATAAGACATTTTAGAGGCTGAACACATTGTGCGTGCGTGTGTGTGTGTGTAGTGTGTGTAGTGTGTGTGCTCAGCCGGCTCTTTTAAAAGCTGAGGGAAATGTACTGGAACAGAGAAAGACAGCAGTCTAATGCAGTGAACCTGGAAACACCCTTCCCTCTGTGGTTTAAGCATTACCATAAAGCTCTCTCTCTCTCGCTCGCTCTCCAACAACTGCAGCTCGCTTCACACAGTTCACAGCGTGCAACACACACACCGATCAGCACACACACACACACACACACACACACACACACACACACACACACCAGCGCTCACAAAGCTCGCTTTCTCCACATTAGTGTCGTTTGTAAACTGCACTCCCACACATGCAGACGTTTCTGTGCCGGGTACAGTAGTGGGAATTTGATTACCATCCAAGATTTTAAGGCTATTTATATACACACACAAACATTATATATATATATATATATATATATGCACATACATACATACATACTGTATACTTACTTTTTTTTCCCCCAGTTCTAACGCACATGTATTTCCAGTCGTGCATGCATTTCCCTCCAGAAACATTGATCAAGGCTGTGTCACAATGCAATGCATTTTAAAAGCTATCTCCGATGTACAGGAATTCAGTGCTCTCCAGAGACACACACACACACCCCCACACTGGTGTGTTATATGGACCTGGAATTGAATATCTATGTTGGATAAGCCGGAGTGTGTTACCTTTCCTGCTTCTACAGCTCCTCTGAGATCAGTTTCTGTTTCCACATAGACATTATCCACAGTCGTGCACACACACACACACACACACACACACACACACACACACACACACACACACACACACACGCATCAAGCATCCTCTTCCATTCTTTCCCACCACTACCCCTTGTCTCCTACTTCAGCTTGGCATCTGCAAAGTTTGTGCTCAGTTAGAACTTGACTGGTAGAAAAAGAAAGCGATAGCAAGTGTATTTCAGGCAACTGGTCCGATAAAACATTCAACTCACGACCCGCTGCTCAGTGCATATGTGCGTGTCTGTCACTGCGACTGAGCTCACAGGATTTACACTGAGCGCTGGTCAAAGTAGAGAAAAGGTGTGCGCTGGTCAGTGTAGAGCAAGGAAGTGTGATGGCAATAAGCTTATTAATGCAAAACAGTCATGACTGTAAACAAGATTAAACCTTCTTAATTGTAAATGGCAAGTTTGACACAAACACCACCAAAGCTAAAGCTGCTGTGCGAATCCCATGAATGACATTCAGTGGCATAATGGCATGAATAATGCCAGGTCAGAGTTAGTTAAGAGTTTTGCACTAGGTGGTGTAAGAGCAGACCTCTGGGTGCAACACGAACAGACTCTCACTTTGACTAAACTTACTGATCTGGACACATCATTCGATATTAAACACTGCTGTAAAAGACTTCGTGCTCTGTGCATTTACTTTAAATAGTTATACACTGTATATATATATATATATATATATATATATATATATATATATATATATATATATATATATATATTAAAAAAAGGGATTTAATGCCAAAAAATGTCTGTAGCACATCTGCTTGGTTACGTCATGCTGCTCTTGCCAGTCAACGTCACGAGAGCTGAAAAGATCTGTTTTTATTTCATGAAATCTAAATGATATCCCTAAATGATTAGACTTTCATCTGCACTCCTGTTTAATTCTCAGCCTCTCCTCATGAGGAAGGGCATGAAAAATCTTTTCCAAAACCAGGTCAGGAACATTTTGCAGTGTCTGCAAGAAAGCAGATAAGCTGCTAGCTAAGGTCTCTGAATTGCACTGAGAAAAGATATTGACTCCCGAGTTATACCCAGAAATTGAAACAAATGCAAATGATCAAACAGAACTTTATCATTTGTTTCAAATATCTACAGATAGCAAATGTTTTTTGTGTCCACCCTTTATGAATTAGGCCACAGTACTACTACTGGTGATGCTGCACTGCCTAAAAATAAATTCACACAATCTAATATTTTAATAAACCACCTTTACCTTTTTTTTATTTTATTTATTTTTCCCAGATTTTCTCCCCAATTTAGTTGGGTCCGATTCCTCCCCGTCACTAGGTGGCGCTCCCACATTAAGGCTACTACTACCACTCAGTCGGGACGAGACCAAAGACTATCACGTGGTTCCTCCGAACCTCGTGATGCCAGCCGACCGCATCTTTTCGAACGGCTCGCTCACGCATCGTTGGGGGCGGAGTAACACACTCCGAGGACAGCGCTATCCGCTCCTTCTGCTCGCGTGAGCTCACAGACGCCCCTGATGGGCTGTAGAGCCGTAATTAATATCCCTCCCTTCTGAGAGAGCTCAGCCAATCAGCACTCTCAATGGTCATTATTATTATTTTTTTAGGTAGGCAGCATATATATTTAAGCTTGAAATGCTGTACGTTATGTTCATCATTTCAGTGACTGGTGTTATGAACGTCAGGCCATATGAAAGATCCCTTACCATCATATTAGGAATCCTCGCTTCCAGGCAGGACAAAAATGCACAAAGAGCGTACTGTCCAAAACTTCTTTAGAGTTACTGTCCTATGCAAAACCCACCTGTGTATGCATGAGTGTACTGTATGTTAGCAGAACCATTTACAGCCTGTTGTCCAATGACCTTTGCTCCATTAAAACACAGTGAACCCGAACCCGTTATAGGATCTCACCGAAGCAAAGCCTCAATCGACTTCTATCAGCACCGCATCTACTTGCTTTGATGGATTTTTGTAAGTAGGCCGAGTTGTCAAGTAGTGATGGGTCGTTCATGAACCATTCGTTCTTTTTGAACGAGTCTTTAATGCGACTCAGAAGAACGAGTAGACTCGGAGAGTGATTCGTTCATTTTCTACTGGGCCCGCATGTGCAAAGCGTTGAACCTCTGTAGGTTATGTACAGGAAACAAAATGGAACGCTTCTCAATGAGTCTTCTAGTCCGAGTTGTTCGTTTGTTCTTTTGTCACGTGACTCCCATAGACGCTATGAACTGCAATAGATTCAAAAGAACAAACGACTCGGACTAGAAGATATGAGAGGTCATTCTGTTTATAATATGTTCTTAGCTGCATTGTAATATTTCTCATTACTAGAACTATAGAGAAAATTTGTATACCGTATGTAGACATGTTGGGGGTCTGTTTATTGAAAATTTCTGATCAAAAGAAAGAAATGAACTAAATGACTCAAAAAAAAGATTCGTTCGTTTTGATGAACGAGATTCAAACAACCGGGTCACTAAAATGATCCAAACTTCCCATCATTATTGTCAAGCACAGACTGCATTTAATGAAATAACAGAACGATACTGCCAAGTAACACGTGACATTCTGATTCGACCGGATATCGAATTTCGCCAGAAAGAATGAACATCCGAATAACGTTCATTTGAACATCAGAGTAGACATTTCATTACTGCAACGTAATGAATTTTAGAGGGTAACACGTTGCCCCACACAGTCTTAAAGCAATCGCCAGTGGTTTCTGGATGACTAATGTCTCAGTCTGTTTGTAGCTTTCTCACTTCTGCATGCTGGTCAAAATCACTCTGTTATAAGTGTCTCGTTCTTTTTCTTGATGCTTGAATTTCTGGAAACGAAATAACAGAGAAACTGAATGTTCCTGAAGAGATGTTCAGAGGAAGTAGAAAGCATGGGGAATTTTTAGAAAGTATTACCAGGGCTTTTGTTAACATCGACTACTGTAACTTAGTTCCTCCTAGAAAGAGACAACAATGCAATCTGATAAAAAAAAAAAAAAACATTTAATAAAAGAAAATCCTACATCAAATATCCATTCTGTTGCAAATGTCAGCCAGCTATTAGAGCAGATCCAGAGTGGGACTGCAGCAATCAAAGCCAATGGGAACAGGTGCTCTTGTAAAAGTAAAATATAACCCAATTAGCCGGCTTTTCCTGCAAACGGCCTTGCTTACAACTATACTACAGAGTATAACAGCTAAAGACGGAAAACATGGCGTTTTATTCTTTTCTGAGATTATGTAACCAAAACCAATTCTGCTCTGTCCAGTTGGGTACTTAAATTCGACCTTCTTCTTAAATTTTGCCTGTGCATTAAATCAAAGATCGATTTCTGCTTTTACAAACCAGTGGTGTCATTCCCATGCATCCAGCCGCACTCCAGCCCTGCTTTTACTGTAGGTGTGTATCTGCGTAGGCATGCATCTCACAGCGGATTCTGCCCTTGTCCGGTCAGTCTATCCTTTGGAGATCACCGTGCATTCATTGTTGGTTTTCTATTATCAGTACGCAATGCTCTAAATCTGTCATTTAATGTTAAATGGTAAATGGGTCAACTTTCCACTCAGTGTTTCATTACCGACAGAACTCAGTTCCTTATATAAGACAGCTATATTTACATCCCTGCTCCGGCAAACAAGCGAAAAAAAAAAAAAAAAGTCCAAGCAGAAGATGAAATGCGACAGAGATGGTAAGCAGTAGAAGGAAGATGGGTGGGCGTGGGATAATTCTGAGCTGATATCCAAAGAGAATAATTCATGCCTGTATTTACTCAGCCAGCGCAGATTAATTGAGGCTTGCCGGTACATCAGCACGAACACACACACAAGCGCACACGGCATTTACAATCATCCTAGCTAAGCCTTTCCTGTCTCTTCTTTGGAAGTGGGTGGGTGCCACGGCGTGATGTTCCAGGCCTCCTGCACCTGGGATTACACACACTCAGCATGTGAGAACATCTCCATGCACTGCTCGAACCCTGACCGGGCTACACACACACACACACACACACACACACACACACACACACACACACACACACACACACACACACACACACACACACACACGGAATGATCAGCTGTTATTGGTCTGACTCATCTGCCCTGTCTTTAATGACTGAGGGTTTAAGGAAAGTGTCTGTGTGCGAGAGAACAAAATCAATAGTCGTCCTTTTTTCCTTCCAGAGAGCCAAAGTAGAGTTTCATCCCTTCAAGAATTTGAGTGCACAGCAGCTCAGAGAGAGGGAGTGAGCAGGAGGAGATTGCAGAAGGAAGAAAAAGATAAGGAGTCTGGAAATCTCAAATACACTTGAAATTCATCTCAGCAAGACAACCATAGGTCTTACACCGAAAGCAGAAAAAAACTGCAGCCGGTCGTAATATTTAGCCGATATGCTGGATGATGATGATTATAATGATTGACGATAATGATAATGATCATTGTATTATTATTTAGTCTGTTTTTAGTCACTTAATGCAAGTCTGTTGCAAGCCAATTTTCGCTCGAAAAAGCACTGAATAATGTCTTCTTTTTTTTTTTATTTACAGCTTACAAAAGCATTTCCTTACTAGGAATTTTCCCTTTACTCATACCAAAAATGAAACGCATCCTGTTAACAGTTTTTTTTTGTATTACAGTCGTTTTTTATATATGTAATTATTTAAAGTATGCAAATAAGGCAATTACCAATTACCATCACACACACAAATACAAGCACAAACAACAGATGGGTTTGCCCAAATGTTCTGACTTTCACAAAAAGTCATTTCATGGATAATTGAAAGCAAAATCAGTGTTGCATTTGTGAGCGCTAAATGGTTCATTTTCACACCATTTTCGTGTAAATAAATAAATAAATTAATTAATTAATTAAATTCATTTGGGATTTGAAGTAGTCTTAACGTTCCCATACGTTGGCAGTTCTTAAAAAAGGTCTCAAAGCTTCTCCACATCGTTTGTGATAATGCTCTACCGGAATTCCCAGTCAGATGAGTCAAACTCACTCTGTTTTCCTTGTTTGAACATGCCATGTCAGTATCTGTGTAAATAGATACGTCGGGGGAGGGGTTTCCCTTATATGACGTCACGATAGAGGAAAACCTCACTCACTCACTCACTCATTGTTTATCCTTGTGCATTGTTTATCCTGTATCCAGGATTGTGTGTGTGTCTGGGGGGGGGGTACAGGCGGGTACACCCTGAACAGGGTGCTAATCCATCACAGGGCACGCACACACACACTCACACACACACTCATTCACACACTACCAGCAATTTAGGAACACCAATTAGCCTATCCTGCATGTCTTTGGACTGTGGGAGGAAACTGAATTACCCAGAGGAAACCCAATAAAAATGGGGTGAACATGCAAAGTCCATCCAGACAGAGGCGGGAATCGCACCCGGACCGTGGAGGTGCAAGGCGACAGTGCAAAGAGAAGAGAACCTAATTGGGCAAAATTTGTACAGACACACACTTGAGACAGACCTTTGACTCATCAATTGAACAATTAAACAATTGTATAACAGATGCCCTATAATTCAGATATACAGATGGAGAATTTTTATGTAGTTTTGAAGCAGTTCAACAATAATTTCAATATTAAACAGCAGAACACTATTTACATTTTTGTGTACTGTTTGTAGCAGTATAAAATTATACTGAACATTCATATTTGCACATGATCAAATGGTAAATTATGCAGGGCGTTCAAGTCAAACCGGGATTATGATTGTGCAGAACAACAGAACAGAGTTATGAGAGTGAAATCCGTTTATTTCTCTATATAATCTCCTCCTACACTAATGCACTTATCCCTACTGTTTTGGATACCATCAAGGTAGAAAGTTCTCCCAGCACGCCAGAGCCAAGATCGGCTGAAAGCCTGATCCAATCCTTGTACTCCTTTGATGGCCCAAACATGTCGAAATGGCTCGAGGTCAGGTCAGGACTATACGGGGGATGTTGCAATACCTCCCAGCTGATTTCCTGTCATTTGCAAGTGGTGCTTGTGAATGATTGCGTGTACAGTTCCTACAGACAGAGGAGTCACTTCCACAATTTGGTCACAAGTTATCCGTCGAATTTCAAAGATCAGGCGTTACACTCTGTGTTGCTCACAAGAATGACTGCAGCAGGCCCCCGAGTCACCTCAGCCGAGATCCTCATTCAGAGACATGCCTTCATTTGTACCATTCAAACGTTTTACAATCTCATCACCGTATTGTGCTTGGGGTCTTCTGAATCCCGGTTTGACTTGAACACCCTTGGTAATTTAGTTAACTTCAATTTAGAATGCAATTTCTAAAAAGAGGAAAGACTGTACGCACAGCAACAGTAGGTCTGTTCCGACCCTTGTATGGTAATACAGACAAAGAATGGGAAAGACAATCGTGAGGCAGAAATAGAATATCAGGACAATCTGAACACCACCACCAGTAATATCTTCGAGTTCATTCGCCTGTTCTGTTGAGCGAAAGAGAGGATTCGACTCCTCCGTCTCTCACAACACTCCCAGCTTGCTGATGGAGCGCTCCACTTGTCACAAACAATCAGATGGTGTACATAAAGTCGTACATCCACATGTCTAACGATCCGAGCGAAGCCGTTTCCATCCACATGAGAAATTACGAGCGAGAGATGATGTTTCAAACATGATCCCAGGCAGCTGGAATATCACTGCTACCTCACTGTCTAGCTCATTTTAGCTTCACAGACCTGTTCAGCATGGAACAGACAGTTTAATGAGGTTCCGCGCAGCAGCGGTGCAGAGTTTTGTCAGATAAAATGAAGTCTGTCTGAGGCTTTTTAATCAACCGGTTCTGGAAATGTGATGGAGTGCAAAGAACAGCACAGTTCATCCATCACCTCCTGAGAGAAACAACAAGTCAAGAAGCAGGAATGTGCATACTGAAAACGAGCATCACACAGCACATCCAGTGAAATCGAAATCTACTGTACGCATCATACAGTCTTCCTAAATATCCTGAGGTTTCTTGTACTAAAGATTTCAGCCTGCCATCATATCCCGGGCCGTTCGGTCAATACAGACTTACCTGAAAGTCCTAATTCGATTTCACTTACTGGTGTGTCTTTATTTTAAACAGTAGGGTAGGTTGGAGGCATGTTCGACGAGCTTGAAATATTGCCATATCATCTAACAACCATCATAAATTATGAAGAACGGAAGCGCTCAAGAAAGCATTTACTCTCATTCACTCACTCACTCATTCATTCTCTATACTGTTTATCCCGTACAGGGTCACGGGAGACCTGGAGCCTATCCCAGGGGACTCGGGGGACACGACGGAGTGTACACACGAGATGAGGGTGGCAATCCATTGAAAGGAACGAGCATGCACACGCTCACACACTACGGGGAAATTTGGAAACACCAGGTAGCTTAATCCGCAGGTCTTTGATTTGTGGGAGGGAACCGGAGTCGTTTTTTGTCTTTTTCGGCTGCTCCCATAGAGGGCCTGGGACGGGCACTATACCAGTGGTTTGTTTATAAGGAGGGAATTGAACATGGTCCTTCCGCATGGTATGGTCCAACTCCACACACAGACCCTTGATCCTGGAAGTGTGAGAGAACTGTGCTAAAGAGTCACTTCGCCACTAGAAGGCAGCTAATCCAGTGCACACCCACAAGTACACAATAATCCTAATAAATCAAGTACACAATAATCCTAATAAATCGATTAATACTAATATAATTTTTATTTATGGTGACAAAACAGGCCACATTACACGCCACATCGATCAATTCTGATTTTTTTTCGCAAGATCAGCATGTTCTGACAGTTCACATTCATAATTACAATGACTTTTATTTGACTCTTAATGTGGACGCGTCCGTCTCCTGAAATAGCACACATGCACAAATCAATACGTTTTTGCTCACGTTATCCGAGTTAAAACACATCATATTAACATAAGTGCTAATTAATGGAGAGGATTTTACAATAAATTATTATACTTGGGATTCTGCACGGGAGGAAGGCAAGCAGTTAGTCGGCTGTATTTAGGAGCTATTGATAGTACTGCTATGAAATCCCCATGATGCCATTGCTGACAGATGTCAGCTCCATGCATGCGCCGAGGCATTCCGTTCTGCCCGTTCTCATTTAAGTCACATGCCCGCGTGTGTAATATATCTGATCTCGGACCACATATGAAGGTGACTTGGATATGATCAGATTTGTGCTTTTGGACAGCCCTAAAAATAAAAAATAAAAAATAAAAATCTGATATTGGTCACTTGGGATTGAGTCACTTCAGGCTAATAATATGAACGTAGCCCTTGTTCTACAGTAGATACCTTTAAACAGATGAAAGGCATGTACTGTACGTAAAATCAGTAGCAATTAAAAATGCATTAGGAGCCATATAATTATTTTCTCAGACGCCGCTCTGGACACAATATTCTTACTGAACGCTTCATTTATGGTTCAAATAAATAAAGAAATGTTTGGCAACTAAAATATAAACTTGGAAAGACTTGGCCAAACAGAACAAAGCACCATTGTGCAAGATATCAGTCCCGTGTGCTAATGTGTGCAAGGAGTCTGTGTGTGTGTGTGTGTGTGTGTGTGTGTGTAAGAGCGAGAGAATGAAGGTCGTCTGAGCTAAGAGAGCATGCGATACATGGCCAAAGTCAAAACCTCCAGCTGCTTTGAATTCTCCACAAGTAAACTGTAGCTGAGACAAACCAC
This sequence comes from Clarias fuscus, assembly GCA_030347435.1. Lineage (NCBI taxonomy): Eukaryota > Metazoa > Chordata > Actinopteri > Siluriformes > Clariidae > Clarias > Clarias fuscus. Next base: position 9,917,795 of record CM059220.1, on the reverse strand, counting down.
ATACTCTGACCCAACTCTCACATATATACAGCACATTCATCTTCACAGAATTTCCTGAAGTTAGGAAAATAAACTGACCTGTAAAAGTCGCATGAATTGTGTGATCACAGGGAATCTGATCGTTTCTATGCTAAGTTGTGCCATTTCCATATGTGGTCCCAAATCAGATCCGAGCTTGATTTTCTTTTGGACACGACCCCCAGTCTGAACTGGTCAAATCGTAATCCATGCCACTTTTACAACAATACAACTCGACATTTGTCATAATCGGTAGGTTAGTGATGTATTAAAAATTTGGGGTTGATGTTGCTGTACAAACTCAATTTGAAGATCCATAATGCAAGAGATCATAAAAGAGACAGCTTAACATGGACATAGGAGAACCTGACTGCAGTGCGTTTAAAAGCAAAGTATAAAGGAATTAAATAACTGGATGAATAACATGTTTGTTTGTTTTTTAAGCTTGAACGCATTATGTGACGAAACATTTCTTTACGCCTGTGGGTCAATTTAAGAGAGTTATCGCTTTAGACTGTTGATCAGACTGAAAAAGTATGAACCTAACCCAACATAAGGACTGCCAGAGTATCAACAGTGACCTCCTTCGCATATGAGATTTCTATTTATCTTTTATTATTATTTCAAATGAGTAAAATCTTATTTATGTCTCTCTCTCTCTAACGCATGACCTCACAGACCTGTCTTTGTATAGCCCCGTCCCTCTGTTAACACACATCGGCTGTGCACGTGAAGCGTTCATGAACCCCCCACGAACATACGACAGATGATGCTGTTGGACAAGCGGGTAACCGAAAGTGTTTTAGTACAACAGTAATCAGTTTTGTGACAGAGCTCTCCATGAAAAAATTAAGATAGAGGAAGTAGTATGACGATTCAATCCAGTGGTCACGACAGGAATCGTGGAGATCCAATTCTTCAAATAAGTTATTAGCAAGCATATAATGACCCTGGCTAGTGAGGATAGTTGAGATAATGTTAGCATAGTTAAGGTTTCCACTACATAGAAAACAAAACTTATCGGTTAATACAATTTTAACAGCAATTAGCCTTGAACGATCAACAGTTCTAGTGTAAACATAGCCCAGTTGCATGGCTAGGTTAGCTAACCACTAAAATACTAAACATTTTTGTGCAGAGTGTAAACGCCACAATGGCAGTCCATATACTGTAAGAAGCTGATCCTGTGCGCATGAGACTGATCTCACTGCACTGTTCTCAACGCTATTCCTGGAGGACCACTGCCCTGCATATTTGAATGATTTCCCTGCTCTACCACGCCCACTTCAATTAAGACTGTTAATTACTTGATTAATTAAATCATGCATGCTGGGAGCTGAGAAAGCACTAAAATGTGCAGAGTTGAGAATTACTGAGCTAGCTGTCTTAACATATAATATAAGCTGAACTGAAAGCATTCTTGTTTTGCATTTTACTGTAAACGTAACATTTATGTGGAAACTTTCTTCCATTGTCATTGCTCCACTATTCATCGGTGTGTTCAATACAGTCTATAATCCATCTTTTAGCTTACTGCATTTATTTGTATTTTCCAGTGTCAACACGTCAGAAATACAATATAAGCATTTACTAAAATGTACAAATGTCTGCATCATCGTCATCTCAGATTAAACGGGAAAACTTTTCTTTGTTCTCTTTCCATCAGATTTACACAGTCAGGTCTGCAGACACACCCTTTCATTTCTCGTCTAAACAAGGCCTCTGAGCATCTGCTCAATCACAAAGTCTGTAGTGTTTTTCTAACTGAATCCAGCTGTGCGAGCACAGGGCATTATTTGACTTTCTTCTGCTTTGAAAATCAAACCCAGCGTTTGGGCCTCTCTGACCCGTCTGCAACATCTGGCCCACTCTTCAAAATTTCATTCCTTCATCTCCAGCACCCTTTAAAGTGAATGAAAAATGGCGACAGGCAGCTTACGGATTTGCTCTGGAGAAAAGCCTGGGTCTCGTAACTCCACTTATAATGCACTCTCAGCACAGTGCAGGGGATCTGCTTCTAGTCACACAGCTTATACCTGCTTGGCCAACTCATTAGAGCGTCAGACCCACAGAGATCCGTTTCTCTAAAGTAGACCACCTTGTAAGAACGTTAAGAAACCTTCCTCTCCAACCCTGAGAGCAGGCATTTCTGATTAGTGCTCTCCACACATCGTATGGCCGAAATTTGCGATTAATTCAGTAAAATGTCCCGCGCATGTCAACTTTCTACATTTACAATCATATGACTTTTTTCCAACGAGACTGAATTGTTCATTGACGCATGCATGAAAGCAAATCATTCACCTCAGATTTGCCAAATCAACCATGTATACATTAGCACACTTAGGAATCAGTCTCGGGGAGTCTGAAGGTTATCACAAGGTGGGGTACACACAAACACATACTCATTAAACCACTATGGCAATTTAAGAACGCCAGTTAGCCTAATCTGCATGTCTTTGGACTGTGAAACCGGAGTACCTGGAGGAAACCCACCAAGCACGGTGAGAATATGCAAACTCCATGCACACACACCGGAGGCAGGAATCGAACCCCGACCTTTTTGACCCTGGTGGTGCAAGCACTGGACAGTGCTAACCACTATGCCACCTCGCCGCCTGTAATATACATTATTTGAACCCACCTCAATTTTGCCTTATATTGTTCACATTTTTTTTTTTTTTTTACATTTGAGGATTAAATTAGCTTTATTCAATTCAACAAACTAAGAATAATCAGAACAATTTTAACATCTAAATATAGCAAATATAGTAGCAATCTACTCTAAATGCGATTTTAGAATAATGTAATAACAATAAATACAATCTCCCCATGTGTCACTCACAGGAGTGTAACCGAATGCTGAAAAGTCTGTGTGTCGTCGATAAGGGAATCATCAAGGAATTAACCTAACACCAGATTTCACGTGATGATATCATACATACAAATATTACACATGACTGATTTGTTGAAAATATTTGTCTGACTCTATGTATATAAAGTTTCATCACCTGTTGAGTGAGTCATGATTGCATTATTTAGACAATGTATAAGGCGGCAGGTTAAAACATCACAGACGTACAGATTGTAGTGTTCTTATAAAAATACTGTCCCTCTAGAGATCAGATGATACAATGAGACAGGGAGATGGATTGTGTTCATACCTGGCCAGCGGTGTCATACAGCCCAAGAAGGTACTGCTTTCCCCCAACTGTCACACTCACTGCAAAATCAAAAACATGCAACAGTTACTTCACTAAAATCATGTGATGATCCAGATACTGTGATGTGTCATGAGGGATATAATGATGTGACCGGCATGTGAGGGAGGAAGTGTGGCTGAACACATCAGCTGCCTTCCCTGCAGCCCACAGGTGGTTTCGATTAGAGGAAGCCAACACGAGACAATGAGAGTCACAAACCACCACACCACACCACACCGACTCCTTCACGCGCGGAGCTCGTGCATGGTAGGAACGCCGTGGAACTGCATTGCCTGGAATCGTGCGACTCACCTGCGTAATGATCGAACACAGTGGGCACATATTCCTCGGGAAACGCGTCGTTGGCGTAGCTCATCAAGAGGCAAGTTTTGCCGACGGCGCCGTCGCCGACCACCACACACTTCAACATGATCGCACCGGTCTCGCTGGCCATGACACACAGCACATCATCATCATCATGCTCAGCTCCTGAGCCGCTCGTTCTCGCTGTTAAAGAGCTGCTTCAGCCTGACTCACCGCCTCACACGCCTCCTCTCCTCCTCCTCTCTGCGTCTACATGTGCGTGCGCGCGCGCACACTCTCACACACACACTGCGCTCTCTAAACCCCTTCTGTCCCCATAACCGCCCGCTCTGTGCTTCTCAGCACCTCATCTATTGTTCCACTTTGCCTACTTTCTAAAGACAAAATTGGTCTCTCCTGACTCCACGAGCTCAGACCGCGCTCCTCATAAGGGCGGGGGGAAGACCGCCGGATCAAGGGATCGAGTGAAAAGTGCAAGTCTCACTTTTTAATGCAAAAGATTTAAAGATATACAGTTCACTAATCAGCCATGACCATCCGCGTAATATGGAGCAGGTCCCCATTACTGAAACCAAAAACTGTAATGCCAGCTTTCTATTACAACCAGTCTTCAACTTTTCTTAAATAGATTGGATCTGGACTACTTGGACCAGCCTTCCCTCCCTATGTACATCAGTGAGCCTTGACCGTAATCATGGTTTCCTGTTAATCACCCTGTTTAATGATGATAATCACCCTGTTTTCCTTCCTTGGATCACTTTTGGTAGGTTCTGATCCCTGCAGCCTTGGAAAATTCCACAAGAGCTACAGTTCTGGAGTTGCTCTGACCCAGCCATGACACTTTGGCCCTTCTCTCAGTAGCTACATTTTCAGTATCTTGTTACAATGGCGTCTGGAATTGCATGGGATTTATTAGGCAGCAAGTTAACGGTTTCCCTAATGTGCATGTGTTGGAAACAGAAAAAATGGGCAACCATAATGATTTGAGTGACTTTGACCAGATTGTGATGGGTAGAGGACTAGGACAGAGCAACTCCAAAACAGCAGCTCTTGTGGTATGTTCCTGGTCTGTAGTGGTCTGGATATACCTAAAGTGATCCAAGGAAGAAAAACCTGTGACCTTGCGACACGGTCATGGGCATCCAAGGCTCACTGAGGCACATGGGGAGCAAACGCTGGGCTGTGTAGTCCGATCCAATAAAAAAGCAACTGTAGCTCAAATTGATGAAAAGGTTAGTGCTGGTTGTGATAGAAAGGTGTGAGAACACACTCTAGGTGTGAGGTGCATAACCGTTATGGTGACAAAAGGGGGGGACCTACTAATTATTAAGCAGAAGGCCGTAATGTTATGACCGATCGGTGTATACGGCGTGCAGAGTTTTCAACCCTGTCATTGATCATTGATGATTTTTATGACTTTAAAGATATAAAATAAATGCAATCCAGGCATGTTATGAAATCTTAATAACTTACAGCATTTGCATGAAACCACATAATTAATGTATTTATTTTCTGCACTGCTTATCCTGTGTGAAGCCTCTGTGTGTGTGTGGAACCCAGGGCACAAAATAGAGGACACAGTGGATGGTTTTCCAACCTGTTACAAGACTCTTACACACAAAAAACATCCCATCAAAAACTGCCTACAGGAAATTTGGAAACACCACACTGCCAACACCATATGTCTTTGGACTGTGGGGGGAACCCAGAGTACCCACAGAGCACATGCACACTCCACATCAGAGGTGTGATTCAGGACCCCAACCCTGCAGGTGCGAGGTAACAGTGCTAACCACTGAGTCACAGCACCCCTTGCCAAAAATTAATTTATGCAAATTGGAAGGGTGTAAAAAAGCCATTTTATGTTTTTTCTTTGCAGAATCTATGACTGCTTTTCTTACTTTTCAACCATTTTAGCCATGATTCTTTCTCACATTTTATAATGATCTCATGTCATGTAAATACAAATACATTTAAGAAATGTACAGAAATGTTAAAGAAAAAATGTTTACCTTATTAAAATGACTTCCAGTCTTTTTTATTTTGTATTAGTTTGGAAGGATTTGTCATGTTCTGCAAATTGCTAAACAAATAGATTGAATTGTATGTTTTTATTCAGCATTTAAAATGACTATAAATGTAGTGCGATTATTTAAGGCAGAGACAGGTATTAGGGGCGGCCTGGTATCATCCCAGGATCAGGGTTGAGAATCACTGGCTTAAAGTGTAAAATCACTATGTACTATAATAAAAATAATAATAGTAGGTGGCACAGTGGTTTAGTGGTTAGCACTGTCACCTTGCACCTCTAGGTTCGGGTTTCGAATCTCGACCAGATTCAATTCCCACATCTATGTGCATGGAGTTTATGTATTCTCCCTGTGCTTGGTAGGTTTTCTCCGGGTACTCCGGTTTCCTCTCACAGTCCAAAGACATGCAGATTAAGCTCATTTGCTTTCCCAAAATATTTTAATAATATATATTTTTTTATTATTATTTGAGTTAAACACTACAGGTTTTTACGAATGAACTGTGAAAATGAGAACTGCTGTCTCTAACCTACAAAAAAGTTTACAGATCAAAATCACTATGTTTCTATGCTTGTGATTATTCTAAAGTGAGTGTTCAGCCTTGTCAGTGCGGCTAGTGTAATTTTTAGAGGATCCCTAACTCATGCTTGCAGTCCAATCAGCTGGGAGTGGGTGGGCAGGGTAAGGATGCGCTGCTGTATCACTTTTGACAGCCACTGCAGAAGTCACGTGACCAAACAATTACCTCATACTTTGTGTGTGTGTGTGTGTGTGTGTGTGCGCGCTGGAGACGCGCGCGCAGGCGTACAAGTCTCGAGACGCACCCATTCGTTTGGACGCTGAAGCTCCTCGGTCATCACTCTGTAATCTACCTGACAACGAAACGTGGCTCCTGCAGTCACGAGGGAAGATTTAGACGTGACTTTTATTCATTACTATTATTATAGCTACTGGTTAGCAACGTGTTGCACAACATTCTGGAGGGAAATACACTTAACTCATTTAAAGTTAATTACCCATACCTTTCAAAAGAATGAGCTAGCAGTGTTTCTTTTAAAAACATACAAGCCAAAATTATGATATTTCTAAAGAATATTAAAAATAAATGAGTTTTATTCACTCTCATTCCTTTAAACCAAAATATTCACAAATTGTATTAGGAACACATATACACATACTTAATCTTACTTACTTAGTCCAGAATCACCATCAGATTGGACAAAAAGTGTGATCTCAGGGATTTTGAATGTGGCATGACTGACAATGAATTTGATAAAGGAAACCAACCATTGTGTGCCTATTCTTTGGATAGAAATGCTTGTTGATTAGATGGATCAATGAAGAATAAGAAGAATGGTTCGAGTTGACTACAGGCTACAGTAACTCAGATAACCACTCTTTACAATCATGGTGAGCAGAAAAGCATCTCGGGATGGGCTACGACAGCAGAAGACGATGTCGGGATCAACTTCTGACAGGAACAAAACTGCCAGGAACAAAGCACTGAGGCAGCAATGGAAGTAGGCTCACCAGAACTGTACACTGGAAGACAAGAAAATCATAGTCTGTTCAGATGAATTTTCTTAGCACATTAAATTGGAAAAATTCCTTAATGTTCAATGTAGAACACTACAACAGAGGTGTTTATTCAGGAAAGGCTCCAAATGGCAGCAATTTTTTAGAGAGCTAGCACCATTAACCACGCAAAATAATTTTTCCCCCTATGACCAAATAAATCAACTCACCAATGAGTCATTACTAACAGTGGCACAAATTAAGCATTTCTAAATATGTTTTTTCATTTTGCCTCCATCTACAGCAAAACCTACAACCAAATCCAGATGGAATCGTTGATTTAATTCGTGGTTTAATTAAGATGCAGCTTGGCTATTAAAATTTTTTTTTTTGTCACCTACTCACAGATGTCTTAACACATCAGTTGTACTAATTGGGAAATATGTTCTATGATAACATTGTGTGATTCACACTAGGTGTGTGAAGTATCTGAAAGACTCATTTCTGAATGCAGGAGCAAATCTTCAACATGACCTATGATTTATTTACAGTGCTATCTTGGTATGTTTACCCCTAGCAGTTTTAGACTGATTTACACCTCAAATATCACTGTGTCTTATGGTGTTTCAGGCGTAAGTGACACAAGGTACATAAATACACCATAAGGCCAAAGTAATTGGGACACATGACTACCAAACTCATATGTGGGATTTCTCCAATTTGTCGCCACACATCTGGAAGCACACATTTATTCAAAATATCTTAGTATGTTGTAGCATTAGGATTTTCCTCCACTGAAAGTAAAGGGCCCAAGCATGACAATGCGTCGATGAAGTTGTTGTCGGCTATGAAGGGGTTGCCACAGTGAACAATCCGATGGATTAGAATGCTGACTACTTGCCACGTCTCCTGGTCCAACGTCAGTGCTTGACTTCACTAATAGTCTTACGGTATAGCTAAATGGGCAAATCTCCACAGCCATGCTCGAAATCCTAATAGAACGCCTGGAAACCCCCAACAGTGGAGGTTATTATAAATGAAGAGGTGACTAAATCTGTAATGGGATGTTCAATAAGCATATATGGGATGTGATTGCTAACACTGGCCATTGATCTTGGTGTCCTATCAAGGGTACATTCCCAACTAGCACGCAGTAGTAGATTAGAGTTCGAACTAAACTCTGTAGTGCATGAGACAGATTTGACGCTAGTGTTTTAATGGGTGTCCCTCTTTGACATATAATACAAGTGTTAAATATGATGATTAATATTTAATGTACAAAATCAATAGTGAAGAAACTTTATCAGAGAGGACAATATCTTTTTAAATTACCTAACTTAAGATATATCATTCAACAACAATAATCGGAACTCTATATATTACAAAAGAAAAGCTTATTATAAGGGTAACAAGTGATAGGGGTTACACTGTAGGATGAGTGTATATGGATTAGTAAAATTAGTCAAATTTATTTTGTAAAATATATAAAAATGAGCTGAGGTAGCTGGGTTGAATTGTTTAGTAAGCATAAGGTTATTACACTTTACATCACAATGTGGAGATCCCATAAACTACAAGAGCAAAGACTAAAGTCTTACAAGAGCCATTTGATTTGAGTAAATCAGATTTTAGGAGTAAGAAAAAAAATGTAAGCCATATTACTCTAAATCAGTTACATGGTTATAATGTTGTTACCTCATTGCAGATACCTTATTACAATTTTTAATATCAGTTATAAATATCAGTAAATAACTTTTCCACGTGCTGCAATGCATTGAGGTTAATAATTAAGATCAAAGTTTCCCAGTGTTTTGCTTCCCTCTTGTGGCAGTAGCTTGTATGTAATTCCTCATAATCATAAAGAATGATCATGCTTGAGAAACCCTTTCATTTATCTCTTTAACCCCTTTAGTCATTTTAATAACCTTGCTCATAAGTGAGAAAGAGCAAAATTACAGACACTTGATGTAAGGATGTAATCAATATAATTAAATGAGAGCAATGGAACCATGTCTTAGGACATGAGTAATGGAACTGTGTCCAAGCGTGAACACAGAGATTTCTTCTTGTTATTAAAAAGCATTTATTTAAATTAAAACAGAACAAGCAGGATGAGTTTGGAGTTTTAAAACAGAGCGAAGTGAGTAAAGTTTAAACATACAATATACACTGCTTTGTACTGTTAATCTTAGACAGTGAAATCCAAATCCATCTTATGAGTAAAATTTAATTGGTCCACTATGTAATTTCCTATAAGGGTAATTAGAAAATATCAATCAGTTTTATTTCAGCACTGTGAGTCTTAATAGTCACTTTGGGAATAAAGATCATATTGGCCAAGCTGCAAATTTGCAATTTGCAGTTACTTTTTATATTGTACGTGCTTATAGTCATACGTGTTTAATATCATATAGTTTATATAAAATCATGTATGTAGTTACGTACAGTCTACAGACATCTTTTATTGTAAAATAAATTCCAGGCACCTCTTGGAGCAATATAGCTATTTATTCCTGAACTTTTTTTCGACAAAAGATAGGCAACTTTTTTGAGGATTGTACACCCACTCAAAGACTAAATTGGCAAATAACTATTCACTGATAAGCCATAAGATTAACCTTGGTTATTGACTATACCCCAGTAAATTGGTGACAGGATCATGGGAACCCAAGGCTCACCCATGCCTGCGGGGACCCAAAGCCAGCCTGTCCCATTTTATCCTACAGAACAGCCAATGCAGCACAAATCGCACAAAAAAAGTCAATGCTGGCACCAACCACTGACCCAGCCCCCAAATTTCACAGATCCCAATCCAATTGAGCACCCCTGGAATGGAATGCGATGGACAAACACCTCCAACCCACGGAGGCCCCACCCCACATCCCACAGCTTTCACAGGATATGCTGCCAATGTTCAGATACTAGGCACCATAGCACACCCCAAGAGAAACTGTGGAGTCATGCATGTCCTGAGGGATCAGAGCTGCCCACAAGGGGAACCTACACAATACTGGGCATAATGTTTTGTGTTGTAATTCTATAGCTGATCGGTGTATGTACTGAATGATTTGCTAGAGGTTGCGATTCTCAACAATGTGACACTATGTTTAAAAAAAATCACAGATGCAGATGAAGCTACACTACTTTTAAAACTCTGACTGAACCATTCAACATTTTTCAGCCTTTCTCATAAGCATGAAATGCTTATTTTTCCTCCTTTTTGGGAAATGTACCTCAAAAGACTGTGTCTAGTTCAGCATTTATTCTTCACCCCCTAACTAGGCCTGAGTCCAGTTTTACTCACAAGGTGGTGCTGTTGATTAAGAGTGCAGAGTCTGAAAATTTGGGGCATCTACAAAGCTTTCTGCCTTCTTCTTCTTCTTCTTCTTTTTTTTTTTTAAAAAGTCCCTCAATTATAATTTAAATTATGTAGTATTAAAGCTTAAGGCTTAGGCAGTTGATATGGATTAAATGGTCAAACAGCATTATAGAACAGTTTTGCCAGGTCTGGGATGTGCCACTTGGGACCCAGTACTGCTGAATCAGAGATTTCTTTGGGAGAGACTTATAAGACAGTTAAAGACCTCAGGGATATAAATGAGAGATGTGGAATGAGTATAAGATCTATTAAATAATGCATGTGTTACTGAAACATGGCCTTTCCTCTTCTCTGGGATTTAATTGGTCGCCTGAGGCTTAGGAGTCCAGTATCAGCCTGAAACTTGTCTCATCTCACATTCACAAGCCTTTCTCGCTGTACACATCTCAGCACTCCACTCCTTGTTCTTCTGTTTTCACTCTACGCTCCCTCAGCTCTATTCTCAATCCCCCATGCACCAGGCTGTAATTGAGTTCTCTTTGTTCCCCTTCCTCAAATTAGTTTTGTGTGTCCTCTCTTTTCTGACACTTGATGAGGACAAAGAGACGGTGAGTGAAAGATCAGGTAAGAGGCAGCGGTCGAATACTCATGAGGCCACTGTGAGTGCCACTTGGCCTTTAAACAACAGATGGATGTGCACAGTGTGTTTATTACACATCTCCACTAACAGCCGTCAAGTGTAGACTGAAGGCTTTGTTTCTCATGCTCATGGATATTAATGAGATTGAGAGGAGTGAAAAAAAAGAGAGAATAAAAATGAGAAAAGAAAAAGGATAAATAGCTAATGAATTGTGCTGCATAAGATCATTTTCATTACATTTCTGTTCAGTATTGGGCCAGTAAATAACGATCATCAAGGACATGACTGAAATAAGCCAACTTCGAGGAGGGGGTGTCAGACTCCTTAATACTACTTCTGGAAAATAATATTTGCATTTTATTTCTGATCGGTAATTAATTTGTTAGGCACAAATATAAACAGACCACAGCACAAAAAGAAAGCTGGAGCATGTGTTATGCAATGGTTTTCTACCCATGCCTAAACCATTGCATGTGCATGCATAAATTGCCCATATATGCATATACGGTACATATACATGTAAACATGTGCAAAAAATACACTTTCAATTTCACACTTCCTTACCCTAATTCACCTTATAAAATCCAACGCAAATAGGATTTAACAACCTGATCCAACTAATCTACTTTCTTGAGTTGATGTGAGCTTGTTAAAACAAGAATAACTCCCAAAAATGTAGGACAAGGATTTTAATTATTGGGCTAAATAAGTTGTTCAGGTTATTTGAACAAATACACACTTACTTCTTATTGCACACAATAATTTTACTATTTTTCCTCTTTTTTCTTGCTCACCAAAGGTCCCCAAATTTAGGTTTCCCTTGACTACCTAATGTGAGTAACTGCTTCCACACAGACTGTGTTTAAATCAATATTTCCCATACGTTACAGATTTTATGTAGGGACCGCAGACAGACTCCATTATTTCATGCTTAGTTTTTTTTTTCAAATTTCTGGTTGATAAGGCAGGCTTATGATGGTTAGTGTACTACCTGTTTAGCCTTATTTACTTGGTATTATTGACTTGAAGATTCTTTTAGTGTGTCTTTTGGTAACTTTCTTATTATTTGCTTGTTACTAAGTACTGTCCCTTTTGGCGTTTGAGCAAGGTCCTTAACCCTTATGTGACGGCCTTTGCAGCCCAAAAAGAATGAGGAGACGTAGAAACCCAAACTTTGACCCAAATTATTTTAATAAACCAAAAAATGTACGTTAACTAAAAAACAATATGTACAGTTCTAATCAAATAAACTGCTCAAAAGAAAAAGGTCAAAAGAATCAAAGTTAAATTCAAACTAACTTAAAAGAACTTAACTGAATCCAAAAAAACTACAGGAAGACCTTAACCCAAACGAGCCAAAAAAAAAAACTACCCCCTCAGACAAGACAATGGGGAACATTTAAAGGGATGAACCAGTCCATTTTAAACACATGGGGAACCACAAATAACAAAACTAAAAACAACCAAACTAACAAACATTGGGTAGTTCAATAATTAATTTAAATTAAACAGATATTAGGGAAAACAAAACAATTATAAAAAGAAAGAATGAAACCCATACATATAATCAAGATATACACAAACATACACTAGCAGACAACCAATTCCCCCCCACAGTTAGTCTACTTGTTGGTACGGCCGGTGGAACCATAGTTGCGGTCATTGCGGCATGCTGGACCTTAATAGTTGACGGACCGCAAGGAGAGCTCCACGAGCACAACGCAGCACCTGCAGCCATTCACCCCTCAACAGTAACACTCAATGTGTGGCCGATGGTGGGCCATCACACACTCCCCCTCTTTGGGAATGTCACCAACACACCGGGAAAGATAGTCCGCAGTCAAATTCTCTTTACCAGGAACATGTTGGATTGTGAAGCGGAAAGGCTGCATGGCCAGATATCAACGGGTTATTCAGCTGTTGGTTTCCTTCATAATTTGAAGCCACTGCAAAGCCTTGTGATCCGTCTCTAGGGTGAATTCTCTTCCGAAGAGATAGTATCTCAGAGAGTCTAAAGCCCACTTCACAGCCAAACATTCTTTTTCCACAATGAAATAACGAACCTCCCTGGGAAAGAGCTTACGGCTAAGAAAGACAATGGGTTGCCGAGCACCAGGAGAACCTTGTAGTAATACTGCTCCCAGGCCCCGGTCAGAAGCATCTGTCTGGAGGGTGAACGGTTGATTAAAATCAGGGTTATGCAACAGTGAATTCTTACTTAAGGCAGTTCGGATGTCTTGAAAGGCCACTTCTGCTTCCCTTGACCACTGAATTTGGTTTGGGGATCTGGAACCCACCATATTGGTCAGAAGTGCAGCCCTGCCAGAGAAATGGGGGATAAACTTGCTGTAGAACCCAGCCATACCCAAAAATGAGCGCAATTCCTTTCGAGTCCGAGGCAAAGGACACTCTTCAATCACCTGGACTTTGCTCACCTGTGGTTTAATTACTCCACCACCAATGGTAAATCCTAGGTACTCAGTCTCAGTCTTTGCAATTGCACACTTTCGTGGATTAATAGTTAAACCAGCTTTCTGAAGACATCGAAAAATACTTCCTGAAGATGTTGCAGGTGTTCCTCCCATGAGTCACTGTAAATTACAATATCATCTAGATAAGCAGCCACAAAAGTTAGCCCTTGCAATAAACGGTCCATGAGTCTTTGGAAAGTGGCAGGTGCCCCATGTAGTCCAAAGGGAAGAACTCGAAAATGAAATAACACCCAAGGGGTCTTGAATGCGGTCAGCTCTCGAGACCGCAAGGTCAATGGTATTTGCCAATACCCTTTTGAAAGGTCAAGTGTTGTCAAAAACTTGGAGTGACCCAAGCGATCAGTGAGGTCATCTATCCGAGGAGTTGGATAGGCATCAAACTTTGTTACAGAGTTGAGGTAACGGAAGTCAATGCAAAATCTGATTGTGTGATCCTTTTTTGGGACAAGGACAACAGGGTGGCACCATTCACTCTTAGATGGCTCTATGATGCCTTGCTGCAACATCAAGTCAACTTCCTCCTTTAGCAACTCTTGGAGCCGCTCGGGGACCCGGTAATTCATTCTTCTTACGATAGCATCAGGTTTCAACACAATATCATGTTCTATTAGAGTGGTAAATCCAGGATATTCTGAGAAAACTTCTGGGGAACAAAGAGCCCTCACCTCAAGCTTATGCTGCAATGGTAGGTGATTTAAGCTAAGGTCTCCCAGAACAGGCTGGGGCAAGTATTGGTCATCCTCTTCCTCTTCTTCACCCACCTTCCTAATCATCAAGCTCTTTGTGATCCCTTATGGTCGAGGAACCCACCGCTTAAGGAGGTTGATGTGGAGCGTTCGTGTAGGGGAGCCCTGGCCCGACAGTGCAATCTCGTAGGTTGTCGGCCCAAGTTTCCTTTTAACTTCAAAGGGGCCTTGCCATTTTGCCAACAGTTTGCTCTCACTGCTTGGCAACATCACCAACACCTTTTGACCAGGTTCGAAACTTCGCTCACGGGCAGATTTATCATATCAAGTTTTCTGGTGGATTTGAGCTTGTGCCAGGTGAGATTGGGCCAACGTTGTCATTTTATCCAAGCGTTCTCGCATCTGTATCACATAAGACACTATGTTTACAGGGTCATTCTTTCTCTCGTCCCCCTCCCATATCTCTCGTAGTAGAGAAAGAGGGAAAACTGAGAAAAACTGAGAGAAAAACTGTTGTATGAACTCTTACCTCACGTCCATACAACAGTTCAAATGGTGAAAACCCAGTAGAGGATTGTGGCACTTCTCTGTATGCAAACAAGAGATAAGGGACCCATTGGTCCCAATCTTTACCTGTGTCACAGATGAATTTACGAAGCATTTGTTTGAATGTCTGATTAAATCTTTCCGTCAGTCCATCTGTCTGGGGATGGTAAGGCGTGGTCCTCAGACTCCTAATGCCCAACAATCTGTAGACCTGCTTCAAAAGGTTTGACATAAAGTTAGTTCCTTGATCAGTCAGACTCTCACAAGGAAATCCGACTCTAGAGAACAGTTGCACTAGACAAGTAGCCACATACTTTGCCTTGATGGATTTCAATGGGAACACTTCTGGATATCACGTAGCATAGTCAGTTATAACAAGCATAAATCTATTACCTTAATGACTTCGTTCTACAGGGCCAACAACATCCACCCCCAGCCTTTCAAAAGGAGTACCTATAATTGGAAGAGGTTGGAGAGGAACACTACAAGGACCTTGCACAGAGACTTTCTGACATTCTGGGCAGCTTCTACAATATTGGGTTACCTCCTCCTTCATGCCAGGCCAATGAAAATACCTTCGTATCCTGGCAGTGGTTTTACCTTTCCCTAGGTGGCCAGCCCAGGGAATCGAATGACTCAGGACGAGAATGACCATGCGGACAGACTGTGCCAACGTGTCATCGACCCAAAACGACGATAGAGTATTCCTTGCTTCAGAAAGTAGCTCTCCTTTGCATTACCAGCATCAACCTTATCCTCTTCACCTTCTACCTTTGCCCGGTCCAGAAGAGGGGCGAGGCAGGCATCTTCCCGTTGTAACTGAGCGATGTTACTGGGCACCTGAAACTTTGGGGAAAAGTCAGGCAAAGATTCATCTGATGTCCTAGAAGCATTATATTTAATCTTCTCCCACCTTTTCTGTTAATGAGACTTCCTCAGCTTTGTCGAGTCAGAGGTTCCTGTATCTGTGTCAAAAAAGGCAAGGCATTCAAGAACTGTTTATTTTCCTCTGGTTTGTTTGCTTTAGCTCGAGTGACTACCAAATTACATGTGGGCCTTGCCTGCAACAAGTCCCAAAGAACTGGCAGGTCTTGACCCAAAACCACAGGAAATGGGAGATTATTTGCTACACCCACATCTAAGAAGTAAGTTTGTCCCATTATCTTAATGTACACATCGGCAACAGGAAGCAGCTTCTCATCACCATGGACACAGCGTATGGATTTCTTATCACTGCATCGGAGTAAAGTAGAGGGAACATATTTCTGATGAACAAGCGTCTGATCGCTACCAGTATCAAGAAGAGCCTTTAACTTCCTTCCGTTTACCTCTACTGTTATGACCTGCGGCAGCCACTCAGACATCTCTGGTGGATTCCTGCAACTGCTGGGCACATAACACAGGTGAGTAGTTTTCATAGTGCTTTTAGGGCACATTGGCTTAGTATGCCCCTCCTGGCCACATAAATAACAAATTGGCACTTTCCTTGGACCCTTCAGAGAACTCAGAGATTCAGAACCTCCTGCGGGAGGCTTACCAACACTGGATAAGTTCCTGGTAGTCTGCCTGGGAAGGTTTAATTTGCCAGCATCTCTGGTGGCTTTCCGACACCATAACTGACCCTTCTTCCGTGCAGCCACGAACACATCCGCCAGTGCTGCAGCTTGTGAAGCAGTTTGAGGATCATGTTCCCGGATCCAAACCTGTAGCTCAGGAGAAAGCATTTAGATACTGTTCAAGGATTATTATTTCACCAATTTCATCAACAGATTTATTTTTAGGTTGAACCCATTTCCCATAGAGCTCTTTTAATCGCACATACAGTTCTTTGGGACTCTCAAGGGGTTCCACCTCCCGAGAACGAAATCTTTGTCGGTATGTTTCTCGGTTAATGTCATATCTTCTCATTTTCAAGAGAATTATCCACATCCATATGAACATAAGCCGATCTGGCCTTACCAGTCAAGAGAGGGATAAGACGGAATGCCCAATCTTCCTTTGGCCACCGACAGGCTACTGCAATTCTCTCAAAGGTGATTAAAAAATGTTCAATGTCATCAGTTTCAGACAACTTCACAAGTTTAGGGTCTTTAAATTGACACTGACCTGTAAATCGGACTTCAGAGGGGTCCTTCGGATAAGTAGTGGACTGAGACAGTGGGCGGCTAATGGCAGCCTCCTCATTATGATCTGGACGTTCTGAGGGGTCTTCGGTAGTCAGCAATGGATCAGGTGTTGGAGTTGTGCGAGCCTGTACTTCCAGCTGCAACAGACTAAACTGGTGCTGTAACGCTTTGAAACGACGCTCCTGCTGGGCATACTCTTGAATCCTCTGGGTTTCCATGGCATCCATTTTTGCCATATGAGCTCGGAACAACCCAGTCAAGTCAGCAAGTGTTGGCTCCATACATTCATCCTCCACCTCACCAACCATTCTGGCTTCCTCTGCTCCATCCTCAGCCAGCTCTTGGAGAACTTCCACAGGTTGCTCTTCTGGAGTTTTTGTTACTGCCTTCTTTCCTGCCCGACTCATGGCTCATGCGGAATAATGAACAAAGAGTGAATAAAATGGGTTAAAGTATCTACGTCCTCTGCTGGAAATCCCACTTCTGACACCACTTGTGACGGCCTTTGCAGCCCAAAAAGAATGAGGAGACGTAGAAACCCAAACTTTGAACCAAATTATTTTAATAAACCAAAAAGTGTACGTTAACTAAAAAACAATATGTACAGTTCTAATCAAATAAACTGCTCAAAAGAAAAAGGTCAAAAGAATCAAAGTTAAATTAAAACTAACTTAAAAGAACTTAACTGAATCCAAAAAAACTACAGGAAGACCTTAACCCAAACGAGCCAAAAAAATAACTACCCCCACAGACAAGACAATGGGGAACATTTAAAGGGATGGACCAGTCCATTTTAAACACATGGGGAACCACAAATAACAAAACTAAAAACAACCAAACTAACAAACATTGGGTAGTTCAATAATTAATTTAAATTAAACAGATATTAGGGAAAACAAAACAATTATAAAAAGAAAGAATGAAACCCATACATATAATCAAGATATACACAAACATACACTAGCAGACAACCAATTCCCCCCTACTTGTCTACTTGTTGGTACGGCCGGTGGAACCATAGTTGCGGTCGTTGCGGCATGCCGGAACTTAATAGTTGACGGATCGCAAGGAGAGCTCCACGAGCGCAACGCAACACCTGCAGCCATTCACCCCTCAACGGTAACCCTCAATGTGTGGCCGATGGTGGGCCATCACACCTTAGTTAAACGTTTCTTTGGCTAAAATCAAATGTGGATTAAGAGCGGGGCTTGCCATGATTGTGTGTGAGTGTTTATCCAAGAAACAGAAATCTCCCTGCTGCTGGAGCATCAGAATCACCATAACTCTGCATCTTTCAGCTATGTATCTCAATTACTCTTTTACCTTACTTTTTTTTGTGGAAAACAGTGGATCACACAAAAAAACTTTTTTTTTTTGCTTTTCATAGTCTTGGTGATGCACAACGTGTTATAATGTCTGTTTTCACATCACATACTGTAGCCCACGACACATTGGCAGGACTATCAGAATCCTCATTTGCAACATCTGCCAAACAGTGTTGTTGGCGTTTTTTCAATTTAATTCAATTAAATTTTATTTATATAGTGCTTTTAACACTGGTCATTGTCACAACGCAGCTTTACAGAATCAAAAGAAAATTAGGGAAATGTGTATGAAAAAATATGTTTACATTTATCAGACACCCTTATCCAGCGAGACTTACATTTGTTTTTCATTATGTGAGCAGTTGTGGGTTAATGGCCTTGCTCAAGGGCCCAACAGGGACAACTTGGCAGCATTGGAGTTTGAACCTGGGACCTTCCGAACTGTAGTCCAATGCCTTGACCACTGAGCTACCCCTGACCCCCGGTTTAAATAAAAGCGTTTTTTTTTAATTGTCCCTGATGAGGGCGACTGTGGCAAGGAAATTCCCTGAGATGGTAATAGGAAGAAACCTTGAGAGGAACCAGACACAACAGGGAGCCCATATTCATTTTTGTGATAACAGATAGCAGGAATTGTTTTGCAGTCATACTGTATCTTAGGTGGCTGGAAGGTGAATATAACAGGAGATCTTTCCATTTTCAGGCACTGATTGAGACCAGATAAACCAGGAACGCTGGCTTTTCTGTGCTCCGTCTATGCTTTCTCGCAGACACCATGAATAACTGGCACATTACAGCCCTCCTCCTTCTCCTCCTCCTCCTCATTCACTCTCCTCCTCCCTGAGGACGTTAATCTGTAATTCCATCCCCTTATCCCTATGCCTTATAGGCAAACTTTCCTTTGCCTATCATCTTAACATTTTTCCTTCTTTTTATGCAGTAGAAGTCCTACACATTCTCTTGTTCAGCAATCCTACCACCTGTGTGCAAGATCCCATCATTTGCACATGATCCATGGATCAGCAAGTTCTGACAAGCATCATGCTTCACATTCCTCTTCCAAATTAGAAACATTTGAAACAATGGGTTTTACCTGAACAAATACAGCCTTTCACCTTATTCAATAAAACATGCAATAAATGTTACATTGAAGTAAAAATACATTTACAAGGCCAGGATTGAAAAATTCAAACAGTGTGTCTTAAGAAATTATTAGTGGAAAGACAAATTAGTTAAAAACAACAGCCAACATTTCTCCCAAAGCATCAAACACCCATCTGTCAGGGAGTGTGTAACAGCTGTTGGAGTTCATGTTTATTACAAATTTCATAGCATTTTGGACTTTAGTAGACAAATGAAATAAAAATTAAATGTGACATATACATTTAATTGAAGCAACATCGTTCTTGTTTACATCTTTTCACAGATCTAGTGACAAGTTCTAGACAGGTTTATAGCCATGCTTGTTCTGAATTATTTTTAGACGTTTATTCCCATAAAAATGTGGTTACAGGTAATAATGTGTTTAATAAATGTGTGTAATAAAGTGCTTTATTATTATTTTTTTTTTATTTAGACTCTATAAATATGCAATAATTGTTGAGGTGTGCTTTTGGCATTTGGAAATCCAGAGTAGACTGCACATGAGCCATGTTTGCCAGATGACCGTAATAAAGGTCGGAACAGAACTGGGCATAATAATTTGGTTATCTGGGGTTTCACATCTGCAAAAGTTATTTATCCTTTCCTTAAACATTATAAGAAGAATTTGACATATAAGAATTAAATATTGGCTAGCTGTGACATGGTGCTAGTTCATTAAAACAATTCAAAGTTCCACTGTGTTGGGCAAAAACTGTGCTGTAGCTCCACTGAAGTCAATGGAAGTAAAAGTATATTTTGGACATATTCAAATACAGAGATGGTATTTGCACAATAATAATAATAATAAGAAGAAGATCCCTTTGTTTCTGTTATACAATTTAAGGAGAAATACAGTTGAGGTTCTATGGCGTAACATAGCTCCTGTAATGCTTTCATTGACATGGCTGTGATGGTTTATAGTGAACTATGTGTTTAACTGATTCCTCAATCCATAAAGGCTGTCCTGTAATATCAGGTCCTAAAAGTCTAGATTAACTGTAAATAAAAACACAATAAATACAGCAGACCTTAGGGTCACACGTAAACTTTCAATTACAATAAATTAATATTTTTTTGTAAATTACAATATAAATAAATGTAATTTCCCATAAAGGACTGAATTCAATTAAACACAGCCATATTGATTTACTGGACAGAGATGTTCCATGTCCACTGTATACAGTATAACTATTTTCTATTAAAGAAGATTTTAGCATTTAGATGTTTGGTTATTTAACAACTATATTAGTACATTTATAAAATCCCCATTTATGATGCAAATGTCAGTTGTTGTTTTTTTTTGCAAATGTCAGTTTTTATTATTATTATTATTATTATTATTACACTGAATATGAATATATACATATTGTACAATGTTGCTTCATTTTTGCCATTATTTTTTCCAACAAAAAAAAAAGACTTCTGTTATGAACTTTGGTATAACTACATTTAGACATCATTGTGTAACATCATGAGGAGCGATATCAGAAAGTTCGGTTTGAAGCCGTCCCTGCTAAAGAAACAAAAAGGCCATTTTAATATTAGAGCTGCACCCAGCACCACACTCTGTAGGCTTTATGAGGGAAGGACCATGAATTTTTTATCTCAGCTTGAAATATGGAGTCATGTTTTATTGAAAGCTTTAAGTTTAGCCCCAGACCATTGTTCATACCCAGAGAAGAGAGATGGAGCTTACATCTGCTCATCATGCATGAAACTCTGGGTGAGCAGGGCTCAGAGACATCGAAATGCCAAAGGAATGTCTGAAAAATACTAGAAAAACAAGGTCTATATTTGTCGTTTTTCCCTTTAAACTCCATCAGATGACATAAATATATGAAATACCTTATTTGGGGGAATATCAACGGAGTGGTAAATCACCCAGTGGATCAGTAGTTAACAGTGAACCACTCACTCACTCATCGTCTATACCGCTTTATCCTGTATTCAGGGTCGCAGGGTGCCTGGAGCTCATCCCAGGAGACACCCTGGACGGGGTGCCAGTGCATCGCAGGGCACACACATATACTACAGGCAATTTGGAAACGCACCAATTAGCCTAATCTGCAGGTCTTTGGGAGGAAACTGGAGTACCCGGAGGAAACCCACCAAGCACAGGGAGAACACGCAAACTCCATGCACTCAGAGATGGGAATCAAGCCTGGCCGGGAATCGAACCCGGACTCTGGAGGTGCAAGGCGACAGTGCTAACCACTACACCTGACCCTTTTCACATGATGGACAAATTGTACAGAGAAACAGGGTATATTATGCAATTTCATGCCTTAAGGAATGACATATATTAAGGAATGACATATATTAAGGAATTACATATGAACAATATGACCATACAAACTGTATAAACTGTTTGTCTTTTACACTGCTGTTCTGTTATTGTTTCTTCACAAAGAACAACATCATAAGTCTTATATTCCTGCATATGCAATACAGTGGTCAAAACAACTCTGTTCAGCAGTGCCATATGCCTAATCGCCAGTCTTTCTGGTCTTTAAACGGTGTGTATTTGATTGGGGAATTGGCCAGATCTGCAAGCTCAAGGGCTATTATGAATCTGCTCAGTGTCCAAAGAAGAGCTGCATGGCTATATGTCTATTATACACCCATCACCAACATCCGCAGGTTCTATTACAAGCGGGAGAAAATAGCTGCTGTTCTGCATCATAATTATGTAAAAGCTTTTTCCATTTGTCTACATATGAGGGGCTCCAACACACTGATTTGTGGGTTTGATGTAATGATTAGAATGTATAATGGGATTCTGTAGGGTGGGGCTAGTAAACAATCCTTTACTACTATGTACCAGATGATAAGAAGCTGCTCAATGGTGCTTTATCATACAGTGTGCACTTCTATGCCACTCCGCATCAATGGATTGATCACTAATGTGTGGCACAGGCTTCCAGCTTTCTTTACACTTCAGGACCTTGTTGTGATTTATAGGTTGCACCAAACTCCCCTTCAAATATTTTTGTATAATGCATCGCACTTCTTTATTTCACTCTCACTCTCTTCTCTCTCTCTCACTCTCCTTCTTCCTCTTGTCAGAATGGCCCATGGGTGAAGTACAGGGTGATTAGTAATTGCTTTAGAAGTACAGCTCTGACAGGCATACTTATGAGGCCAGTGGTCTTGGAGTTGAACAGAAGAATCTCTCCAGACCCAAATAAAGTGCAAATCAAATAGACTAAACATAACACACGACATAATTCTCTTTTTTACAGCCATACTTCAATGTGACAGATTGATTTGTAATTTGGAAAGAAATTTAAAAAGCTATAAAAAACTATAAATTGCCTTTATTACATACTTGGGAATTTTATGGTCAGATAGACACAATATGTGAACTGTACAGTAACAGTCACTGTTTTTAAGGACCTGAATGAAACAAAGAAAACAACTAGTAAGATTGTTGAAATTACTGGAATTGGGCAAAAACTGTCCAAAACATTATTAAAACCAGAAAGGATCATACTGCACCATCAAAAAAAAATGTTGTCAGAAAAAAAAAACATGCTCAGACACAATTTAAGGTAAACCTTTATTTCTCGCATATACATTACTACACGGGGAAATTCTTTCTTCGTATATCCCAGCGTAACTGGGGTCAGAGCACAGAGACAGCCATGATACAGCACCTCTGGAGCAGGCAGGGTTAAGGGCCTTGCTCAAGATCCCAACAATGGCAACCTTGTGGAGTTGGGGCTCGAACCACCAACTTTCCGATCATTAACTCAGTGCCTTATCCCACTGAGCTACCACTGCACCCATATTTAAACATTTGATGAAGTTGCATGTCTAAAAAAATGGCAGTATAAATCACAACTGTACTGAAAGTACAGTATACCATACAGTATACCATATACACGATGCAACAACCATAAAAACCATAAGGCTGGGACTGAACAGCTGTGTTCCCATACGAAAGCCACTTAATGAGAATAATAATATGAGAATAATAATATTAAAAAAAACATAAATTTGGTAGGAAGCATAAAGACTGATCTTTGGACCAATGGAGAAAAGATAATCTCATCATCATCACTCATCATCTATACCGCGTTATCCTGTATTCAGGAGTCACGGGGGCCTGGGATACTTAGGGCACAAGGTAGGACACCCTGGATGGAGTGCCAGTCCATCACAGGGCTCACACACATACACACACTCACACACATTAGAAAAGATAATATGGTCTGTTATTAAGGTTGATTTCAGACTGACTACCTGAATGTACTGTATGACGAGGTTATCACATCAATGGATTTTTTTTTGTGTCTACTGATGGCATGGGCATATTCCAGGACTTAAATTGTGAAAGAGTGATTCGGGGAGGATTTTTACATAGAAATTTGCAATCCCACTGTGTATCATAATCAAAGGTAAAGGTGGTCACAGGAAATATTATAGTGTACAATTGTTTTATTTATTTATTTATTTCTGAACAACAACAAAAAAAATCAAACGGTTGTCACTTTGTTTTTAAAGGGGTAATTTCACTAACAAATGTTAAATTAATTCTAATTGTGTTCCCGAATTAGGAGTCAACTCTTAAGGAAAATTTTAATTAGGTAAGAATTAAATCAGTGGTTAATGTCTTTATTGATTCCACAGCCCTGTTCAATATCCTTGATTCTCTAATTGGTAAAAAGATGTGATTGATTCTCTATAACTGCAGCTCTCATCATTACTTCAATCAGTTGTACTTGTCTTTTCTATAGTAATAATCATTTCGGACAAACGTGCATGATGGACATAGTCCACAATTAAAGTCTAACAATAAACGATTATTTTAAAATGTACCTTTTTATTTATTCTTCTTTTTTTTTATTTACCAAAAACAAAGCATATAATAGTTAATACAATGAGTGTAGAAATTAATACCTCACCCCCCCCCTTTAAAATAATCACATTTTGTTGCTTTGCAGGCTGATATGAAAAAAAGAAAAAACAGACAGTTTTTATTTCAACCTGCTGCATTTACTCTGTGCATCTTTAAACATCCAAGTAAAGGATGTAACACCAACATGTCAAAAAAAAACAAAAAAAAAACAGAATCACTGATTTGGAAAAGGATCACCCCCTGTCTTAAAAACAACTTGTTAACTTACTCACTCATCATCTATATCTCTTTGTCCTGTATACGGGATTGCGAAATGAAACTAAATTCAGTTCAGTATATTACCTGTTGTGCTGAAAAAAGGATATGTCCCTCTATACCAGACCATCCTAATCACTATTTCACTAACTCACTCATTTATCCTGTATTCAGGGTCATGGGGGGCCTGGAGCCTATTCCAGGAGACTTAGGGCACGAGGCGGGGTACAGCCTGGACAGGGTGCCAATCCATCGCAGGGCACACACATATACTTACTCACACACTCATTCATTCACACACTACGGGCAATTTGAGAACGCCAGTTTCTTTGGACTGTGGGAGAAAACCAGAGCACGCGGAGGAAACCCACCAAGCACGGGGAGAACATGTAAACTCCATGCACACAGAGACGGGAATCGAGCCTGGCCAGGAAATGAATCAGGACCCTGGAGGTTCCACGGTGTCAGTGCTAATTACTACACCACCGTGCCGCCAGCACTATTCATGTTTATTAAATTAAATAAATAGCCAAACAAAAAATGACTAAAATGCTCTGTGTTTTAAGGGCTTAAGTCTCATGGCTAATTTTTCCAGGCCAATTAGTTCAAGATATGTTCTTGTCTGAGAAGGGACTCCGGTTTGTTATATTACGCTACACAATATGGCCAAAAATCTGTTGACAAGTGGCCATATGAGCTTGCTAAAAAATCCCATTTTAGATTTAGTCCTCTTTGCTGTTAGAATAACCTCTACTCTGCTGTGAACAATTTCCACTGGAGCGCAGAAACTGTGTGGTGACTGTGGGGATTTGTTCATTTAGTCACAGGAGCACTGGTAAAGTCAGCAACTGATGTCTGTGGCGCAGTCTGCGATCTAGTTCATCCCAGTGTTCCTTGGGGTTAAGGTCAGGGCTCTTTGCAGGCCACTCAAATGCTTTAATTCCAGCTTTGATAAAACATGTCCTGTACACAAGGGCATTGCCGTGCTGGAACAGGTTTGAGCCCCTTAGTTCCTCTGAAGGGAAATTGTAATGCTATACAGCGCGAAGACATTCTTTGTGGCAATAGTTTGAGGAAGAATAACATATGGGTGTCACATGCTATTAGATAGATAGGAACATAGAGAGACCTATTTTACACCTACACGCATATATCCTTATGAAAGAAAATGATTCTGGATTCTTTGGTGTCTTTTATGCAGAACGTCTTGTGGTGCTCATGATACTGGTTGGGTTCTTCTGAATACACGCCACACATGAAACATAAGTAGTGGAGCTAATCAGAGCTGCAATCACACTTCTGTCTGCTCTCCCCAGGGTTTTGGCTGTGTAATGGCTTATTTTAATGACCACCCTCGGTATAGCACACCCTCTGAGAAAGTGCATAATGTCATTAAAGTTTGCAATCAATTTTATAAGGAGCAAGATACGTATGTTTGCTGTTAAGAATTAACAAAACGTGTCGACGGTATATTAAATTAAAAACGACATTTGCTCTCATTAACCTCACCGTGTCAAAGTAAAGACGAGCGCTTGAAGCTGCTACGATGTTGTAGCATGGGCACTACTCTAAAAAGTGTAATCAGTTAAGCCCTAGGGGGTTTCCATATTTACATGATGACAGGAGAAAGGGAGAATAAGAAGGGTGATGGATGAAGCAGCTGGAGTGCAGAGAAGGTGAGATCTCTCGAAGGAGCTCGGGTGCATATGCCGCCGTAAGTTGGTGGCTGTAGGATCGGCACCTACGTACTGTACGTAGCTGACGGCAGTTCTGCTGATAGGGTAAAAACAGAGCAGTGTTACGATTTGGTAAGATAGCAATACAACACTTTTGACATTCCCCAAGCTCCTATAGATGGGCTCCAAGTTCCAAGGCAATTTTGGCCCTCAAGCTACAGGCGATTGAATCAGACTCCGCCTCAAACACAACAGAGTTGCTTGTTATTAAGGTGCTGTCTGAAATACTAATGGAGACATATTGGCTATGGCCCTGCAGCAACAGTGCACAAAAAGGTTTGT
The DNA here is from genome assembly GCA_030347435.1 of Clarias fuscus. Taxonomy (NCBI): domain Eukaryota; kingdom Metazoa; phylum Chordata; class Actinopteri; order Siluriformes; family Clariidae; genus Clarias; species Clarias fuscus. The sequence goes on along the minus strand of CM059220.1, from coordinate 9,891,294 downwards.
GTGTGTGGAAACGCGTACAGTTTTAATACTACTAGAAAACCAGGTCTACAGAGGATGAAATCACACCTTGCCCATTTAAGGCAGGGCATTTTCATCAAATAGTACAAAACAATTAGTGGTGTTAATGTATTCTTGCTTTATTTAGTGCAAGCTGCGTGAAGTCAGAACCTCGGACCAGTATTAACCAGGTCATAGAGCGAGTATTCAATTTTGGTAGACGTTTGACTATTTAAACTGTTTTCTGGTTTTTATTCATGTATTTTCAATTGTTACTTAATATTACCACAGTAAATCTGGTCTTGTTGTAGATCCTAATCACACATTAGTATCTTCAGTGATACCAAATGACATCCTCTGAAAAGTTACTTTTAGCATATACCTAATGAATAGACCATTCATTTCTAGAGTTCTACAGCTCCTATAGGCATGCTACTGTTTTTTTTTTTTTTTTTTAATGCTATCTGCTTTGCATTTCATTCACAATGATGCATACATTTAGTAAGTGATGGATGGTGATGGATGCAGCAAGAGTCAGATTTACTCTTCTAGGAGTTTCCGAGAGAGATGATCAGGGGCCTTGATGATTGTTGATCACTCGATTAAATATTGCTCATTCCACTATTTTGCATGTGATATTATGTGCACAGTTATTTCTTTTGCTGAACACTCATGTCAAATGTTTTATGAAGGCTATAAAAGGCTAAATTATGGCTTGGGTGTGGTGCGGTGGCATCATGATAGACACTAATTACAATGACTACACAGTCTGGAACAACCGTTTTTGTTTATAACTTCGCAGATTTCGTCCTAGAGCAAGACAAGACCGACTGCACCATTTCAAAACAAAGTCAGGACAGACTATTTGAAGGCGTGGGAAGAATCATAATGAAAAGAGAATGAATGTATTGCTGATTCATTTCAATCACTTTCCAGCCCACTCGCTGTCATTTCATTCTACCATTTTGGAGCCGATATCGATTATGTCCATTCAGGGCAAAATGGATTCTGTCTAGGAAACTCCAGTGGACTGCCCTACACATATCAGGCACCTTAGGGAAATGTGAGTGATGACATTTCCTTGCAGCTATGTTGATTAACCATCCCACTGTTCTACTGAAAGCAATAACGTGGGTAGCGTGGCCGAGCTGTCTAAGGTGCTGGATTAAGGCTCCAGTCTCTTCGGAGGCGTGGGTTCGAATCCCACCGCTGCCAGTATGAGCTTTAGGTGGCAGTGGTGGCTCAGTGGGCTAAGGCACTGAGTTACTGATCAGAAGATCGGCGGTTCGATTCCCAGCTCAGCCAGGTTGCCATTGTTGGGCCCTTGAGCAAGGCCCTTAACCCTAACTGCTCCAGGGGCGCTGTACCATGGCAAAATAAAGGCTTTACTTACTTTACTTTTAAAAGAAAGTCTCACTTTGGTGTCCAGACAGCCGACAAGGTGTATGAGCTTAGGTATAATCACAATGAGTACTGTTATTTTCAACTAGAACTTTTGGAGAGGTACGACAGCATCAGTCTTTTTCAGAAAAAAAAAACAACAACCAGAAAGTGTGGGAGGCCAGAATAGAGGGGTGTTAGGATCATAGAAAGTAATGATTGATACATCAAGAGTGCATGGAATGAGCTGAAACAGCCTTCAAGGTGAGAGTAATTTATAAAACATGGAGTGCAAAAATGCTCCCATCTGAGCTTTCATCATCTGTAAGGTGAATCAAAATCCTTGAAATCACACATTTGGAAAATCCCATCTGTGCTGAGCGAGTTATCGAACAGGCATATGGACAGCGCTGCATTGCCGTCATCAGAGCTCCTACAGCGAGTGTGTTAAATGAAATAATGAAAGTTTGGTGGGAAGTGTGCACCCTGCTGCAATTTTGCAGTTGATGTCCTTTGAAATATTAAGTTAGAAAAGCCAGCAAAGTCTCTCAGGTGTACATGTACAAGAAGTGCTGTTCTAAGGGTTTGCCAAGCTGTATGAAGGCTGAAAAACAAAACATACCATAACATTCTGTTGAAGTAGGATTCTCTTCTTTTTTTAAAGTTAAAGTCAAATAAATAGTCTTTCGGGGTAGCAGGATAGCACTGTAAACTGAAAATGATTATTTGATTGAATGCTGACAATGCATCTCTGGCTTGGTGTATCTGGGTGAAATGGGTTTCGCTTCCACATGCTTTGATGAAATTGTTAAGCGTGTGTTTATACAGTATATTATTAATAGACATGTGATTTCATTCTGTCTCAGATCCAAACATCTACTGGAAATAGGAAACCAGAAACAACCAATTCAAGGCAGATACTCTGTATGGACATTTTTGGAAGGGAAAAAAAATAATAAATCTGCTCTGTGTGGCAACAACCTGGCAATTTCCTGGAGCTAAATTCCCATGAGTCTGCTGGACAAGAACACATCACCCACTAACTGACCCTTATTAAATAATATCCTGCAAGGGCAAAAGCAGGCCTCAAGGGTTTTTGTGTGGACCATGCAGGGCAACTAAACATCTTGGAAATGACATGATTTGAAATGGCGCACACACGAAGATGCTCATCCTTTTTTTCCCTTCCACACAATGACATGAAAAACCCTGGTGTAATAATGTTATCGTTTAATTTCTGGTTGTGTTATCCCTTGCTGCCTGAAGTCTGCTACATGTAAACCTCACTACAAGTTTCTTAGATTTTTCTTTGGACCTTTCATTCTCAGTTTCATCACATAGCAATGCATGCTCCTTTTTAAATCATAAAAAGGAGCATGATCCGTTTATTTTTGAACTGGTGTAGCCGTGCTCGAGCTGTGGTGCATGCATAAAAATAGTGACCCTCCCCAGTGCATGCAGTGTAAATTGGGCTTTGTCACTTTTCTGTGTTAATATCTGTTTGTTCACTGCTTGTGCAGTGGATTTTACGTCACAACAGCTAATGCTTACATGCATCCTAATCCTAGCAATAATCTCACTGCTAGCTCTATCAGGAGGAATAAACCAATTGAGGCTTTGAATCCAAATTACATTTCTATCAAAGCAAACTAGCTGGATCATTTTTTTTAATTAGTCAGGATTTATGTCATGCAAACCATTACATCTAATTACATTCAGTATTGTCTCTGTGTATGCTTTGCACATGTGTATTGAAATCACAGGGCAATGTGTAGAAGCGCACATTGGATTGCACGTAGTGTGCATAACAGGGTGGATTGTCTGCAGACTATCCAATTTAGGACAAAGTTTTAATGTATGGAAACTTTTAATGTTTAAACCTTCAAGTTTAGAGGCTCAAATCTCGCCCCCTGTCTGTGTGTGTGGAGTTTGCATTCTTTGTGGGTTTCCTCAGGGTAATCCTGTCCTCCTGTCCCCTTAGAGTACAAAAACATGCATTGGAGGCTGATTGACATTTCTAAATTCCAGATAATGCGATTGGGTGAGAGTGGTTGAGCTCTTGTGGCCTGCAATGGTTTGGCACCCAAACCAAAGTTCCAAGCTTGTTCTCTGGGATAGGTTCCAGGCCCCCTGCAATCCTACACGGGATAAACAGTGCAAAATGAATAAAAACAATATTCCCATAAACAAAGCGTTGACATTTATAAAGCTCAAAATGTCATGAGTTTTTTTAATGAAAGGTATCAATCATTTTAGAGCTGACGTTACAAAACAATAGCTAGAAAACTTCACTGCACATCTGTTCACAAGTACTACCTTGTCTCTTTGGTTTGTTTCCCTTGCTCAAAAACTCAACTCTGCATTTACATTATAAGCTTCCTTTTTAATATATAATATAATTACATGTAAAAAAAAAAAATGTAAACGGAGAAACCGAAACTGTTCTATAATTACAGTGAGTGAAAAGCACAAATGAAAGTTTTCAGCACCTTTTGAGCTGAGCCAAGAAAAAATGACAGAAAAGGGGTTTAATAATGACCCAGCTATGTTAATGACCCCTGCCTACATTCAGACTGCAATAATTAGACTTCAAGTCTTAACCTAAAACTTCTTCTGTGATGAATCCATCTTAGCTATGAGAATATTTCCTCTTCACCAGCCTAAAGCCAGAGTCTTCATTTTCCCATGTTGCCTTTGAAGTTAAACTTTGGATGCGTTGAATGTCTCCGAAATGGAAGGTTGGAAAAGGGCAATCCTGACTTTGTCAATTTGTCTGCAGTACACGCTCTGATCTGGCGCTGGTCTCGCAGAGGCAGATGGTTCCCCCCTCACTCATGTCAGTTTCACAGAGCCGTGTCAATCCTGAGAGGCTGTCGACATGAAACCACTCAACAGCGCTCTGCCAGCCTCACTGGTCCCGGAGCAGTGATTGTATCTTCGGTTACACTCTACAGGTTACAGTCGGGCATTGATCGTTGCATGGTGACTGTTTGGAGAACAGACTTGGCTTGCTGTATCCGTAGTGCTGGGTGTCTGACTGTGGAACGGTTGGCGTGGCTTTAAGCCAGTACAAATGCTGTGCGGCTCCCTCCTGCTACCCCACTGTGCAGGGACTAGCTAAGGAAGGCTATTTCTGAAAGCCTTTCAGTGCTAATGCTGTGCTACTATTTCTGCTTGATAGTTAATTAAGAAATCAAGGCTTGGCTCTTTGCACATGAAAGTATTAACCACCCATATGTTGTAAATTAGGGGATTTTTGGACTTCAACATTCACTGCTTAAGAATTTGACCTTGTATAATTTCTATTATTAAAGCAACATATATGTATAAAAGTCAACACAAAGTATTTATTATGAGCTTGAAAAAGGCATGAATTTTTTATCAAGTCTCTGTGAAAAGGCATGTCAGTGCAAAAATGTGAGCGAATTAATCTCCCGCAAAAATATGCATAAAAGTTTGAATTTAAATTGGATTTCCATAGGGCTGATGACTTCTCAAATCTGATGGGAAAAGGTGTTGATTATTTAATATCAGCTCTGACATTACTTCCAGCCGTAAGGCAAATCATTTATATTATTATATTAATGCACTCGATCAAATATGTTATAGCCCCTGGCATTCCATATAAACAATATACCCTCACTGTCCACTTTATTAGGAATAAACGCGTACCAAAAAATCAAGAAAATGTCCATATATTTTTTGATTCATTCATTCATCTTCTCTACTGCTTATACCGTGTACCAGGTCGTGGGGGCCTGGAGTCTATCCCAGGAGACTTAGGGCACGAGACGGGGTACACACTGGATAGGGTGTCAATCCATCAGGGAATTAACTAATTAACTAATGTTTGTTGTTTGTTTGTGTATTAGTTTAAACCTGTTAACCCTGCTAAATATGAAATTTTCAGCTCAGCAGTTTCTGAAATACTCAAATCAGCTCATCTAGCACCATCACCATTGACACGGTTAAATCACATTTGGGATCACATTTTATTCATTTTAATGTTTGATGTGAACATAACTCAAGCTCTTAACATGTATCGGCATGTTTTTTCTTCTTCTTCTTTTTTTGCATTGTGCTGCTGCCATATGATTGACTGATTGGATCACAGGTGTCAAATCCTTTCCAGAAACGCCACACCTGGTTCCACCTTTTAAATTAGTTGTTCTTTACTTTCAATTGACTATCAGGTGTGGCTTCAGCTTGGTTGGTATGAAAACCTGCACCCACTCTGGCCCTTTCTGAAGAGGATATGACATGTCTGGATTTGATGACTAGATGCATGAATGGGCAGGTTGCTCCTAATAAACTGAATTGATTTTTTTTTTTTCCTTAAAGGAGACCTTAATTATAAATTTTTGTATGGACTCTCTAGTGTTGGCTTTTAAACGGTCAAATATAAAGCTGTTCCTTTAATTGGTTTTTATTTATACACACACATTTGGACTGTGGATGGGTACCCGAAGGAAACCCACCAAGCATGGGGAGAACATACAAACGCCATGCACACAGACCCAAGGCAGGAATTGAACCTGGAACTGAGAGGTGCAAGGCGACAGTGCTAACCATTGTGCAATGTACAGAGAGAGAGAGCGAGAGAGAGAGAGAGAGTTTTGCACTGAATTCAGGAACCATTTTAGAATGGTTGAATAATTTTTTAGCAACCTGATTTTCACCCTTCAACATGCCATGTCTCTTTTTCCAATCAGACCAAAAGCAAGTGAGCTAGGAATCAAAAGCTGGGGGAACAAAGTGGTTCAGAACGAGTAGCAAATGGATTATTAGAAAAACATGAATCAAAAAATGTGTCATTCCACTGCACTCAAGAGATCCGGCTCAACGTTTTGATGTAAGTTTCATGGGCGTGCGTGTGAAATTCAGGGCAATATGGCCGTCCAGTCCAAGATTTTAAGAAAACTGTCAGTCTGATTCCTAAGAAAAGCAATAGCACATCTGACAGTGGGGGAGGAATGATTGTGCCGATTTTCAGCACAAATGCTCCATCTGTGTGAAATGCATTTTTAAATTTTTTTTCCACTTTAATAATAGTAGGGGTTCCCTGAGTTCACCACTACTAATGCATGAATAAACTGCATGGCATATCATTCATCTTTAATAAAAACCAAAAGGTTCATGCTGGCAAATCATTACAGTATGCAAGGTATTTAACCTCCTTGGGACGTGTTTTTATATAAATAAATAAATAAATATATATATATATATATATATATATATATATATATATATATATATATAAACAGCCTTCAAACAAATGTATTATTTCATTACACAGAGCACTTTGTATTCTCTCCATGTGAATATATAAAGGAGAAAAAGGAACAGTTTGTGATTGTTAAAGTATTATCTCAGTGGAATTCTGCGTGGTCTCTGGTGATTTTCTTTTCAGCAGTGGGAGGCAACTAGTGAGAGAAAATGCTCACAGAGCCTCAAACCTGTCTTTTTTGGTTGAATAACCTCTAAATGACAAGACGTTGCTATCGATTGATAAGCGTTTACAGGATCTTTGAATTTCTGAAAAAAAGGTCAACCTTAATAACTGTATTTCATGAAATCTCGTCTTAGTATAAAACATTTCAAATGACTTCATATTCTTAGGATTGTGCATGTGGACTCTTCTTCATTTCCGACCAAGCTGTTTCCATCTTTTAAATCGACGTGGCCATTTATTATCTGTCCTGCAGTCATATTGATTTAAATGTTTAATTTAGATGATTCATATCCTACCGTCAGTTTGGATGCGTCTCCCTGAATGCAATCCACTTTTTGCCCAAACATTGCCAAGGGTGTGCCAAAAGTTCTCTTCTGACCAGGACATGATTCATTGTATAGTTAGAATGATGACTGATAGAGTTCAGAAGCTGTATTCTGTGACTTGATCTGTGCTTCCTTTAATGTCACTATGTATAGACCCCCCCACCCCTTTTTCTGGCAAAAGTTCAGCCATTTAAAACTTTCAGAAATATTATGCTTTATACCATGCTTTATTTACTACTTGTGCTCTGCATAGCAGTGCAAGTATATATCTTAGCAAGTAAAGAAAATATTTCAAATTGAGTCAAATTCATTTAATTTTTCCTATGATAAAAACAAAACAAAAAACTGATTTTTTACAGATACATTTATTGGTTTGTTTAATTTTTGTTTTACCTAATCACAATAATATTAGTTTTAATTAATTTACTTGTTTTACTAAATTATGTAATATAGTAAAATATATAATATAGTTGTACTTTGTTTGCAGGTGTGAACAATTTAGTTAAATGAGAGATTGATTTGAAAAGTAAAATCTAATGTGACCACTCAGGACCTCTGTAGTTTTTTGCACAGTGTGTGTAATTGTTATTTTGTACATGCACTAGAGGGTACCCGCAGCTCCACATGTGGGCAGTCAATTTGATGTGGCTCCTCATGCTTCTACAATGTTTCTGCAGCGTTTACGTCTGTTGGTCATATGCACCATCGTTGTAGACACATCACAATCTCATCCAGGGTTTCAGTAGCCCTGAGCTTGGCCTGACGTACAGTACATGTTTTCACTATCGTTTCTCACAGAAAGACATAAAAGCTGCTGCTGATGATGATGTCTACCATTAAAGTCTGTGAAGAATGCCTCTGTGACGACAACAACAGCTAATGCTTACATGCATCGTAATTATCCAGCAATAATCTGACTGCTAGCTCTATCAGTGGGAGTAAACCAATCGAGGCTTTGAATCCAAATTACATTTCTATCAAAGCAAACTATCTGGATCATTTTTTTAAAAAGTAGTCAGGACATGATAGAAAATGGACTAGTGACTCTAAATTGACCCTAGGTGTGAAAGTGAGTGTGCCTGGTGCCATCCTATGTATCCCGGGTGTATTACTGTGAAAGGTTCTGGATGCTCCATGACCCAACCAGAATAGAGTGAATAGTACATCACATATTTAAGGCAACGTGTATACAAAACAGATGAAGATAAATGAGGTACATTGTTGTGAAGCGAGCATGGAAGAAGCCTGATAGAAGAAATGTTAATCACAATCAAAACTCATTGTGTGTGATTATACTTTGTACTGTGTGTGTCATCAGATGAAGGGATGCTGCTTATCCAGTATCTACCTATAAGTCTCCCTTACTACATTTGTAAAAGCCTAGGAACAACGTGTGAGAGAATGGGGGGGGGGGGGGGGGGTAAATGACAAATTGTTCTGGGAAAAAAAACACACGCAAGCACATATTCCCCAGAGCAGTGCGAGAACAAGCTTGTCTGAGCCAAGAGAGCAGCAGGGCTGCAGATGGAGAAGAGCGATGGCTCTCCTTCCACCAGTCAGTTCCACAGGCTGGGGGGTCTCACACCAATCCGACTCTCCCAGCTCCCTGCACCTCCGCAATGTCTGCTCTTTCCATGCTCTTCCCTCACCTGCTGGTTCATTCCAGTGTGTGTGTGTGTGTGTGTGTGTGTAATTGTAATGAGAAATCACAGGTCAGTAAGATGTGCAAACTATAATTGGGTGAAAGAGGGGCATCTGTTTTGTTTTGTGCACATATTTTTATCCACAATAGATAAAAGATATCCATAATGGATGGGTTGGAGAGAAAGACAGGGATAAAGCGATAGTGTCCGCGTCTCCTGCGCAAACTGAACCGCTTTCGCTCTAACACCTGACCTATTGCGCTTGTTACCCGTTGCGCCTGCTGGCAAATTGATTTAGGCGTAAGATCAATATCATTGGCAAAGTCGTTCGCTGGATTAGAATTAATACATTTCAGGGAAACTGGGACACACCTGGAAAGAGTCCTTACGTTTCCATGGTTACCAGATTTCTCTTACATCTCAGTCTCAAACTGAGGAAGATTACCATTGATCGGCAAGGAATAAAAAGTCGTCGTCTCCAGACCATTACTGAAACCTCCAAAGTGTTTATTGATTCCCATTTAACCATCCACGTACTATCTGCTCTAGAAGCAGTCCGATTAAATCACTATACCAGTTCAGTCTTTGTCATGCTTTCTTTGGCTGTATCTACACATTACTTGTTGTTTGGAGTGGAGCTTTTAAACCTAGTGGGATGGATCATTTCAGCTGCTGATGACTCTGTCTACGGCCAAGAATAAATGGTCTTTCATTAGCACAGCCGTCAAGCCATAGCGAAAGAATTATCATCTCTCATTGTCATAGAATGCCTTGCTCTGCTTTGTATTGTGACAGCTTATCAAACTTCAGACAACAGTCATGCAAGCTGTCAGTTTCACCGCGTATTATTACCGCCGACTGCAAAGGCAATTATGAAAATAAGATCTGGAGGAACAATGCACCTCCGTTGTCATCGGTAGCATATACAAAGTTCTTGATCGTTTCGGTTGAAAAAAAGAGAAGCACAGGAAAAAGTCTTTTGTTTGTCACAGAATCCTTTTACAACTCTGAATTTAGTTCTAACTCTCGTTGCCATGTGAACGAGTAACGGAGTGACATATTCAGAGGCTCAGGGAAAAGAAAACAGATCATTTTCAGTGATGATAAAGTTTTTACGAATAAACAAGAAGATTTTGAAATATATTCATCTATAATGTATTTTCTTTTATTCGAAATTATTTTAATCAACAAGGACGGTCATACTGAAAGGGGTATCTTACACTGTTACCTACAGTATACTTACTGCACTAACATACAGTCATATTTTTATAGAACTGATTCAGAGGTGAGACGGGTTGCATTTAAATACAGCAGCAATCAATAAAGTTGTCATACTGCTTCCTCCACATTTTTTTCAGGTGTTTCGGCAATCTCATTCTCAAAACAGACCCACTGTCACTAAAACCTCAACATATAAATGTGATCCGCGCAGAATGTGACCACTGTGTGTGAATGTCATTTAAATGCAGAAAAACCTTTACAACCTCCACGGTAGGACATCCTTTCACTTAAAAAAATTCATAAATTAATACTCAATATTTCCTATTATTCACCCACACAGACCTATTGCTGTTAGAGAAGCTAAACATTTGTCCCTTTGCATTAACCAGATCATTAATGAGTACTGCAAGAACGTTCGCTGTAAATGAGGTCAGAAGAAGTTCCAGAGTCTTCCCCATGATCTTCACACAGAACTGCCATTCGTCAAATGATGATAAATATATTCACAAACACATTACTGTCTCTTTCACCAATACCATTCTGAGGACATGCACGTCTTTACATATTTTTAGGCTGTGCAGCTATGTAAAGAGCCACCAAACAGTACAGAGCACCTCCGACGGTCAAAGCCATGGTGGTCCTGTACAGAGGCCGGTCAGGAACACTGCGCTTAAGGCGCACAGGGATCCGAGCTGAAGGCTGAAAGATGGCGAATAACCATAACATAAATCACTTCAGTAATATTTAAATATTATTTTTAAATGTGTATACCTGAAATATCCTCTGGAGGTCTGGAATCCTGTCTGCACCCATATACTCGAGAGATGCTCCTGACTCAGAAATGATTTTGGTCGAGGAAGCAAAGATAAATACAGAGGCTTCAGATGGTATGCTTGTCCTTAAACCCTGAAATCAAATTACATTCAGGCCAGTTAAGTTGTGTTATTATTTTCCAAACCACTCAACAAAATGCTGGTTATAGATTTGGGCGAAACATCATTGCCAAACAGATCAATAATTCTGAGATTCATTTAGTTCATTCTTTTATTTATTTTGTAAGTTCATATCTGATCATTACTCCATCATTGCTTTTCAATCAATTTAGACTGTTGAGACCTGTTATAAAAGAACAGCCTTCAGAGACTGTCGAATCAGCTGCAGACAAACACACAAAACATAGACATCGCACATCGGCATGATGTGTTTACTGGAAATATCACTAGGCTGAAATTAGTAATACACGATTAAGCATGTCATATAATTCACATACACATAATATAGTTCATACCAAAATCCCATAAATCACAAAGCAAAGAATTATTCAAAATTCATTACATTTCAGGCACAGATACACATAACATAATTAATATTTTGCTATTAAATGCAAAAACCTGGTTTCTTCTCAAACCTATCTCACCCAGTTTGCTCCAGCAGAGATGGACCAGTCCCATAGAGACTGACAGTATGTGGGTCAATACTGGCCTAATTGCATCGGATTGACACATTTGTGGTGTGACTGACACGACACAGATCTTCCTCGAGAACACGGACCACAATGTGCGTTGTGTCCTTGATGCCTTGCATAACTTTATGCAAAACAGAAGTTCTTAAAAAGTCAGCTTGGTTACTTTGAAGGTATCGATTTAAAATAAGCACTACGTAAGGGGTGAAACTCGCCGTGTAGTTAGTTTGATATTCGGACATTAGACAAATATTCAGAAGCTGTATTTTAGGGACCGTTACAGATTTCTGTACAGATTCTTACCACACTTAATTCTTAGGCTATGTGTCTTCTCATATATCATGACCTGCCCATGTTGTTAATTTATTATTAATAATCTAATTGATGCATAGTTGATAGGAATAAATTTGTAGAACATTTTTACTGTCCTTCTTTCAATACCTTCCAGGTCATGTAACCATGTGACCACAACCTAGTACCAAAATAATCTACTTGCTCACCAGGACAAGGTACACTTATTGATATCCTAAAATATATCTGCACTGATTATTATTTAACTTCTTACTCTATTTATTCAATACCTTCTGTGTCGCCAAGTAGTATCAAAATAATCTACTTGGTCAACCTCACAAGGTACACCTTTTGATATCCCAAAATATGTCTGCTTTGATTTTTAGCTTTTTTTTTTTTTTTTGGTTCAATATCTTGCAGGTCATGTGACCCTATGACAACAAACTAATACCAAAATAATCTGGTTCGAGCCCCAGCTCTGCCAGGTTGCCGCTGTCGAGCCCTAGAGCAAGGCCCTTAACCCTGTCTGCTCCAGGGGTGCTGTATAATGGCTGATCCTGCGCTCAACTAACAAAAGCTGGGATATGCACAAAAAAAGGCTGCAGTGAACTACCTGGTCACTCCCTCAAGGTGTACTGTAACTTCTTTGATACTATACCAAAATATGTCTGCTATAATTTTTTTTTCTATTCAATAAAATAAACTATTGGTACCAGTACTGTATCACAAATGTAAAAAAGACAGATCAGTACATACTTACACGCTTAGGGAAGAAAAAAAACTTGTGGTACAGAAAGGCAATACTTTGTGAACACTTATTATAAGGAAAGAAGTTTATGGTGGATCTTTAGGTTTTGAGGTAATTATTATGTATGCTGATTCAGGTGAAAGACATTAAAAGTATGTAAGATAACTGCAGTTATACAGAGAGATCAGTATAATGCTGCCACTCCACTGACAAGGAATAGGTACCCTTTTATTACCTTTTTATTATTATATTCAACTTAACTCAACTTACAAATCAATAAAACAAAACTGCACTGACTAAAAAACAAAATATCACAAGAAGTGAGAAGTAAACCAGGTAAGAGAGATCAGATTTCAGGTCACGACACCGTTCACTTTCACAGCTAGCTTGTTCAGCTCCAATTAGCCAGCGCCAAATGTTTCCATTTTCCCGGATAACTGTTTGGATGTTGGTCTGACACAGACCCCGTCAGACTCTGAGTGAAACTGCTGAATCTGTAATACATCACAGCGGGCTGCACAACACGACCGCAGTATGGTGCACGCGACCGACCAGCTTTTTCTCCTTACGCCTCCTAAAGTCTGTTCAGCAAATATGACGTCATATACTCTTTACTCAAATACTTGTTTTCCTTTTTTTTTATTAATAATTTCATGCAGCATTAAAATTAAATACATTTCATATTTTCATTTTCATTCAAGGTTATTCGAATATGTGATGTATTTAATAGGCCTCGCCACAGGTGGAAAGAGCACTAAAATTTTGTACTCAAGTAAAAGTACTGTTACTTCAGTGAAATTTTGCTGAAGTACAAGTAAAGTTACCATTATAAGAATCTAATCAAGTAAAAGTAAAAAGTAGCTCATAAAAAAATTTACCCAGAGTAAACGTTACTGAGTAACTTTTTTTTTTTTTAACAGCGGTGTGACATGAGGCATTCTAGCATAGTTAAAAAAAGATGAGCAGATATAAATCTCAAACTAGTTGTTTTTAACTGAAGGAACACCTTTGCATAACAAAGCTGTTGTCTTTCCTGTGCTTGAAAATCAAAGTGGTCACTTAAATATGGCGTTACGTCCCAGTCTAGGGGTGGGCCGTACAGCAAAAGAATGGTTCAGGGTTCTATTTTAAACTGTATGGAAATTATGGTATATGGCAGAAAGAACTAGATCCAGTCATTAACTGATGAAATAATGAGGTCTGTATTGCTTTACAAAAACACACACACACACAACAGGAGGAGGGTCAGATTCAGGGTGGACCCAGGCCAAAATAATAAACTAAATGGTATTTATATTTAGTAGCTAGATAACCTACAAAAAAAACAACAACAACACAAACAAAAATACAGGTACCTTCCCTGACTCCATAAATCAAAAACAGTGTATAAATTCCCTCTTCACAAAATAAATGGCAGCCATGCTCCTACTACTGGTGAGTGCACAAACATACAGTGAAATTATCTACAAATATATACAAAGACCAACCAAAGGAATAATCAAAGTCAACGGGAGGCAAAAACCAATTATCAAAACGCCAAAATCACTATCTCTTTCCTCTTTCCCGCGTGTCTCTCCGGTTTATATATGGTGGCGCTGGTTGATGACGTCACTCTCAGGGCGGAAGCGTCTGCGTGGAAGGTCAGGTAGATGCCGATGTGGGGACAGTCAGAAAACCTGGGGTGGAGTCTGGAGCGGCGCGCGACAAGGACACTATACACACACGCGAGCGCAACGAAGCATTTATACAAATATGTATATGCATAATTATGCATAATATTTTTTGCATTTTCATTCAATTGTTTTACTCAGTAGCGCATATGATTTAAAATGTAGCGAATTACAATACTTAAATAAAAGTAAAATTGCAGATTTTAAAAACTACTTTAAAAAGTAGAAGTACACAAAAGAGTAAATGTAATTAGTTAGTTTGCATGTCCCCATGCTTGGTGAGTTTCCTCAGGGTACTCAGGTTTCCTCCTACGGTCCAAAATGCAGATTACACTAAATTGCCCATATTATGTATCCTACGATACCCCGCCTCGTGCCCTAAGTCTCCTGGGATAGGCTCCTGGCCCCCCCGCGACCCTGTATACAGGATAAAGTGGTATGAGTGAGTACTGTATGTAATCTAGTATGCACTCCAGCTGACATGGACTAAACAAGTTTGTTCAGACATTTTCATTTATTTTCGATGGGAGTGTCGTCTGAACACATGCTTCAGTTAGAAGAGAATAGGCATGAAGAAAATATGATCAGTAAACATGGCCAGGATCATAAATTTGCTTACCTTTAAATAGGGACCTAGAAATAGTGCAGAACCTTCAGTATAAAACATTCATGATAATAAACACTTTATTTGTTGTAAAAATTTCACGATAAAACTTATTCTAGATGTTCTACTGAATATTGAGTATATTATAGTCTAGACTAGACTAGACTATAGTCTCTTGCCAATGTTCAGTAAACACATTACATATAATATATACATTACATAAATTACATTTATTTATGCATTAAATGTATTTATATTTATTTCCTTTTATACTCTACCAGTCAAGTTTGGACAACAACTTCTGTCCAGATGGAATTTCCTGATTTTTATTTCTTTCTTCATTGTAAAACTTCATGAAGGTGTCAAAAACATCTAATAAAACTCTTTGAACAGTTGATATTGAGATGTGTCTGCTATTTATGCTGTGTAAAGCCTTCATAATGACTCTAATCTGAGATGCTGTATCTATCTATCTATCTATCTATCTATCCACGAAATGTGCGTAGAAGAAAGGACACAATCCCGCTTTTATGCAAATGCATCTCTTTATTTTCCAAGTGTCCAAGTGTATTTCTGGAATAAAGCCTGCCAAAATGTATGCTAATTATAAAACAAATGTACAAATGTTTCTTTAGTAGAGGGCAATTTTTCACACAACAAAAAATGATTTCAGGTTTATCCTTCAGGATCTACAAATAGCTGCATAAAGGATTTTATGACACTTTTGCAATAGTCATAGCTTCATAGTTACATACAGAATTGTAGCAGAATTGTTAAAAAGGTGAAACCTGGTGAGAATGATTAACCAATGAGCACAAATATGTACATATACACAAAAACAAATAAGTTTGAAAAGACATGAAAAATGTTTTTTCCCCAAAGGAGAAATTTGTATTCTATTCACTGTGGAGGTGGAAAACTAAACAATTGATGCAAAAGTTTGTATTCCCCATGGTTTCTCAGGGAAGGTCTGCCAACAATGCTAACAAAAGGATCGTAGCAGGCCAGAATATAACCATAAAACCTACAAATAAACTTGAAATTGGCATTGAAATTGATAAGCAAGTAGCAAGTGTAGAAGCTTACTAAAAGTATTACAAAATTAGCATAAGTGCAGGTCCATGTTGCATTTTGGTTCATGCCTACATTTGACTGAATATAATAATAAACTGTCTAAAGTAGTGTAGTTAAAGATATTTACTCTTAACTTTCAACTGACATATTTGTAGATCTGAGCATTCACAGAGTATAAAAATAGGTCTTTATTTTTTTTTTTGTTGCTGATATTAAATGAAAATATCTTGTCTGTCCAAATATTTGTACAATATTCTCAATATAAATTTATACTTTATTTAAAGAAGTTAATAGTGAATGGTGAAACAAAGAACATCCCAGCTGGCACTTTATTACTGAACAACCTTTCTGTTGATGCTGATAGCAGATTTTCTAAAAAAACAAATAGTATAAAAGATGAAGCCTTTATTTGTCACATATACATTACAGTACAGTGAAATTCTTTTCTTCGCATATCCCAGGTACAGTAGGAAGCTGGGGTCAGAGGGGAGGGTCAGCCATGGCACAGCACCTCTGCAGCAGACAGAGTCAAGGGCCTTGCTGAAGGGCCCAACATTTGCAACCTGGTGGAGCTAGGGCCCGAACGACCAACCTTCTGATCAGTAATCCACAGCCCCAACACCCAGAACTGCCTCTGGCCCTGGCAGAGGTTTAATACAGCTGAAGAAGTAAAGGGTGGGCTTGCAAGGGTAGCATTTTTAATTCATTGAATATCTTTTTTTTCTATCTTTCTAACATTTTTTACATGATAAACTCTTAATATAAATATCTAAATATCTTTTTAATACACTAAATATCTTATGCCATAATTTAATTGTCCTCAAATAGATTTTGTCACAAAATCTCTCTGCTGAGCTGGAAACTTTTGCACTCAAAAAAAACCCATACATCTTTCATATAAATGGACACAATAGGACCAGCAAAAGCTGAGCTTGAATCCCTGACCTCTTACAGCCAGGACAGTCCAGTGTCCATGCATGTATCCGGACAGATGGTGCTCACTGGGTAATATTAACTACATCATAAATGTGCAGGATCAACTTTTCTGTCCTTTCTTTCTGCTTCAGATTTTTTTTCCATTTACCAAGCAGAGCAAACATTTATACGGGTTTCTGACAAACCATTGGATGTGTCATTAATTAAGTGCCATTCCATCTAAGATTTAGCTCCAACATTACATCTGATACTATCAAGCAAAACTAATCTACAGGTACATGAACTGTGTAATTGATTTTAGTATACCCTTAACTACAGAATAGACAGGAGCCAGGGATAGAAAGACACTAGCTTTTGTGCTTGCTGTGTGTATAGTGAAGGAGGAGGAGAGAGACAGCTCTCTGACTGCTGAGTGTGTGGGTGAGGTGTTTGCTAATCAATTTGGTTAACACCTCTCGGTCCACACAGTCATCTTCTTCGATTGAGATATGGGCAGGTGGTGGCTTTATCCTTGTGTAGCTCAACATCTGATGTTTGTGTCTCGAAGTTAAGGAACTGATCTTCATAATGAGCCTGCAACACTGACTGAATTTTGTCTCAATTATAGCATTATCTACTTGGACTACAACATGCTGCATGCTTTTTTCCTAATCTTTTCCCACTATCCCTTCAGTCCTTATTAATAATTTCCATCTTGTATGGTCCCTCTCTGTTCTGACAATCTTCATTTCTGGAGTGATTTCAAATCCAAATTGATGTAATTGATGTAAATGAGAACTTTCTACATGGGAACAAAGTGTTTCTGTTTGTAAAGCCAAGACATTTGAGGAAAATCCAACAAAGGTCCAGAGAACTGTCAAGACCCGAAAAGGCTTGCCAGACAGGCCTCACAGGCAGCCATGCCATCTGGTTCCGGCTATTGCCACAATTTTTCTTTTTAAATATCACCAAATGCAGGAAACTCTGATTCTTTGGGTCAGTTTCACTGTTTCTTTCTTTTTCTTTTTCTTTTCTTTTTTACAGAAATTGAGTTATAATGCAAACTGGCTTATGTAGTTCCTTTGGGTTGCTTTTGATAACTGTGTGCTATGTAGATTGGCACTCTTTGTATTTTTTTTCTAAAAGTATATATATATATATATATATATATATATATATATATATATATATATACTGTATATCACAGTTGTCTGAGGTACTTGTTTTCAGAATGTAGAGATGCTGCATTTAAGTAGTCATTAGTATACATTTTCTTTGTTGATGAGATCATTATGTCTAAAGTTTATCTTACCGTTCATGAGGCTGATAAAGGTTTCAAAACAAAGGCACAGAAAGATCAGATGAGCTGGGCTGTGATGTGGACCAGGAGCTGGGCTATGGACCAATATGTCCCAGAGAAACCAATATCAGTTGAGAAACTCAGCAGAGAGACTTCGCACGCAGCGTGCTGAGCGGAATTTGAGTTCGTGGTAGCACTGCACAAAACTGTGGTAGATAAAGGTAATTGGGAGAGCCAGGAGCACAATGCCACTCACAACACACACACCACCCAGCACGCGGCCCGGCATTGTGATGGGATACATGTCTCCATAGCCTACGGTGGTCATGGAGATAATAACCCACCAGCACGCTGCCGGGATGCTGGCGTAGTCCTCATTGCTGCTTTCCAGGTCCAGCCCGTGCTCCAGGAGCTGAGCAAGAGCACTGAAGATGGCCATGGCAACACACACAAACACCAGCAGCATGACCATCTCGCGGTAGCAGCGACGCAGCGTTAGCCCCAGAGTCTGCAGACCAAGGAAGTGGCGTGCCAACTTAATTAACCAGAAGATGCGCATCATCCTGAGCACACGCAGTGTGACTCCTGCTCTTTGAAGCTGCGGGTTTTCCCCAGTCAAGGCTGTCATGGCCACTGATACATAGTAAGGTGTTATAGCCAGGAGGTCGATGATGTTCAGAGGCCGACGAACAAACTCACATTTGTCCCGTGAGACAATAAAACGCACTATGCACTCAGCGGTAAACCAGCCAATGCATACCGCTTCAATGATCCTGGCAGAGACAAAAAGAGAGAGAGAGAGAGAGAGAGAGAGAGAGAGAGAGAGTGAGCAAACAGCACTGGTTACAACTCATGCTAATAGCACTACTGTCTGCTCTTTGACAGGTGATTTAGGCTTATGTCTAAATTACAGCATTTAAAATGCAACCATGCAATCTGGGGATCATAAGCTTAATTATCATCATGCAGATAATGAGTGTCTTCTGGACGTAAATAGCTACACAGATGAAAAGCTTGATGCTGCTCAAAGGTTAGATTACAGTAAAATATACAGTACATCATGCTGCAGTATATTTTATTGTTGCTATGAATTACAGACTTTCAAATTTAATGATTTTACAAGTTTCCCTGGACTGACATGTACATGAAAACATGCTGCAGTATGAACACATCAACATCAAGCTTAAGTGTGAAATGGGAAAGTTTAGTAATGATGCACTTAAATAAACCACATTTCTTTCTGCTCACAAATGCCAGAGAATCAAAGAACCAGTACAGAGGACAGGACAGTAAAGTCTTTCTCTAAGCATATGTAAAACTAAGAGGTACAATAATTGCAGAAAAACCCACTAGGGTTGTATCCTTAAAGGTAATTTATGCCTCAGGTAATAAAAGTACTGTACTTTTAAAATGCATGCCATGTTCATAATTACACTAGTGCACTAAATTTATGCCAAATTAAAAGCACATCCATCCCACTGCCATAACCGGCAATTGTACAGTTGACCATTTAATATGTTAGGATCAGTATACTGTTCACATTCTCTTGAAAACATGATGGCTACCATCTCTGGCATTTCTGGCATCAATCATATGCACATGCATTACAAACCTGAACACATTTAAATGTATCTCCTGTAAGTGTCTCATAAACACAGAGTGACACATATCTGACCTCGTGATACTGAAGGACATGGAATCAAGAATGCACAGGATATAAGCATGAGGACACACAAACTGTCCAAACAGACCAGGAGAAAAGGGACAAATGCCAGTAAACATACAGGCTGGAAACAATGAGGGAGAAACATTAGTCAGTGAAAGAGAGTAACATGGCTCATTTGCTTCTTGGACAATCTGTCAACTCAATTAAAGAAGGACGATTTTTTTCTACACTGCTCATTACACTTGGAGGCATAAATATCAAGACATAAAAATGCACCATCAGAGCACTGAGCATTTTTATTGGATGCAAAGAAAAATAAAACAGCTATAGGCAGCTGCTTTGCAGAGAGAGAGAGTGAGAGTGAGTGTGAGAGAGAGAGAGACTAAATATGCATAAATTAAAAGTCGGAAAGATTTTGGACCTAAGTTACACTGCAGTGCAGGATGATCAATAAAATACAACATAAAATATAAATCAAGCCTGGTAAGAAAAAATAAATCAAGACTCTCATGTGCACAAGGATTTATGTTGTTTTGATTTATGGATTCAGTCTTTCATTAATCATTCTGTCAGGGTGTTTTTTTTTTTCAGAGAAATTAGTAATAAGGGAAGAAATATGTTAATAATCATGCTGTAGTACGGAATAAATAAGACAGAAACAGAAGCACAACAATATTAAAAGATTGGTAGTGATTATGTGATAAATTACTGCCTAAATAGAAGACATAAATGAATAAAGATATGTATTTGGTTTTCAATTTTAATAAGAATTGCTTTCTGTTGATGTGAAAACTCATCTGAGCAAAAGAAAAAACAAAACAAAACAATTGCTAATTTTTATTTGCATCCAATGCATATAACATGTGTAATACTTGTATTATAGTTGAAGGTCTCTGGTGTTTAGCATGCTCCTGTGATGCCACATGTCTTCCTGCATTCATATATATTTTTGAACAGTACCTCATTACTGCTTCTCTATTTGTACTACACTATACATATATATAGGGAGCCTTTTCGCATTGAACACCTGACTGATTTTCCTCGATTATTATCTTAGCTCCGCACGCAAGATTTTTAGCGCCGCCTATTGGACAATAAGGACACCCCTATTTCAGACCTGTCTCAGCCTGGTTTGCAGCCTTCAAAACTGATGTAAAAAGGATTTTATTGCAACTTTTTATTCTGTGCAAAATATTAAAACCGCAAGTTCAACTATATAGCCTATATAACTGCAGGATAAATAAATGAATAAATGTAGTTTTAGGATGATTGAACCAAGAATATATTTTAAGATTATTTCTAACCATTATTGTAATATTTAGTAAACTCATAATTTAGTCTATGCAGAATGTAGTGGGAAAATGTTGTATAGTGCTTAAGGAAGACAAACAGAATGAAAATGACAGTCAAACAGAAAGCGTCACAATTTGGGAACAACGTGGACACAGAGACAAGACATTCGGAAATATCCCACAAGACCAGTGCAAGTGTGTAATAACGCTTTACTTTATCAATGCACTTGATAAGGATTTACCACTTTACTATTGCTGACGTTTGAATTACGAACACCACATGTTCACTCCAAATCAGCGCCCTGTGTTTTACCTGTGCTCCTCTACTGTGTTGTTCTTTGCAGTGTCCCAGTCGGGCAGGGTGCTGGCACATAGGATGACCATTGAGATGATGACAAAAATCACGGAGACCGAGGCGAGGATCTGCGCGGCCACGGACGACGCGGGCTCTTCGAAGGTCCTCCGCATGCGCTCGAGCCATCCCGGGTTTGCGCGCTCCGCGCACGAGCCCCTCGCGTCGGACTCTTCGTCGCCCGCTCGAGACTCTTCATCGGCTCTACCGTCCTCCTCCGAGAAGTACGTGTACGTGTCGGACATGCGATCATCCAGGCGTCTCTGACAGCAAAACTCCAGATGCGAGCTCTCCAATCCCCAGTATACCATCTCGTTGTAGAAGGAGAGCTCGCACATCCGCGGCACGAAGCGCAGCTTCCCCGAGCGCACGTACAGCATGATGAACACGAACGCCTCGGAGTGACGGTCAAAAAAGAACTCGTTCCGTTCCGGGTCGTAGTCATCGCACACCTCCAGCACTTCCTTCTCCGACGAGCAGCTGTGTAAGCGGCTTACTCTGCGGAGTGGGAAATCCTTGATCACCTCTCGGGTGAACGCGTATTTGGTGCCGCCGACGTTTAAGATGCATATATTCTTGCCGAACTTCATCTCGGCGTGGCTACAGACGTTCAGGTAAAAAAAAGCAGAAGCCGCGCAAAACCGTGGTCTTTTGGATAAGCATTGCAATGCTGCATGTACTTTTGGCAGGATCGTTTCAGAAAAGGACAAGAAAAGAAAAAAGAACAGAGTTGCACAGCTTTTGTGTGGAGTCTCGGGATTTTTAGGCGTAGTAGCTGTGTGCTCTGTTCGTAGCCTATTTCTCCCATCCCATCCTAACTCCATCTCTCTCTCTCTCTCCCTGTCTCTCTCGTCACTCCTTCAGCGGCTCTCGGTTCCCGTTACGCATATTTTACGCACCAGGGGGAAGGGACCTTTCCGGCAGTTCAAGCGTGACAAATGAATCAGGTGCTTTTTCTAATACTGCCAACTGTGTATTTAATCACACAGAACATGTTTGGTTTTGTTTGTCGATTTCTAATAAGCGTTTACACAGCAGTTTATTATTAGAGCGGCAAAAAAGCCCAGGGTTAAATTAACATACACTGTGTTCATAAAAGTCCAGCAGGAAATTAATGAACAGAAGGTTTCATTCAGTAACTATGTATGTATTGATTCATGAGTGTGTGCCTTTTGTGTGCCACAAACTAAGAAAATTAGTTCCTTCCCTAGATGACACTGAGCAAAGTGAATTTAAGGGAAACTAATTGTGGGGTTTGTAAAGAACCCTTAAGAAAAACCTTCCCCCTAAATATGCCCCTAAGTAAAATAGATTAAAAGAAATCTCTGTTTCAGTTCAGATTATTCAGTTCATATTTCAGGATACACTCAGTAGCCACTTTATTAAGAATACCTACAAATCTGTGGACAGCTTGTCACCTCCTCTCTACCTCCCATCAAAAAAGTACAGTGGTGTGTCAGTTAAGTGGTTGGTCCTACTGACTAGGAAGGTCAAATCCGAGCATTGTCCATCTCCCATTGTTGGATCCTTGAACAAGACCCTTTCTGTCAACTGTTCGTTGTCTCAATTTTAAGTTGCCTTGGATAATCTACATGTATACCCTGAATTTGGTGCTAACCTATTGCAGGGTGCAAGTGCACCCACACTCACACATGTATTCATAAGCTGCAGGCATTTAGGAAAATGCCATTTAATCACATGCAAAAAAAAAAAAAAACTGGAGGTGAGAGTCAAACCTCCAACACTGAGTGGAAAGTTCAAACATGACACTGCCATGGTACTGGTCGCTTAAGCAAGGTCTTAAACCCTCAACTGCTGAGGCATATAAATGAGGGAAAAAAAATGTAAGTTGATCTGATTAAAGACTGCTGCCAAATGCCATAAATCTTATGTAATTTCAGGTGGTGTATATTTTCTCAGCATCTATACCAGTGACTGGTAGTGATATAACCAGTTCAGTATTTCACTCATAAGAAAATCACTCATACTAAATAAACCCATACAAGATTTTACTTCCAACTGTACTCTATTTCCCTGTGTCTGTGAAGATCCCCTGTCATGCAGGTGAGGTTACCTGCAAGTAACTCTGTTTCCCTATTAGAAAGACTTCTAAGTAGAACCCTTCTCGTATGCTAGACCTATATTATCAAACTAATCCTTAAATAACTTTCTGCTGTTTGGGTTCTTTGGTTGCACTGTAAGAAACCGTGCAACCAAAACTATCCAGCTGGTTTTGGTCAGAAACAGATGGACAAAGTGACAGATGGTGATGAAAACAAATTGGGCATGTACTGTAAATGGTTTAAAGACTGTCCAAGAGGGTAGGGGCTCACCCAGCATCTGGGCTAATTAACCTGAGAAATGTGGTATGCTTACCTGAGGAAGAGATAATACAGAAAAAAAGCACGTCAAGTGGGGGAAAAAAGGTTCACCTGTATTACCAGTATAGAGTGTAAAATTTTGTGCTCTCCCTTTGTTCCCTTCCCTTGTGCACTCCTCCTCCCTTTCACCATTAAATTACTGTATTGTGTGTGTGTGTGTGTCTCAGTGAGAGAGAGTGTGTCGAGAAAGGGGCTCCCCACTAACAAAAAAGAAACCCAAACGAGGGAGAGAAATTTCAAGCTTATATCGCGGTTTATCCCCTTTCTACAAGAGCCTGTAACCTTTCAATAACTTATTATTATCACATATTTTTATTCTCTTATTTATTATCTTTTTTTAGTTTATGGTTTGTTTTTTTACCACTCCGGGAGGGCAGAAATGGCGGCCAACATGTACCGGGTCGGAGGTAGGCTATTACAATCCGGATTTCGGATTTCTTGATAGCCGAAGGACTTATGAGTTGTATTTCTGACTTTTAACAGGTATACGATTGACTTTTCAAAACAAACGAAGACACTGAAATTGAGCTGTAATTAAATGTATTGCAAATGATTTGGGATGTATGTGAGGCCTTTAGCCGCACTAGCAAAAGAATGCTAGTGTTACTCGTAGCTAGCTATCATAAACACATCATCAGCTAATCTAGCTAGCTAACGCTATTAAAGGTGCAGGAACGGGCCAAATTAACTGCGTTTGTTGTACGTTTACTTTTGAGGGTGTAACGGGTTTTCTTTGAGGGATTGACTGTAAAGAATGTTAGGCAGGTATATTTCTTAAAAACGTTCACTACTTTGCATATTAGTTACGGGTTCTAACGGCGTGCTAGCTAACTAGCATTTTAAAGCTTAGTTTATCGCTATCATTAACTACCGAGCAGACGTATCGGTTTTATTCTCACTGAGCAAAATTAATCTAAACAGCCACAAGGCGACTGTTATAACTTTGCATTTGTCCAGCATGAACTCATTTATCGACCTCATCCCAGTCTTGATATTTCTATCCTTATTGTTAATACAATTAGCCAGACACGGCAGTGATTAGCTGTGGCGTGCCGGTGAATACGACATTGTTACATGGCGGCGTTAAACCGTGGCAAAAATTTAACGCCAGAAGACAGCCGTAATATTTGTGTAATGCATCTCCCTAAAAGTGGATGACATTTAATGTTTGTGGTTGAATCTATTTTACAAGCACTTGTGAAATTCGCTCAATAAAATACCAACGCTATTAAGTAAATCCAGTGCTTTCGGTTTATCCCAGTGTATCGGAATGAGAAATGCATGTCTGGGCTTTTTAACCTCGGGGCCTTTCCAGTCTTACACATAGTGCACTGGTCGCTAACACCTCCGTGCTTGCACACACACAATACTCCTCGCAAAAGTGCATTAATGCATTTATCACCAGGACTTGTGTGCAACCGTGTTAAGTAGGGATGGGAATCACCAGTCACCTCCCGATACGATATTATCATGATATCTCAGTGCCGATTCGATTTGTATTGCTATTCATTAAGTATCACAATTTTATAAATAACCCTATGTGATATTACATTTTCACCTAGATTTCGTTACAATTTAAAACTTTTTACAAAATGTTAATAAAACCAAGAGGAAACAATACAAATTTCAGATACAAGAATTTAACAGATATATATTTCTAAACAAACCTTGCAAATAATTCACTCCTACACACGGGTTTGGGAATGTGTCAATAGTTTAGTGTACCTCCTTTTAGGATTCTAAAGGAATGGCGACGGTTTAAAATTAATTTGCGCTCGTGGAGTTGTGAGACTGCTGTAAGTGCGTGTAATGAACAGGTTTGAGAGTAATTCACTCAGTTTGGAGGAAAAGGCAGATAGGAGGCTTTTAACACGTACGATTTCTGATAATGCAACACCATAAAATGTGTTCTGTTGCGCAACTCGGATGCTTGTGCACTTGGTTCAGAATCTTTAATATCTGAGGCTGATTGGCAAATCGCCCGTCACGGCCAATCAAACTGAAAACCGGCCAATTCTGGTTACTGGCTGATCGACTGGTTCAGCTCTAAAAGCAGATTTGAAAGCTCCTTTAAAAAAAATAGATTTTGGAGATATGTGAATTGCCACACAAAAGTATCGCGATTGATGACTGAATTGATAATTTATCTATTTTTTCTTCCTCTCCCACCTCCCATCTCTAGTGTCAAGTGATACAGGAGTCATGTTTTGGTTGTGGTTTAACAGTTTGGCTTAACATCTCTATTAAGAGATGTGAGGCTGTAGTCTACAGGAGATCATTAGTAAATTTTCTGGTGCAGTGTTATGATAAAAATGCATGTGGTGATGTCTTGAGCAACGTGCATGTGTGAATATAAGCCACAAGTCTTAAAGTATGTTTTGCATCTGTACAACAGGAGTTTGCAGAGTAATGGTTTGTTTAGAGTTAGTTCTCAGTAATGGGAAATTCTACAATCTTAGTCATGAGTCTTCAGATACCCACAATACTAGTTACACTACATGGACAAAAAAAAGGATGCAGACATCTTACCAAGACACCCATTTGTACAGGATGTCTTTAAATGCCGCAGCATTACAATTTCCTTTCGCTAGAACTAATGGCTTTTAGCCTAACCCTATTCCAGCATGACAACGCCCTGTGTACAATACAGATTCAGTAAAGACATGTTTCGTCAAGGTTAGAAAGGAACTAAGTTGAGTGGTTCCGACCTCAACCGCCACTAAACTTGATGAACAGGAATGCCATCTGCACCCCAGACCTAGTGATGTTCCTGACCTTAATAATGCTCTTGTGGCTAAAGAAACAAATTCTCACAGCCATGCTGCAAAATCTCATGGAAAGCCTTACCTGAAAACTGGAACTTGTTATAACAACAAAAGCGGCCTTTGGAATGGGATTTTCAAAAAGCACAAATAGGTGTGATTTGTCAGGTGTCCACAAACATTTGTACATATAGTGTGAAAAAATCCTACGAAAATGAATAAGTGATTATATATATTTTTAAATAGTGTTGAATTATTAGATGGAAACATAATACTATATAATAAACATGTAAATAATAATAATAATAAATCACAAGTTGTTCTTAATGTGTGCAGCTGTTTCGAATGATAAAAGAAAAGGGGCTTAGATGTCTAGTACTGTGTCATCGCATCAGATATGATCATTTTGATTACAATGAACCCTTAAAATTGGAGTCTTGGAGTATTAAGTAATGATTTAAAAAATGGTTTGTATGTCACATGAGTTTGTGTAATTGAGTGACAGGATGTATGTTAATATTCTGCATAACATTTTCTAGCGGACTTTCCTTTAAGTACTTGCTAATTTCGTCACACAAGCCATACACAAGTCACAAATGAATGAAATGCCATGTTTCTTGTTGCAGATTATGTCTTTTTTGAGAACTCATCAAGCAATCCTTATCTGATCCGGAGAATAGAGGAGCTGAACAAGGTAAAGTTTGGATGCATGAGACACAGTGGTGCATTGTTGGAGACTAAAATCACAACAGTAGTAATGAAATGTAAAATACACATTTTAGTGTTTTCCCTGCTCCCTGCACACCTGGTTTAACAAAGGAACTAATTAACTGTCTTTTTCTTAATTGAAGTGGGATTAGAGCAAATAAAAGTCCTGTTTTTTCACTTGGTAAGCAGCAAAAATCAAATAACTTTTATGACTTGATTATTTTTTTTCTCTCTGGTCCACACATGCCTGTTTTAAAATGGGAATCAAAGCATGCTAATCCAGTACTGAATTCCTCTAAAGTATCGCAACATATTTATTTGCTCTGGTTAGTTTTCGTGCTTAAGGACACAATTTTAAAAGGGTTGGATTCAGACTAATTGTGTTGGCCATGTTGTGGTTCCTGTTATATAAGAAACATGATGTTCCTGTACCAAACTATACATATACACACAAGCACATAATTATATCTTTCAATATCTGTTCGTGTTTGTTTCTGATGCAGGCCGTAATGTAATATTTGGTGACAGGTGTTAAATGTGGTGTTCCCGTGACAACTAAAAAGGTTAAAGTGATGCACACCTGTGCCATCTGTAGCTGCTTGTCAGCAATAGAATTATTCGTCTCAATCAAATTCTATCTTGATATATTTCAATAAATCACAGCAGCTGTGAAATAGTAAAACAGCGATGCCCAGGTTACACAGCCTGGAGAAACATTACATGGAGCTCTCTTTAATGCTACTTTTATTTATTGTAATTTAAAGAGATGTCTGTTAGTAAGTAAATAAAAATTTAATTTTCAACACTGATCAGAGAGAAATGTTTTTTCCCCCCTTCATTCAGAGTGTTCATTTATATTAATAAGAGTAATAAGTTATTGATAATGATCTAAAGTGTCTGCAGCCAGTCCATTATATTTTGATGTGACTTTTAATGTTATAAAAAATAAGCATAACACTTATCCGGCATATTTAATGCGATGACAATGCAGACTGCTATTTCGCTTGATGGCTGATTATACCGTGGCTAGAAGACAGTGCCAGGGGTGAGCAAGTGCACCGATAAAACAAAATAGCCATTAATTGTGCTGTTGTCTCATGGGAAATCAAAAGTGTGAAAAACCGGATACACAACACCAGTCTTTTTGTAATGACCCGAATTTCTGCAAAGTGTTGTCACACTGCAGAAATGACCAAGAGTGGACTGGTTTAAAGTTAGCATTATTACAGTCATTAAAAGTTCATCTGTTTTACTGTGTTTACAATCTTACTGCGACTGTAGAGAGTCCTTAAATGGATTGTTCATTAAAGCCTGCTGAATAAACTGGCAGCATGGCTTATCAGTCAACTTTATTAACGAATAGCATCCCGGTGCCTGTACTGAGGCCTGTACTGAACAGTTTTACAAGCCTTGTGTATTTTTTTGTTTCTGTTCCTGTCTTCTTTAAGCAATGTGTGGTTCACATGTGAAACCGTAAGTCACCATCGATCATGCGTGTCACTGCTTTCAGACAGCGAGCGGCAATGTGGAGGCGAAGGTGGTATGTTTCTACAGGAGAAGGGACATCTCACAGAGCCTCATCCAGCTGGCAGACAAGCATGCGAGTGAGTGAGGTTGTGAGAGACTGAGTGCTGTTTTGTGTTGGTGGTTGAAAATGTGTTTTAATGAGGCCATGTTTTACTAAAAACAAAAGCCGTCCATGCATATCCTGTGTGTGTGTGTGTGTGTGTGTGTGTGTGTGTGTGTGTGTGTGTGTGTGTGTGTGTGTGTGTGTGAGTGTATATATTTGTGTATGCGTGTGTCCCTTTTCATAACATGCCAGGATGCGTGTCATATCCCTGTGTGTCAGCAGGGGTCTTGTGATCTTTATAGAGTTGCAAATTCCTTACAGTCCTAATTGTATGGTGGGCCTTTCTAATCCAGTGTGGCTTAGAGATGCTTAACTAATTGATATTGACAGGCCAGTGTGACGGTTTGCCAGCTTCAAGAATGTTAATTAAAATGTTTTGCTGGTGAATAAGGATGCATTAAGTATTATTCATTAATCATTATAGACATTATGGACTTTTCAATGCTAATATTACAAAATCTTGCCATATGGATATGAGCATGTTAACAAACATTTTATTATTGTTCTATAAACACTTAGTCTGTTCTCAGAAGAAAACGGGTGCTTTGGGTTCTCAGTTTCGATGGGTACTTTGATAAATCATGGACATGTTTTTATATGATATGGTCAAAATTATGCCAGACTGTAAAAATAGCACATCAATGAGTCCCTGGTGTAGCAGTAGCATAATTGCAGTATGTTACTTTTTCGGAAGGAGGTTACCCCTGTCTTTTTTTTTCTGGAAGACCTCACTCACCAGCACTAAGAAATGATGCTGGCAGCAATTAAACTAAAAGAATAGGGAAATTGGCCAAGGCTGAAATGCTTTTTTTTCCCTAATACCTTTTGTAGTGCTTTTTCCTCCAGTCAGTTTGATTCATGTCCCAATGCAGTGCTATTATCACTAGTGTCTTGTCTTCCATTTCGCCATCTGATGGTTTGTGTAATAACGATAATGAATAATATGTTGGAACAATTTCTTAGTACTTAGGAAAAAAAAAAATTTTTTCAGATCATTTCACTTTCCAAATGGATTGCTGGACTTGATAAATGAGCATAATTTTTTTTTTTTCTATTAACCTGGCAGAAAGTTTTTTGAAACATTTGGACCTCATCCCTCATAAGTCACTGTCCTTTGTTTGTTCTGCATGAATATTGTTTATTCAGGCGTTTGTTTTGCCTAGACCTGCGTAGTATTCAGTGCAGTGGTTAATCTTGAAAGATTGTGTTTTGTGTATGTGTGGTACTGCATTTCTGGTGAATTTTGTGAATGTCTCTTGCAGCACTTGGCTTGTTCTAATGCTCTTTGTGTGTGTGCTTGTATGCATTTTTGTGTGTGTGTGTGTGTGAGCAGAAGACTTGGAGGAAGAGAAGGAAACACCTACAGAGCCAGAGCTTAGTGAGAAGCAGAAGCACCAGCTCCGACACAGAGAACTTTTTCTGTCTCGCCAGTACGAATCTCTCCCCGCCACACACATCAGGTAAACACATGCAGGCTTTCTTCCAGAAACTACATGCACAGTCAGCATAAAGGGGTTCCTGCGACGTAGATCAGGTTTCTGCGGGTGCTGTCTGTGGACTCTTAAATAGATGTCTGTTTTTACATTAGGGGCAGTGTCACATTTTCAGTCACACAGTTTCTAGGAAATGGAAAGCAAAAAAGAGATAAAGGTGTTGACAGCACAGCCATAAATGTCTGAAGGGTTTTTTTATTCATCTGTATCAAGAGACTTGTGTAAATTCAAGACTCCTTCTATTCAAGTAGAGTTTAAACCCATGTTTTTATCAGTCACAGAATTATGAATGCTTTTAAATTGCTAATTTCTAAGGGAATTTTAAATCACCTCAATGGACACATTGAAACTGATGACTGAACACTAGGGTAGGTGGCATGTTGAGGGTTTTTTAAAGCACCTTTATAGTGTGATGTATAAGCTAATGGGCTTGAAAAAGGCTAATGTCTTGCACATATCAGCACTTGAACCTGTCAAGAATCTTGTGACAATTTTTTTTTTTTACTTTAATTGAGCTTGGAATGGTTAGCTAATGACTGCAGTTACACACATGTCTGGTTTAGTCCAATCTAATCGATCATTCCAACTGCGTAAGAGCCTTTCTGGATGTGCCCTCAGTCTGGTCCCAGTACTACCAGGAGCACTCCATAGCAGCAGTTTTGTCCATGTGTCATTGTACATGCTCAGTATTTGCTCCCTTATTCTGCTTAGTCGACTGTGTAGTCGTGTCGTCTTGGCAGAGTATGAAGTAGTATTATATTTTCAAGACATGTTTTATATTTCAAGGAATGACTGCAGAATGTTTCGGACACTAAAAACCTTGTATTAAAGGAATGGCCTGCACAAGGACACCTTAAACTATTGTCTTCATTGTGCAATACAATTTTAATGTCCATTATGACGAGTTTAATTTACAATCATGTGCCATATACGAATACACGCACTTATGCATATACATACATGCTCATATATATACACACGCAGACGTGTGTGTGACTGGCTTTTCTCATCCAAAGCTTTTCATTGGACTTTTTGCCCCTTATTAACATGCATATAACACTGAACTGAACTGAACAGAAGTCTGTTTGGCATTCTGTTGGCATAGTTTTGCTTGACATGTTGCCTGGCTAATTAGCACAGTTATAAGCAAACGCCAATTGTGCTATGCATGCTCCAGAGTAAATTTATTTCCTATGAATATTCACCAGTACAGAACATCGATCTTCTTCTGGCATTAATGCTCTTGTTTCTGCACCAGACTTATTTAAGCAATTAGCAAAGGGAACGTTGTCATGTGACTTATGGACACGTTCTACACCCTTTCGCTTGAAGATTTTCATTCATTCATCATCTATACCGCTTATCCTGTATACAGGGTCGCGGGGGTCTGAAGGGTGCACACGCATGTCTTTGGACTGTGGGAAGAAACCGGAGTACCCGGAGGAACACACACTCACACGCACATACACACCCACAAATCCAAGTCAGGAATCGAATCCTCGACCCTGGAGGTTCAAGACAACAATGCTAACCACTATGCCATCGTGCCGCCTCGAAAATGAAACTAAACCATGGGGAAATCCGATAGACATTACAAACTGGTCTGTGTTCTAAAAAGAATCTTGGTGCATTCTCAAACCTTTTTTCCCCATTTTTAAAAATTTTTTTTTTAGATATTTCCCTTTATTCTTTTGATGTAGTTACCTGGATAATTGTATAATTGTTAGGATTGCACCAGTACCACAGCTGTTCATGATATAATCGGGTCTGTACATTATCAGTTGAGTATTAGGAAAATCCATCAACAGTGGAATCAGTCTAGTTTTATGATTCAAAATGAATTATTTTCATTATGAATAAACTATTATTATATTCATCATTCAGAAAAGGTAGTTATGTAATATTTAATTTACAGTAAATTAAGTTTATAATACTGACAAAAACCTGACAACCTATAAGACGTTTCCTGATCTTTCATGTACAATTGAAAAACCTATTAAGATTTTGACTTTCTTATTTCGTCAACCGTGTAATAATTCGAAAAAATGTCAGAAGGTGAGCTGCATTGGTAGCATTCAGACAAGCAAATGTTTTGTCATCCACTATTGACTCATGTACAACCACACCTATTATTTGTTTTGTTCTCTTCAGAGAGAGATGACAGATTCAGCATTAAGTCATACGCCACTTCCAAGTCCAATACAGATCTCATAATGCCTGCTGTTATCTGACTCTTGGGTTCACTCATTTAAAATGAGTTCCCACTTGGAACCGGTTGTGGCACTTCTCTGTATTTCACACTCACCCTGTTTTAGGTGAAGAATGAAATCCTATGTTATTGCTCCCGTGTACTTTGAAAAAGCATGCTCCTTTTCATCCTCCTACCAGATCTAATTTTTCCTCCGTGTTACCCTTTCCCACCTCACCTCGCATTCCTCATCTTTTCACACTTTCTTTTCATTCACACTTTTTTCCCTGTAATCTTGCACTTCATGTCGCTTCCTCCTCCCCCCGCTGCGCCAAGGTGCTTGTGTGCAGGGCTTGCCTTGTGTATGTGTGCATGTATGTGTATATGCGTGTCTAATTCTGAAAGCTGCTTTGTGTCTGCTTGTTTTTCCAGAGGGAAGTGCAGCGTGGCCCTCCTGAATGAGACTGAATCAGTACTCTCCTATCTGGACAAAGAGGTACCCGAGTCCCGGCTTTCACAGCGGCTGTTTTATGGTGCAAATCATAAAGAAATAATCCAACATAGTAATAATTCAAACTATCCTGTTTCTGCAATTTGTATATAATTTGTGTGATACATGCAGATATATTTTTCAACATGTTCAGGGAATTTATGCATGATTCTAAGAGATCTTTTTTAGCATGAGGAAGATAAGTGACAAAGCCTTTCTAAAGCTGATCTTTGTAGATTTATTCAACTTTTCAAACTGAGGCTTTTCAGCACTGTTCCACATCAGTGTTCATTGTAATTGCTTGCAAATTTTAAAGGAGTTTGTGGTATTTATGCATGATTAAACTACCAAAGAATAGTAAGAAACAAACTATATATTTTTTCCATTTTAAATTTGTTGTCCCTTCTCTGAAAGGATTAGTCTTTGCTTTTATTTTGCATTCTGCAAGCATATCTTTTGATCCGAACAGCTGCACACTTTATACTATAGCTAATAACTAATACTTAAGTCAGTTCACAATAATTATGAAAAAAAATTATGAACTGTGGTGATCAGCCATACTCTATATGTTGGGTAGATGGAGAATACTTAATGTCGACTCAAGAAGTATTTCCTTGCCTCTATAGCCTCTGGCTTGCACGTTAGGAATGTAAATCTATCATCTGGAGTTCTGTGAAGATGTGATTTTTAAAAAAAGCAATCATGTTTATGTCCCTCTTGTTTACAGGATGCCTTTTTTTATTCCTTGGTGTACGACCCAACACAGAAGACGCTGCTGGCAGACAAAGGGGAGATCCGTGTGGGTCCTCGCTTTCAGGCTGACGTCCCTGAGATGCTCCAAGAAGGTGATCAGAGTACACTCTGACACATTGACAAATCCAGTTTGCAGATTTATTATTGTACGTTTTTCGCTTAATTTTGAAGCAGAGATCTTTTTCTTTTTCATGCTTGCAGTTTAGTTCCTTTCTTCACATATGCCAGCTTAAGACTCGTAAGGTTGGCGCACAATGAGCTATGATTCAATGCTTCTGCAGCAGAGAGCGTTAAAAGCTTTGCCTAAGGGCTTAACAGAGGCGCCGTGGTGGTGCTAGGGCTTGAACCCTTGACATACTGATCAGTAGCCTAGACCACCAAGCCATCACGTTCTTCACCTTCTGTGCCACTATCCTTTATTCAGTTTTTTGGACTTCATCTGCCTCCACCCGGATTACAGTCAGACTCTGTAAATAAGATTGAGTAAGGCTGGGTAGTAAAACTTTTCTCTTGACACTGACTGGAAGAGTTTAAATTATGGTGCTTAGTATTTTCAGAGTATCAGGACAAGTTTCATTAGTGACTTCTGGTGCATTACAAAAGGAACAGTGTAGATTACTATATCAGCACTTACAATTAGTCAAGTGTGAAATTGCTCTTCTATCAATCTCATTGACTTCGCTTTGCCACTTGCACTGTTTCACTGTTTATATTCCCAGTTGCCAAAATCTTAACTCAAAGATCTCCCTGTTCTCTTGGTACATTTGCATACAAATGAACAGTGTTTTGGATGTCGATGTGGAAGACTATTCTGAAGACAAAACGTGTTGTACACATCATTTCTACTGAGAGAAAGCAGAACGGCACAACAAACATTTATTAATATAGTTATTTTTGCTTTCATTTGTTTTTATAGTCCATGCAGTAGACACTTTCAGTAATACAGTGGTTTCTAGACTAAATACTTTGTAAATAAGTGTCCGTAATACTGATTAGAGAAGAAATGATTAATCGGCCTGTGACTGGAATTGGCTAGTTTTCATCCATTTCAATCTTCAGCCATGAACAACGATCACCCGGTCAGACTCCAATATAACCAGTTCAGTGCCAGTACCAGTTTTGCTCTTGTTTCATATTAATTGGTAAATCCTCGATGTAAATGGTTAAAGACTGCATTATGGTGTTTAATGCTGTGTATGATGATGTGTAATGCCAACAATAATGAAAATATATAGAATGAAGAAATGTTATGTTTATTGCTAAAAGAACTGACCCACATGCCGCTATTTTTCAAGTTGTATTTCTGATTCAGATGCTTGGGTATGTATGGATTGTAGGCATGTGTAATACAGGATGACCCAGAAGTCTGGATCTGTAGGAAAATTATATGTCTAAAATGTGAATGCCTGTAAATAATCAAATTCATGGTGTGTGGTATTTATGTATATATTGAACACAAGAAAGTTTATTTCTTAATTTATCAGAAGTAACGTTGCATATGGAGATGATCTCCAACTTTAGTGTAAAGATTGTTCTTTGTAGATTCTGATACTGGTAGACTACTGACTTGAGATGACCCCCAGGAAAAGAAAAGTCACTGGTGGTCTTCAGATTAAACAAGTTTAAAATTTATTTTGCAGTTATGCTGTTTCAGATTATTAAAGTGCCACTGATTTAATAAATCACTTCACCAAACAAAAAACTTTTTGCTATACTGAATAGTTCTGGACGTGTTAGGAATGTAGTTATATTACAATACACCATATTATGATATTTGTAATATCAGTAAATATTTGATAATTTGAAGCCCTCACCAGTCTCTTTTACAGAAAAACAAGCCTTTATATGTAATGACTCGTGGAATTACTTGAATGGAACTGTCCTCTTTTATCCAGGGGAAGCAGATGACCGGGACCAGTCCAAGCTGGAGGTGAAGATGTGGGACCCAGAATGTCCACTGACCAATAAGCAGATAGACCAGTTCCTAGTGGTGGCTCGGTATGTGTTCTGGCTCAGTAACAAGATGCATCCTTTTGCTTAAAGAATCAATGCCAGCAAATATTGGTCGTCGTGACCACTGCAAAAAACTGTGCTTTAAAATAATTTTAACATAGAATCATAGTCAATATGTTTGTCATTATTCTGCCTCCCTTCAAAAAAAAAGTTTCAAGGTCATTCATTAAGACATGTGCTTTGATGTAGAATGGTTTGTTTATAAACAGAGACGCTACTGATTTATAATAATGACGGTAATTAGATTGTGTCTGGTGTAATGTTTTTGTGGAGACCACACACGGTATAGTTCTGTCAATGTGTGCGCAGGGCGGTGGGGACCTTTGCTCGAGCGCTGGACTGCAGCAGTTCAGTCAGACAGCCCAGTTTACACATGAGTGCTGCAGCGGCATCACGGGACATCACACTGGTACCATGCTCAGCAGCACTTAACTTTAAAGCGCTCATTTCTGTCTCTTTTGCCTCATTAACGTTATTTCTGTATGTGTGTGGGTGGCCTTTTTTTTCTTCTTTTCTCCCTGTGCTCACTGCATTGCAGTTTCATGCCATGGACACACTACACCGGCATGGCTATGACCTTTCGAGCGCGCTGAGTGTTCTGGTGCCACAGGGAGGCCCTGTGCTCTGCAGGGATGAGATGGAGGAGTGGAGCTCTTCAGAGGCCAACCTGTTTGAGGAAGCGTTGGAGAAATACGGCAAGGATTTCAACGACATCCGGCAAGACTTTGTAAGTCCAAATTCTAAAGAGTCACGCAAAACAAAGCTCTTTGAAAAGCAAAGGAAGGGCTGCGCACCAGACATTTTGTAGCCAGGAACTGCTTTAACTGTAAAAAGAAAATCCCATTTGCCCCTTTTGGTAAAAAAAAAAAAAATAATAAAAAATATTTTATATTAGAGTCATTTTGTTTGTGTTTTTTGAGATTATAACGTTTTGACTTGCTTCATTTTCTATTCATAGATTGCAGGTCTGAATATACCTAAATATACTAACTTTGATAATGTGGGTTGAGATTTCTACCTCCGTAATAAAATCTAATAATTGACAGTAAATGCTTCATGCACCTTGTTTTGAGAGTGATAATGAAATGAAAATGAAGTTTGTGTGTGAGACAGAATGATGGGTGACTTTGTCTGTAGACTTAGAACTTGAAGTGAAACAGGCCTAATCAGGTTAATCCAGATAGAAAACCTCAAGTGCGCCCTCATGTGTACCCAAGTCTTAGGGTCTGGTCTGAGTGGCTTTGTCAGGCTAAGATCAGGATGAACAATACTGTTTTAGCTCTCTGGGAAATTGCTTTCTTTCCACTTGGCATCTAAAGTGAGAGCTGCCCTTGGGTTGACCTGCATTTGGCGGAGCAGATGAAGATGATTGGAGAGTAAATCGTTATTCAGACACTCATGGGTTACAAGAACAATCCCAGTGAGTTGATATTGCCACAAAGCTCTGTTGGCCTTCAGTTGGATATGCATGAGATATTTTGTGGAGGATAGAGGCTTGGCCTCCATTTAATTGTTTTCTTCTTCTTGGGCGTCTTGGATAAGGATCAGTAGAGAGTGCTATTAGTGAATATGCGCCAGTAATCAGTATTATTCTTGGCTTATATAGAAGCAGTGTTATTTATCTTTCTGTAGGGCAGTTCTGTTCCTTGAATGAAAGCTGAACAAACTGGTAAGCAAATGGCATGCTTTTAAATAAGACTTGCCGTATGCCATATTTTTAATAAAGGAAAATGTAATGTCTACGTGACCAGCCACACTAAACCTACCTTTATGGATACATGGCTGATTTTAGTTTTTTTTTTCAAGCTGCAGGGATTTGTTCCTAATCAAGCCTGCAGGCTGATGAGGGCTCTCATCTCAACATGCGGTCTGCCACATCAGGCACTCTCCATCTAGAGTCCACAAGGTGACTGGTGTATGAGTAGAATTTTACAGGCTTTCACATTAAGATTCTGCCTCAACTTTCATCTTGTTTGTCTTGTGGCCTCAGACAGATCTGATCAGGTGCCATTTCCCCGAAAAGACAAACATGGGAAAAAGAACCAAAAAAAAAAAAAACACACACAGAAACTTCAACCTCCTGTGTACAGTGGTACCAACAGTCCTCAAAAGAAACGTCTGCGTTGTCGTTGTCTTACAGCCTTTGAAATTAAGTACCAGTGGTAAAGATGTATATCAGGATATTTTGAAGTGTTTTTAGCATTCATCCTTAAGGCATCTGCCAAAGGCAGGTGCTCATGAATAAATTTGTTCATCAGCATGCAAAGCCAGACATTTTCATGTCTCGAAATAAGCTTAGAAATATGAAGGTGTCTTGGGGTCGTTCCAGTCTGTCGATTGGTGTTGCTAAAGTCAGAGCAGGCTCACAGTTCACCGGGGACAGACAAAGACTTCAATGGTGTATGTGTGTGTGTACACATCACTACCACAGTAGTTCTTATTTGATTTCTTACTCTTTGCTTCTACCTTCTTGCTTTATTTCAGCTCCCATGGAAGTCCCTGACTAGCATTATTGAGTATTACTACATGTGGAAAACTACAGACAGATACGTGCAGCAGGTAAGCAAACAGCACTGAAAAAGATTGCTAACAGTATAAATTATAAACTGTGCACATGGTGCTAAATGTGGTTTGTCGATTTAGAAGCGACTGAAGGCAGCCGAAGCAGAAAGCAAATTGAAGCAAGTCTATATCCCCACATAGTGAGTTTAACATCTGCCTTGCCGTTTGATTTTTCATGATTTATCTTCCCTAAAGCTAACCTTTATTCACTCATTACATTTTTTTTTTTGTTTTAAATCTGCAGTAATAAGCCAAATCCTAATCAGATCTCAGTCAGTAATGGCAAGATGACCACCGTGAATGGCGCAGCAGGACCGGGCAGCTTCCATGCAGCCAGCGGGGGTCGTGCATGTGAAAGCTGTTTTGGTAAGTATCTTCACTTTGTTTTATTATTATTATTATTATTATAATCAGTAGTCCTCACAGTTCACTTAAAACATGCCATGGCCTTTACAGTTGACCACTTTCTTCTTAAATCAATCAAGAGCTGTGCATGTTTCCTAATCAAATCGACATGATGGTCAAATGCAATCCAAATGATCCTCAAGGATCATTGAAACAATCAATAGTGAGCATTAGTGAGAAATCCTCAATAGATGGTTAGGTGTCTTGCAGATGTTTAGGTTTTCACCCTCAAAACCCAGAGCAGGTTTTTTTTTTTTTTTTTTTGTAGCGTTCCAGTTTTTTTTTTTTATATATAAAAACAGTATAAATGGCCAGAATTGTGCATTAAAGATTGTCTTATTTTTCTTCTTTTGGACTTGGCAATACGATGGAATTAATTTCATTATAATCAACTATATAAACATGACTTGGCAAAAATAAATAAGTAAATAAATTATAGACACATATGATCATTTCTTTTTATGGTTGGTTTCAGTTAACATCAATCCCGTACTCGAGTAGTGGTAACATTTGCTCATTATAAATGAGCAAATTTAATAACACCTTAATGTAATCATAATTTATTTACATAATTACTGCAACATAATTTACATACATGGCATATCCAAACATGTGAATACACAGTGTGATGTCTGAAGTCTGTCCTTCTACACTCCTACACTGACCAGACTTAAAAAAAAAAAAAAAGAAAGAAAAAAGTAATAATCGTTCATTGACCGATGTTGTTTGCAGCACAGATTAAAGGTTAACGGGTTGAGTGTCTTTCTTGCCTCCCCAGCCATGCAGTCTCCTCAGTGGTACTCGTGGGGTCCTCCGAACATGCAGTGTCGTCTCTGTGTCTCCTGTTGGATGTACTGGAAAAAGTATGGTGGCCTGAAGATGCCAAGTCGAGCTGAGGGAACAGAAGAGAAAACGCCTCCAAGCCCTGCTTCAAATGTAAGGGTCAACATTGTAGGAGTCAGTAAGATGATGGGGGGGCAGAAGACGGCTAGAGATTGGTTATTTTGACCATGCATGGGATTGAGGGGTGCTTTATACCTCGTCAAACATACCGAAAGTCTTTGAACTGGAACATAATGCAAATAAAAGAAACTGTAAACGCTGGATATATGAATAAAAAATTGAATAATTAGTGCACCAAAGTGTAATTGCTCCCCTGTCGTGATCATTATTGACAGAAGGGATATAAAAATATGATCTAGATAATGGTGCAAAATGATCACATTGTTATAAGCAAAGCACTGCATGTTCCATCTTTCCATCTTTAATCAATCTGTTTGTCTTGCTCTCATCTCCTTATTCCTTATCTGTCCGCATCTCTGGTTCCTGCTGTTCTCTCTTCTTCATGCTTCTGGCCTACTTACTTTTCCCTTTATTGTCCGTCTGTCTGTCTGTAGGAGATGCGCTCTCGTGGCCATAGCCTGCGTCAGGGCTCCCACATGGTTCCAATGAGGAACAGAAGTCCCAAATCCTCCATGAAGACTAAGCAGGCCTTTCTGCTACAGGCCACACGCCTCACCAAGCTGGCGCGTCACATGTGCCGTGACCTCATCAGGCTGCGCCGGGCAGCGCGCCGCCCCTTTGTGCCCATTAACTGTGGCGCCATAAAGGCGGAGTGTAAGAGCTCTTTAAATTCCTAACTTCAGTCTTTCTCTAAATCTTGCCCCTTTACACACACACACGCACACAAACACACATACACGCTCATCAATGCACCCTCTTTGCTGTCCTCCTCACACCCACCTCAACATCTCGCAGTCATTCCTCCCCTTCATTTCTGTCTTTTACTGTTTTTGTTGTTATATTATTATTATATTATTTTGTTTTTTGTATTCCCCCCCACCACGTTTCCAATAAAGAAAGCCTGTCCTCCATCATTTTGGGTTGCAATCATCTTTTCATTTCAGTTCAATTTATTTTTCTTTTTTTAAAGTTTTGGGTTTGCTGTTGTCATTTCTTAAAAAAAAAGAAGAAAATAAATTTGGAATGTCTGTGAAAAAGGGTTTGATAACAAGTAGATCCCATTTTCGATTGCCTTTACTCTAGCTTTTAGTTGTACTTTGAAGTGCGAATAATGTGAGACTTGTAATTATTAACATTGCATTTACAGAGCCCTTTTACGTCCATTTTGCCTACAAGAAATTGTATTTTGCACACCCCTCATGATGTTTACTGATGCTCACTGTGAACCTGTCCTCCCCTGCCACAGTTCATTGTACTGTTTCGAGCTCCATTTCATTCTTAAGGTCATACACAGCACTTGTCTTTTTGTCATGTTTTTGCATGATATCTGTGCTGTCCTTCAAGATGGTTGTAAAATATAAGAGATTCAAACACCTATATAAAATGGTTCTGAATGTAGTGTCTGTGCCTTGCCCTGCATCTGTTAACAGAGTCGGGCTGTCACTGGGGGG
Organism: Clarias fuscus; assembly: GCA_030347435.1. Taxonomy (NCBI): domain Eukaryota; kingdom Metazoa; phylum Chordata; class Actinopteri; order Siluriformes; family Clariidae; genus Clarias; species Clarias fuscus. The sequence continues at coordinate 9,850,102 of CM059220.1, read as the reverse complement.
TGTAATTAAAACCACAAGTTGTGAATGTATAATCTCTCTGGTCTTTTGAACGGAGTTTTATAAAACAGTGACTGGGTAGTTAGAGTAATAATCCCTTATTATATGCCTTTGACAGGTTAGGGGTCTTAAGCACCTTAAGGAATTCAGTGTAGGAGGAACAGCTTGGACAAGGAAAGGATACCTCAGGAAGGATTTTAAAAATCTGTTTTGTCTGCATGCACTAGACAAAACATAATTTAATGCATTGACTATCAAACTAAGTAATCTTTTGGATTACTTCAGAAATTTGAAATTTCCAAAGATAAATTTAAGTCTGTTGGTGTAAACTATCAATCACATAAAGAAAAGCATTTTTTTCCCCCTTTACTTATAATACTAAAGATATGAAAGTGTATGAAAACTGCATATATGGTCATGAGTTTAAATGATGTAGTACTGTAAAAATGCCCAATTCTATGATTGAAATTGATGTTAAATAATGGTCAGGGAATATGTATAGGTTTGTGGCTTATCACGATAATTTTCTTCAGGTACCATCTACCCCAAAGAATAAATTGTGTAATAGAAGAGCATTTCATTTGTATGAGCTATTCGTTGCATCAGTTGGTGGATGATGGGACCGCTCCAAATGATGGCCCTGAGAAAGGAGTTCCTAGTTGTAGCGGAAATGAAAATCACCCAGACTAAAATAATTTGTCCTCAAGGAATGAGAAAGCAAATAAAAGCTGGACTACTCAAATTGCTTTTATTTAGCAAATGACTCGTGTCTCGTGTTGAGAAGAAGCCACTGACAGGCTGTTGAGGCCTTATGTGCCTTTGTAATGAGATCATAAATAATGTCATCGCTTCAGTGGATCACTCCAGAGTGGGATTTGTGTGACTCCTACTTTATGCGGTTAGTAAATGCAATAATCGGAGAAAGCTAAAATGCAAAAATAGATTTCAGATCAAAATCTGCGAGTCTTCAGTGAAGTTAGCTTCGATGTATGGAAACGGTTTGGAATGTCTATGACTATGACTATGCCTTAAGAACAATCAAAGATTTCTGCTGCCTACAAATATTTATGTATTTTGTTAGATGAGAAAATAAAATTAAGGAGCAGATTTATGGTGGTGGTAAGAAATAACAGTCTCATGTTAGTGCAGTGCAGACAGATTAAAGATTGTATTATGGACATGAGGGATTTGGCCTTCTGGTAAAGCCTGAACCCTGAAATAAATGTATACTGATGTTAAAAAGCACACTGGGCAGCAATTATTTATATTATAATGCTTTTCCACAAATGGTCTATCAAATAGGCAATGAGACAAATTGTGGCTCCCATGTAAATGTTGGCCTTTAACTGAACATGTATTTGGTCTACCAGATTGTTCAGAATATTGAGGGGTTTATTTGTTCATTAACCATGCCCAGTTATTTGTTGATATTGAAAGCCATCATTTAATGTAACCAGCTTTTGAAAAAAATATTTGAAGTTAGAAGTGTGATATTTTAGACTTAATTGTTTTGTTTCTTGTTTGTTTCTATAGGGCTACAGCTCCTGACAGCCAAATTAGTCATATTAATTCAGTTTTTACAGAATGTAAAGCCTGTCATTTAATTTCATCGTTCCTTATCTCTCCTATTTGCATCTCGCCTCAGCTGAAGTTGCTCTACGTTTTGTGTTGCTCCTACCACATCTTTCATTCTGTGCTTTCATTCCACTCCTTCCTCCACCCACCCACCCTAGAAGTGTGTTTTGTGTCGCACCCGTAAGAAAATCTTGTGGCACCTCTGTGCTATATGGCATGGTGACCCTTGGGGCATGCTCTTTGATTTGTTTCCTTCTTTTCTATCATATCTTTGTTTTCCTGGTGTAAATGTCCTGTGGGCAATCAAACAAACAAAAATAAAGCCATGGCTGAAACCATTCTTTCTGAGTCCTTGTAGTTTCATGTGTCTTGTGTAACTGTCCATCACTGTGCCACACTCGCACTTGATATTCTGTGTGGAGCGGCAGTCGTATGAAGTTCACCTCCACTGACAGCATGAGCTCTGATCCATTAGGTCCTGTCATTCTGCTCTGTTCATGCCCTCATCAAGCGTGTTTTGTGTTTTGTTTCTTTTAATGGCGTGTGAATGCGAATAGGTTGGCTATTTGGATTCTTCTGCATAATAATCAGCATGCTGCCTGTGGAAATATAACGGTCCTGCTAAGCTATGAGCTGTACCAGAGATTTTATGTTATTTGACTTAATTTTGTTTTGTTGTTAAAGGGTTAAGTGGTGCGTTAGACCTAAAAGGAATGCATACAAGATTTCAACCTCAATACCCACGCGAGTATCACATAACATCTACTAAATGTAGCATAGAAGAATCACTTAAATCTTAAAGGACAGAAAGGCTGCTGACAAAGTCTGCTGTTTTACAAGAAATTGCCAATTTCCTAGATATTACAACAATATTCTACTGGTTAGTGAGTGCCTGATCAGCATGCACCTTATGAGCTGTAATACAGGTTTTCTCTAGAACGAAAACAACTCGGATTGCATTCTCTTTGCTCGATGCAGTTCTTTACTACTGCAGTCAGCGCAGTGATGTGTGATCCAATTAGATGCATTGTTAGAGAGGGAATGTTTCGAGTACATTTCAGAGCCCTTCAAGACAGGCCTTCATTTGCCCAGGCAACAGAATGGCTTCTCTCAGGATATATTGCGCCAGCATTCCTGAAGTTTTTAATGAATTTTATAATGAGCTGAATTTTGTTGGATAGGAATTTTAATAAGCGCATTATGGTCAAATCAGTGTGCTAGAGTCCAGGGAGAACAAACGTATGGCTTATGCCTGAAGAAATGACTGCAGAACAAGTGATGTGCCTCTTTGTCTATCAAAGAGGGTGGTGATTCACAGCGACATGACGAGTCTCTCTCTTGCTTGCTGCGACATATTGACTGCGCCCTGTTCTCTGTGTGTCCAATGCTGCCGGTTGATGTGTAGACATGATTCGAGTCGCAGAAGGCACAACCGGGCGATCCACCAAGCCCAAACCTTCCCAGAGGAGCACACTAACCAGTGTCCTGCAGTATCTCGGTAAGTCACACCATGTCCCCCATTGCTGCTGGCCTGATTTTCTTGTAGGGAGGATGGGACCCACAGTGATTTGGTTTGTGCTGTGTTGTTTCAGAGTCACGTCCAGCACCCCATGTCCAGCGCTCTCATCGTACACCCGGTCTACAGATCCAACCACCACGCCGGCTTCTTTCCTCCCTACCAAGCCATGGTCCACTTGGCATGCTGGGAAAACGTAGTTACCACCATAGCAGCAGGATGGACGCTGAGAGAAGAGCAAATGCACCAGGGCAAGGTGCTGGCATTAAACACATATGCAGAAACATTTAAGTATTATCTGGTTGTCATCACTATGTATGATGTTTTTCATTGAAACGCACATTTATGTTTGCTTTTATTACAGAAAATCAGGGTCACATCGTTGGTCCCATTCTGGTACGTAAACCTTTCTAGTGTTGGTACATATCAAGAGACGAAAAAGATGCAGCTGAACAAGGATCTTATTTACAGTTGCATTTCAATGAATTGGAATATCAGAGAAACGTTAATTCGTTTGAGTAATTCAATTCAGAAAGTGAAACTCGTATAGATTCATTACACACAGACTGGAGATTTCAATTATCTATTTCTTTTACATTTGATGAAAATGCAGCTAATGAAAACCCAAAATTCAGTATCTCAGAAAATTAGTATCTTCAACGAAATGTTGTACTACTGAAAAGCATGAACATGTAAATCACTCAATACTTGGTCAGGGCTCCCTTTGCATGAATTACTGCAGCAATGCAGCGTGGCATGGAGGCGATCAGTTTTGGAAGGCCAGGTTGGTCAGATAGTGACCTTCATCTCTTCTGTGATTGGGTCTGGTGTCTCACATCTTCCTTATCATGGTACCCCATAGATTCTCTATGGGAATTAGGTCGGGTAAGTTTGCTGGCCAATCAAGCACAAGGATACCATGGTCCTTAAACCAACTTTTGGCAGTGTGAGCAGGTGCCAAGTCCTGCTGGAAAATTAGATCAGCATCTCCATAAAGCTGGTCAGCAGAGGGAAGCATGACGTGCATTAAAACATTTTGGTTGACGGCTACGCTGACCTTGGATCTGATAAAACACAGTGGACCAACACCAGCAGACGACATGGCTCCCCAAACACCACTGACTTTGCAAACTTTTTACTGGGCCTCAAGCAACTTTGATTCTGTGCCTCTCCTCTTCATCTAGACCTTGATTTCCAAATGAAATTTAAAATCAAAATTTACTTTCATCTGAAAAGAGGACTTTGGCCCACTGAGGAACAGTCCAGTCTTTTTTGTCCTTAGCCCAGGTAAGACACTTCTGATGTTGTCTATGGTTTAAGGGTGGCTTGACACAAGGAATGCGACAGTTGTAGCCCATGTCCTGGATACGCCTGTGTGTGATGGCTCTTGAAGGACTGACTCCAGCTGCAGTCCACTCCTTGTGAATCTCCCCCAAATTCTTGAATTGGCTTTGTTTCACAATCCTCCCACGGCTGCGGTTATCCTTGTTGCCTGTGCACCTTTTTCTACCACATTTTTTCCTTCCGTTTAACTCCCCATTAAGGTGCTTGGATACAGCAGTCTGTGAACAGCCAGCCGACTCAACCAGACTGAGAGACCATTTAAAGGCTCAGGAAACATTTGCAGGTGTTTTGAGTTAATTAGCTGATTAGAGTGTGACACCATGAGTGTTAAATATTGAACTTTCTCACAATGTTCTAATTTTCTGAGATACGAAATTTTGGGTTTTCCTTAGATGTAAGCCAAAAAATTTTTTTTTAAAGAAATAACCAAGACGTTAGGAAATGTGTACGTCTATGTGTATTGAATTTATATAATTTGAGTTTCACTTTTTGAACTTTTCGATGCTAATCTAATTTATTGAGATGCACCTGAAGTTTAAACAAGCAACCGTAGAAAGACGTGTAACGCATCATACACACATCGTTTGTAAAATGAATGATGACATTTTTAACAAAACAGCATTCATGTTGAATAAACTCGATTGTTCATTACTGCAGGTTAGAATGTCTGCATATTTTACTAGTTTTTACATCATAGGTTACCAACTTAAATGTTTTTTGACTTTGATTTAGTTGTATTTCTGCCCTCTGTGTTTGTTTCTAATCCTGTAGCCCTTTATACAATTTATTTCTATCCAATAATGCTTTTCAAAATGTACCTTTGCGTGTGGAAATTGAAAATGTACATTGTAGGTTTACTAGTGACTGCATTTCCAAATTCAAAATATTCCGGCAACAAGGAAAGAAAGCATCTAAGTAGACTGCTAAAATTGGGGACAAACAGGAATTGAGTAAAGAATGGTCAAACACATTATTAAAACACATTATGGAAGGATAGTGGTGAACTTTTGTGGAATAAATGTGGTCAGAATAAAAATTAAACAAAGAACTGATTGAAGAACACTTGTGAATACTTGAGGTTGCATAATTAAAAAATGACATTCAAAGTCACAATGAAAGTAAGAGCCTTTAATAGTGAAAGTACGAGTCTTGTAATGACAGCCCGTGATTCTTACTAAATAGCTGTGTGGTCATAAGAAAATGACTTGTTAATCAGATTAATAAGAAAAAAGGCATCAGGGATCATTTTGCTAGGGATCATAAAGATTGGACTTTGAAGCAATGGAAGAAGGTCATGTGGTTTGATGAGGCCAGATTGATCCTATTCCAGACCAATGAGCTTGTCAGCATCAGACTCATTGGCAATCTTTAAACGATGACTACAGACCAATCTGTTTATTAGGTAGGGTCGACCAAAAAAAAACAGTTCCAACAGTGTTTGACTGATATTACTTCTAGTAACCCAGTGTAAGGATATGTCTAAGGATTTAAACTTTGGACAAGAGTGTCTACCAAAAAGCCTTATGCATCATGCTCACCTTTCAAATCTAACACTTCTCTTTCTCTCAGCAGCACAATGGACGCAGCAGTGGCAGCCCGAGCTTACAAGCCAGCAACATGATAATGCGCAAGAGGCGGCCCAATTGGATCGATGCGCCAGATGACAGCTTTTTCCTTGTTTCCCGAGAAACCAGGTATGCCTACATAATGTGAAGCATGTTTTCTCTATGTGTGCCTTTTGATGTGGATATTGAGTTACGAGCTACATATTATTTAAAAAAATATATATAAACCACTGATAGCGGCCAGTAAATCAAGAGGCTTACCTCAGAACATGACACCCTTGGTCTTAGAGTAAAAGTGTAACAAACGCCATCAAAGAGTGTCAGAATGATTAGTTCGCTCTTTGATAAGCACCTTTCAGGATTATCGATTGACTCAAGTTGGTCAAACTGGAAGTCAGAAACAGCGTGGTTGTTTTAGTTGATTAGTGAGTTTGTGGTGGTATCTTGGATAGAATAGAATGCTCATTTGTTTGTAATGTCTCAACAGGGAGTGGCAGGACTCCACAGATAACCTGAAAGTTAGCATAATATTTAAGATATCCACTCCTTCCAAAAAAAACGATTACGCACAAAAGTCTTAAAATGTTATTAACTGTATGCAGAGATTTGGCGAGAAATTTGTGTACCTTTACGAGATGGATTTTAATCCACCCATCCCATTTGACGTTGGTATCCATTTTTAACATGTCGATCAGTTTTAGTTGATTTCCCTCGTTATTTTTCATTCAAGAGACACCGAGGTATAAACGTCCCCAGAATTTAGCAGCTCATTTCTTACCAAATATGTTCTGCAGCAACAAATGTCTCTTCTGAGTCATAATGATCATTTCTCAGTCTGTAATAATTTGATCTAGGGTACTCTGTCTGCCTAGATCTGTGCTCAACTTCTGGTGATTATTAATAAGGTCTGAAATTATAAAAAAAAAAAAAAAATTGGATTCTTTTTATTTTTTTTAAAACTTAAATAAAATTAATAAGGCACCAAAATTAATCCTAAGAAAGAAAGTCTGCTTTGGGGGGGAGGGGGTAACTTAGAGAAGCAAGAACACTATTTAATGCCCAAATAGATCGTGGGTCACAGTGTGTTTGTGACTTCCTATGATTGACTGGCGGCTTGTCTCATTTCAGTGCTGTAGCTGTTAGACATCTGCTCATGGTAAGACCTTGGCCCATTACTGCATCCACACCAACACATGCACAAACACCACATACACACACTCATAGACTGGGGCTGCATTTAATTACATGATGTGCAATAAAAATAGTTATGCTAGATAGTTCAAGATTTTTATGCTTTAAATGAATACGACATAGACAAGACAAGACGGATTGGTTACCTTTCACACATAAAGTCTGTTGTTGACATGGCTGTTGAATTTACATCTTGCTTATGCTTATTTATTAGTTGCTTTCAGCAGCTCGACTCAAAATGTTGCGTCATCAACATCAAGATAGTACTTTAGTTTAAGTCCGCTAGTTTTTAGAAAAGGGAGAAAGCTGTAAGAAAATGCTTCTCCATTAGGGCCCTGTCTGGATGAGCCATGACCGGCGTGTCTGTGCTCGCCGGAGCAGATGCCAGGCTAAATTTAGAGCCCCTGCTCTGAAGGATTAGCCTGTAGCTGGCTTCAGAGAAGCTGAGACAAATGAGAGTCACTCTGAGGCTGGGCCTGGCACTCATGTTTTACCTCATCATACAATGACCAGGAAATGATGGTTGTTATCTCTTTCTTGTATTGTTTCTAGTATCTAGAACATGCGCAAGGAAAGAAAAGTGAAAAACCCCATGTGTAACCATGATAGACAAGTCATATAACCTGATATTTCTACGCCATGGTTGATGTTGGCTGTCCTCAGAAGACGATAGACATCTAGAGTTTTTTTGTTCTACAGGATGGCTGTTTAACATATTAATGCACATTCATGCATTTGCATTAATCCAAGTGCTCACTAATCCACTTAGCCAATGAAATTTTTTTTTTAAAAGGATTTGATGTTAGGAGTCCTGATCATGGCATCTTCATCAGACTCAATCAGAGGCAACAGTGGCTGTAAGCCTTATAAATTGTGCATGAACACAGGACTCGAGGGTCCATCCATTAGCCTGATTATTGCAATTATACTCTCAACGTTATATCAAATTATATTTATATAATCAGTCCTCACTGGCTCATATTACACAACTTAATGCTTGTAATCACTTTGGGAGGCAGCGCATTCAGATGAGCATTACTCTCACAAATTAACTGGCCTTGTGTTTACCTGAGGGGGAAATTCACACTAATACCATTACTGAACCATGGCAGTGTCCGAGTACTGTATATAATACAACCTGTTACAGAATGATTGGGAAAAACTTTTTTTTTTTTTTCATCATTCATGCTCTACTGTATTTTATCCTTCTATTGTCATATTCCAGGAACTGCAAGCTAGTGTATGTGTGGTTGATGTGCATTTGCATATTGTACACTCCCTGTTTTCTCTGTAACAGAGTGGTCTTTCTCTCAAGGGAAAGAATTAGCATCCAGTTGGTAATGTTGTTTTCTGTGGTTTAGACAAACACAAATGCCCCATGTCATGATAACACAATGGCAACATTAGCTTGCAGTAATACAATAACAGCATGCCAGTTCCACTAAGAAAGATTTATGTGTTTTTCTACTGAGCCGTCACTAGTGTTCGGGAATATTTAGTTATTCCATTAGTCAGTAACAAATCATATGCTTTCCTCAAAAAACAAAACAATAGATTATCCTTTAACTGCTGCTACATCCAACTATTGTTTGTGATTGGAAAATGGAATTATGAATTTAAAAAAACTGTGTTAAGATTGCAAATCATTGATCTGTTATGTAACCAGATCCTTCCTGCATGTCTTCTAGGTACCTCTATGAAAGAGGAAATGTGTAATAATGCTTTCTCTATGGAGTTGTTTAGGTGACATGGTGTTTTTTTTTATGATATATTTTAAGGCCACAACTTAACTTGTAACTTCAAGTCAAGTCAAACCGGGACTTGTGATGAAATTTCTCAAGAATGAAGGAGTAAAACCGATTTGACATTTACAGAAGACTTCAAGTACAGTAGGGGGATGAGAAATGTTTTAAAGCAGGCCGTTCTTATGAAAATTCAGCAAGTGGATTGCTGAAGTTCTTCCATGTGCAGAAGAAGAGACGCATATGTCTGTGGGAACTGTACACACAATTATTAACGAACATCAGTTGCACATTAGAGGAAGTCGGCTGGGAGTTATTGACACATTTCCCATACAATCCTGACCTGGCTTTTTGGCCATTTAAGGAGTTCCTGAGAGGACAGTGTTTCATAAGTGGAGCAAGCCAAGTGGGTGTGTCTCCGATGTACTGAGATAATCTTTCTACTTTGAAGGTATCCAATCACTAGTGAAATGCTGTGATAAGTGCATTAGTGTGTAGGAGGAGATTATATAGAGAAATAAAGGGAGTTTTACTCACGTAGCTGTGTTGTTATTCCGTACAGTCAAAAGTCCTGGTTTGACTTGAATATCCCTTTCATTTTAAAATGAATAAGATGGGGAAATAAATTAAATTAGACCATTGTGGCCATTGAGTGAACGATTTATCAAATTGGAGTTACTGTAACCATGTGATATGGATGGTACATTACGCAATTTCTCAAACTGGAGTGGATTCTCTCTGAAGTTCTCTTCACCTATTTTTTTCACATTCCCTCCTAATAATTAACTCGAGGACACACACTGAGTATGATGTCCTCATAACATATTAAGTCATGTGCTCAAGTTACACAATTTGTGGTAAATTGTGTAAAAAAAAAACACCATGTCACCTCATATGTGCTCCATCTTCCTTTGTATGCTCTGAAATACTGTTGCTTTTGCTGTAGTGTCAATTTTGTAAACCTCAGTCTTCAGCTACAGTCTTGGATGCAGTAATGTTGCAGGAGTGAACAGTCATCATGTTCTCTTGTGTTGTGGTCACAGGAAAGCCCGGAGGCTGCTCACTCGTTCCCAGTTAAGAAGAGCCTGTAGGCAGCCATGCGAGCAGATTAATTTGCGCAGGGTCCCCCAGGGGCCAGTGCAGGGACCCATCCTCGTGCCCCCTCACCCTAGTCTACGGATGCGAGGTCCCATTGTGATCCACGACTGACCCACATCTATGCTGTTTCACCTGCCTGCCTCTTCTCTTTGATTCTCGCCCCTAACCATACTACACCGTGGTCATACACCACAGCTCTGTTCTCTCTGGAAAAACAGAAACAGTGCATTCAGTGAAGCATGGTTTACTAGCACCATGCACTATGCCATAGAATCAAGCACTTAAAGTAACTCTAGGGCTCCATTAAGTCTCAATTAAGCTTCTGTAAACTTGGAACTGATCGGCTTTGTTAATCTAATATTTTGTGGATGTAAGGATCAAATCATCACGGTCCTGTAAGTCAGTGGTCAAATGAAATGACGTTATAATGTACAAAGCATTTCTTTCTTTTGACAGATTCTTCTGTAAAGTATTTGTGTGCTATTTTGTTTGTATTTTACTTTAGCACTGCATTACAGTCTTTTACAAGTCCTTTAATTCTCTTACCTTCTGTGAGTATTATGAATACAGATTCATGAGCTGTTTTGAACAGGAATGAAGATTTGATGTGTTGGGCATTACTGGAAAGCAGAATTATGTAAATAGCATGGAACCTCTGGACACAAGGTGCAGCTTTTTCCCTCCAGTCTTATCTGAAGGAAAAGCCACCAGTTTGATACATTTCCTTATGTTCATGTTTTCTATTTCAGACAATGTAATGTGTTTCTGATCATGCTCATCAATGGAGGTTCATGTTACTCTAGGGGACTGATATACAGTTTCAGGAGCGCTGAATGGCAAGGGGGGTTTGGTGTTGTATTAAAATTATGTGGCACACTGAGTATATGACTTTATCCATATGCCAGGAAAAAATGCTGTTCTTCAGCTCTAAGTAAACAAGAATTTGAGTGCCCAGTTAGAAATGATGAAAGAAAAAAAAAGTGTTTTTTCTTTTCTTTTTTTTTAAAGAAGCTTTAAAATGAACCTGATATTGTCAGTTTGTCCACAGATGGCTATTTTTTTCCTCCATACTGTATGTTCATAGAAACTTTCAGATTTGACACGAGTTAAATAAATAATGCAGAATGGGAGTTACCATAATGCAAATTCAGGCTGTTTATACTGCATGTGACAGTCATAATGATCAGCAACTTACTTTTTTATGCTTCATATATTGTGTTGTGTTTACTTGTATGTCATGTGTTAAGTGAAACATGCAGAATAAAAAAAAAGATTGTATATAATTGTGATGATATTTCTTCCTTTCATGTGTTTGTAGTTAGTTTAGACTTTCAGCCTTTCAAATATGAATGTAACATAAACTATGGCTTACAACTGTTTCATTTTTTTTTTTTTTTGAGAATGCTTTAGTCACACTGGCTATTTGGGTTCAAATTAAATTTAATAAAAAATAATAACTGCTTCTATAAATACTGTACACTGGCAGATTGAATCCATTACACGTTTAAGCTTGAATACAGTAAAATGACGAAAATGTGAATCCTTAACATTTAGAGTACAAACACACTTTAAATAAGGCACCATTTATGATAATATACTTTAGTTTACTTATATAGATGTTATATATTTACAGGTATATTGACCCTTGGCGAAATTAGTGGTACAGTAGCAGAAACGGAGAACATTGCTTACACAAAATATATATTTGACTTAAAATCAATTGTCAAGATTAAAATACGAAAAAAAAATTAAAAAGAAAAAAAATTTTAAATACGAAAGTAAAAATGTACAAGACACACAATTTTAGATGAGTGTCTCATCATGTCTGGAAAGAGTTTTTACCAAATAAAAGTGAATAAATAATGACCTAAATCATACAACACAGAACAGCATATGTTACACTAGATATAGTAACTGTCCACTATGCATTAGTAGTGCCAGCTGTTATTTAACCAACATGCAAAGTGAATAGCTTTTCCATTGCAAATCAAAAGTGTGCAAAGGTGTATCTCACTTGTTGCATTAAAATATCAATGATAAAAAAGGATAAAAGTATAATATGTTTGATCCTGGACTGAGTGATAAATCCAAGCGGTGTGCACTGCTCAAGGTAGCGCTGCGTCTGCATAGAGCAGCATTGCTTTCTTTCAAAGGTAAAGCTGTGCCATAACTATGATTTTGCCACTAATTGTCTGTAACTAGCACACTTACAAATACAGCTAAATTGTACTCTAGCTCAGAAGCTCATAGATTTTAACTTGTACAGCAGCCTGTGCTGTAATTTATGCCCTCAACTTGAGTGCACCCTTATTAGGCTAGAGTAGAAATGCATGACGGAAGACAGCCATACCCAGTGGAACTGGGAAAAAGTACTGTCCTGGTAATAAAGTGATTATAAAGTCTTATAGCTGTGGCTAGGAATTTTCTCAAAAATGACTTTTCAAAATCGTCGCGGAGATCTGTGCTCCTTGACACTTACTCGAAACTTGGTGATCCCTGTACAGTTAGCTGTTTCTTTTACAGTGTTTCTGAAGTATTCACTTGATAAAACATGCAGAATTGTGTCCAGAGCACAGTTTAAAAAGACAAGGCATAAAGAAACACTAAACACCTGACCCAAAACATTGTATGAGGAGCATGACGAGACATCTCCAATGAAGAAAGCCACAAAACCTATGATGTAGATGGGCAGAAAGCAAAATGTGAACATGATCACAATAGTCAGAAGTAAGAACATGGTCCGTTTCACTCTTCGATGTTCTCTCAGCTTCCTGTTGCCCCGTATATGATAACAGATACGAATAGATGAAATGATTACTAACAGGAAAGCTATGACGAACTCTATCATAAGAAGTGAATTATGAACCCTCATGCCTGCACTAGTGTTGGTCCATATGTCGACATTTTGACAAATGTTTTCTGATGATCTCAGTAGTCGAGTCACAAGCAGAGGAAGTCGAAGGGTTACCACAGCTCCCCAGATTCCACACACCACCATTACTATGGTCTGAATTCTCATGTGGCAAACAGGATGGTGTGGGTGAACTATCCTGTAGAAGCGATCCACTACCAAAACAGTCAAAAAAGCAATGCTTGCTGACTGGTTTATTGACAGCATGAAGAAGCTGATGCGGCAAAAGGGATCCCCAAAAATCCAGCTCCCACGAAGCCCACTGTCAATATGAAAGGGAAGGGCAAGGAGCAGCAGGACATCAGCCAGCGCCAAGTTGAGGAGGTAAATATTGGCCGGCTTCCAGGGAGCCTTAAAGCCAAGGAGACATAATGCTAGGATGTTTCCTGGCAAGCCCAAAATGAAGTCCATGATCAATAAGGCAGGTAACGTAGAAGCAACAGGGCTCTGAGCTTCCATGCAAGTGCTGTTGGTGGTCATGTTGTACAGCATTCAGACTTCCTGCCTATGAAGCAACAAAGCTCTGGGTTTGGTTCCTCACCTGTTTTATAATTTTAGGAAATATAAACAGATTAGAAATAACATTTGTGCATAATCTGTAAATTATTATTATCTGAAATTATTAATGATATAATTAAAAAATATATTTTGTCGACATTATGTAGACTTACAATTTAGCCAGTGTAAAACTTAGTCTGCTGTGGCAAGTAACCAACCATTATGGTATATCTGAGTGATATGATGATATAATTTAAATGAAGCACATAATGTACTAATCTGGTTTGGGATCAATAAAGTATCTATCTAAAAATACCTCAAAGCATCCCTCCAACCTGACCTGCGAGCCATGTAAACCATTTGCCATTGCCACAATTTTTTTTTTTAACTATAAATTGTAGATAACTACTATTATTCATTCAATCAATGGCTTCAGGCGCATTCAAATGGACTTTCCATTTTCAAACATAAAATACAGTACTATTTATACTATGCCTTAGTGGAATTACTGAATACTTTGGCCTTGTAGAGATGGGGGTAAAATCATGCCGATTCATGTATTCACATAATGTAGAATTCATGTATTCATGGGCACTATTAGTCTCGAAACATGTGCGTTAGTAGCCAGTGCACGGCTGCTTGCTCACAGTAGTTCAACATGCACTCAAGACTACGGAGATGATCGAGGCAATAAAAGCATCGCTGTTTCATTATAATCCTACAGGTGGTAGACTCTGAACTATTGCCACACTGGCATCCTGTGTGAATTAGGAGTAAATTATTTGCTAAGTTTGTTAAGAATAATAAGTATCTTTGCAGATGACAGAGATACAGTACGTGGTGCTCAGTAAAAAATGCTTTTTGTTTAACGGAATTTTAAGTCAATTGTTAAACTCTTGTATTAATATTTGCTGCAATTTTTTAAGTAAGAAAAATAATACTATAGGAAACGGGCTACATTTAATTACTGATGTTCAATTCAGATTTGACGCTGTTGACAAAAGCCAAAGTAAAAACGTTTATGACAACTTTTTAATCTAAACAATCTAATCTTTAACAAAATTTAACAGATTCTGGATATTTACGAAAACGGGAACGAAAACTGAATTTTAATCGAATCGGCACCACCTAATGGCCTGGCTGAACTACTGACAGAAATTTATTTATATTGCCACACATTCCCAGTTAATCCACATATTACATTTATTATCGAATCAATAATCAATGCCAACCCATTGCTTTGCATCTTGCATAAGCCCAGAGCTGTGACATAAACCATGACCGTCAGACTAGATAATCATTTTCCTTGTTTTAAAAGAAAGTATCCCTATGGGGAGTGCCTTTATGCTCCCATATTGCCTGATCGGATCCGCACAGATGCTGCTGCTGCTGCTGAGATTTATGTCGTGCGCGCGACACGGTCGCCGAAAAGACACAACCGCGTCTGGCGGTTACACGTGTGCTTACAGTATATGCGCGCGCATGACGTGAAACCTTAGCAGAAGCCACATCTACTCTCGTTTTATCATGTGTTAAAATCACAGATAAGGTGGCTGGCACACAACAAGAAACAGACAGACCAAGAGATACACTGCAAAGTACACTAACAGACGTAGAAAGATGCACTGCGAGCTAACACATCGCATTAACCTTACTGTTATTCGCTGATGTTATACTTGGAGAGCAGAGAACACACGCTGAAATCACCCTCAAGATGATTCGTGTTTTTTAATCCTCCCATTAATGTTGACAACACCGACACCCGCTTTTTGACGTAAAGCAAAGGCGGAGCGATGCGCAATTTGCGGGAATTTACGCGTTGTTCTGCCAATTCGTGCTGCTTTATCAAAAAATGCAACCGTAACGGGAACTGATAGCAGTGTGTCGATGCGCGCTACCCTATTGAAAAATGCTATATGCTAAAGAGGTAAATGTACTACAGCAGTACATGGAGTATCTTCTTTTACTTTATTAGTTATAATATACTTCTTGTATCTAGAAATTAAGGGTAGCATATTCTGATCGTCAAATATCCCCATCAAATAATGATCCCGGCACATAACCAACACAATGAATGAATCAGTTCCCATGCTAGTTGGTGTTTGCATGCACAGTTAGAAATGCTCGGTACAATTGATGGTAACATACAGGACACCTATTTTATATTGGGCACATGGATGAAATGACATGGATTTTGACACTGCTGATAGAAAATTGCGAAGGGATTTCTGATATCTCAAACAGTTCAGCCATGGCGATGCCTTAGCTGGAAAAACTTATGGAAAAAAGTGACTAATAACTTTTATATTGTTATTTATATAAAAGCTGGGGCCTACTGTTACAGTCAGTGGGACGACCTGTGACATGCTTTGTGGTGCTTCTGGGAGGTGATAGTGATTGACGGTGAAGTGATTTTTCGCTTTATCTCAGGGAGCCCTCATATCTATCTGTGTTTCCTTCTGGTTCTCCCTTTTAATTATGCTGTCATAGTTAGTCCTGCCGGAGTCCTTGCTTGCACTCTGCACTAAATATACATTCATTTATACAGTGTGTGACAGTGACCATACCTAACTGCCATCTCTCCTTCTCTTCTGTTTTCTCCTCTCTCTCTTCTCTCTCTGTCAAGCTTTTATTCTATGTCTATTGGCATTTTTATGATTCTTGTAACATTTAGCAGAAAAATGGCCCAATTTACCTGACTTTACACTTCTATTGCGTGCATTTGTCCTTACTGGGAAAGCCAAATACTCATATAATTTGACACGAAAGGGATTGTGTTTTCTGTATGATCATGAATATTTACGTTTACAGCATTTTGCAGACACCTGTATCAGGAGTGACTTACATTTTAGCAGTTGAGGGTTAAGGGCCTTGCTCAAGGGCCCAACAGCGGCAATTTGGTGGTGTTGGGGTTTGAACTTGGGACCTTCAACCACTGAGCTACCTCTGTTTTATAAGAGCTTGGCTATGATGTGGTTTTAGGCACCAGGGCACATCCTGAGTTTTCTTTTCTACCCTTAAAATCAACTTCGCCAGCAGTAGGCAGCTTGTATTGTGTTAATTAAAATGCTTTAAAACAGTGTTTAAGATTAGAACATTCTCGATTATGCTGAAGGATCAGGACAATAAGGTACTTATCAATCATTTGATACTTCTAATTAAATAGGAATAGCCTTTTTTTTAGCTAAGATTAAGCCTTTTCTATCGTTCAAAAATTTCGAGAAAGTAATTCATGCCTTTATTTCATCTCGACTTGATTACTGTAATGCGTTATACACAGGGATCAGTCAGTCATCTCTCTCTCGTCTACAGCTTGTCCAAAATTCTGCTGCGCGACTTTTAACCGGTACACGCAAAAGTGATCACATCACTCCGGTATTAAAGTCACTTCACTGGCTCCCGGTTCGCTACAGGATTGATTTTAAAATTTTATTACTCGTTTTTAAATCACTGAATGGTTTTACACCTCTGTACATCTCTGAGCTTTTACAACCGCACGCAATATCTAGAAATCTCAGATCCTCAGACCAGTTACTCCTCTCTGTCCCGAGGTCTAGATTAAAGCTCAGAGGTGACCGAGCATTTGCTGTCGCTGCGCCTAAATTATGGAATGGTTTACCGTTTAATATTAGAGCAGCACCTACATTAGAAACTTTTAAATCCAGACTGAAAGCTAATTTCTTTTCAATGGCCTTTACACCTGGCTGAGACATTTGATTCCCTTTTATTCTTTTTATTCTTTTTAATTATTTGTTCTACTTTTTTAGTTAAGTTTAATTGATTATTTTTTACATTAAATTATTATGATTTCATTTGATTATTTTTCTTAGTAACTGTCACTAACTGATGTTATTTACTTTTTACATAGTTATATTTCATTTTATTTTTTATGCTGTTTAATTCTGTATTATGATGATGATGATTATTATTATTATTATTAATATTATTATTTTTATTTATTTATTTTTATTTATTTTTATTTTGTTTTTATTTATTATCATTGTACAGCACTTTGGTCAACTTCGGTTGTTTTTAAATGTGCTATAAATAAATTTGACTTGACTTGACTTGACTTTTTTCTCTTTCTGGGCATCGTGGCACCCACACATAACAACAACAGCATTGCGATGTTACTGCTGAAGTCAAAACAAAATAAACTAAATAAGTACACATTATTTACATTTAAAGGAAGACAATTATTATTTTATAAATGTTTAAAATCTATACGTCTATAAAGAAGGACATGTATTTGCCACCTCTGGCAACGTTTGAAATTTTTTAAAAGTATATTTTCATGCACAATGCAGTTAGCGTTTCCAAGCTGAAGTTTAAATTATCAACACTGACACAAGAGAAGTGAGGGGGGCTTGCGTCATTTGTGTAGTCGGTGACAGGCTCTGCTGTAAAGTGGGACTAGTGCAATAGTATCGGAAAAGTTTTACCTACATATGAGTAGATGAGTGCAGTATCAGACTTACACCTGATGCTGGGTTCGGTATCGTCTCTTTTATCTTTAACAATAATCAAAGTGATTTAATAAGCTAAGTTGCATAAATACTTTAATTATGACCAGAATGTTTCCTCTACTTCCCGTTTATTCACTATAATG
The DNA here is from genome assembly GCA_030347435.1 of Clarias fuscus. Taxonomy (NCBI): domain Eukaryota; kingdom Metazoa; phylum Chordata; class Actinopteri; order Siluriformes; family Clariidae; genus Clarias; species Clarias fuscus. Next base: position 9,832,056 of record CM059220.1, on the reverse strand, counting down.
GCTGTGGAGCTATTTTACAATCAATACCTGCCTACATTTTCAAAAATGAATGTCAGTAGCTGTGTTTTTATGAACAACACGTCTTCAATCCAACTGAAATAATTCTGATTTGAGATTCCATCTGTTTACATGGAAACTGATCTGACACCTATCTTCTGTTTTATGATTAGTTACAAGAATTTGGTCTCATCTGTGATTGGTAAGATGCTTTACTATGTATGAATTGGCAAGCCAATCAATGTCCCTTCCTCCAGATGGGTGAGAGCTGTGTCTCACAGAATTTACTGATGAGCTACCGAAGCAAAGTTTTCATCCACGAAAACAGTCACATCATCTAATATCATCATCACATGAGTGTGCGGACAGAACAAACGATCAGATCAAGTTCTTACATGGCTAAAATGTAGCTATTTAACAGATTATCTAAGTTTTACACCAAAAATGTAACAGTAACTTTACAGAAACTAAATGGCTCAATGCCTTTCCACTGGAAAGGAATACAAATCAACTGATTATCAGCTTAGGATCTGTGGTTAATTATTATTTAAACAGAAGTTAAAACACATGGGGTAGTGATGAAGACTTTCATGATTAATAGTAGTTAAATGACTGACAAAGGTGTGGCTCTTTCTCCTTTTTTCTCTGAATCTGGATTTAATGAAGTTTGGTGAATAAGGGCGATTTAAGGATGGTCTTATGATATTTTTGTAATCAATTAATCTTTCAAGTTTTACAACCTAATCTGAAACCTTTCTCATGAGAGGCTTTAGCTTGCACAGTCCTGAACTTTACGGTAAACGAAGAAAACATTCAATTACAAAGATACATGTTATACTTGGATAAATAGGTCATTGGTGTGTCTTTAAATACAGAAATCACAGTAAGACTTACCCACAAGCAGCTCAGCAGCAGGATTACTGATCTCTTGTATAAATTCAGACCTCACTGGCAGTCTTTAACCGTCTCCTGCTAACGCTCAAAATGTCAAAAGTTTACGGGAAAATTACGAAACCCCCTGTGTGTTAAAATGGCGCCCTCCTTACAAGGAGTTTTTTACAGGAGTGACGCTAATACAGAAAGTAAACTCTGTACTCATGTTAAGAGAAGTAATGGGGAAGCTTGAAATTAGCCCACAATCAAAGCAACTGTTTACGGAAATTCAATCAGAAAGCAACAAAACAAACTCAACCAGTTACAGTAAACGATAGTCTACATTTAGTCAATTACTAAATCGCATATTGGCTGAAACCACACAATTACCGTGGACATAATATGCGCGTCTCATAGACGCCGGTACGTTTTTAAGCGGTTTTGTTGTGCCGTTGTACTCGAGCTCCAGTGGCGCAATCGGTTAGCGCGCGGTACTTATATGACAGTACGAAGTTGAGCAATGCCGAGGTTGTGAGTTCGAGCCTCACCTGGAGCAGTGTTTTGATCATGAGCGGAAATCGTCGTGAATGATCTTCCTGATTCCCTCAGAGTAGAACAGCAGTCCATAAACAACGTGTATCGGTACGTTAGTTAAATAAATTAGTATTGAAAATATATGTTTTTTTTTCTAACAGTTAGCGAGTATGGTTAAACAAATTGAACAGTTTACCTGTTGCAGTGCATGTATTGTAATTGTTACATTGTTTATTTAAGCAGACGAGGTCCACACCAGAAGCTATAAAACACGCACGGTGCGGTTTTAAAAACAGATTTTTAGATGGTTTTTGGTTCACATTTTTGTTGTTCAGAACTCTGCCGCTTGGGGGCAGCATTGCATTTACATTCGACTGGCGGAAACCCAGTCTCAAGGCAACGAATATATGGAGTTATAGAGAGAATCACTCACTCACTCATCTATACCGCTTAATCCTGTATTCAGGGTCACGGGGGCCTGGAGCCTATCCCAGGAGACTTAGGGCACATGGCAGGGTACACCATGGACAGGGTGCCAATCCATCGCAGGGCACACACATATACTTACTCACACACTCATTCATTCACACACTACGGGCAATTTGAGAACGCCAGTTTCTTTGGACTGTGGGAGAAAACTAGAGTACACAGAGGAAACCCACCAAGCACGGGGACAACATGCAAACTCCATGCACACAGAGACGGGAATCAAGCCTGGCCGGGGATCAAACCCAGACGGTGCAAGGCGACAGTGCTAACCACTACACCACCGTGCCACCTAGAGAGAATCAATTATAAATATTATAACAATTATGAATTCCAGCCAGCACATTTTCGTTTACAATGCATTTTATTTTACACGTTTTATGAATAATCATTCATAAGAGAATTATTGCCACATATGGATTTTATTTTGTTACAGACAAAAAAAATCTTAGAATTAAATGACATGATTTATTTAATGTATGTAATTTTTATTTAATTAAATTATATTTTTGTATAGAGTTTTAACAATGGCCTTTGTCGTAAAACAGCTTTAAAGAAAATTAGGTAAATGAATGTATAAATCAAAGTGATTAGATTGTCCCTGTTTTTATTTAGTAGTATTTTTGGCAGCCACCAATAAATGGATGAATGTGAATTATTTTTTTTATAAATACATTCACAATCACAGGACTATATAAAGTGAAAGCAGGGACAGGTTTCTTTTTTGCCCACACTGTAGATTTTTACAGCTCATTAGTAACAGTCATATCAGGTGATTCACAGAGTTAAATGGACACTGGGTTTAATCACCATTTGGGCTAAGACTTTTTATGATGATCCTACTGATACATGAGTTAACCTGTCCTCATCTGTGTGATTTAAGAAGATGTGGTAAATACAGAACTGGGTGCAAATGAGTGCAAACAAGAAGGATTATTTCCTTTATACTTTTCAATTAAATTTGTCTCTATCATCGTCTATAATGCTTTATCCAAAATACAGGGTTGTGGGGGGCATGGAGCCTATCCCTCGAGACTTAGGGCACGAGGTGGGGTACACCCTGGACAGGATGCCAATCCATGGCAGGAAACACACACATTCATATACTGTACTACAGGCGGGAGGACACTACAGTACCCTGAGGAAACCCACCAAAGAGAGACAGGGAGAACATGAAAACTCCATGCATACAGACCCGAGGTGGGAATCGAACCTGGATTCTGGCGGTACATAGCAACAGTGCTAACCACTAAGCCACCGTACTGCCTCAATTCAATTTAATTACATTTTATTCAATTTTATTTGCATAGTGCTTTTAACAGTGGTCATTGTCACAAAGCAGCTCTACAAATTCCAAAAGAAAATTAGGAAAATGAGTAGCAAGTTTGTGAGAAAATACGCATGAATAAAATTGATCAAATTGTCCCTGATAAGCAAGCCAAAATATTCTTCTCCCCAAAGTACAAATGAGGCAAAAGGACAGATCACAGAACTGTTTACACCTTATGCTTTTTAGTTCCAACAAAAGGGTTTCATCTTTTATCTTTTCTGTTTCCATTTGGCATTTGGAGTAAAAGTGATATGAACCAGGAGAGCATTAGAGAATCTAAACACACCTAAACATAGATATCACAAATGCAGCTACCTTCATATTTATTTATTTATTTATTGTGTGTGTGTGTGTGTGTGTGTGTAATAGCTTAGCCTTCATCTGATTCCTTCCATGTAAATTACCTCTTCCATTTAATATCACAACCGCTGCTGGCAACTCAGTGGATATCAAAACAGTTTTCATTCATTGAGCTTAGAACCTGTGTAGGTTATTTAGATATTTTAACTTACCATCATTAACCTATCATCAACGCCATGTGCTCCTATGTCCTTTCATTAAAATTCCTTATACTGTACCTGTAACATTCGAACAATAAACTCCCCAGACCTCTATTATTATGACAATATAATTACAGTAATTTGAGTTTTTAATAACATTTTTGTAATTTCTATAGCACCATATCTCCATATCTCACTGTAGCACCATATCTCCATATCTCACTGTTATTAGATCCATTAAAACTAATAATATATGGTTTTCATGATCAGACCAGTTATGTCACATTCAGGAAACTATTAATATGTTTTTAAAAGTATTTATTTGGACTGCACACATTAATACATACACAGGCATGTTGACACATGCACATTAAGCACCACTTTTGGAGACATTGAGAAGTCTTTGTAATGTTATGTGTGAGAAATGTGCATTAAAAATATGGCAAACTCTGATTATACTATACTAAATGAAGTGTAATTTTCTGTAAAAAGTGATATTTGCCAAAACAAATGAAAATATATATTGAAATTATTCAGCTGTAAATGATAATATGCCTATTTTAAAATATCTATGGAACAGAAAGCTATTTAAAAGCATGTATCACAGCTGTGACACTGGAGTAAACTCAGCAAACCCAGAGGTAGCCAAATAATGTACAAATCTTTCGGAAAAGTAATTTTCCTCTGCTATCCTTTAACTTCTCCCACACTCCCTGACAAGCTCCAGAGTCTCTGGCATTGCTGAGAGGGCACAGGTTAATATCTGTTTTAACGTTTCAAGCCACCCCAAGTACAAGAGCAAGCTCAATAATCAAGAGCAAGTGTTCTGCTGAAGATCATTTTAGTTCACCCTTAGGGCCTGTAATACAATCCTATTTAGCTTCTTTTCTATAACCTGGTTTATCTGCAGCATGAAACCAAATGTTAATGTCTTCACCAAAAATAAAGTTCAATTATAGAGACATTGGACATAATTTAGACTGGGTCAGTATACACTGATTTATCTTTGTAAACAACAGATAGGAGATTTGTATTTAAATGAGTTGTATTTAAATGCTTAAAAAAATAAATAAATAAATAAAAACTACTCAAGCATCTTTTCCCCCTGAAATGAACTGTATAAGTCATTTTGGGAACCTTAACAAAGCTTAAACTTGAATCATGGAACTTTCTGTCATAATAATTTACTTTGTAGGAAAACACATGTATACAACTATTAATGTCTTTTCAAGCTTTTTCTGCTGATGTTCCTACTGATATGTTAGTCTGAGGAAAAACTGATTACATTTTGTTGCGCACATGCATATGCGCTAAATTCGAAGCGCTCTTATAAGTGTTAAATGTCGCTTCCTCAGTATATGAGGAATGAGGAATAATTTTCAGCTTGTGAACATTATCTCACATTTATGGTTGTTTTCGTTCACCCGGTAACATTCCTGAGCTGTTTGGATTCCTAACAGCCTAATAAAACTGTGGCATCAGTCAGCACATAATGCAGGTGAGAAGAGCCAAGAGACGTGAGGCTGAAATACTTGGATGGGTGAAAGTTCTTCTTGGATAGACTTTAAAGAGCCTTTAGACAGATAACGGAGGGATCGACTGCTATGGTAGAACTGAGGGAAAAGCCATGTCCTACAATAAAGAAAAACAGACTTACTTTGCATTTAATTCAAAGGTCTATGGAATAAGATGAATCCTTTTGTGCAGGTTCATGGAATTATGAAGAGGGGAAAAAATTGAGGAATGTATGAAAATAGAAAAAAGAGTTCAGTGTTTTCACCCTATAAGTAACAGAACCAAAAATTTGCTTATAAACAGTTTTGTTAGAGGGGTCTGGTGATCCTCAGGTGCATATGAAGTATAACTAGAAGGATCCATGATTTTTAAATAAAATTATTAAATTATAATTGAAAAAAATTTGAACAAATGTTTTACTGTGACTGGCTGCAAAATGCCTACAGATGTTATTTATTTATTTATTTATTTTTTATGTAACAACCGCAGCAGCAACTTAATTTCCCCTTCGGCTGTTCCAGTATACTAATCACTGCCCTGATCATCTGTCATTACCTGCACCTGTTTCTCAATAGTTCTTGCCTCAAGGTAGATGATTTTTATGACTGAATGATTCATAGGTCAACATTAATCTAAAAACGGTCAGGTACAGGACTGAAAATGAGAGCCCAAGCATGCCAAACATGACAGCCAAAAAAAGTCCTTCAGGAAGCCTGGAGAACTATTCCTTAATACTACATTAAAATACAAGAAAGTCTGGCTCTTTTGAAGCACAAGATGAATTTATGCACAGTACTGTAAATGCTTTCTGTGTGTAGAAAAAAAAATCACCCATAATTCAATTGCCGATTATTTTACACTTTAATATAATTTGCCTAATACCTGAATTGTTGGATTAGGTAACTTTAACATAAATCTGTACTTTGGGAATCACTGTAATTTGTTTACAGAACTCTGTGCTTTTGTATAAAATTAAGTGTAATCCAACCACATCAGCTTCCTTCACTCAAATGTGTTCATTTTTTCTAGTTATGTCCCTTTTGTAGCCGACCAGAATAGAAACCCTAAGTAATGTATGATAGAAGACACATACTTTATCCATTTGGACAGGTTTTCAAACAGCATTCAATTTCTAAAAGTTTTCCCACTGAGAACACTACCAGACAGACATATTTGTGATCACAGGATGGATAACAGAAACAGCAGGAGGCGAAATGAGTTTGGCTTCTTTCTCAACTTTTCCTTAAGTTGCCTTTTTTTTTGTAATTCTTTTGAGAAATTCCATTAAGCCCTATCAAGTTTTATTTTCCTGCCATGACAAGATCCATGAGCGCCATTAAAACACAGCCGTCATGTAACAATTTTGAGAAATGTTCAGGACAAAATCAAAATGAGAGAAGCTAGCAATGGTGAAGAAAGAGAGAAATCATGAGGAAGAGAAAGCAAAGTGAGTATGCAAGACACGCACACACACACACACACACACACACACACACACACACACACACACACACACACACACACACACACACACATAAATGTAGAGACAAACTGAGGAGGAGGCGGAGTGAATTGACAGGATCAGATTTCTGTGGTAATGGTTGGGCGGGTCGGTGGATAAACTGCTCTCACAAACACATTCCAGAGCTGAGGCACAGCGCATCTGGTGTGCAAGTGCAGACAGGAGCCGAGCCAACCGCTTTCCTCTGAGTATCTCTCTTTCTCTCAGTTTAACAGCATGCTGGGACCTGGAGGCTTGCTGTAGGGCTTTGAGGCCGCATCTGTGCTCTGCAGAGACTTGATTGTATTAAATCTTTGCTTAGGATCTAAGGCCAAAAGTTTTGCTTTGGTGGTTTACAAGTGATTTTTTTTTTCTCCCTAATCTCTGAAACTGTTCACCAGTGATTTGATTCTGCCTTAGAGCTCACTGATTTATTTTTGCTGACATCATGGCATATTCTTGTCAGGGTCATCTGTGCTCTCTTGCACCATTTTGTTAGACATTGGACATCCTAATGCTCTGTCACAGTTGCACCTGAAGAAAGGTCTAGTCAACAGCAGCCCCATACTCCTTTAAAGCGGCCATCAACATTAAATCTGATACACAGGCATCCAGCTGTCATCAGTTGCTCAGGCACTAATCTTGTTCTTTTACTGACAGACAAAAGCAACAAAAGAAGTAGTTATTGAATTGTCTTCAACATATTGCTTTAGGTTTAGCGCATCTTAGCAAGCTTGAGTTGTTCTTCCAGATTCATCTTTTATTAAAGAGTATTAAGCTACATTCATTCAGTGAATACTGTTGTGCGCTTTCTAACTCACAGCAGAACTGTTGGAACCGCACCACAATTTTTTCCTTTCTTTGTTTCTTTGGCTAAATCTCTTACAGCTGGTGAGCTGTTTGGTGCCTGAGACATTCTGTTCCCACTCTTTCCCACTGATACTTCATTCAATACAAGTCCATCCACTCCTCACCGGGACTTGAGCTGTCATTGATTTTAGTGCGTGTGTTTGTGTATCTGTGATAAAGTGAATTTGTCACTTCCTTACTCTATAATGATCATTTTATTAAGGTCTTTTCTAGCTGTTGATGTGCCTATTAGGGTATCTTCTGCTCACGCCCAAAGGGGGCGTCTGGATTTAGTTTGTGGAATGAGTCATGAATAAATTTGGACGATAAACCCTATGGAATGTGTGATTAAAACACTGAAATGTTCTTAATTAACCCAATGTCAGACGTCTGCTAGGACCCCGTCCTATAGGTTTTAATCACTAGAGCTCTGATTCTACAACATGTGAAGTCTTATTGAAACAACATTGTAGTGAATTATTTATAGTACTGTGCACAAGTCTTAGGCACCCTGTATTTTCAGTGCAAATGTATGGTACATATGATTTTAGTACACTTATTGCTTTTTCTAAATTATGACTGTTAACATGGACTTAACAGTCTAAGACCTAAATTCGTTTTCATTCTCCAGTTTTAAAGTATTTTAACACATATGAAATAATGAGACACTTTTGCAAAACTTATAGTAATGGTGGGTAGTTACCTGAGATACATGTGAGTCCGGACTCACCACTGGAGATAGTTTTCACTAGTATATAATCTCATTCAGCCCCTAATAGAAAGATTGTTTTCTTAAAACAGCCCTGAATTAAATTAGCAAAAGACAAGATGACATACATAAAGAGTATGCCATTTTATCATAAATAGTGTAGTTTGAAGCAGTAAATTCATTGTTATAGCAGTATATAAGTAGTAACATACTGTAAGTAATGTAATAGTTAACAGTGCAGCAGACTGAAATGTGAAGCAGAGTGGATTAAACAGCTGGATGTCTGACGTCTTCTGTGTGACAGGACTGACATGGTATTATAATCATTGTGATTGTAATCACTACTCTACCACTCATCCTCCGTTCCTCAAACGAAACTGCAGAACCCCCAGACTGTTCCTAAGGAATGTTTCAGCCTTTCAAAATGCGAGGAAAAATGAACATGCAGCATTTTAATCAAAACTGCATATTTTCCTGGAAATGTGCAGTCATTTCTGATTGGATGCACATGGATTCAAATAGAATTAGTTTATAGGCCAAGCTCTGGAAATGACCTCAGACTGTAGAGAGGATGATAAAATCATATGAGCTCCAAAATGTCGAGAGGGATTGTAATTGTGTGTACATGACTGGAGACTCTAGGGATCTTCGTCACGCACACAGTCGGATAGAAGTGCCATCTCTGCTCTGCGCTTCTCTCCCAGTGGGGTAGCAAGAGAAGCATTTTCACATGCAGTTTTTGTGGTGTTTAATGCTGGGTTTTACATTTCACAGTGACTCAGTCCAGCTGACTGTCATCATAGCAGGTCCTCATCTCAATCAGCATTACTATCTTCTGAGACACAGCCAGTTGTGTGCTTATTAACATGTAATCACAGGCCTGTACTTCCACACAGCAACTTCTCTGCACACTCATTCTACTCACATTTTTTCTTCTATTGAAAGATGGACAGAATGTTTTTTTTTTTTTTTTTTTAAGTTTCTTTAACATCTCATTTTACTTGTTTTCAAGTTTCAGGAAGTGCAAACCTACAAGGATTATATTGCACAGGCATGAAGATAATATACTGCTGTTTTTTCCCCCCGTGTCAGATGATGGACGAACCTTGCGGCACTCTGGATCAAACTGGATGGGGCCAGACAGGGAGCGTGTGAATGGGCTGATGTTTCTAAAGACTGTGGTATCTGTGGTCACAGAGAATGCACTCAGATTGGCCCTCCCTGAGCCGCGGGCCCCGTAACTCCAGCGGAGGACATGCCGTTCTTGGCCCTCCGAACGCTGGGAGGATGAGTATCTGCGAGGCTGCGGCCATGACTGGATGTCATTTCTGTTTTTTTCTCCCATTTCAGGCTGCAATTAGGGCTAATTTTAGAGGCTCTGAGTAACAGGCAAAAGGGTGAAATGTCCACTGAGTGGACATTTTAAGCTCTGACTAAATGTTGGTCATATACACAACCACAAATTTTCACATTGCTCACTTTTATTTTTTTTCTGTGCCTTCATTTTTTCCATAATATTTGGGGCATAATTCTTTCATAAGCCACACACACACACACACACACACTTTAAAACGAGGAAAGAGTGAGGTTCCGCTGATGACGGCTGTGCGCAATTTATAAATACTGAGCTTTATATGGCTCAGCTAGTTTCCCTTTTAAAAGCTGAAAATGTGTACAGTGATGCAAGGATTTTAGGTTGCATGCTCCAAAAGCAAGAGTGATGTTGCCCCAGTGAAGATAGCTTGGATTAACAATTCAAGATTCCCATGGTTGTGGTTTATTTTTATAGGGAAGAGCAGACAAAGTAGTGCTTGGAAATCGAAGTGGAAAAGGGGAGGAGGAAATTAAATGCTAGAAGCAGACCACTTGGATGGCGTTTTCACTGCATGTTCTAATCATTTCTTTTCTCACTTCCATTCAGTTACCTTTTTTTTTTTGGTTGAAAGCATTAGATGTATACATTTGACAGATTATGGACAGAGACAAATTATATTACATGCTTGGTCTTGGCCTAAAGGCAGGGCTGATAAGTGTTTTCTCCTTTTTGACTGCCTTTTGCACTCTCTTAATATATGGGGACTATCTGAAAGAAGGTCAGAAGCCATTCAATTGACCCCACCCCCTACATCTTCTTTTCATCAACCGAGCTCCATAAATATTGACTTTGGCATGACCTGGGAGAATCTTGGCTTAGAATAGGCAGGAAAAGTCCCCCCCCCCTCCTTTTTCTCTCTTCTAAACTCCAGGAAAAGATTAAACAAGCATCCCATATTTGCCTCCTTTTCTGTAACGTCAAAGGGCAGAGATTGTGAGAGAAACAGCGGCGAGACGGTGCACAGATGTGTAAACATAGGGCTCATGAGAATGGGTGTGTCAGCGTGTGCCGATATTCCCCCTAGAGAGTCTTCCCTCCCTCTGTGCTCTGATCATGTTCAGGTGTGCACAGGCCTCTGGCTACCCATTAACTTCACTGCACTTTATTTTAAAGCTTCCACTATCAAGGTCCTGAACACAGCTCAATCTTCGAGTTTAACTCTTCAAGCTTAAAGCAATCTTACCAAGCAGTATATAATACATCTTTTAAAGAGATCAAACAGCTGTGTTCAAAGTTTTAAAAAAAGAAAAAAATGAATACATAAATATTCATTTGATTTTGGCTCTCAAAATAGTAATCCCAAATAAGTCGGATCTAGTCTTTACAGAATTAAGACCAAATAAATTTTTTTTACATCTTTTTAAAACAAGACCTTAAGGTGCCAAACAAGTTCTGAAATGTTTAAGTTCAGCTGGAGTTTATTTAACACCCTCACTTTTACATTACACAAGAAATATTGTGCTAGTTGTCAAACATTTTCATCACAACGAGCTGGAACGCAGTTGCTGACCTCCATGGTTATTCTGAATGAATCAGGAAGACTGCAGTGAGAAAAATTGGCTCTAGTGAGCTAAAAAAAACATTTATCTTGATAATTACGTTAATCACATCATGAGATCTGTACAATACTTAGTGTACCATTGTTCGTCCTACATTGTCTCACACTCTCATTTGTAACAGTTTTCAAACCCCAAGACCCGGCCTGCATAAAATGTTGTGAAATTTGTGGTAGGAATAAGGATTAGAATAGGGTTATGGCAAAGTAAAACAATTCAAGACACATTTCAGGGAAACATGCCACAACTGGCTCTAAAACAGTGTAAAATCTAACATCCCCCCCTTAAATCTATTTTCTCAGCTACAGTAAAGAGCGAGACATTCTTTTTCTTTTTCCTGTTCATTCTTTTAAGTACATGCAACAGTGTAATATAATGTTTATCTGCTCACATTCTTTACAGCCGAGGCCCCCTTTATCTGTTAAATATATTCCACAGACCACCTCGCTATAGAATTATTTTATGACCTTCCATTTAAAAATTTTTAAAAGCAGCTTAAAGTTATCTATAAACAGTATAAATAATTTAAAGAGCTAAATAATTAATATAAAACACTAGGAGTACATTTCTCATGAGTGCATAATGGCTCATAACATGATATACTGCAGCACTGTGGCATAGTAGTTAGCACTGTGGACCTTGCATCTCCAGGGTGATGGTTTGAGTGCCACCGTAGGCCTTGGGTATGTGTGCGTGCAGTTTACTTGTTGGGTTGCCTCCGGGTGCTCCGGCTTCCTCCCACAGTTCAGAGACATGCAGGTTAGGCTAACTGGCATTTCATAATTGCCCATAGTATGTAGACGAGTGTGTGAGTGTGTCTATATGTCCCAAGCTCAGTTCAAGCAGGATTAAATGGGGGTGGGGTGGCGGTAGGTTTGCAGTTATTATATATAATTTTTTAAAATTAATTAATTAAAATTGATGGAAGGTGAACAGCTTCCAAAATCGGAAGCACACAATTATCTAGAATGTGTTGTTTTATGCTACAGTTTAAAGATTTCCATTCACTAGCACCAGCATGACAATGCCTCTGTGCACAAAGCATGATCCATAACAACTTACCTTGCCAAGAGTAAAATTAAATACCTTTTTATGACACTCGACATCAATACCTTACTGTACCAAAGTTCTTGTGGCAGAAACCCTTCACAGAAGAGTAGACGTTATTAAAACAGAAGTGAAAGAAGAATAAGATATTTTGAATAACACATTTGATTCTGATTAGGTGTTCACACACTTTTAAGCCATATGATACAGGTCATATATATATATATATATATATATATATATATATATATATATATATATATATATATATATATATATATATATATATATATATATATATATATAAAAACCAAAAAATATAACAAAATACCACCTAATCACCCCTTCTTCATTTCCAGTTAGTTTAAATATCTCATCTGGTTGCATTCATACTTTTTTTCCTCATTACTGTTATCTGTGTAACCCTCACATGTATGTTTACACATATGCTACTAAACCGTGGCATGCTGTTCATTACAAACCAAGTCCATGAAGTGTAGTTACACTCCACGGTAATAAATGGACCAACTCCTGTACCGGTTTCATGAGCACCATATGTCCATAGCCATATTTTAACAACCCCGAGTTTCCACTGTGAAACAGCTATAGGCTTATTTGGATGGCTGGCAGGAACCTATAAGAACATGCAGATGAACGTGGAACTGTGTGTTTTACAACTGGATTAATGACATTTCCAGACAGAAAAGCAAACAACTCAACGTCTGTTCTCTACATCACATTCAGTTGAGATTAATTATTCCCAGTCAAGAGAAAAATCACAGGAAAACTGCTGGGATGCATGTAACCCAAGCAGGAAAAAAATGCCACTATGTTATTTAAGACCACAATCAAGAATTGTTGAAATGGGGCCATGTTGTAAATATCTTACTGGGTGTGGCAGTGCTATTTTTTTGTTTAAATTCCTTGCTGCTTAAAATTGGTGCGATGCCAAAGGCTGTCATTTGCAGTGATTCCTGACTGGTCTTCCTAACTGATGCTTCGTCACTGCTCAGACAGTTATTATAAATATAAGGATGGTAACCTCTTGACATTTTGACTTTCCATTCTACATAAAATGATGAGCCATTGGAAATTCCACTGCTATTTTATGCCACAAATTACACAGTGTTGTTTATGAAGTATCTCCTTAGACACAGTGTTTTAACAAACAAATAATCTTCTCATATGAAATAACAGGAAATAATAGATAATGATCCAGAATGCTGTCCTGGAACATGTGATGAAACAGCACAACCCGCTTTTGTCTTTCTCTTCTGGTATGCATCATTGCTCTCATTTCTTACTTTGAGAGCTCTTCCTGCCCCGTCCTGCCTTTTCCACTTTCAGATGAGCAATAAGAGTCCCCATCAGCCTGAGGCGATGAAGCTCGTACATGCTCATACACGTAATTTATATCTCCACTTGGATAAATAAAGCATACGCTTCCCTCGTCCCTCTCTCCAGGAACCAATCAGCTCCTTCTCAAGGGACACATGGAGTTCTGGTTTGTGTGAAGGAAAAACTTTTAATCGTGGCAGGATGATTGGAAATCTCATGGACTGTTGTCGCCAGTTCAGGAAGAAGAGTAAATCCTGAGTGAGCACATTTTGTTCTTTTTACAGCACTGAGAACATTTCACAATATGTAAATGTTGAAGGTATTGCTGATTGTGTAACTTCAGAACTCCACCCAAAAATGCATAATTACACTTTTTTGATGAATAATGTGTCAGCTCACTATAGAAAAGGCTTTATGTGAAAATTTCATGGGCTATTAGTGTTATTAAACATCACTGACCAAAATACTGACTCTACTACTGACAAAATACTGATTCTCATTACTTAAGGTAAAATGCCTCTTGTTAGGGAAGAGGTTGAATATGGCTGTCACTCAATTCATCTCTTAAGGATGACAAGCTCCTTTAGGCTAATTTATGTGTGTGCATTTGCTTTTATGTGCCATGTCATTTTTCTATCATGCTTAGAGCTTGGGGGCTGAAATGACATTTTTGTCATTCATCGCCAATTACATTCAACAAATCTGCGATGACAGGTGCCACTGATGAAGATCAATTAAAAGAAGAAAAAAAAAAGAAAGTAAAAAAAATGATGTTACTTTTCTTACATCCTGCTTCAGTGAACTCAGAATCACTTGAGCCCATAACCTACAGAAGTAACAACTTCCTCAAACTGTGGAGCAATATGTGATCCCTCAATTATAGTTGTGAGTATTCTTAATATCTATTCTCCAAACAAATTGCATTTCAATGTTTAAATAATCCAAACAATAGCCTCTGTTATATAAACTGTTTGTCTCTGTGGCTCCATTTAGGTTTTTTCCATTACAGTGTTTTTTTTTTTTTTTTTGAGCATTGGAATACATTAGAGGAACTTTGAAGATATAAACTAATATGAGTGGCTGTAATTATAAAACTTGTGGCCCATCATGGTTTGGCAGTCTTCGGTCCTGTAGTTCTGTAGATAGAATTTCAAATTGGGGAAATTGTCAGACATGTATTGTGAATTATTTACATTTTCCAGTCACATGATATAAAACACATTGGTTTCTCATTGATGTAAGAGTATTTATTATGTTGGAATCTGTACAAGGAAATTGGAAAATAAAGTAATGCTGTGTCTTTGCTTTAGACTCTGCTTTTTTATTTATTTATTTAAAGCAGACAATTAACAAAAAAGGAAATAAAAAGCTTTTGTCCCCAGTTCATAGACAGGGTTTAGTCTACAAACAGTAACACACAAAGGAATATCATAGGGGTGACTGTCTCTTCTTCTGACTAACATTAGCGGCCTGTTATTTCTCAAGGAGTTTTTGGTTCAAAGACATATGGGCACCAAAAATGTTACTGATCAAAAACACATGGGGTATTTCAGGGGAGAGATAGAAACAGAAAGGGGTCCAAGAAGAGTGCAGTGCTGGGGGGACCTCAGTGAGGTAATACGGATGTGTAGAGAACGTGTCTAGAGAACAGAGGGAGTAAAAGGAGCTCAGTGTGGTGTGTGTACAGAAAATTGCATTTTTGTAGAGATGTACATAATATCACATATTACTATCAGAAATTATACACAGATCTCTAAATAACATCAAATTCAACTATTCAGCTTTAGCCACGCAATACAGCTGTAAAACCAGAGTTCAGTGTTCTTAACATATGCTATTCAAATTTGCATATTTATAAATGCATAAAACTAATTTATATGATATTTGAAAACTAATTAAATAGTCTGTTTGTTAAATGTCATATACCACAGTGCTGTTAAATGCCGATAGGTCAGATGATTAATTTACTATAACAGCACAGCTCTGGCAGAGTTTTTTTGTTGTTGTTTTTTTAGCAGAGATGCCTGTTTAGCATTTCTGGATGGAGTCCCTAGTTGTAGTGCTTTATAAAAGGCATTTTTCCGACATGGAAGGTCATCAGGATGGAAAACTTTGCGGTTACAAATCAGTAATATGCCAAACTGCATTTTGTTTGACTAATCAAGGGCAAGATGAAGGAAAAAAAGAGAGGCTGGTGAAAGATTGATTGTTTAAATCTATTATAATGCAAGTAATAACTTGTTGATTTCTGTAAATGTACAGTATAAGAAGTGTAATTTGTCATTCTATAATAATAACAAATCTGTTTTGTCTCTATAGGCAAGTTGCTGTGGTATATGTCACGAGCAACCGAGGGATGAACAGAAAAGCCTTAGCAGTTAGCCCGTGTAGCATGGATGGTAAACGCGGAAGCAGCGCGAGTAGGCAGGATAACCACGCGATTAGTTTAAGAACTCTCTTACACGAAGAGCAAGGATCTACACAAATAAACCCGCGTTCTAGCAACACACACTCAATCAAAGAAGCAACCCGAATTGGTGAGTACTCACAGAATAGTTGGCGTAGCATCAGCAAAGGCATGGGCGAACTCAATGACTGAGCAATGTGAAACACCATCTTGTTTCCTTTTATGCTTCCTGAAACCCGACCGTATTACTTCCGGGTCCTAGTGCCGGTCGTGTTACGAGTGTGCATGATAGTACCCCCCTGTCCAGGACCGACTCTCGACAGTCCTGGGGTGGAGGATACCCGACGACGGTAGTCCCGGATGAGTTCGAGGTCTAGGACAAACCGAGTTGGAATCCAAGATTGCTCCTCGGGACCGTAACCTTCCCAATCCACCAGGTACTGGAGCCCTCTGCCCCGAGGACATGAGTCAAGGATCCGGCGAACGGTGTAGGCGGGACCACCCTCAATGATACGGGGAGGAGGAGCAGGGTGGGTGGGTGGAACCATTGGTGAAGTGATGAAGGGTTTGAGCTGGGAGGTGTGGAATACCGGATGGATCCGGAGCGCCGCAGGCAGCTGGAGCCGGTAGGTGACAGGATTGATACGGAGGGTGATGCGGTATGGACCAATGAACCTGGGTGATAGCTTCTTGGATTCTGTATGGAGGTGCAGGTTTCTCGTAGACAGCCATACTTTGTCACCTACTTTGTACAACCGTCCCGGAGGGTGTCGACGGCGATGTTGCGTGGTGTAGCAGTGGTTGGCACGGTGAATGGCAGTGTTAGCTTGACTCCATAGCCGTCGACACCTTCGGACCAACTGTTGGGCCGACGGTACATCGACCTCCGGTTCTTGCTGTTCGAGGCTGGAAACCGTGGCATATCTCAAATGGGCTTAGGTTGGTGGCAGAGGAGACGTGGAGATTATGTGAAAGCGGGCCCAGGAGCGCTGACGATCGGCGACGAAGCACCTCAGGTAGCGCTCCAGTTGTTGGTTGGTCCGTTCCGTCTGACCATTAGTTTGAGGATGGTATCCAGATGACAAACTGCAGGTGGAATTAATCAGACGGCAGAAGGCTTTCCAGAACCGTGCCGTGAACTGAGGCCCCCTGTCTGAGACGATGTCCTTGGGAAACCCATGCAGACGGACTACGTGTTCTAAAATCAGCTCGGCTGTCCTTTTAGCTGACGGGAGTCTGGGGAGGGCCAACAGATGCACAGCTTTGGAGAACCGATCTACGATGGTCAGAATGGTGTTTTTTCCCTCGGCGACCGGCAGGCCCGTGATGAAGTCGAGGGCAATGTGCGTCCAGGGCCGACGGGGGACGGGGAGTGGTTGGAGCTCCCCGGCTGTTGGTTGGTTGGTGTTCTTCGCCCTGGCGCACACTGGGCACGCCTGGACGAACTCTTTGATGTCCGTCGTCATTGTGGGCCACCAAAAGGCGCGCTGTATGAATGTTTGGGTGCGCCCCACGCCCGGGTGACCGGAGAACGGAGTGGAGTGGCCCCATTGGAGGACCTCACTTCTTAGGGCGTGGGGGACGTAGAGTCATCCAGGTGGCACACCTGCCGGTTCGGTCTCCGTGGCCTGTGCCTGGCAGACCCTCGTCTCCAAATCCCAACAGAGTGGTGCGATGATTTTGGAAGGTGGGAGAACAGGCGCGGGGTCCGCCCAGGGGGCGTCTTCCTCATGTTGTCGGGAGAGGGCATCGGCCTTGGTGTTCTTCGACCCCGGACGGTAAGACAGATGGAAATTATACTGTTCAAAGAACAGTGCCCACCGTGCCTGTCTTGGATTAAGCTGTTTCAAACTCTGGATAGTGATTATATTTTTTTGATCGGTCCAGACGATGAACGGCTCTCTGGCGCCCTGGAGCCAGCGTCGCCATTCCTCCAAAGCCCACTTTATGGCCGGCAGCTCGCGGTCCCCTACTCCGTATCGCTGCTGAGTGGGATCAAATTTTTTGGAGAAGAAGCTACAAGGGTGTAGCTTCTGATCTGGACCTCGCTGGGAGAGAACCACCCCGGCGCCCAAGTTCGAAGCGTCCACCTCCACAACGAACGGTTTGGTGGCGTTGGGGTGAAGGAGAATCGGAGCAGTGGTGAATCGGTGGCAGAGTTCATGAAATGCAGAGATGGCAGCAGAGTTAAGGTGAAAGTGATGAGAAGATGGTCTGGTCAGGGCGGTTAAGGGAGCTGCAAGTGTACTGTAGTCCCGGATAAAGCGACGATAGAAATTCGCAAACCCGAGAAACCTTTGAAGTTGCTTAAGTGTCTTGGGTAGGGGCCAATGACGCACAACTTCTAGCTTCTGCGGGTACATGGCCACACCCTGGGACGAGATGACAAAACCCAGGAACGTGGTGGATTGTGAAAAGCGCACTTCTCCAACTTACAGTACAATTGATGGGCGAGCAATCTCTTAAGTACCGCTCTGACATGCTGGATGTGTTCGTTGACGGAGCGGGAGTAGATGAGAATATCGTCCAGGTAGACGAAGACCCAGCTACCTAGCATGTCTCTCAGGACGTCGTTAATGAACTGTTGAAAAACTGCAGGTGCATTGCAAAGTCCAAATGGAATGACCAGGCTCTCATAATGTCCAGTAGGTGTGATGAAGGCCGTCTTCCACTCATCACCCTCTCTGATGCGCACCAAGTTGTAGGCGCTCCGGAGGTCCAACTTTGTGAAAATGGTGGCACCAGAGAGGGCGTCCAGGGCAGAGTTGGTAAGAGGCAGTGGGTGACGATTCTTGACTGTGATGTTGTTAAGCCCCCGATAGTCGACACAGGGGCGTAAATCACCATCCCCCTTCTTCACAAAGAAGAACCCCGCGGCGGCAGGCGAAGAGGAGGGCCGGATGGTACCTTGGCGGAAAGCGTTGGAAACATATTCCTCCATCGCCTGCATCTCGGTGGTGGAGAGTGAGTAGAGATGGCCGCGAGGAGGGATGGAACCAGGCTGAAGGTCGATCGCCAGGTCGTAAGGGCGATGAGGAGGCAGGTGGGTGGTGCGTCGCTTACAGAATACTTCAGCCAGGTCCCGATAGGTGGCCAGGATGGCGTTGGTGTCGACATCGGGGGCCTCGGACTCCCTAGAACACGTCCCAGCCGGAGCCCGTAGGCAAAGCTCGGTACAAGCCGGCCCCCATTGAAGGATCCGATTCTGTGTCCAGGAGATGAGCGGGTCGTGCTGAAGGAGCCAAGGATGTCCAAGGATGATGAGAGGGGAGGAAATGGAGGTGAGGTAGAATCGGATCTGCTCCTGATGTTTGTTGATTGTGACGGTGATCGGTTGGGTCTGGGAGGTGATGGGACTGGAGGAGAGGGGCCTTGGCGTAAGAAGAGTCAATGAAGTTACCTGCAGCACCAGAATCGATGAACGCGGTACTTCTGACCCGTGTGTGGCCAAACTGGAGGTGTACCTGAACCATGAGGCGAGAGACGCTGGGTGTGGTGGCGGAGAGATGGAGGGAGCCTGGCCGTTTCCCGGGTGAAGAGGGTATATGGCTCTATGATGCGCCGCCGACCCACAGTAGGCACAGAGTCTCTCCCTGAAGCGTCGTTCTCGCTCTGCAGCGTTCAAGAAGGCGCGTCCTAATTGCATTGGTTCCCCGGCTCCTGTGTCAACCATGGCGGGAGGTGGAGATCCGACGGGTGCCATGGCGGTGGTGTTGAAAGCTGGTGGTCGGGGCGTGGAGTGAGAGAAAGATGGCGTGATGGGCGGCAGGGTCCGGGGGGCTGGCCTCGGACGGGAGAGCAGGCGCTGGTCAATCCGCAGGGCGAGTTGGATTAGTCCCTCCAGCGTGGTCGGAAGCTCCCGTCCGGCAAGTTCATCCTTAATACGTGAAGTCAGTCCCTCATAGTAGGCCGTCCGGAGGGCGGCGTCTCCCCAGGTGGTCTGTACGGCGAGAGTGCGGAAATCCGCTGTGTATCGGCTCACGGACGACCATCCCTGCCGCAGATGATACAATTTCATGTCGGTCTCCACCTCAGCAGCAGGATGTTCGAATGTGAGCTTTAGTTGACGGGTGAATTCTCCATATGAATAAGCAGTATCTGAATCTGATCGGAGAACCGCCGTGGCCCACTCAGCTGCTTGCCCGGATAGCAACGAGACGAGAAGCGCAACGCGCAGTCGGTCTGTGGAGTATCTGGTGGAATTGAACTCAAACACAAAATCCAACGCGGTTAGAAAAACACTGCATTTCCCATCTGTGCCATCCCACTTATCCGGTAGAGCTATAAACACATCAAAAGGGGGGGGGGGGGGGGGGCGCTGCGATGGGCGTGGCAACAGCCAACTGAGCAGCCACCCCGCGGAGGGTCCCGTTCTCCTGCCGTAGCTCCGCCACCTCGCGGCGCAGGGCCGCAACGTCTTGGAGGTCCTTTTGGAGAGACGCGACTTCACCACGGAGCTTATTGATCAGTTCGGCATGCTGGTCAACCACATCACAGAGGCGAGCAAACTCCGCTGGGTTTACTGCTTTGGGCTCAGTCATTCTGTCACGAGCAACTGAGGGATGAACAGAAAAGCCTTAGCAGTTACCCCGTGTAGCGTGGATGGTAAACCCAAACGCAGAAGCAGCGTGAGTAGACAGGATAACCACGCGATTAGTTTAAGAACTCTCTTACACGAAGAGCAAGGATCTACACAAATAAGCCCGCGTTCTAGCAACACACACTCAATCAAAGAAGCAACCCGAATTGGTGAGTACTCACAGAATAGTCGGCGTAGCGTCAGCAAAGGCATGGGCGAACTCAATGACTGAGCAATGTGAAGCGCCATCTTGTTTCCTTTTATGCTTCCTGAAACCCGACCGTATTACTTCCGGGTCCTAGTGCCGGTCGTGTTACGAGTGTGCATGACAGTATAAAGTAAATAAAAACTTTGTGACATGCTCTTACTGGAAAATAATCAGCAGTGACAGTAATTCCTTTACACCTTTACAATCAGATCGCAAACCATTATGTTTTTTGATACTCTTCCTAATATAGCATGTACCAATGTGCTTTATTATTTAACTACCCGAATTCCAGTATTGTAATGGTGATTAAAAATGGCCATCCATAAGAGATCTAGGTTCTGCATGTGCACAATTACACTAACCATTACTTCTCATATATTCATGACTGAAGTGATTAAGTGCCCTGTAGGGATGCTTGCAATTTGGACAAAAGGAATAGCTGTCACACTGAGACTATGTGGAAAATCTTGCCTTATTGTGTTTCATTTTCAAACATTTTAATTAAATTTACCATCTTTTTATTAACATTAATGTTACAAGCTCTGCTCATTAGACAGCCTTATTTCAGCTCTGTTAGATTTTCTTATGTTATGCACATTGATTGGTCAAGAGTTCTATTTATTTTGCATGGTTTGGCCCAACCCCAAATTTAGCCTCGAATGAACTCCTTCATCAGTAGCTTTCTGTACTTATTTAAAGAACATTTTTATTTATGCGACTTAGATCGGCAACAGTCCAGACAGATCAGCGATCACACATGATCTTTTGAAATATATCAACACTTTATAAACAAGTTTCATTGCCAGATCTATCTGTTGCATTTGTAACTCTTCATTGGCCCAATGGAATGGTACGGTGTGTTCAAAAGCGCACATGTAAGATTGTTGAAGCCTCAATAAAGCGACTAGACTACACACACATGTGACTCAGTTCAACTTAACGTTGTGATTTCCTAACAAGTGAAACCTGCTTCTGATCAGTGACACACACACACACTCACTCTAGAAAGTAAATAATCCCTTTGTTAATGACACTCCTGATGAAAATACACAACTGTTTTTAGAAATAGAAGCAGTCGAATGGGTGCATTTGAACTGTATAAAGCAGGTCAGTTGAGTGAGGCAGAGAAGGAGCTGCACAGGCTTGAGCAAACACGGGCCCACTAAAGTTTGTTTTTGCGGAATCATTTGCAAGCTGCGTCCAGCCTGATTTAATCTCCAGCTGAACCATGGGTGGCAGTGTATACAGACCTGTTCTGAGCACACCACTCAACTCCAGCTCTGACTGTTTCCTCATCAACTGGATCGTTCAATCCGTACCATATCTATTTCGCAGTTTCATGACAGCCTTGAAGCTGAGAACAGATTTGAAGTGGTTAGACAGAGCATGAGGCCTAGTCATGTGATATAGCTATTCCCGTCATTAGTCATAAGACGGAAAGGCAAAAAGGTGCATTTTGAGCTGCAACGTTAACAGGTTTGACATTCAGGATTTAGGAGGGTGCTGAAATTATTTTGCAAAGCTGATCACACTTGCATTCTAGGTGGATGACAGATAAATATTTAAACAAGAAACAAGAGGAGGAAAGCCTAAGCCAAGTCTAGGGCAAAGTAAGGTGTTCCACAGTGAAAGCATTTCTTTTCCCTTTAAATAAAATGACATCCCATTTGGAAGGAAATTATTTTTTTTCTAATTAGAGGGAAGGTTATTATTATTATTATTATTACTATCATAATAATAATAATAATAATAATAATAATAAACACCTAATAAATGGCACTTAATATATTATATATGTAATGTCTGAAATATTCACCCACAATGAGTAACTTGTGCTTATTTTAACAGACTGTGTTAAAGTCTGTGTTAAGTTTTGGTTCATGTCCACTAGGGGGTGCTAACTGGTTGTTTAAGCAGAGCATGAAAAAACAAAACTTCTGTCATTACTATGCTAAACCTCATGGCAGGCTGGTAATTATGCTTTCATAATGATCATTAAGGGCTTGTTTGAGAAATGTGAACAATAGAGATTTCTTTCTAGAATCTGGCACAAAGTATGAGGCACACATGCCACTGAAGATAGTGTTGATTAAATGGGGGGAAAAAAGTCCCAGACAATCTCTACATCTTCGTGAACCATTACATTTTGCTTGCCCATGGCTGCTTTCTTGCTGCATACCTCTCCATGGTTGTGCTCAGCCATCAGATCAGCGAATGAGAGCTGGGACACTCCGGCTTGGGTAAGGTGAGAGTGAGAGGGCAGCCTTAGGGCCTCTACACAGGCTCCATCTCACTGAGGCCTTCTCCCACTGGAGCTTCTGTGCTTTTGGCCCATCAGCTGCACAATCATTATAGCCCCAACAAAGCAGGCGCCCGGCTGTGGAATGTTCCGGAGCCATGTGTTATCTGAGCGCTGGGAGCTGGACGGCCATCGAAGCCTGCCAAATACAGCACGCCGCCTGCCAGCACAGAATCATAGCCTCACCTGAGACAGGAAAAAGGGGATAGAGAGACACACAGAGTCAAAAGAGAGAGAGAGAGAGAGAGAGAGAGAGAGAGAGAGAGAGAGAGAGAGAGAGAGATCTATTTTCTCTAATTATTATCACAGACATTAGCAGCTGCTCTCATCAATAGGCTACATTCTACAGTGGTGTTGAATAGTACAGTCAAAATAGCACAGCAGTAGATTTTAATTGGTATGATTCTTGGTATGATTCTTTAATCTAAGTTCAAGCTAATGACACTCTGTCTGTATATGAGTTGAGGCAAAATTAAAAACCACTCTAACATAAATTGTTAAAATGACAAATAAAGTGCAATAAATAAACCCCAATGCTATTTTTCCACCTTTCACTGATAATTCAGCAGATGAATAGCTTTGTTGATAAAAACATGAATTAATCTGCACCAGCATGATGAGTTTATAGATATTGTCCTTCTTCTGTTATTGAAATATTAGCTATAAAAAAAAGAAAAAGAAATTGAGAAAAAGATTCTCATGTGCCTTTGCAATCCCAACCCTGGTCTCCACTCCATTGATATCAGTGTAGCATTACAGTATTAAATTACAATGCACAATTCTAACCTGTGTGTCGGAACAGAGTACAAACAGAGTATGAAGAGGATACCACCACCTTAGGGGGAAAAAACTTTATAACTCATTCAATACTTAAGTTTGTCTAAGTTTAACTTAGTTTATACTGAGTTACTGTACAGTTTAATTCCAAGTAATTAAAATGTAACATACATAGTGTTGGAACATCTGAAACTCACTCTATTACTCATATTCTATACTGCTTATCCTGTTCAGGGTCATGGCAGGCCTGGAGCCAATCTCAGGGAACTTGGGGAACAAGGCAATGTACACCCTGGACAGGGTGCCAATCCATCGTAGAACATACACACGTACACACTCACCCACACACAGTATGGGCAATTTGGAAATGCAAATTATTCTTTGAAATGTGGGAGGAAATCATAGTATGGAAGAAACCCACCAATCACAGAGAGAACATGCAAACTCGTGTTTCTCAAAAGACACAAGGACTGGGGCAGGCCTCAAACCCTCAACCTGGAGTTGCAAGGGCAAAGTGCTAACCACTATGCCACCATGCTGCCCCCACATATGAAACTACACTGGTTTCAGAAAAAGTTTAAAATGAAGACGGCCACAGGTTTTGTTTCATTCAGCTATGCTTAAATAGATTTTAACCTCCAAGTGAAAGGTATAACTTCAACATATCAGAAAAAAAAACAGAATCACTGATTTGGAAATAGATCAACCCCCTTCTAAAAATGACTTATAAACGTAATCAGGTGCAGCTAAACACCTTCTCAATGGCCCTCAAAGCCATTTGGCTTTCAGTTGTGATAATTTTGATTAGCTTAGCATGAAAAGCTGCAGCATTTCAGTCCCTGTTATTGCAACTGAAGCAAACAATCAACTATAGGTGGCAAGGCACTGTCAAAAGATCTCGGCATTAAGTTGTGCACAGGCACAATTCAGGGGATGGAGAGCCAAACCCATTTTCACTTGGGTGTTAAACGTTGTATTGAATAAATAGAATAGAGCTGGATAAAACAAAAACTGTGTATGTCTTCATTTCAAGCTACAAAGCAACATAATGTGATTATTTTAAACTAGTTAATTAGCTATGAGTTTTTGAAAATTTTCTTCCCTGTGCTCATATGTAGTACCAGTCAAACGTTTTGGCTACTCGTGTTCATGGTCTACCCGTGTCACTGTTCTTGTACTTGCTTACTCTTCCGTACAACTTTCTCCATTCTACCTTCTCACTCATTCATTTGCTCTCTCTCTCTCTCTCTCTCTCTGTCTCACACACACACACACACACACACACCCAAGATATTCAAATAATTATGCAGTGTTTCAGAGAGCATGTCTGTACATTACACAGTCCAGTCCAGCCGTGTCTTCACTTTTTTCGGTGGGTGACCCATATTAGAACATAGATTTCAATATTACTCACACTACTTACAGTATTACTCACACTCAGAGGTGGGTAGTAACGAGTTACATTTACTCTGTTATATTTACTTAAGTAACTTTTTGAAAAAAAAAACTTCTATGAGTAGTTTAACTGCACCATAATTTTACTTTTAGTGAAACACTACTCTTTCTCCACTACATTCGGCTACACTCGACTTGTTACATTTCTAACCATTTATTCGACACTTTAAATATTCTTTGTGTTTGCCAGAGAAATGCAACCGGTGGATCTACCACGTGACTATGTTTCACCAATCAGATGTAGCAACAATAATCACATGACTCCGTTTGTCCAATCAGACGCAATAACAATAACCTCATGGAGTCACATGACCACACAGAAGGGGGCGGGGTCGAGTGTTGTCTTCAGCAGTGGTAGACCGTGAAGCAAACATGTCGCGGTTAGTTTAGCTGCTTTATTTAATTTTGCTATCTTAACATATATATTTAGCAAATAAACTAGAGGCTAAAGAATATATAATTTTTTTTTTACATTTGTTCCGCTGGACACAGTTTACGGTTAAGTGAGTACACATTGTACACATGTTCAAATGTTATTTTCTGCTGAGTCATTTGCAGGGCAACAGAATATACAGTATATTTTACACAGGAAATAGTCTACACTGTTCAAACATCCATATGTTACATACAGTAGGTATTTATTTCAAAAGATTTATATTGTGAAAAAAGGGAGATTAGGAAATATGTGTTTCTTATTCCTTAATTTGCTATTTTGTATAGATATTTAGTTTTATTCATTTATTTTATTACATTTATTTCATTTGTTTTTTATTTTGAAATGCCGCAATTTGTACATAATTTTAGCATTTTGTCTGACTGCTTACATCATTTCTAAAAAATAAATTGGACATTATGATGAAACAGTTACTCAGTACTTGAACATCTTTTTATCGAATACTTTTTACTCTTACTTGAGTAATATTTTGGATGACTACTTTTTACTTCTACTTGAGTGATATTATTTTGAAGTACAGCTACTCTTACTTGAGTACATTGTTTGGCTACTCTACACACCTCTGCTCACACTCCTATGAAACATCCTCATACTCTCCTTCATTAACTCATTCCTGATTTTTTAACACTGTCATAGTAGTATATATAAACTATCAAATACCCGGGCATACAGTACTGTAGGTTTCATTGGGAATGTGGAAGAAGGCATGGGCATGTACTCTAATTCATTTAAATGTAAACACTATGAGAGAAATAGCTAATTACGGTAAATCTGTTGTTACACAAAGGTGCCATAAACCAAATCATGGACATGCTGTAGAAATACATAAAAGCTACAATTATACATAGAGCATTATACCATTTAGTCACAATTTATTTTCTAAAACATCAACTGAGAAAATAATTCATATGATTGAATATGTCGTTTTGTAAGTAGGTTTTGCATCATGAGAGTGTGTTCAGAACAGAGCATTTTCTTCATTATTCATAAGAAGAAGTATTTTTTTGTGTTTTAATTTCAAGAAAAATACATAGAGAGGCTTGTGAGGGAACAATTACTGTATATCTTCTAGATGTCTCTATGTATGTGTGTGTGTGTACATGTATTCTACTATTTGCCTAACTAGGTGGTTTTGTGGCTTAGTTGATCTACTCAGTGGTTTATAACAATGACCAAATATTTTCTCTATGACTATGAATAGAAAGGTGAGAGGTCAACACAGATCATAAGTCTGCCTTAAATGGCAAGTAACATTAAGTTATTAATCAAATGAAAGCAATGACAGAAAAAAATGGGTGTTATTTTCTTTCTTTCAAAGCAACACCCTTGATCATTAAGTGCTTGTCAGAGTTTGGTGCTCCACATACGGATGGGCTTCATTGAGACCTTCCCTTTGAAAAAGCCCTGGATGCACTGCTTTGAAATGGGACTGTAAAGGATGTACACTGAGAGAGTATATTGTCTGCGCTGACTGGATCGAATCAAAGCAATAGCCCATACCCATTACAACCCCTGTAAAGTAAACCTAATTTATGAGCAGTGCCAGTTTCACTTAAAATAAAACTTTGCCACATCTGGAAATAATTTTGACCCACACATTCCTGACTTTAAAAGTGACTTACTGCAGAACCCTGTGAATGTTGGTCCGTTCCATCATTTTGACTGATGCAGATCAATTAGGAATAGGACAACGGGGGATATTTAACCAGGCAGTGGGAAAGCATTGACCATTATCATGCTTTTCTAGAATTTTAGAAACATTTTATTACAGTAACTTAAACTGTAATATCAACACAAATAAAACTACCTCAGATTGTGAGTCACTATAAAGTTGCAAAACATGGCACAGAAGTGAGAGCTGGCTGCTTTGGAGTGGTGCATCAAGTAACTGATTGAGAATAAGTTACGCATTCTTAACGGATCAGTTTGGGTAATAAAATAGAATTTGCATATTTTTCATTATGAAAAATCTGGTTGCTCCACTAAGATGTTTGATCTCTGAAGGTCTTTTTATTTTAGTTTTTCACTGGAGATTCGTGGTTAATGTAGCTATCAAGTAAAGGAAGCTTGTATCTAACAGCTTGATACAAGCACATGTCATGGAAACAAAATCTTGCTAACTGTTATTTTCAAATGAAATTTGAAAATAACTCCATTTGAAATTAACTCCATTTGTACACAAACAGTGTTAT
Source organism: Clarias fuscus (assembly GCA_030347435.1). NCBI lineage: Eukaryota > Metazoa > Chordata > Actinopteri > Siluriformes > Clariidae > Clarias > Clarias fuscus. The sequence goes on along the minus strand of CM059220.1, from coordinate 9,804,075 downwards.
ACACTTACTGATAAAGATAGTATGGGAGTTCCTAATAAAGATAATATGGGATTTAAACCTAATTGACAGAGTATTATAATGATATTTTTGAACAATTTGAAACCACTTCAGGCGTGTTATGACTTACAGTAGGCATGCAGTTCTAATAATGCAAAACTGGCAACTATAAGCTATCTTTATTTGGTAGCTAAATTACACGAAGGACTTTTATTTCATCTATCTGTTTTCCAGCAGCTGTACTTAAAGGTTTGCTTTTTACATTAGATTTTTTTTTTACTTTTTTTTATTTTAAGAAAAACCCTCCTTTCTATTCACACATTTCTCAATAATCTACTTTTATTCAAATCACAGGATGCCCGATTTTAGCATCAGGCAGCTTCAACAGTTGATTAACATTCCTAACAAATCTAAACTGTAACAGATGTGACAACGTTCACACATTGATACCTATCACTGTAATCTATCTAAATGTTAGCTATATTTTGCATTTACTTGGGCAGTTATCAGTACCGTGACAGCCCCCAATTTGCCTGCAGACTAGTGTTCATTCTCAAAGCTATTAGACTGCTAGTTAACATTTTAGAGATTATGGATATAGCTGTTGTCAGTGAGCATTAGCCACACTTCCTATATGAGAGTCATGTTCACTTACGTTCAGTAACCAAATCCATGTGTAAATCGAGGTACGGAATTCTTTTTTATTTGTGTTTTTTTTTTTGTACTTTCACTTTCACTCTATGAATAAATACAAGGTTTTACTTTGTACATCAAGTCAACATTTGTAACTGTCTTATTTAACAAGAACATTATTTGATAAAAGAAGAAATTGCTGTTTTTCATTGAATAACACCTTTGCCAGCATGGATTGACTGGTAGGAGTCAATACATTTGCATACATTTGATTTTTATCTCTATCTATTGCTTTAAGACTATGTTTAACATAAAGTCCATGAGAATGAAATCTCCTGTGAAAGGCATGTATGAAAAGTACATTGCAGGAGCTGTGGTTCTGCGATGACAGTCTTTCATGTTTATCACTGGAATGCAGAATGTTCTCTGAAGCCTGAATTTTCACTCGTAAGATTCTCAGTCTTTTTAGATTGGGCAGAGACCCTAGCAGGGTCAAGGATCAAGGATCAAAAGGCTTCAGAGCAGCACTTATGAACAAAAACATGCATTATAGACAGTGAATCGGATGTTGAAGACCAGAACCACGCAACTGTGCTGTTTTGTTTACAAAGATGTATTTAGATTAAAAATTCAAAAAGCCATACATATGAAAACGAATGAAGCATGAGTAGCTTTTTCACCCGTAATCACTAATCTAGTCATTATCTGTAGGATTCCTGCTTCTTTCCTGAGCTCTTATCAACAAAGTCCTTTGAGGAACCCCAGCCCTTGTCACCTTCAGAGAGCCAGAAAGATTTCTCCTCAGATCCCGACTTTCCATCCTTCACCACCCACCTCATCTCGAGCTCTGCTTTATGAATCACTCAACAGGTCTAGAGAGACCGAGAGAGATAGGAATTGCCTTTTTGGAAGGCCAAGCAAAAGTGAATGCTTAAAGCAAGCCCATGAGTGAGAGGTATGTTGTTTCTGTATTACTCCTGTGTGCTAAGCGACGAGCCCTGAGAGAGGAAGTGATCCGGCTGTGTTGGCCCTGGGTCCTCAGTGGGGATTTAGGTTTGTCCACCTGGTGGGGCAGAGGGTGGTGTGAGGAGAATCCACATCCCCCATCTCTGAGCTGCTTCCTGTGCCTATAAACATCTGCAGCTCAGCAGGGTTCCATCACACAGTTTCATCTTTAGCTGCCAGGCCCTGGAAAGGCCACCTTCCCTGAAGAGCCTGGATCCTTCTCCTGACCCCTTCTTCCAAAGCCTGTGTCTCCCGAGTCCATACTCCCCCCAACCCCAGAGATAAACTGCACAGAGTCAGATTACCCAGAATCCCCGCTCCTCTGAAGCAGCCCATTCATGGGCCCCTGGAAGCCGATAAGAGGATGAATCACAGCTCTGTTTGGAGGGCTTTGTGGGAGCCGCACTGCTCCATCTCTTAGGCCCTCTTTGTGTATTGATGCTTCAGCTGTGTGTGTGTCTGTGTGTGCACGTGTGTGTGTGAGGTTGTCTGTGGTCTAGAATCTGTGTGTCTCTTTACGGACGTAAGGACATTTGTTTGAGACTCCACAATGAAGAGGAGAAAGTCTCAGAGTTGCTGAAGGAATGGCTAGGCTTTTTATCTCGTGACTGGAGCCGTGCTTTAGGTTCCTTTCTACCTTCAATAAAGATGAGAATTAAAGGCAGGAGTTTGATCTCCATGGGCCACAAAGTCAGGTAGTCACTTGTCAGCCTTAAAGTGAGCCTTGTCATCCAAGTTTCTTTCCTGTTTAATTTTTTATTCTAATCTCCGAATAAAAAAATATTCTCATGTTAATATATTAGTGCAGTAAGCAACATGGCTCACAGCTCGAGGGCCTATGGATCATTCCTTAACTTTGTTTAGTCTATCTCAAGACCTGGACATGTTCTTCCTGTGTCTTTCCTCCAGGTTTTCCAGGCGCGTGTGTGTGTGCACGCATATATGTGTATTTGTGCATGGTGTCTTGGTCTGAGTGGACATTGGCGAGAAAGGCAAGTCCTCCTCTTCGGTAGGAATGCAAGACTGGAATGACCTAACCATGGTTTTTATGGCTTTTTGTTCTGACTACAGGGTAATTGAAAGCTACGTAAGCAAAGATGTTAGCCATACATGAACTTAAACTTGGAGGAACGTTTATGAAGTATTCTATAACTGTATAATATATTTCCAATCATTATGACCTAACTAACTGCACATGTTTTCATTTACAACACAACATGTAATATTTATGTTATATAATGATTGACAAATACCAGATGAGTTCAATAAAATCTTTCAGAGTGGGTAAAATGCAAAAAGATGCCATAGACCATGTGCCAAGGAATTAGAATGACTTCATTCTAAAACATTTCTGTGCAAGTCTTTGATTTATGTAAAAGGTTTTCAGGAAGCTGAATTGATGGTGCTTACAAACTCTTAATAAGTTATAATGCAGTTCCAGGAATTCTATCCTTAGTTTGCTCATTGGAAAGCCACAGTGTGTTGAGAACAGTACCAGAATTAATTGGCAGAATATTCTGAAGTGTTTGACCCTTTTACTATTTTGATTTACTGCCAATGTTTCATACTTGTTCACATTTGTTTTTAGATTTTGGCTGGTTCCTGCTCTAAAACACTGAAGTATAAAGGTGTATTATTATAACCCGGTCAAAAATGTGCATCAAATCATTGGGACTAATGGCAGACTCCAGCAGCTCTTAAACCGTTTGTCATATTGGGGGAGGTTTAACCCTGACAGTCTAATGACTGCTCTCAGCAAAGCCCTCCCCTGGCCCCCTTGGTTCAGATTCCTCACTTTGTCACACCTGACCTTGAGCTGTCCATCTAATGAGCCTACCCGGCCTAGTCCTGCTCATGCACAGAGCTGTGTGTCTGGTTGGCAAGCTGCTGGAATCAGTTGTCAACATTCAAAATCAAACACAATGGGAAAAAAGAGTCTGTGCCCAAAAGCCTTGGCAGGAAATTTCAAAGGCAAGGCAGAAGAATGAATCTCTCAAAACAGCTTCTCTTCGGTTTGGATATGAGCTGGGAGAGATGCCTGGTGCTTTCCCTGGCTTAAAGATGCTCTTTCATGTTAATCTAGAACATGCACCCAAATCCTGACGATTATCATTATAAAAGAAGTCATGACATTGATCTCAGATTATTATAAGACTACCAGCAGTCTGAGGCTTTTCAGTGCCTGTGCCACACAGCTGGCAAAACTCAAGCTGGAAAATACTTTCTCTAAGATGGTCCCATGGGTTCATAAATAAAGCACATACTGAGTGTGTTAGTCATAATGTGTTAGTCAATCCCCTCCATGAAAAATCACTCCTGACTTGTTTGGAGAAAAGTTGTGTGGGGTAATTGACTATTGTAAACTGTGATAACTTGTACCATCTGTGGCGATCTGTTTCCCTCTCTGCTTTTGTAAACTCCAAGTTATTTTTGGTTTGGACTGATGTACAGAGCGACATCTGGGAAGTTGCAACAAAGAATGACCGCAATTGCTGATGTTTCGGTTTAGACATTTCCTTTCATATGTTACAATCCCTTAGTATATAGGACTGTTGCTATAGTACAGTATGACATCTCTTTAAACTTAAACTTAATAAGATATGATATTTTGTTACTCGTGTGTATGTTATAGTTATATACACTAATGTGAAATCCTCTTAAACTACTGAAGTTCAAAGGCAAGGATAGATATGTATGTCTGGCCTAGATTACATTTGTGGTTTTCTTTTCCAGGTCCTGGAAGTTCAGTCTACACATTCTGTCTAGTGTACATTGTGTGGAGGCCAACACTGAGAGCTGGAGAATCTTCCCTCCAGATGTGTTCCACCTGAAGAAGATCTTCCCTCTGACCTGCCCTCCCTCTACCTCCCCACTCTGTCTCTATTGCCGCACGCCTTATAAACTTCTTTTCTCATAAATATTATTTCAGAATGGGATTTATTAACCTGCTGATGACGCACATATCACTCTGGAGATCCATTGGAGAGACAGTATAGTGGAATGAAGTAGAAACAATATTAACAATTTAATATGTCGAACATTGGGGCTATGGAAGAACAGTACTCTTTTGTAAAGAAAAATAATTATTATGCATTCTTAGACTTCAGCTGTGTATATAAATGTAGAAAGAAGAGTCTGTCTCTGCATTATGAATTAAGAGTACTATTGCTCAAAGAGAAACTGCCTAAGCAAACAAAAAAAAAAGGAACAAAGTGATGCAAGATGTCAAAGGTTAGCCATCTGGATTTGCCATTACTTTACCCTCTGACTTACAGTAATGCTGCGTGTCCACATTAAAATGTTAACTGTTTACAGCTTTCCCTTTTAAACGCCAACCTCTGCTTTCTGCTTTTCTCTCTGAGACATGGCTCTTTGCTCTGTTGTGTATCTAACTAGCAAGGCCAAAAATGGAGGCAAAGTAGAAGAGGTTTACAGGCTTGGAGTTGTGTGCTTGCTGTCAGTGTAGGATAGTGGGGGAGTGGAGGATAAAATCCAGACCTCTTAAAAAGACCCACACAGAGAATCCAGTCAGGAGAGGGTTCTGACCCAAAGCTTGCTTAATCTCCTGCTGAACTATCCAGAAGAAATATTTCTCAGTACTCTCGCTCTCTCTGGGTTTTTGGGTGTGTGCATAGATGGGAGTAAAAGGGGCAAGGGGCTGGTACTTAGTTATGTAACAGGCTCAGGGGAGAGCTGCGGGCTGGATTATGGGCGGAGTGAACAAAGTAGTCAGAGTGGAAAAAAAGGACTGAACACACCAACATAGCACTAACAGTGACATCATGACATAGATCCTCTTTCCTACACACACACGCGCACGCACACACACACACACACACACACACACACACACACACACACACACACACACACACACACACACACACACACACACACACACACACACACACACAATGCTTGTCTTAATATTTTTGTGAGGACCTTTCCCTGCTATAATTATATTTATTACTGTAAACAATGCACCTGAATAGAACCCTATCCCTAACATCAATATCTAAAAATCTAAATGTTTATTTTTATTTTGTTTTTATTTATTTGGAATTCTTTGTGGGATCAGCCAAATGTCTCCATTAGGGCAAAGCTCTCAGATATTCCAATACCCGTGGAGACAACTTACACAAACCAATATATATACTGTAGAGTATATAAGACAAGCTCCTCCTCACACATTTAAACACCTTTATTCAATTAAATGTAACCTGAGGAACTGCACAATGCCCTCAAGATTCTCAAGATACTGTACATTCAACAGCCTGAACAATGAAAATCTGTACAAAGAAATCTCTAGAAATTAAATATATGTCTTCCATGTATTTGTGTGTGCCTAATCCACGTAAGGCTGCCATTCTCTATCCCTAGAAAATGATTGAAGGAGCAATTCAGGGATTGCTGTATTCATGCTGCTACTGCCAGGCTTCCTATCAGACTTTCTTCCTCTCTTTTTCCTGAAAGAAAGCATGGGGCTTTCATGAGAGACGTGCAGCTGTTAGTCTGCATTAAACTGAACATCAAAAGAGGCTTTGGGAGCTTCAGTGGAGAAGTGAATCGCATATGCAGAAGTTAGCGATGCATTCCTGTTACCATTATTCCCAGAACTCATCTTTATCTCTGTCTTGGGAGACCGAAAGGAAAATGGTTCTTAATCAAGGCTTGTATTCACTTGTTGATTTCCTCTTCAAGATAATATTTTAAGACTCTTTGTGTGTGTGTGTGTGTGTGTGCGTGTGCGTGTGTTTCTTCTTATATCATGGTAATAATAATGGCACCATTTTCACCTCAGTGCCTGTACCCAGTCATTGGGTAAGGTTCTACAGTTTCACAGCACAGGTCTTGACCTTGCACTTGCCACATGCTTGGTTAGACGTCTGGAATGACATAATGGGAGGCTGTCTTGACAGACCTAGGCCAAGCTGTTGTTTGTGATGTGTGTGTGCTTTGTTTTGTCTTCTCACAGCTGACACTTTAGCCCATCCTGCTTCACCAATACTAAGTGTTTGTGTGCTGCCCTGGATACAAGTTTGTGTGAATTCCACTACACACTGATATAAATCTTCACAAAATTGTACACACACACACACCTTTCTAGTCACCATTGATTATGTGTGATTTTGGTTAAAGAGGTATCCCATTATTTATGAGTAAACCAATTACACACAATCCCCTTCACAGAATAGCGTGTACCACCCAGGTTATTTTGGAGGGAGACTGGGAGGCATGTCTCAGCTGTTCGGGGTGAATCTGCGTGTTTCAGACACGCACGGGCATGCCTGCTGCTCCACGATCAGCTGTGAAGCTCCATCTGCATACATACAGGGTGGCAGTCCAATTCCAAACGATCTCAGCTGTGCTAGGATGGTCCAGCTTGTTGTTGCTTTGCATGACACCAGCTTGAACTCTACAATCAAGCCCTGGTTAATTTAGTTATACAGTTACACAGTTGAGATCGTGGCTAATCCTAGATAAACCCTTTCCGAAATAAGTCACTCATTGCTAATGCTTTACTAAGTAAGGGGAGATTGGTTATTTCTTGTATTTTAGTTTCATAAATGAGTTCCTCTAAAACATTTTCTGGCCCACTCAAGAAATCTTTGCATAAACTTTACTTTATGGCGCTTTTGTAATGTTTTGTTTATAAAAGGTCACACTAGTCATTTGCTATTTCCTCAAGTTTGGAGGTGTTATCAGTTTTTGCCATGATATAGCATTTTATCTGTAGATTTTGCAAGATTTGGAAATGTTTTTCCCTTACATACATTTAATAGTAACATGTCACGTGCATACACACATGTTTGGTATATTGAAAGTTGGACATTTCTAGCAGCCTACATTATGTACCTGTTATTTAATAGAATCCACCCCCCCCCCCCCCCCCCCCCAATTGATTGTATTACCACATCACCCCTCTCTACTTTATTAGGATAACTTCCATATCTGCACATTTGTGGAATCATTTAATCAGCCAATGTGACAGTAGTGGAACAAATACAAGTACACAGATACAGGTCAAAACCTTGAGTTTATCAAAAATAAGAAACGTGCTCTCTGTGAATTTGACATGGTGGGGATTTCTCAAAAGGACTACAAAACATCCTGTGAGAAACTATTCAGCCCTATTATAAGGCTAAAACGACTTATTGCTGAGAGAGCTCATTAGGAGAATGGCTAGACTGGTTTAAAATGACAGAAAGTCAAATAATCCTACTTAATCCCAACTGTGGTGAGTAGGAAAGCATCTCACATGAGAAACCACAAGATGAATGGTCTACTTGGTTACAACAGTAAGAGGCCTAATCAGCTTCCCTTCCCATCAGCCATGAAGGAGTACAGTTTGCATAGGGTCACTGAAACTGGACAATTAAATATTGGAAAACATTGCCTGGTCACGCTACTGGCCAAGGAACACAGTCACCCAAAGTTGAAGTAGATGTGAAGATATTTTGTGCACTGGAAGTCTGTAAGCTAAAAAAGACAACATAGCAATTTTAGTAACGAAAATTATTTAATTTGGTAAATTTTTACGACGAACATATTGTGTAACTATGAACAACTACTGACACGTCTCCATTGCTGCTGCTGCCGCAAAAACATTTGAAATTAACTGTTAACTCATATGTGTGCTGGGCTTTGCAAACTAGTATAGTTGTTATTGTTACTATAAGATTCACCTTGCAGCAGCTAATATTTTTTGCAAGAGTCAAATCTCTTTTGTCTATTTCTTACATGTTCTGTGGGAACCAATGCATGCAAGCTGAAAGGTGTGAGGTACGAAGGTCTGAAGCATTGACAGAGTAGGTGCCGAAAAAACCACACATGCACAGATTACACATCGAAGCATGCTGATTCTGGGAAACCAGGTTTTAGTCTGTTGATTTAGAAGATTTGCAGCTTACAGGTACCAGATATGATTTGTGTGTCTATGTCTTTAAAGGAAGCTTTTGGATATATGTCAGGCTTCTTTTGATGCTTTACTGGGTGACAGACCTGTCCAGATGGACCTTATAAAGCCCCAAACAAAACAATGCACAAACCTCCTGCCTGGTCAGTCTCCATAAACCACTGAATGGGATTCACAACACAGACAGGCCCAATAAGAGGAAAATAAACTCAGAATACCAACCACAAAAAAAAAAAAAAAAAACTTCACAAAAGTTTAAGCACCCTCCCCAGCAGCCTTGTGTGTTGTGAGGAGCAACAAGAGGCAAGAGAAAACAGAGCTGTAAATACTCGCATGTCTGTCACCATGACAGCCAGGGAGGGCAATTTTAGCCAATCCCATGAGGTTTCATTGCCAAGGGTTGTAGCAGCCAACTGGCACATTGCTGTTGTGTCTAACCACTGGTGTGCCTGGTCCGGTCAGAGGCACAAGAGAGGTCTTCCTTCTGAGTGACTGCTTTGGATAGGGACTGATAGGGGCCTCCTAATCTGTTGTGAATTACCATTTAAATATCCCAAACACTACTACTATTACTTTGAATATTAAATAAAAAATTTAACTGAAATAATTAAAAATGCCTGCGTTAACAGGCCTGTGACAGATCCATACTGTATGCTATGGAATGGACAAATTCCTCCAGTCTTTCATAGAGTATGTGGAGCTCAGTTGCAAGAATGGACTGGATCCTGGATCTTAATTCTGATGGGGCCACATTCACTGGAAATGTAAATGCCGCTTTTTGTCATGCCGTTCATTAGGGCGCCTGTGACCCCTCCAGGGCCTTGCTTAGAGTGCGAGAAAAGAGAGGGAAAGCCTCTACGCCTTAGGGAGAAAAGGAAAAAAGGAATCTTTTGGAGGCCAAGTACAAAAGCACTGGGAATTCATGGTTAGGTTTTTTATTCCCTCGTTGGCAGAGCTTCTGGTTTGAAAAGAAGGTCGATGGGGCAAGTTTGCTAGAGGCGACAGATTGCAGATGTCTCTATTGGACTTTGGGAGAGTGGCACTCCCCTCCATCACTCCTGTGTAGCAAAAATGCACCATATAGTAGACAGTCTTCAGTCAATCAGGGAAGAGGAAAAGCACATTTCCTGAGAATGGAACATTCAACATTGACAACTTCCAAATGCATTAGAGTTTTGTTAAATTATATTTTATTACATCTCTCGAAATTTGTTGTGGATAAATAATTTTAACTGACTAAACTTCAAAGTTTTGTCAGAGCGCCCAGCCTGAAGTTTTTGATATATTTGGCCTTTCTGGGGTCTGTCCATTGCACACTTATTCATTCACATGTTGACAGTGTGGCCCAGGCTGAAGTGTGACTCAGGTACCAGTCATCCGGCAGAGAGATTTCCAGAATAGAAAGGAGGGAGCTGAGCCCTTGATTCTAAATTAATGCAGAGTTTTCTTCTGTACACATAATATAAAATAATCTCCAGATGCTTGAAACTTTAACAAATGGTGTTGCGTCAGTTTAGATTGGGGGAGCTAATGTCAGGGCTAGAACATATCTCTATTCCTGGGAAAGCACACAGGTGTAAATAAACTGACCTACATTGCTGAATATGTACCAAGACCCAATCCTTGCACTCTGAAGGAAAGTTAAATATCCTGCAGTGTAAGCTTTTATGTTTTTGCTGCAAGACTCTATGTTGCTTAATAAAGTGATGATCCTGACTCTGATATTTACTTGTGTTGGAATTTTTCTAAAGTCTCTCTATGTAGTCAAGGGGGTTGGTGAGATGTGCAGGTATGCCATGCTTGCACTGCAATCCCATGTGGCTGTGCTTGCTGAAATAGCGCCTGTCCGCTGAGTAATGGCAGCTCAGTGTGAGAGCACTACAGAGCGTGCCCAGATGAGCAAAACCCTCCTGGGAGAAGGCTGTTACTTTTCCACTCCATCAGCCTGGAGCCAGCCACAGCATCCACTAACCTGCCTAGAGGGTTGAGAAATACAAATATTTTTGTAAAACCACCACACAGATACTCTTGGGGTTTATATTTCCTTTAATTTGGCATTGCTAGTTCTGCAGTTGTAGGCCGTGGCTGGCTGCTAAATGAGGTATGAAAAGTTCTCTACATCACACTAATGAGGTGGTTATGTTTATCCATAAAATCTTTCTAATTTGTTCTTTTGTGTTTTTATATAAATCATTTAAGTAAGATTTAAAGACAGTGGTTCGGTGGTTAGATACACCATAAGGTCAAAAGTATTTGGCCAAACTTACAACATTGTATCCAAATACATAAACTTCAATATGGAGTTGGTTCCCCTTCAGCAGCTATAACAGCTTCCACTCTTCTTGGAAGGTTGTCCACAAGATTTTGAATTGTTTCTGTGGGAATTTGTGTCCATTCATTCTGTAGAGCATTAATGAGGTCACATTACAACAAGGATGCCTGACGCACAATCTCAGTTCCAGTTCATCCCAAAGGTGCTTGATGGGCTTGAGGTCAGGGCTCTGTGCGGGCCAGTCAAGTTCTTCCACTCTGAACTCATCAAACCATACTGTATCTTTATAGTCCCAGCTTTGGGCACTGTGGCACAGTCATGTTGAAATAAATGAGGGATTTCCCTAAACTGTTGCCATAAAAAATTGAAAGCATAATATTGTCCAAGATGTCTTGGTATGCTGAAGCATTAAGATTGCACTTCACTGGGGACTGACTGAAACACCTGAATACAATAATTAACAGGTTTCACCAAATACTTTTGTCCATATTGTGTATGTAGGCAGTGGTAGTTCATTTGATAAGGCTCTGGATTAGTTCTTAGTCGAAATACAAGGTTGACCAGTGACCAAAAAGCTAACTTAAAAAAAAAAAAAATCCTCTCTCAGTGTTAAATAATGTTAGATTAACACATCTGCCTACCAGGAGACAGTTGCTGACAAATGCACACATAGAGAATACATACTGTACTTTATCACTGTATTATCCCATGCTTTATTACACCTTATTTAACCCACTAACAAATGAACAAGCCTTTTACTGCTTAATGCAGGATCAGGGAAAATCCAAAACAGTGTTGTGCAAGACAACCCAGGAACTGTTTGTGGAAATGATTTTTTTTTTTATGAATAAAAACATTAGTTGCTGTTGCTGGTGGTGTCTGTTGTTACAGTAGTGTGATGCCACAAAAGGTGAAAAGGATACTTTTTTTTTTTTTTTTGCTGCGAGTGTTTTGCTAACTGGGATACAGCAACAGACATGTTTCAATTTTCAGGAAGGATTTCAAGTAGAACTGTTTTTGAAAGCCATTATCCTAAGACCCATGAATTCACATATTCCCATATTCCTTGGGGAACCTGTTTTTTCTTCTTTTTTTTTTTTAAGGATATGGGAGACATCAGAACTGGTGCTTGATTGTCTCCTTCAGAGTCCAGGTCTGTTTAATGATAATAGGGTTATTGCATAACTAAAACAAAACAAAACAAAAATTCATGATGGTATTTAGTTAGTAAACCAGTGTAAGGATCTATCCAATGATGAAAACTGCAAAGCACTTTTGTAAGTCGCTCTGGATAAGAGCATCTGCCAAATGCTTAAATGTAAATGCCAGGAGAACCTCAGAAACCTGCATGCGGTCTCACTGTGAGAGAGAGGAATTGAGTTTGAAATATTTTCTTTTTGAATTATAGATTTGAACATACTAAAATGTCTGATACTTGCAGGAAATTATCAAATATTTACACATCTGTTAGCCACTACACCTGAGTTATTGTGACAGATCTGCCTAAGAACATGGTAAATTTCACAGAGTAACAGCTGCAATTTAGCTGCACTTCAAAGGTTCACAGTATCACGCGGTCAATCATTAATTGAATAGTTAGCTGTGGTAGCACTGATAAAGACATGCCTTAAGATATCTCATTGTAGAAAGCCATCTTGCAACTTAGAATTCACACTTGTGCATGAGGGTATTTCCGCAGTTCACGTGAGAAAAAGCCACAGTAATTTAGATGAATTTTTCACAGGTTTAGTCGGCGTGTGCGTGTGAAAGCTGCAATTTTTTTCATGGCAGTTGAACATTTTATGGCCCTGTGATGATGCTCCTGCAGAAGCATGTCTGTCAGGCCCTATACTGTTATCTGCTGTGGGGGATTGGGAGAGGCTGTCAGAGCAAGTAAAAAACTAATAAGTGGAGCAGGAAGACGCACGTCAAAGCAACCACACATTTTTACGAAAGTGAATATGAACTTGTCCTTTAGATGTCTCTCTTGTGTAATAATGGAATGGGAAAGTATGCAGTGCCGATTTACTTTTCATCGTGAGTCATGCATGTAAAAAAAAAAAAAAAAAAATTCTCTCTCTAGCATGTCTATCTAGTAGATGAGCAGAATAAACATGCATGGATGCCTTGTTTTCCTCAGCATACATTAGTACATTTCCAAGCACAGTTCTGGAGCACCACTGCATGGTAAATGCAAAAAATATAATTTTGCATTTACTCCTCAATGCTCGAGCCCAAACATCACCTAATCATGAAGTGTGTCATGAAATGAAACACTAACCTGGCTAGGGAACTGCTGGCAATGGTTCATGCAACATGCAATTATAAGACCATTTGTATTTTAAACATTGCTTACGGCACAGTAATTCATATAAAAACTAAAGTAAATGATGTATAATGCAAACATATAAAAATGTGTGCAAAATCAGGCATGTGGTTGTAGTCCATGATATGAAACCTCAGACATTTCCACACATACTGTATGAATACATTGATCATAGTCTTGTAAGGATACATTGTTGATACAATTATTGAAGGAGTCATTTAATGTCAATGTGGCACCGTAAATAATATTGCCACCTCGCAACTTTATTGTCTGGGAGACTATGCTGAGCTTGGGATCCTGTCTCTATGAGGTTTTATTTTAATTGATATCCCACCCAGGTACAATTTTCTCACCTTGCTTCTAGTTATAATTGGATTTTTTTCAGAACCACCATGACCCTGATCAGTATAAAACATTCACTGGAGACCCTATTACCCCTATTTTTTATTTTAACTGTAACCTTGACCTCAGCAACCATCCGAATACATTCAGGCTTTATCTTTTAAATAAAACCTAGCGTGATACATTAAAAAAAAAAAAAAAAAAAAAAAAACATGTTTACTTGTGGGGACCAGCAAAATGCTCCTACGAAGAACAAACGAGCTTAACAATTCCTATCCTTCTGGAGACATTTGGTCCCCACCAAGATATAACTACAAACACCCACGTATCCACCCACCCAGCCACACATATCATGAGATGATGTGAACACATGCCTTATATGCAGCAACTCTGTGGTTTTCTGATTAACTGATAAAGGCCAGAAGGCCTGTAAGATGTCTGTTCTTTTTCCTGAATCATCACACACTCCTTTGGCTACAGTCTCTACAAACAGTCTGACTCCTTGTTAATGATTTGTAGATCTCAGAAATCCTGTTATTATTTGTTGTTGAACATTATCCTGAGCTGACTGTCAGCAAGAATGAAATGAAAAGCCTGTAGCTGTGCAAACTTTCTACTTCACTACCGTTCCTTAGCCCTTATGATAATGTGTGTGTGTGTGTGTGTGTGTGTGTGTGTGTGTGTGTGTGTGTGTGTGTGTGTGTGTGTGTGTGTGTGTGTGTGTGTGTGTGTGTGTGTACAAGGGTGTTCATGCTATTTTTGCGAGCCCTTTCCCCAGTTCAAATTCCTTCAAGGTTTCCTATCTACATTTAGCACTTTTCAGCAAAGCACTGTAGCAAATCTGCGATCTCACATTTTGTTGCTTTTGCTGTAACTTGTAAGTTTAGAAATAAGCAGTGTTTAGTCCAACTGAATGAAGGCATTGCCTCCATTAGTAGCATTTATTTTGGCAGGAAATAACACAGTAATGACACTATCATATGGATCTTTGTATGTTCTCCGTGTTCATGTCTATAAACTGTCAAATCACCACATTGAGAAAAATTATGTCCAAATCAAATACCATCTAAAATTGTCTATTAATGGTTTATTTTGTTTAAAAGAACACAGTATTCTTCAGCTGTAGTGTCTCAATTAGTCCCATCCAGCACAATGGAAAACTTGAAACAATCCATTTGTTTTGCAGCTTATTTTATTACAAACATTCTGTAATAAAGCACCCCATTGCTACCCCTATTGTTTCCCGTCACATTCAGAACATTTAGAAACATCCTAATAAACATCCTGAGAACTTTTCGTACTTTCACGTGTACCATTGTGGCATTGGGAGTTTTGGAACTTTTTCCTCGACGGCGGTGAACTTTTAATTCTTTGTACGGATTAGTATTGTTATACTGGACTGTCCAGCTGAAACATGCTAATAGGGACCCTCTTTAGTTCAAATATTACCCCCATCCCAGTGTATAATCCCCTTTATTATAAAAGTGTCACTTTAGGCCACTTCACTCATGCAACTAAATTAACATGAACCTTTAACCTCCCCCCACACACCTGGGGATGGAAAGCCAGGCCCCGGGGCTTGTACACAAAGCTCTTCTAGTCCAATAATGCAAGTGAAACAAATATGCATCCTCTATAAACTGTCTGAACCAATAGAAAGATCTTCCTAACAGAATTATACCACACATAAATGTGTCCCAAGGGTTAAGGCTCATAAATGACTTTTACAATGCAAAACAACCTAGGGCAAGAGAAGGTTTATCACTAATATGTATAATTTGCCTAGGACATGGTATCGTGGATGTACTGTACGTATTTCATCTTGCTATTCATGGAGGGCAAAGTCCTATAATGTAATGCAGGATATTGTTTTATGTGCTTTGGTGTGTCTGTGAGCAGAGATCTGTTCTCCCTGACTTATGTTTGTTTACTGGTCTCTTTGGCACAGAGTGAATTTCACTAAGTGTTACTACACTATAAGACCTGAGACAGGACAAAAACAGCCAAACTAAACACCTTCCAGGTCTCAACTGAAGCGCTTGTCAGTGCTGAAATTTTTTTTTTTAACTGGTAGTGGTGGGAGTCTCTTAATCTAGGGGTTGATGTTTCCATCTTAAGCATCCAGTTTCCTAAACATGCTTGATAAACTTAGATACTATGATTAAAAATAGTTCAATGGGAACCTCTAGGCCAATTCCTATTAAGAACCGGAGGTGTGCATTTTTCCGGTGAAGCATCTCAGACATCTAAACACTGACTCTTTGAGTTAAATAAGGCACCAGTGAATGATATTAGGCTTGCAACGATGACAAGGGATCGTATTTATCTTTGGGTTAAATATGGCACCAGTGAGTGAATATTAGGCTTGCAACAATGACAAGGGATCAGTCAATGCAGGTGCCACTGCAGAGAACCAGCTGTTCTCTAGCCTACAGGTAACAGCAAACATAAATGTGTATATACTGTATGATTTGTAAGATTATTACCTGACAATCACCTGACAAGGCAACTATGCCTTGAAAGCCCAACATAGGATTACACTACTGTCAGCAGACTTATTCAACTGAAACAGTCAGGCACAGGCAGTTATTTGGAGGTTTTTGTGGTTTATGTTTTTTCAACTTGACAACATGGTCATAGATCACACACATTCCTACAGATTTTCCCTCACACATTCACAGTCAGATACATGGGATTATTTAAATGCTCAGTCATTAAATATTAAGCAGTTTGAAAGAAATGAAGAAATGCAAAAGAATATATATTTTTTGTAGCATAATGCTGATGAATAAAACCATGTACTGGAAACTTGACCCCCCAATTTGGCACAGATCGCTTATGTTTGTCTGCAAACTTTCGTCTCAAGCAGTTCTTTCTGTGACCTATATGAGAGGGAAGTTAATGATTGGTTGTGAACATCTAATTTCCAGTCAGGTGAAACAGAGCAGCCATTCTCTCTCATCAGCCTCAAGCTCAAGGTCAGTTTCGTGCAGGCTTCACACTGACGTCAATGAAGGTTCCTCGTGCTGTGCTGCATATTATGCCTTTTGACCTGTTTAGCATTCAGGGGGCTGACACCACACAGAAAAAAAAAAAAAAACCTCAAAAGAAAGTCTCTGCAGCCAAAGAGCAGCTGCATATTAATTAACCTAAACATCTAATCTCCATGGGAAAGTTTTTCCTCCATTCAACCAACTCATTATATTTCAATACTTGTTCTAACCAAGTATTTTTTAAAAATTACATCTGCAGGCCAAAACATGGACTTTAGAGGAAACAGGTTGTTCTATTGTTCTGCTATAGTAGTCGAATCAAATCCCAGATGGAAGCTCTCATTTCCTTTTGTTTAAATCTCAGCTAAGCATGTTGCTCGTAAGGTGGACCTTGTATTTATTGTTCTGACTCATAACCTAGCAGATTCGCAGCACTGATCTGTGTTTGTGCCTGAATTCACTGTAATTGTATCTATGCAATGCATTTCCCTTCAATAGGTTGGCGTTTATCACGATTTTAAAAGTAACATGCTCTCTAATCATTTATTCCTTTGCCAGCAATGCAATGCATAAAAGAGATGCAGAGGGCGCAGACACACTAAAACTGAAAACGTCACGCAATCTATTGTCAGTCAACTTCCCCAGTTTTAGCAAATCTGAAGTCTCAGATTTGTGTTCTTAGCATACAGGAGTGAAACCTGATGTGGTGTTCTGTGGTGCGTTAGGCAAATAGTGCTGCCGTTCTGTTCACCATGGACGTAACTAGTGGTTACTGGAATTCCTGTGGCTGTCAGCTTGACCCAGTCCGGCCAATCACCTTTGACCTCTCTCATCAACAAGGTGTTTCCACTTCAGAATTGCTGCTCACTGGATTTTATTAAATTATTATTATTATTATTATTATTATTATTATTATTTTAACTGTTCAGTGTAAACTTTAGGTCTTGAGACCGAGAGCCATTTTGAAAATGTTCAATCCAGCCTGTCACACACCGAACGTGAACATTTACTGAAGATCTTGATAAATGCACGAATAAGCAAGTGTACAGGTGTTCATATCAGACTGGTCGGTAAGTAGATCTCTATGTAATGAGGTTCACTTCCATCGGTCACAGTTTATCACTTTTCAAACATTAACATTAACTTCTTTTTATTGAGCAAATTCTGGGAGCAAAATGCTTCATCATATACTTCTCACACTTTTATCTTTATGATTTCACCTTTTATCCTTATGTCTATATAAACACAGTAGGCACTCTAAAACTCTTCCATTACTCAGTATGCTTTATTGTTTTTGGTACTGATTGCTTTCAGACACTCAGCAAACAATATGGCTGCCACAGAAGCAGTTTGCATTGAATTGGTTATGGTCATAGTGTTTTCTTTAAGGAAGGAAATATTCATTCAGGGCTCTATGACTCCAAAACTAGAGGAAAGGGAGGAGGGTGGAACTTCCTTGCCTTGTGCAAGGAGGCACTACGGATCACACTGTGCACACACTTTTGTCAACAAAACAGGAAACTCGCAGTTAGCTAGTTTGATTGTCACAGGTGCACTACTGCTAAAGATAAGCTTGAGCCAGACTGAAGCATGGTCTTCTAGCCTTCAGTACGGCCATCCTGTTCCTGAATATGTGGCCTTTTATTAAAAGCACAGCCACTCCCAATTCCTCATAATCTCTCTCATACACTCCTCTGGCTTCCTAAGCATACCAAATACATGTTTTATTATTGGCAGTAAATATATAGGCTTGCAATTTCGAAAGTGATGCAATAAACAGGCTTACATGCCATCAATTTTATATACTAGTTTAAACACAAAAGCTTGCCTCATCAAGGGCTCATCAAACAGTTCATCTACAGCAATCCAAAACATAAGGTGAAATCAACAGAAAAACAGTTTAAGCGAAAGCAAAATAAGGACATCTTCTCTAAATAAAGTAATTGTATGACGTCTGACAGAGATATAACAGATACAACAAGAAGATTTGGCAAATATTGACCATATATGTCAATAAGAAATTATTGTAATGAGTACAACTGATGTTTTCTCACTATTCATGTCACTACAGCAATATTTACCCAAATTATTCTTTTTTTTAACCTTGTTGATACAGCACACTAAGTATATTGTAAAAAAAAAAAAAAAAAATATTGCACTTCCAGGGTCGACGCTTTGAGGTCCACTTTGTGTGTGTGGAGTGTGGATGTTCTCCCAGTGCTTCTAGGCCTGGTGTGTGTGTGTGCTTGTGTCCTGCAGTGGACTGTTACCCCATCCAGGGTGCCCAGATTCCCCTGAGACAGACTCCAAACCTCCTGTGACACTGTACAGGATAAGAGAGAGAATAGTGAAAGACATCTAGAGAGAAAGAGAGTAGTGTTATTATGTTGCATAGTACAACGACCCCCTCAAAACATCACAGCCCCCTCAGTGAAGATTACTTCATGGCAACCAAATATGGAATGCAGATATATTATTTAAACCTGTACATAGTTTTTCATTGTTCTTTTTTGTTGGTGCTTTTCTTATTTTTTTCCACTCATACTAACAATTTAGTTAAATCCTCATCAGAGTCCAGTTGGCATTATTTGTTGGCATTGCTTTGATAATAGGGAGTTGTGGTTTCCCTTGCTGCAACAAAATTAGAAAATCTTGGCTATGTTTGGCTATGTTTTATAAATCTCTGGACTCCAGTTTGAGAAGCATGATACTAAATAAGAACTGTTTGTGATGGGTTTCATGTCTCTGGGCTCAAGGCTTATGACATACAGTAGTTTGCTGCATTAAATTAAGATATGTTAGGTGTGACTGTTATAGATAAATCTCGATTTTTATGTGTGTGCTATGAGATTTTTCAAAAGTGCACAAAGTAACAGTGCTCAAAGCTGCCTCATTTCCCACCCCAAAGAATTATTTTCATGGCCTGTTATCCTTAACTTAACATTCAAATAAATAACCTTGCCATGGTATGTTTTACGCCATAAATAATGTTCATATCCTGAAAACTTGCCACGTGTTTTTATCTAGATCTACTTTCCGTGCAAATTATTTTAAATACTGATTGCATCCACCTGAACATTCTATGGTAAAATAACAGATACTGTCATCATCCTATGCATGACTGTTTGTCACCTATGTCAAATTATTCACTTACAAAATGCATGAGGTATATTTTTGGGTAAACATTCACATGGCCCAAAGGAACATGGTGTCAACTATTCTGGCAGCTAATGTAGAAACAAGTTGAACACATGTATTTCGCAATCCACCAGGTTGAAACAGCGTGGGAATGCAATTCCAGTATTAACTTGATTTTTTTAAAAAAAATCAGGCTTCGTCAGCATTGTTTGTGGTTCTGCTTTTATACCTGGACAAACTCTCAAATAGCAATGAACATCAGCAGCGACATCTGAAGCATCACTTTTTTCAGGCACAGACAAAGGGTTAACAAAGAACATTACCAGACTGTTTAATAACATATTTGAATAAGGCTTTAAGTTCGTTTGGCTGTTACAAAAAAATGCTTAAAAACATGATGTAATAGTTTGTGTCAGAATGTGCACAGATAGTTGTTTACACACCATTACCAATTGGACAGACCAACTATTACAGACCCATTTATGTTAATGTGCTACAAGTACTTGTAAATATCTCAGAATCAAACTCAAACTGTTAAAAGAACATAACATTACCTACTGAATTTGTCCCGTTTATGGGGGCTCTAAATAGAACAAGTAGGAACTTTGTGAAATCCATTTTAAGAAATATGCTTTGATCTGTAAACTTCAAACCGTTAACCTTGGAGGCATTCACACACACTTCTAAACTGACAATTAATATTAAGAAAGTTTTTTTTCCCCTAGTCTTTCCAGAATTCTTTATTGTCAAGTTGGAAAATTTTACTTCTCATTCAAGCAGAGCTAAAATAAGGCCACACTAGATGAAACACTTGTGTGTGGAAGCCATGGAAAATTAAGAACAGCTTTGCTCCAAGGGACCCTAATCAGTATATTTCCTGCTATTGTAATGCCAGGTTCATTAAGGGCTGATGGCCACTTTTTGCACACATACACAACTGCATTTAGTCGTCTCTCTCTCTCTCTCTCTGTCACACACACACACACACACACACACACACACACACACACACACACACACACACACACACACACACACACAACCCACATTTGAGCATAGTTTCACACATGTTTGAGCAAATATTTGTACAAATTCAGATCTGTCCATGCACACTAGCTAAAGCTCTATTGTAATGTTTGCACACGGGGAAAGAGTTTTGTCTGAGGTTTGGGGATGTTAATATTTACTGGCCACATTATCTTTGAACAAACCCATGCTGATACGCTGAGTGCTCTTGTTATTGCTCCCCGGTGTGATAAATTGACTCGGAAAACTTGATTTTTTAAAAATTATTAGACCAATCTTTTTGTTTATTAATATTTAGTAGAAAACAGGGGAGGTTTTGAAATTTCAGTACAATAAACTAGATTCTGCTTGTGTAGTTCTGAAACTGATCACATACTTTGCAGTGTAAACACATACACACACACACACACACACACACACACACACACACACACACACACACACACACACTGTTTGCTATTCAATACAGACCATTCTGGCTGCCTCAACCTTTTGAAAGTGTACCAAACTCTATGACTTTGAAGGGCAGTTCTCAAAGGAAGGGTTGGAAGACAGAGAATAGAGAATGGTCAATCATTTACAGTCCCATGCCAATAAGAGCTCTTTTCAGTTTGAACGAGCTCCATCCCAACACTAAAACACATCCCTTTTATGTTCTTAAAGAAACATTCAACTCTCCTCCTTTTACTTAAAATGTATCTTTATTAGGATATCAATGCAAAATATTTAAAAGTATACATTGATGTATCTGCATACACAATCCCTCATAAATTGAACTGACCTGTATTTACATTCAAACGTTCTTTTGATAACTTCTAATCCAAGTAGTCCAACTGATCGTTACAAGTTAACTACACGTTTATTCAACATATTTTCCCGACCAGCAAGTTAAGTTCATCCATATGAAGTCAAAATAGAAACTGTGTTTATTTTTTTATCTTATCATAAGGAATGGTATATTCAAAATGATCCGGAAATAAATGTTCTTAACTGAATAAAATTATTTAAATAGTCTAAATCAACATAATCTTGATTTATATAAACAAAAGCTACATTCAACTGAATCTGCTTGACATAGGCACTAAAACATCATCCTTGGTTAGGCTGATCTACAGTATGTGAGATCATTTACTCCATAGGCACATTTTAGAAAGTTAACATCAAGATAATAAGTGACTGCTACATTCTCTGGCACTTGACTGAAATAGTGCAACTATGTGCAAAGAAGGTTTTTTTTTTTGGTTTCTGTATCGTCAATATGTTTTGTGGTGGTTTAAACTGTGAAAGGCGAGTACAACACCTTGTAAAAACTCCTATACATCCTATACAAATCAAATGCCCAGAGATCCTCTGACCCCATCCCCCCCCCACCCCACAAAAAGGAAAGAAAAATAAAAGAAATGAGGCCTCTTTAGATGCTCCCATACTTTTAACACATGTTGTAAACAAAACTGAAATAAATAGTATACAATTTATAAATTATTAACGTATTTACAACACATATACCTCCAATAACAAAAATATATTATTGTGAAAAAAAGTGATTCCAGATTAACATTGGAGGTCATAATCATAATTTAAAAAGAAATATAAATGTATTGCTTTAGACTTGATAAATACTACATGGACTCATTTGATCCACAGAGGCCATACTTTTCACATGACAATAAATAAAGTTAAATAGGTTTCATAGCATGTAGCAAAGCGCAATGATAGCACTTATAAACGCATTAATAAATGCAGCGACATTCCATCAGCAGCAAAAACTGCATTGACTGACACACGCCATAAGGGGGCGTCAAAAACAAGGCACGTCACACGTTTTTTTTTTTTTTTTTCCCCCGATGTAGCTACTTTATCGGTCAAAACAAGAGCCCTTGATTAGACCCTGAACTATATGTGTGTGTATATACTTAAAAGGCACCTTCTTGTCTATTTGTTGGATATTAAAAAATCGCAAGCTTGGGCCTACCAGCTTACCTACCATCTGTGTAAATAATAATAATAATAATAATAATAATAATAATAATAATAATAAATCAGTCGTCTGAGATGGACAGTCTGCTAAAAATTGGCAGACGTCTGTTTGAATCCAGGCTGGGCGACTCAGAGCCGCTGATCGTGCCGGACGAGCAGCGGGAGCCGCTGACGAAGCTCTCCGGGTCCGAGAGCGAGTCCAGAGGGCTGGGCGGGGAGTCAAACACCGGTGGCGAATCGGAGATCAGGCGCACTGGCGCTAGAGAGCTCACTGGGAACGGAGGCGAAGGTGGCCGCCCGTATGAGGCGTGCGCACTAAAAGCACTTTGGGCGTGCGGGATTAAAGGGGCGAGGAAAGCCTTTAGGTCCTGCTCGGGCATCCCAAAGGCACTGAGGCAATGTGGACTCGGGGCCAGTGAGTCCTCGAAGAACGAGAGCGCGCAGGAGGTGGGCGGCGGCGGCGTGCGAGAAGTAGGGCACTCGATCATGGAACCGTGAGAGCTTGAAAAGCCCGAGAAACTCAGACTGTGGTGCAACCTGGGTCTGTCCTTGTGTGTGAAAAACGGAGCGGACTCCTTCTCGGCCGGGAGCGCGCACTCGCCTCGCTGGTGTCTCATCTGCGTGCTCGGCGCGGCTCTGCGCTCGTCCACGTTATGGATGAAGTGGCAGCGCGGACCATATGGGCAGAACCCAATGGTGTGGAAGGTGCGACACGGCTCGGTCTTGTACTTGGGATGGCGGGAAAGATTGCGCAGTTCGTGGTAGCCGTGTGCAAACTGGCACTTTTCGCCGTACTTACATGAACCGTTTTCCTCAAAAGGCCTGCACAGTTCGGTTTTATAACGAGTCGAGTTGATCTGAGAACCGGGCTTAGACTGGAGCATTTCCTGCAGCTGCTGACCTCGGTCCCCTGTCTCGCTAAAGGCGCGGTCTCGAAACTTGTTCTCCTTATTCATATATGCTGGTGTAGGACTCTCCTTGCCCCCGCTGATAGAGTCCATGTGGCTGATGGAGTTGGCCCGGAAGTAGCCGCCTGCATTGAACTTGTTATTGTTTTTATTGGACGTGGACAGCGGTATCCCTACGGTTCTCCTGTCCAACACGTTGTTCAGGTGCACTGCATTAGAGCTTTGGCTTTTCTCCTGCTAAAAAAAAGACAATCATTTGGTCATGAGCACTTTCCAGTGATACATTGATCTCTACATTATTGTCATTTGCCAAAATTAGTTACACACTAGACACACACATAGCCCTCACGTTACAGCGTCAACACGAAGCTTGAGCTATGCACAGTGAAAACAGCTATGACACGGGCTCGTTAGATTTTTGGGAGAGATTTGCTTACCCTGTACAACAGGTCGAAGTCGTAAATGGAAGACAGTACTGAAGCCGACATTTTCCTCAGCGCGTTCCAGCTCAAAAATAAGTGTCGGACCGAGAGGGATCCTTGTGTGCAATAATATATCCACGGCTGGTGTCGTTATTTTCTTGAGATTCTTATGGTGAACAGAGATGACAGAGAGAGCAGACAGGTCGCCGCACTGCTCTGTTCACTTCTGCGCTAAGTGAGCCCTGGCTGTGGGGAGTGTCGCGCTTTGGCGAGCTTCGCACATGTGTGTATAAATGCCTTACAGTTGTTCCCGGGGAGGGGCTTGATCATTGAGGGGGGAGTGTTTTGGTGGTCTAGAGGATGGACTTGTAGAATTTTTTGCGACGCACTTTTAAAATTTCCTGTAACCTGGTGACTCAGAGACGCACATGAACGTTTACTACTAAACACTACTAAACGCTACTGCTTACACACACACACACACACACATACATATACACCCCGATCCAAACAATCTACAGATAATATGGAAACTTCTGAAACTTTTCTGTTGAGGGTTTTGATATACTTTGATATGCACTCCCACATAAACGGTCTGTACGGTTTGTGACGTAGATATCCCATATCATTCCAGCATCGCTTTCACCACAAAACGGCTTCATCCAGGTGTCCATGTGTTTTAAACGGCCTTTCACATATAAGCCAAAATGCAGATCTCGCTTCACTGTAACAGTAATTCATCTAACACAACATTGACTAGCCTAACAGTGCCCCCCATTGACCTCGAATAATAATTTCACCTAATAATGTTACAGTTTTTTTTTTTTTTGGATCGCTTACACACTAAAATGAAAAGTAGTACACTATTAGCAAAACCTTACACTCAAGAAGCAAAACATCAGCCCATATTTGCACAACTATAAGCACACACTTGATGCAAAACTCTACACACAGTGATTTGCAAAACACTAAACACACCTAACATACATTACACAGAAAAATCTATCATGAAGTCACTTTCTTGCAATACCAAAGCCCTGACTGTCAAATTATGAATGTCACTGAATGTCAACCAATTGGTTCAACACAGTCATCAGGTGTGCAAACACTTGTTTGCTTAATTGTAGACACACCAATCAGGCGTTTAAGCACTATAAAAAGCAGCAGGTGAGTTCATCGGTCTTCAAGCACAATGGAAAGAGTCAGAGACAAAGTAAGACGAGGAGGAGGAGGAGGACGAGAAGGAGGATGAGGAAGGGGAGGAAGAGGAATCAACAGAGGAAGAGGAAGAGATGGAGGCCATGCTAGAGGTAGAAGAAGAGAAAGAGGAAGACGAAAACAAGAAGGTGCTCAAAGAGGACCGAATCTGGCAAATGAGATCCACCCAACACTGGTTGACCACGATGTCAACCACGGCCTGATGATGAGGGAGGCTGGACTGCGAATACAGCCAAATCTAAGCGTGATAAGAACATTGATGAAATTAGGCCAGATCCAGGTAAACGAAGAGACAATGTTTTAGGTTTTTTTTTTTTTTTTTGTAACAGTAAACTTACAGTACAATACGTAAAGTGACATGTTGTTACAGTACTATGAATCTCCATGTCTACATTTTGGGCAAGTGTGATAAGAACATTTCAACTGGAAAATATTTTTTGTAAAAATATCACCATATCAAAAACATCTGCACGGTTTCAGTAACTGCTTACAGTACTGTATTCTATGCAGCATCAGCACTTCTGTTACCTTGTCCTGTGAAATTACTGTACTATTGTTTACTGTTTTTTTTCTACATAGGATTGAGGGTCAGGAACAACAAGGGGGAAAACCTCCTATGTTCACAGAACAGCAAGAGAGGGAGATAGTAAACATAATTTTGGCCAACAATGATATAACAGTCAAACAGCTCCAATCTGTTTATCAAGTGCCTTTCGAGCGCAATTCCAAAAGGGTGAAACGACTGCAGCATGATTATGCAGAGGTATGTATTCACTTTAGCAGTGTGATCTTGCATACTGTCTCATAATCTTTTACTGTTCTGTAATATGTATACTAGATCTACACTGAACTACACAATTTTGCCTGACACTGTTCTTCAGGTAGTTTTACGAATGGATGGAGAGAAGATCCAGCATAGTTCATTTACGTAGATGAGACTGGGTTCAACCTGACTAGAACACAAAGGAGGGGAAGAAACGTCATTGGCCACAGGGTTATAGTCAATGTCCCAGGGCAACATGGGGGAAATATAACACTCTGTGCAGCCATTACACAGAATGGGGTCCTCCACCGCCATGCCCATATGGGCCCTTACAACACAACACTCATACTGACATTCTTGGACCAATTGCACAACATAAAAGCAGCAAATCAAATCGATCATATGCAATACATTGTTGTCTGGGACAATGTGTCTTTCCACCGCTCTGCTCTGGTTCAGAACTGGTTTCAGCAACATCCACATTTCACCGTCCTATATCTTCCACTATACTCTCCATTCCTCAACCCTATAGAAGAGTTTTTCTCGGCATGGCAGTGGAAGGGATATGATCCCCATCTCTAGGCTGAGGTACGCCTCATCCAAGCCATGCAGGAGGCCTGTGACCAGATTGAGGTAGCAGCAATACATGGATGGATTAAAATTCAAATTCAAATTTTATTTGTCACATACACAGTATGATATGCAGTGAAATGCTTAGGTGACTACCCGTGACCTTAAAATAAAAGACTATAAAAAGACTATTAATACAGTAGGAAATAAATATAAAAAAGAAGTAGATTTAACTAAGAATAAAATATCTGTACAGTACAAATATACAATATAAGGAAAATATAAGAAAACCCATGTGTACAATATAGAAAATTATAGAATATATATAGAATTTGGAATTTTTGTGAGGGAAGTAGTGAAGTATAAATAGAAATGTCCAGGGGGTGTGCAAGTTTGCTGCAAAGTGTTCATACGTAAAGTGACTTGTGCATAATAGAATAAATAGTATTGTGGAAGGTGTGCAGTGACCACTAGTGTCGATTATTGTCCCGAATCCCGACGTTCGTCATTCAACACGTTTCTTTCCAAGGTGTGCAGTGACCACTAGTGTCGATTATTGTCCCGAATCTCGACGTTCGTCATTCAACACGTTTCTTTCCAAGGTGTCTTGCTATTGCCTGCGATGTTGATGAAATTCTCTGGCCAGATCCAGCTAGACGAAGAGACAATGTCTAGTGTTTTTTTTTTTTTTTTTTGTGACAGTAAACTTACAGTACAATACGTAAAGTGACATGTTGTTACAGTACTATGAATCTCCATGTCAACATTTTGGGCATGTTGAGAAATAAATGAGTTTCTTCAGTGTGCAACATTGGTGGATTTACTTTATATTTGTATTTTGTTGATGGTAGCCTACTCTAATCATAGGGAAGTAGAAGTGCTTAAAGTGTTTTAGGTTTATCACAGCAGAGTGTAAATCGTGCAAACAGAGTATAGTAAATGTGAAACGTGTGTCTTATGGTAAAAAAAAGTGTCATTTGTAAACATAAGTGTATAGTTTTTACAAGAGTGTTTAATTATGCAAAGGATCTGTAGTGTTTTGCTAATTGTGTGTTGTGTTTTGAAAACCGTGCTTAAGCAATTCAAAAAAAACTGTAATAATCCTTAACAAAGGTAGCGTTTGGTAAGCTCACACTTAAAAACATTAGTAACTGCACCCCCTTCACATCTTAGTCCATTTATAACTTTTTTTCCCCCCCAAATGTCTACTGTAGTTCAGTAACGAAATTAAATTACATAAGACCCAGCATTTAATTTGCCATATGAGCTAAATAAACTAGGGCATCGTTTCGGACATATGATGTATTTATTTAGCTGATTCTATTTGGTAATTTGTTAAAATTATAACTCTAAATGCAATTATAAATTAGATGGTGGTGTAGTGGGTAGCACTGTGGCCTCACTCCTCCATGGTTAAGTGTTCGATTCCAGTCTTGGGTCTGTGTACATGGAGGTTGCATGCTTTAAGGGTTTCCTTCGACAGTTCAAACACATGCAGATTAGGCTAATTGGCCTCCCCAAATTCCCTGTAATGTGTGCATGTTTGCCTTGTGATGGGTTGGCACCCTGTCCCAGGGTTTACCCAGCCTTGTGCTCAAAGTCTCAAGCGGTATGAGTATGAGCAGTTTTTTTCAACAAACAAACAGAAACAAGTATGTTCATTGGAGAAGCTTCTTGTTCATTCACTAATATTTATAGCTTTATTTGGCCTATTTCTTAAAACTTAGATGGTCAATCAAACATGAGTACAATGAAACATGTAATCAGTCATACTATAAAAAATTATTTAATTAATTATTGAATATCAGAATGCTTCAGCATGTGGCCAATCTAATTTATATTGAATCAATTAGATTAGATTATTATGCTTAATCAAAGGGTTTTTATTTTTTTCATACGAAAGAAAACTACATTTGCTACAAGAAATGGTCCTGTACTTGACTTTAGTCTAACCTGGCTGCATTGCTGCAGGAGACACTTGACCTTCCTGAAATCAATGTCCTTCCACTCAGGGAAACAAATATATGCGCAATGAGAATTGCCTTGTGCAGACTCTGTTTGTGGGAGGCAGATGTAGAGGCTATTTAAACTTTTGTCCACGTTACAATTTGGTTAAAAAAAAAAAAAAACTCTTGCCATAAATTGGCAGTTCCTCTTACTACAACTGACCACACTGGCATACCATATAAATGTTTATTTGTGATTTTTGTGTGTGTGTGTGTTATGTAATGTGTTACAACAGACACAGGGAATGTCCCACTTGATTCAACCCTAAACTAAGGATATGCTCCTCATTAGATTAGTGAGCCAATGGAAATAAGACAGACAGATCCATAATTCTATAGGAGCGGAAAGTGACAGAACACAAATCATAGAGGATGCAGGGATTGGCTGCAAACTATCAATTTTGGTGTTTTAAATTATACTGTGAGAGTGTGATGGCTTTTTCTTTGTAAAAATGTCTAAGCCATAGGCCTGGCATGGGATGTAGACAGCCATATTGAAACCACACTGTTCAAAACAAGAAAACTGTCTAACAAAACTTCATCCACAGCAACCACTCATCTATTACAAAGCCTGCGCTTCTCACTGAGATGCTCTGATCATTCCAAAACATTACATCATTGCTTGGAGAGGGAACATTGCTGCGATTGCCAAGACGTCTGTGCGCCACTACACACTGGCCTCTTTGTGATGACCACAGAATGTTTCCAAGGCGACCGCTATAGAGGGCATCCCACAAAGGAAGGGGTTTCCCCCTCCTCTTTTTGCTAAGAATGCTAATGTTTGAACACACTAGTTCTTTGCTTTATCCTGAGCTAGGTGCACAGGTGCATGCTCCACAAAATGACAGTTCTAAAGGAACTGGAACATATACCACATTGAGCTAATTTCGGTTAGATGTCTTTCACAGGGAGCCCCATTGCTAGGTAATAGGGAAAGTTAACCCAGTCTTTGCAGATCCACTGTGGTCCAACTTAACACACCTGCAATGCAGCAGTTTTTTGACTATAGGATTTTTTAGAGGGGCAGCAGGTTGTAAATCAGATAAATTTAAATAAATTTATAAAGTCATCTTCCCAAACAGCAGGCAGTGGAGCATCCAGAAGCCCTGTTTGAGGTCTGCTCTGCTTGTTTATGTACGGTTACACCCAGAGCTGAATTTAACCCCAGCTACCATCTGCTGCAGCACCCAGGCCGCTGCCCTGTGCATCAGACTGGTTTGGGTCGGTTTGCTCCGCTTGCCTGCTACAGAACCTGACTTGCCACTCCGGGTTATAATTGTCAAAGGCGTCTCCCCTGTGGGGATTTTTTTTTTTAGTGAGGCTTTTCTTTTTTTTTTCATATATTGTGATCCAAGGGTCAAGTAAGGTGCACTTTAGCCAAACTTCAGGACCTTCTAAAATCCTTTTAGGGTTTATAACTGGTGTTAAAATGTAATAAAGAATGCTACACATCACTGCTAGTGTCTTGCTAAACCACTTGGCAGTGAATCTTAAATCTAAACAGTTTACTAATTCATGCTTGTTCACTTTCAGTCTGTTCTTTAGGTTTAAAATTGAGACACACGGTTCTGGATAACGAGTGATCTCCTGAGCCAGTATGGTATTTCTCCCTGCGCTCAGTGCCACAGTGTTGGGTCACAGGCTGGGTATTCTGAGCTGCAGAGTGCCTTGCTGGCCTTGCCACAGGCAGGAAACCTTTCATTAAAAGAGCCGAGGGAGGTACTGTGAACACCCCCATCGAGGACACCGCCTCAGACCAGAGTCTGTCCTGCAGTAAAGGTTTCAACATTGTACAGTGTATAATACAAATAAGTCATTGCACAAATACAGACACATGCTAAAGTTCATTATAGGGGCACTGGTTAAATATTAAGATTATAATTCATGAAGTATAGTAGCATGCAAATGCATCAAAGAAATGTTACTTTAAAAATATTTTTATCTTTGGATTTTTTTTTTTACAGTAAGTACACAATGTAGAAAGGTATATAATTACTCATGTAACTTGGTTAATGATTTATATCACCCACATGTAGCAGGTACACTGAAAAAAAGTGTTTCACTGGATCAAAGTAAACATTTTGCGTCAACTTGTTACATCTAATTGCTTTGCTTTTTATCAACTTAAAAAATTTACTTTGATAAGAATGAACTATCCATGACTTAGCCAAAGCAAAAAGTATCTTTGAATCAAATGAAGTTTTTAAGTTTAATGAAATCTCAGATTATATGTTGTCATGTTTTCTCTTTGAATTAACCTAATTATTTTACTTTACATATATCCAAATATCCAACCAAATACAATTTAAAATATTAATGTAATATTAAGAAATTTATTTACTTTCATAATGTATAATTTTATCGTCCAAAACTGGAAAAAGTGTCATTGGATCAAAGTAAAAAAGTTTGCATCAACTTGTTACATCTAATTACTTTGCTTATCAACTTTTCTCAAAACATTTCTACAATGTGTATAGTATACAGACAATGAACAAACAAGTTCTCCTCCAAAGACATTTACCATGCTTGAAACCATACATTACCTTTTCTTTTTGTTGTACTATTAAATTATTTCTCCAATTAAAACAGATAAACCTAATTTTTTATTTAACAAAAATAAAATAAATAAAATACAATGCATTTTTAATAACTTAAGCTTAAGAACTGTACAAACCTATTGGCTAACCATGCGAAAACCTGACAATTGTTTGACAAATAAAGTGATCAAAATTTTATATTTTAAGGTCAATATAGAATACGTTCCCAAAATATTTTCTTCAGGGCCACAAAAGTGTGTTTGAGCTTACAGGATAACTCAAGTTTAGCGCAGAGACATGTAGGCCAAACAACATGGAACATTCATGTGCGACTGATGGAAACTCAATAAGTCACAACCCCGATTCCCTGTGGTGGCTGAAGACAATCCTCTTCCTACCTGAGAACAAACAGGGCCATCAAGCACCTCTCAACTTCTGCCTGAGCTTCATCTTTCTGAACAACCTAATAAAAGACAGGGCATGTGTTAGACAAGTTGCTCTATTTGGCAAAACAGTGTCTGATGTATGCATGTAAAAATCACTTAATGCTCCCTATGAGTGCAAAAAAAAACACCTAGGATTATGGTGCATCATGTTAAATTTAATTATGTCAATGAATAGGCCAAAACAACTGACAGACACACACACACACATTACTGTATATATTACATTTTATTGCCAAAGATATTCGCTCGCCTGCTCAGATGCATATGAACGTGAGTAACATCCACTTCTTAATCCATAGGGTTTAATATGATGTTGGCCCTTTGCAACTATAACAGCGTCAACTCTTCTGTGAAGGCTTTCCACAAGGTTTAGTCAAGTAGGAGCATGTATGTAACTAATGTTAATACATACTATGATTTTAAAAAAATAATTACCCTGTGTAAAGGTTGTGCTGCAGCTGATAATGCCACTGACCTCATATTTGTCAATATGAAAGGCCAGAGGTAGTTGTGTGGTTTTTGGATGATGGTATACTGCTCACAAGTTCAAACCCCAGCACCACCAAGCTGCCACTGTTGGACCTTTGAGCAAAGATAATTGATCAATTCAGTAACATTTTCAGTCCTAAAGTTTAAATGCTTCATGAACAAATGCTTACCAGTGCTTAATCAGTTGGTCCACACCTTCTACTAAATACACCATTAGACATTTCAGGAGATACTCTCTTCATACATTAACCTCCAGGCTCTAGGCATGTAAATACAAACATGGTATTGTTGATTATGTTAGGCTTGTGAAGCATGATAAAATGAACATGCAGACATTGAAACCTGTTTTCAGACAGCATACACTACCCTGTGAACAAGTTAAACAAAAATGTTTTATTCTGCTAGATATGTTTTCATTTAGTGCGTCACAGCCAACTTGATTTGGATGCCTTGCTCAGCTCGTGTGGCTTCCATTCACAATATTACATTTGACACTAAGCTAATTTCTGCTTTTTTTTTTTTTTTTTAAGCAAGTACATACCAGATCATGAACTTAAAGATGAAGATTATATCTCTGGTCTTCTGACAATTCCTCCCTTGTCTCTGATCATCTCAATTAGTTTGTAGTGTTGCTTGTCCCAGAAAACCAAGAATCTTGCTAGAAGTGGAGCAGTTGTAAATCTCAGAAACTCATTACTGATCTTAAAAAAAATAAGAAGGTAAAAACAAAAATTAGACTGGCTCAAGTTCTTAGCAAATCTTAATTACAGTATGTACAGAAATAATCCCCCCACACACACACCTTTAAAATAACTGCATTTTTTTTTTTTGCTTTGCAAGTGCTCACTACTGATAATAAAATAAACCAATGAAAAGAACATAATTCAGTTTCGCAGGATAATTGCAATTATTCTCTGAGATTATCAGATAATTCAACTACTAATTTTCAGTGCTCCATCAATTTGAGGGAGTTTATTTCAGGATGACATTTACGAAATTCAAGGCAAGGGGTTATATACTTATACTTCCAAGTGTTAGGGGATATATACTTATAACGCTAAAAACGTGTCAAAGTGTTACCATTATGTCAGGAAACTGTGCTAATGCCTCAACCCTTCAATTCACAGGTCAACTGTTATATGTACGCATGTGAATGAAATAAAATTTCAATTAAAAGCACAAAACTAGGAAATACCTCAGTAAATTCGCACATGAATGAATTTAAGCGTGACGTGTTTTTACTGCGCATGCGCAGAAAGGCTGGGAAGGAAATAATGATGAGTAGGATGAACTGATAGAACACCCCGTTTCATACGAGGAAATATAGTGTTAGCGACACTATAACATTATATTACTTACAGGTTAGCAAGTCCAGAAGATTTCATGTTATTCGGCACAGCCGTCTTAGCGTACAAACCCCGGCGTTTCTGAAAATATCCGCGTTAGTTAGCTAATGGTATGTACTCTAGACGTTTTTAGCTAACAAACACGTACACAAAACACAATAAGTAGCTAGCAAACACGGACGTAAAACTCAATTTACAAAGTAGCTGTTCTTGACATAAATCATAAATTTGACCACAGAAGAGATGCATTTAACAAACATGAGTTTGCTTTCTTATCTGGTTTTAAAGAGTTTTCATTGAAAAACTATGGCCGCCAGCAGAACGCGATTCAGTCCGCGATAATGCCACGTCATAAGGTCATGTGACACGGCGAACTGTTGGTTTGAAGTAGGAATGTCCTTTGAGTAAACGGATTACATTTAAGCTTAAGCAGGGGCTGCAATATTTGATTTTATGTAAATTTAACAGTTTCGTATAGGAAATCAGACATTTCCATCAGATCAATGTAGAAAAATTCTTTGTATCAATGACACAACAGTTTCACTTTTTTCAGTGTAGAAACCTAATGGCTTCTTATTGTAACACACTGCCCTCTGCTGCTGAGGTGAGATTACTCCTGCAGTGTCTTCACGTCACATATTCACTTTAAAAAAGTGACTGTAGATTGTAAATCTGTTGAGTTTATTTGAATTTGGGAAATATTTACTATATATATATAATTTTTTTACTCAAATTCATTATATTTTAAAATCCTTGAATGTTTTTGTCCTATAAATATTCCACATTGATCCCCACAACACTGCTTCTATGTGAAAAGCTTTCAACAAATCCATTTAGGAAGCTAGGAACCCATTCTTTCAAATCATATGAATATACTTATAATAATATATAATATATTGTAATAACTTAGAATACACCTTAAGGGATTGTGATCCAATATATGATCTTGATTATAATTATAACTTTATATGGGTTTTATGGTCATACAGGATAATAAGACCTTGGGGTTCGTAGAAGTGAAAAATATATTAATAATTGCTGTGCATAATGGGGCAAAAACCATTAAATAGTTTTTAACTGAGACTTACAATAGTTACAGGAAGACGGTTAATGTGCTGAATACTACTTATATTACAAATTTATTAAAGCAATAGAGAATTGGAAACAGTTTTGGATAACAGCTCTTTGTAAAATTTTGGCCCTCAGTTGATTACGTCTTATCTTCACCCCCAGAGGGCGACATTGTCACGTTCTACATTATTTATTTTCTAGTCAAGGTCAGTGCATCTCCTTTCTCGATCTTTCTTTGTGTAATTAGTAGGACCCGTGTGACCTGTTGAGTAACACAAACACATGTGCGCACACACCATTCATTGTGGACTTTAATAGGAACACCTGCTCATTTATGCAGTTATACAATCAGCCAATCATGTTGCAATATCAGCACAGTTCAAAAAATCATGCAGATACAGGCCAAGGGCGTGAGTTAGTCCTCACATCAAACATCAAAATGGGGAAATTGATTTTTATGACTTAACAGTGCCAGATGGGCTGGTTTATTTCAGGTGCAGATGGTCTCTTGGGTTTTCACACAGAATGGTATACAAAACAAAAAACATTGAGTGAGCAACAGAAACGTTGGGAAGAAATCCTTTCCTGTCAGCCTGAGATTATTATGGGCACAGGTTCACTCAAACTGTATAAATGAAGAGAGAAAAAAATTACATGGTCTTTTTTTTCCAGTTCTTAACTATCCAAAAATTAAACCATAATTCCGAAAAAGGTCATAATTTCCTACTGCAGACATTAAAGCTGAGTGCCACCAGGTTTGCACCAGACTAGAACTAGACTATCAGGCCCATAAATTTTGGAACAAAATTTATTTTGGTACTTAGACACTTTTTATACAGCCATTTTCATGCATATGCTATACATACATACATATGGACTAATAAATAATTGAACAAACATAATCACAAAAATTAGGATTGCTCTTAATCCTAGATGAAATAAATTTGCAGTCAATGACTGCCTCAAATCTGGATCCCATGGACATGAATTTCTTCACTCAAGACGCTTTGGCAGTCCTTTACTGTCGCTGCCTTCAGCTGTTGCTTGTTTGTGGGTCTTTCTGCTTTTAGTCTTGTCCTGGCCAGTGCAAAAAAAAAAATATCCCGTTTCTTTGCGTTGGGTAGCACTTACTGTATGTTTTGGATCATTAACTATCTCCAATATGAAGCAGAGTCCTAGCAGTTTGCAAAATTCACCTGAATCAGAGCAGTATAATCCTATACACTTCAGAATTCATCCCACTCCTTTTATCAGAAGTCAGGTAATCAGTAAACATCTGTTGCCTGGTTCTGCAGTCGTATATCCTTATTCCTTAACACTGCCTCCACCTTTTTTGACAGATGCTGTGGTATACTTTGGCTCATGAGCTGTTCCTTTCTTTCTAAATATCTTTCTCTTCAAATCACTCTGGTACAAGATCATTTTGGTTTCATTAGTGAGTTTTCTGGTAAAGCCTAGTCTGGCCTTTCTGTTCTTACCAGTGGTTTGCATCTTGTTGTGAAGCATCTGTATTTAGTTCATAAAGCCATCTCTTGACTGTAGACTTTGACAATGACAGACCTACCTGCTCAAGAGTCTTCCTTACTTGTCTCGATATTGTAAAGGTGTTCTTTTACACCATGGACATGATTCTAAAGTCATTCACTTCAGTTGTCTTTCAGTATTTTTGTTGTTGCCGAGCCTGCTAGTTAATTAATTTTGTTTAAGAATGTTTTGTTTTTCAGCTAAGTAATGGCCCCCTTCCCTTGCACCCACATCTCCTCCAGTGAACAGCTATCAGATTCACACGTAACACTCTGAACCACCTTTAGGCCTTGATCAGACTTTGAGTAATGAGGTCACAGACCACACCGGGCCATGCAACTGCTTGTCAGCCATTTCTTCCATTAGTTATGAGCCCCCAAAATGTGTGAATGTAAACTTGTAATTCCTGAATGATTAATTGAAGGCATACTTGCTCTAGAAAATGTATTTGCATGTGACAAAACTTTTGTACAGTACTATCAATATCTCTCTCTCTCTCTCTCTCTCTCTCTCTCTCTCTCATATATATATATATATATATATATATATATATATATATATATATATATATATATATATACAGAGTCAAAAAATAGTATGAGGTATATTATATTAAAACAATATTAATAATATTATCATATTATTATCACAATATTATCATATATATCAATATATAACTTATAACAATACATTTTGCAGTGTGTTCCTGACAATCTGTGTGTGTGTGTGTGTGTGTGTGTGTGTGTGTGTGTGTGTGTGTGTGTGTGTGCACGCTAATATATTTAATTATTACAACATAACTAAGGTTTTGTTTACTTAACAGTTGATGAATCTTAAATATGCTGATGTCAAATATAAACTCATCACATCCTGTTATACAACAATTCGTTTTTGGAGCTCTAAGTCTCAGTTGAATTTCCTGTGTCCTGTGTCCCTTTCATTGATAACAATCTCATCAGCTTAATCTCCTTGCTAACAGAGCATCAGAAGCTCCTCATCTTTAGTGTCATCTGCTAGTCACTCTACAGATTGCCAGAGAGGTCTGAATTAATATTCAGAATAATTCCCAGCAATCCTAAGAAAACCTCTTTGTGTGGTGGGCCACTTGACCATGACCATGTTACAGTGGGTTCAAGCAAAAAGCACGTAATTAATCCATAAGTCTACACAAATACACAAGAATAATTATATAAGCAGAAGGTGACCTTGTCATAAACATTTAATACGCGCGCACACACACACACACACACACACACACACACACATACACTGCACAGTAACGATTTTATTATTTACACTGTTCATGACTAGCAATTGCACTATTCCAAAATATAAACTTTTTTGTAAAATTTC
Source organism: Clarias fuscus (assembly GCA_030347435.1). Lineage (NCBI taxonomy): Eukaryota > Metazoa > Chordata > Actinopteri > Siluriformes > Clariidae > Clarias > Clarias fuscus. Next base: position 9,766,797 of record CM059220.1, on the reverse strand, counting down.
ATGTTCAAGTACTTTTCAAGTACTAGTTTTTGGTAGAATTAAAATGCGTTAAACTGTCTAAACTGAAGTTTAGGTAAGGCTTTGGGTTTCGGGTGACTGGTGTTCTTTATTCAAGTATATAACATGAATAAAACATCTTTTCATCAATACACCATGAGTAACACATGTATGAATGTACTGATGCAACATATTGTTCTTTTGCACATGCAACAATTACATTTTCAAGCTATTTTTGGTATAAATTATTTTTGAAAATACTTCAAATACCTCAATATACAGTATGCGACCCAGTCTGTGAAAACTCTTCTAAAATATTTTTTGTAATTCACTGTATTCTACAAAAATATTACATATAAGAATGATTTTATTATTATTATTATTATTTTTTTTTTTTTTTTGCAGAAAGCATTTGCCACAAAGTTTAAAGTATGCAGCTGCATAGAATACCTTACTAATATTTTAGGATTACAATTTCTTTTGTACTGGAATTAAAAGGCCCAAACTTTTTTCCAGTAAGATTCCAGCCTTTTTGTGTTCTTAAAAACTCTTGTTGCAAACAAGGGTGGCTCCGGTTTTACGCCTGATTCCCTGCCTGACTCAACCGTCCCATTTTATCTCAGCTTGGGACCTGCACTCCATCCAGTGGCTGGACTTTGGAATCGAGCCTGGGCCTTCTGGATGGCAGGTGGGAGAGAAGCCATTCCACTGAGCCACCAATGCTCTTCCTTGAATCATATGTGTAATGTACTTTAATATTGCATTGCAGATCATGTGCTAAACTGAATTGTAACATTTTTAATTTAACATTGTTGGTCTGAATGAATGTGAATGATTATGTGTGGATTAATGGAGAGGCTTTAGATGTACTCAATTACACACAGAAAAAAATGCTTCCTTGGTAATTATCATCATAAAATATATATTTTTTCCAATTATAGCCTGCTTTATGTAGTTTAAAGACACAACCTTTTGCTTTCCTGTTCCGTAGTCTGCTTTAATAGATGAGCAGTGATGCAACACCTTGTAAATGTGAGCGCTTGGAGGGGGTTCACTTCAAATTAATCATGCTGGCTGCCCTACATAGCATTAAATATTAAGCGATGGAACCATTTTGTTTGAATAATTATTTCCCCACAGGTGGAGTTGGCAGCCAGAGCGTGGTGACTTGGAAAATGCATTTTGATGAGGTTTGGATTGAATAAGCAGGGGAGACTGAAAGCTCTTTAATGTAGCACTCAGTTAGGCTGCTTATTTGTTTCCTGTATCCGCTCCATTCAGAGATGGTCCAAATCCAGGGCTGAGCTGATGATGGGCTTTTAGACTTTAGTACCAATCCTGGTTTTGACCAAAGTAGGCTTAATGGAGAGAAGCAGTGTCTCAGTCTTCTAATAAAGACATGGTCAAGCTCACTTCTTTGCCTGGGAGGTTACCCCACTTACCCTGAGGCTTATATAATAAATGTGCTTCATGCATGAATACTGATGGACCAATTAAGATACAAACCTGCTGTGTGCATTTTTAATAAAATGAGGAGGTAAAGCCTTTGAGTAGATTGCTTTGAAGCTAATTACCATACATTATACTTACAATTATTAAGCGAATGCTCTTAATGCTCATTTCTCTCTAACTGATGATGATCTATCAACTTATATTTTACAGTTAAATGATTGTTATTAAAATTATAAAATGGCTTAGTGTGGGTAGTAAACATGCAGTCACTGAATATGCTGCGTTGAGGTAAATGAACATAAATTGTTTGAACAATTGAACAAAATGGTCATAAATGAGGTTTATGAACACAAGGTTTGCCAAGGTACACAAAAAGAGAGTAATTTTTAATGCATTCTGATCCTTCAGCACTGCTCGTCTGCTGAGAGCTATCTGTATTTAGGTATTTGGGTTACCTTCCCCCATGCCCCAACCCAAAATGAATGAATGAATAAATAAATAAATAAATAAATAAATAAAAATCCTTACCAAAAGTGTTTGACTGATGGTAACCTAGGGAACCAGTGTAAGGATATACAGTGGGGACCAAAAAATCTATACACACTTTAACATGAAAAATATATGTCTCTCTTCTGGCAGTCACATGATAGCATCAACAATGGTGCGAGTTCTGACATCTTTAGAGGAAATATAATACTACACATTTCTGCCATAATTCAATTAGAGTTTTAAAAATGTGCAAAGACAAAAACAACTGTTGAATTGTGATGTGTTTATACATTTTTTAGGCCCCACTCTATTTAATGTCAAAAACTTCAAAGCACTTATGTACGTTGCTCTGGATCTGAAGAGCGTGTGCCAAATGCTTGAATGTAAATGTGAATTTAATTCTAATTCTGGATTACATGCTGACAATTTTATTTGAACACCATTTTATACCGCACCGCTGTTGCTTGAGCATACTGTAAATCAGTCTGCATGATTCTAAGATGTTGATGAACCCCTTTGTATCAAATGTAATACAATAATACATAATAACGGAGGTTTTTGATACAATTTTTTTTTCCAATCATGGCTTATTGTAACTGTCTTGATAGTTTTAGGACTGAAACTGCAACATACAGTTTTGTATCCAAGTCTTCATCAGTCAGCAGTTGGTACCCACAACAAAGTGGACTTCATGAAGGCAATTGTTTACGGTTTTGCATTATTCTGTATCACCCAAATGAGGACTGGTTTCCTTTTGAGTCTAGTTTCTCTCAAGGTTTCTTCACCATGTCATGTCAGTCAAAAATTGTCTTTCCTTGCCACCATCAATTCCAGCTTGGTCATCAGAGATACGGTAAAGTTACAGTAGAAATCTATAAGTCTATCTGGAAATCTATCTATGCACCCACAGTACTGTACATATCACATCGATCTTGATGAAATTATCAGTAACAACAGTCATGATCGTGAATCACTCATTTCTACCTCTTCATGTCTTTATGGACCAGTCACACATTTGGAAACACGCATAGAAAGACAGAAAAAGCTGGATTATCAGAAGACACAGCAATTTTGGTTATAATACATCAGACCCCTGCTGTCATCAAGTTAACAAAAGGAACACTGACACGTTTTTATCCGTCCTCGGTTTCTTGTTCACTAATCCACTTGCTGGGAAGTGACTTATAATTTATGTCATTCCTCTTTTAAGCTAAATGCTAGATGTGAAGTATTTTGTCCATATTAACCAATTTCATTTATTCCAAATATGACAATTTAAGGAATATGTCTTTGCTAGTTCCAAAGGAAGCAATAATAAAAAAAAAACTGATGAAAAAAACATTTTATTCAAAACCTCTTGTGACAAAAATGACCCTGAAATATACACCTTAAACCCATTTCAAATGTACAACTGTGTGGCATAATTCTTAAAAATCTTCTTAAAAATTCTCAATGGACTTGTGTTCAAAAGTGACTGGAAATGAAAGGAATATATAACGAAAAAGTGATTTCAGTGGTAGTCTACATGAGAATAATTTTAATAACTTGCAATATTTCAGTTCAGAGTAATATATATTTCAGAGTAATATTTCAGTTAAGCTCTCTCTCTCTCTTTCTCTCACATTCTCTCTCTCTCTCAGTTAATTAACTAAAACTAAGTGCTATGCAGTGTTTGCTTCAGATGAATCTATGGAAAGCTCTCATGGGCCTGATTGCCCCTGGGCCTTTGGATGCCCTACTTTAATGTATAATGACCCTTCTGGGAGAACTAAACAGTGTCTAGCTTTAAACAAAGAAAAGTCGTTGAAAAAGCCAGAATAGCCCAGTTTATGCCCCCACTATGCCCTATGTCATTGTTCTATGCTTCATTTTTTAATAGCAAGAAGGAGTACTGCTCATTGGAGTGATTTACATTGTTTTAGTGACATAAATTGTCTTTAGAATAATCTAATGCTCATTTACAGATCAGTTCAGATTCATGGGAACTTTCCATTCTGCAAAACAAGCATTTGTGGGTACCATCAAAGTAGCAAAGTCTTTCTTTTGGAAAGTGGGACAGGGGGTGTCCAGTACACATGTACACTTTATATATATAAATGTTGGTATTTTTAATGGGAGGCGTGCTCATAGAGATTTTAATGCTTTCATTTGTTACACATTTTTTATCTCTGTAGGCACACCTCTCATTCCCCACCGTAGTCTGAGCCACTATTCCAACTGTACTAAAAGTATGCCCCTGTTGTCAGTCTAATATCACGAATAGGAAATGGACAAGGAGACCATCCCATCCCCTTTGGGCAGCCACAGTAGCACTCCTTCAGTCAGGAGAAAGTGGTGAATAAGACCGCACAGACCACACAAAGTTCCCTAAGGTACTGTACATGTACAACACATTGCTCGACTGTCACTCATTCTGGTTATTAAGAGGCGGCAGAAGCTTGCTTCAGAATACCAGCAGGCTACAGGGGGTCATGTGACTGATTTGCTGTTTGTGCCAAAAAAAATGCAATAGGGGCTTGAATGCATTACAAGGTACCAGTATGCCACCACCTTCAGTAACAGGTTAGCCAGGTTCTGTACAGAGTTAGGGGCTTGGTCATTAATGTTGTTTGGGATGCCAGAGATTTGAGTTTTCCTTTTTCTTCTTAATTTGATCCAATTTTTTTTTTCTGTCCCAAGTGCTCTAGCCTCTAAAGTTCTTAATGGCAGAAAAGGTGTTTTTAGATAGAAGTGCAAAATTGCCAGCATATCACTCAGTCTGTGAACCTTTTTAGGGCCCATGAGTCATGCAAACATCCCATCCTTTCCCACTTACTGTATCACCATCCATATACAGCACATTTCTGGACTATATTCCTGGCGCAAAGTTTCAGTTACAGTTCCCTTGTATTAGTTAATTATCTTAAACCAAACTATGTTGTGAACCCCCACTTTTGCTGACTTTGTCTGGTACTGTACATATGCAAGTAACCTTGTAAACATTGCTTTTGCCTATGTAATAGTAGCTTATTCAGACAACTGTTTACTAAAATATGTTAAAATAAATAAATAAATAAATAGCAGTCAGTGTGATGGCCTTCTCCATCGTTGCCTAATCCAAAAGAGAGAACCATGCAGCTTCATTCTTTCAGTCCACACAAAAGGATGTCAAGACAAACATTTTAACTTCTATTTGTGGTTAGAAATGATGAAGCAGGAAAAAAAAATATCACCATTTATCATTTTAGCATTTGTCATTATTGGTTATATTTTATGGTTATACTTTTATAAATATGCATAAATTTGCATGCATAGGAATTTTGATAAAGGAGGAAAGGTTTAATAATTCTGTCTGCATGGATCGGATAGATAAGTTATCACAACTGTCTCAGGACAGTGTGACACACTTAAACAGAAGGATTTCACAGCACATTCTTGCATCACACACTTTTTACAGTTTCATTCTTTCTAGTTAAACAGTAATCCATGCAAGATGAAGAACATCAGTCAGCTTTGTATGTAATTTATAAAACTATATTGTAAATGTTAAGAAGTGTAATGCAAATTGAAATGAATGAAATGCTTATTCCTTGCTGATCCAAGGATTTCTTTTGAACGACATGCAGTACATAGACAGATCTGCACAAGGTTTCATCATTTCCATCAGCTTCATTTTGTAAAGTGCCCAGACTTTTTCTGATCGTTAGCTCTTATGATTCTCCTTTCCTTTACTTGCTTAAAACCTGATTTGCTCGCTGCTCATAAAAATATCAGCGCTCCGGATATAAAAAGGCAGTGGTGGTATTATCATCTAATGCCATGGATTCAGAGACAAATTAAAAATTGTCATGTCTAATCTTCTTTGACCAAATTACCAAGGGCAAGTGGTGCATGTTCTTAAATCTGCTTTCTGATCCCAGATGTTTACTGTGCTAAGCTCCATGAGGGATCTGGATGCTCATAAATCCACGGCTCTGATTGTGTCCTAGTGAAGATAGAACACAAAATGACACACTTGTTTTTACCTCCTACAGATAAGGACAGTCACATATACATCAGATCATTATTGCCTGCTCTCCTTTAAAGTCAATACATCATATTGTTTTTGCACACATAATCTAAATATCATTTTAGACATACATATGCCATACAAAATACACTCACATTTGGAATTTTTCAACAAATTAAACTGATAAAAACCTCCGGGTGCAGCAGTTTTCTCCCACAGTCCAAAGACATGCAGGTTAAGTTAATTGGAGTTTCCAAATTGTCTGGAGTGTGTGCCCTGAGTGGCTATGACGTATGCTCATCCACCCTCAAATAGACTCCAGGCACCTACCCTGTACTCTGTAGAGGATGAGCTGAATAGAATATAAATAAAGATGAAGATAGCTCATATGTTATCGCTGCAGTAAAGATAAGATAAGCTGGAAAACTGCTGGAGTTCTCTTTTACCATGTGCCAGGGCCCTAAATTATCCACTCTTCAATAAAGGTTAAATTGATGTGACCACAATTTCACTGGTTGCAACTGCTCTTAAAAACACTAATAACATATATGTTTTTATTACTAATATACCTCCATTTTTATCATAAGATAAAATCAATAAGTTATTAACATATTATTTGTGTATGTTTCGAATGCTCTTTGAATTTTAAATACACGTCGCAACTAGCTACAATATCTCCCCTAAAGCCAAGGAAGTGACAGAAGATGATCATGTAACTTTCTGTAAGCATATTAGAGTGAATTTTTTTTTTTTTTTTTTTTTTTGCATTTGCTTAGCTAGAATAAAACGGCTTAATCATGTTTGTGACAAGCAAAACTATGCAAGTCTTGTCTTGTCTAATGGATTTCTCTGATTTCTCAGTCAGTGTTTGTTTAGGATGTATGTGGTATGTGTCATAGATAAAAATACTCACACTCTCAATCAGCCATTCTCTATTCCAGGGTTGTTCAGGGTTGCAGGAGGTCTAGAAGATATCCCAGGGGACTTTGGGCACGAGGCGGGTACACAAGCACACTCACACACACGATACAGGGAATTTGAAAGCACCAATTGGCCTATTCTGCATGTCTTTGGACTGTGGTGCAAATCGTGCAAGCACAGGGGGAAGATGCAAACTCCTTGAACACAGACTTAAAACTGGATAGATAGATAGATAGATAAACTTTTTTTTGTTTTGCATCAAATAATATCTGATTTATTGTAAGTGGTCAAATTGTAGCTGAATGAGAGAATGAAGAAAAACAACTAAATCAATAAAATGGATCTAAACTTTTTTTTGTCAGACAGTGAATACAACTCAGTTTTTAATCAATGTAGTGCACAGCATGGGGTCAGAGAGTAGACTAAACTACTGGTGACTCTTTGATGATACTGTCAGACAATAATTGTCCTCTGACTTTTTATTAGCATAGTATATTTACCCTTATTTTAGAATTGGTGAATATTCAGGTTTATATCCTCCTGGGCCCAAAATAAGTCCATGAATCTGAGCATATATATTGCTTTTATAATCATTAATTAGATACAGGTGATGCAAATGATTAAGAAAGATTGTAAAGATTACATTGATCTCGAATTCAAAATGTCGCTATTTGAGGACATGCTGATCTGTAGCTGTATTCCATTATCTAATGTAGTCTGTGGTTTATTATTCATTCCTTCATTCATTTGACTAAACATTTGGTCCTGTTCAGAGTCGCACTGAACCATGGAGGCTATCCCAGGAATGCACAAGGTGGGAACACACTCTGGAATCCAACTAATAGGGAACGTGGGAGGAAAAGGCTAGCAGTTGGACCCACCCAGAAATCTTATAGCCAAAGTTTGGTGTGAACATCATGGGGACAAGATGGGGAATATAGTACTACAGTTAACAGCAGTTTTACAATCGCGCTTCAGTCACCAGCCAGTCTCAGTGCTATTGTGTATCTTTGTTATGAGATACTGTTCATAATAAGGCTGTGTGATACACATGTTGATTTTTTATGCAATTTAGACATTAAATATCCAATATGTTGTACATAAGTAGATAGATGAAATGACCACTCAGCATGTGTTTTATGGAAGGTAAAAACCATTAGGCAACTCTGAGAACATGGTAAATTTACACCCCAGATTTTTCACACAAAAATACAGCTATGGTACTCAAAGTCCTCCAAAGGCCTGTGACTAGCAAGTAGTATCAGAGTTATTATAGTTAGTTTTTATTCTTCTAGTTGTTTATTATGCTAAAGTTCAATAACACTTATTGACTGGATGGTGAAATTGAATAACAACAACAACAAAAACAACAATAATAATGCATGTCTTTGGACTGTGCAAGAAAACCTATAGTACCCAAAGAAAACTCCTAAGCACTGGGAGAACATGCAAACCCCAGCCCTGAGGCGGGAACCAAACCCTTGATCCAAGAAGTGTTAACCACTACACCACAATATGCCACAACAACAACAACAACAATACTACTACTACTAATAAAAAAAAAAATAATAATAATCATACTGTATTTTGGTCAAGCTAGGTCAATGCTACAAACCTACATTTACTTACATTTTGACACAACGTCACTAGTTTGGGTTTTGTGGTTGTCATGTTCAATAATAAAGCTCACATGGCTTAACTAAATAAATATGATTGTACATGTGCCCATGTACATGTATTTGAATAGTTAGACTCTGTTCACAACGTGAACTCGGGCTTTTAATTTTTAGCACATAATGAGTCTCATGGGTGTGTGTGTGTGTGTGTGCGTGTGAGTCGTGGTGGGGATGGGGTTAAGAATCTCTGAATAAAATATAAATTTCATTTGTGTTATTGAGAAAAAATGACACGCTTTTAACCAATAACAGGACACGATTTCCTATCATGCGCGCTGTTTGTCAGTAATAAAATCCAATCAGATGTCTGAATTTGAAGACGTTCAGCCAATCAGAACGCTCCATCGCAAGCTCCCTCCCCTTCACAAGACTGACCCGATGAAGAGCTTGGCCCTCTCTATGGGAGAAAGATCATTTTAAGTATCCGCATAGTTGTTTATTTCACACTGGAAACCTTTATTCATGCGAGGTTGTAAATAAGTTAATGTTTAGGGCGGTGAGTTGAAAAAAAAACTGGCCCTAAAATGCCAAAGAATTCACCCTGTGAAACACCGAAAACGGAATTATCGGCTCTCATGTAAAGTCTGGTCGGTTTAATTTGTTTTGTAAAGAACAACGGATTGAAGAATTTTGGATAAAAAACATCCAGAGGTTATAAACGGAAGTCGGAACGGAGTCCGTGTATCTGTGGTATTTAATAAGGTGAGTAACATTAGCGAAGTTAGCTGTGTGTGATTCGTTAGCTCGGGTGTTAGCTTGAATGCTAGCTGGCTCTGTCAGTTTATTTAGCGCTGACGCTAACATGGCCTGGTGTTCAGCATTACCTAAACAGGTTAGCCAGTTAGCGGTAGCTAACACACAGAGAGAGAGGGAGAGAAAGCTAACTGGTGGGGTATGTGGGCTGTAATATCGTTAGCAAGCGGTGTTGTGTAACAACGGATATTGATGGGAATAAACCGCCTGATATTGTTTATTGCCATATATTTAGGTCTAAAATATAAGTTTCTGTTTATATCTCTAGATATTTAGCGTCATTTAAAATAAGACACGGTGTTCTACTTTGCCTGAGGTGTTTATTGCTTTTGTTTGTCAAGCGTCATAATCAAACTCCTCAAACTCGGCATATTTATTAAGGGTGTTTAAAAAATATGCTAAATCTGTTTCTAAACCAATGTCAAAACTTATCTCGTCTTTTGTTATTTTTTAAAAGACGCACTCTTTACCTTGGTCCTTAGCTACTTAGCTAGTTATACTATACACGATATTTGACTTGAGGTAGCGGTCTGCACATTTTAGTTGTTTTCACCCGTCTGTATTTGTATTTTAAGTTTCCTGAACATTTATTATTATTATTATGTAAACTTATGTTTAAAATATATATCTAGTGTAAGTGTTGAAGTGAATTGCGAGTGCTTGCTACAGGTCCAGGCCCGCGAGGCCTTCACTCACAGGCACGCGCAGTTTTAGTGCTCTCTGTGCGCTGTAGTTTTATTTATTAACTTCCATGTTGTCTTTATTTGTAAGTCAAATCAAGCAACACATTTCTACAAGTAAATAGCACGGCAAAAAACTTCAAGTTGTCCTATAACGTCATTTCCTTTATTACTGATACCAAGTATAGTCTTGGTATAATCATCTCTGTCTTGGATATTAAAACAGCACATTGCCCCCTCCCACAAAAAAAACCTCATCAAACATTTATCATCGTGGTTTTGGTAAGTGTTTTTAGAAGCATGAATATATTTCTTACATGTAAACAGAATTTTGAAAAAATTGTAAGATTAGGTTGCTATGAGATTTAATTTATTATAGTTAAGTTATAACCTGTTTAGGGTCGAATAATTTTTAAAAGGGTGCTTTTTGCCTTACCACAAAACCTCTGATATGTTTGTGACCGTAGATAGCTTGTGCAGGATGTTCCTATTAGTATACAAATTAATAATAAGTTTAATATACGCCGTAGCCCTTTTTTTCGAAAACAAAAGCCAATTTCATGACTATAAATGCTTTGTGTGTGTATTATTGTTCCATGCTATATATTAAGTAATCAATATTGAAATATAGGGTAGATTAATTGAACGAGTTTACTGTCTGGATTTCAAATAAAAACAAGAATTCTTACAAGTGACAAAGATGACAATTATTTGGTACTTAGTTTTATGCTCTTAACAGTACACGTACAGTACAACATGTCCTTTATTTATTTAAAATAATACAAGTTCTGATAGTGTGCAATTTCTTGGACATTGGAACCGTGTTTAAATCTGAACTTGATAATACTTGGCAAGAGTCAATCTTTTCTTATGTTTGTGTATGATGAGATTCTACTCCATAACCACTGTCTTCAGGTTTTGAGCCTGATGATTTATTGTCCTGTACACACTGAACAATGCCTTTCATTATGTTAACACTGTAAAACAGAACAGTCATTCTTTGAATGATTGGCTTACCTGTCAAAAGGGTATGATTGGGTTTTTGCAATAATGATCAGTGCAAACAACTGGAAAGAGAGGGGAAAAGTTATTCTAATGTCCAGTTTAATGAAGGGTGGTGTTAAGTGCAGATTGCAGCCATAAAACTTGACCAAATCGTGACACACAAGGCAAATGAAGAGGTGGATTTTTTTGTTGGCAGATAGTCGGTTTTACTTCCAACCAACTGATAAGTAATGCAAAAATAATAAAAAATAAGGGGAAAACATTCACACTTTTGTTAGGAGATCACAAATTCAAAACCTGATAATGCTTTCTGTCCCCTTTCACCACAGAAATTACACTGGCGAGGCGAAAATAAGAACCCCCTGAATAATATACTTGACCTTGTTTTTTTTATCACACAGGACCCACAAATTCAAAGCTAAGTCGCCTCAGTGTTTGCTTTCAAGCGGCGCACAGGTTTTCTGTCACAATAGGTGTGGCATTTAACACAACAGTGTTGTGTAGTATGACGTATGTGACCTGTAACTTTAAGTTTAAACAAATTGTGACATTGCATAAGGTTGTCAAAACTATGCCACGGCAAATGTGTGTTGTAATCAAAGCTAAATTAAATCAAATAATTTTGCATGACTACTTTTTTGTTGTTGTTGCCAGGCAGTGTATTTAAAGTGTCGTTTAATTTAATACTAGGAAAACCAGGATTTTTCCTGGCTCGGAATGAGGTGGTACCATCCTCCTCATGTGCATGCATGTACATGCATGTGTTACACCATGCTTTATTAACTGACTTAACCGAACACTTTACAAGCAATGCATTTTAGGAGATTCAGTACTGTAGTGTATAGTTTAGACCGCATTTAATAATATGATACGAGTGTAATATAGTTTAGGGTGAGATGTAGGAGTACAATATGTGCTTTGTTCCATTTTCCAGTACTATTATTGATTTTTATTGATGAAGCTACTACTTTTTGAACAAAATGCTGCCTTTTGCAATTTGAGCTCGTGCGCCAACATGAGCAGCTTTATTTTAGTCATAATACACTCATCAAAGAGAGTGGCAACTTTTGCAAAGCAGATTAAATGTAAAATCAATAATAGTACACAACATGGAACAAATACAGTATAAGCTCGCTAAATAAATGCTGCCTTTTGCAAAGTGGAATCGCATGTAGATGTGAACAGTTTCATTTCAATTATAAATTCACAACCACAATCCAGTCGTTTGTGGTCAGCATGATTTAATTATTCAATGCAAACCAAGCATAATTATTATTTTGAAAAAAAAAAAATGCTCTGTGTTGATTCATGCAGTGTAAGATTTTTACGTCAATACTGAAGATCCCCCCCCCCCCCCCCCCCCCTTCATTTAAGATCTTTTATTCTGCTGGATAAAGACATGCATCAGCACGTGACTTCCCAAAAAACAATGCAGCAATTAGTATTTACTTACATCTGAATAGAGTCATTTACATAAAAGCCGCATGTGAATGGAGCACCAAGCACAGAGGTCCAACGTGTGTAGAAACAAGTATCTGATGTGTTTTTTAACATTAATTTAATAACACGCATTTATTTGACAAACTTTTTCAAAAGAAAACCATTTTCCGTTTGTATACATAATTTTTTTCTGCATTGCTACAATATGATTTAATTTACAAAAACACTTGCAAAGAGGAAAAATGTAATTGAAGGCTTTGATGATGCCATGGACCGCTAAAGGTTTATGGGTTTACAAAATGTACACACAAAAAGCACAATTTTATATTTATGGCAGCAGACTTTATATTTATCTTGTTCTGTGTTTTTATTGCTCTGCATTTATAGTTTTGTGTAATAATTGTCTAATTGTCTTTACCTTAAAGATGCAAACCACTGGTAACACAAGACCAGATTAGACTTTGCTTAAAAAATGCCAAACATACTACACAAGAAACCCAAAAGCTTCTTAAAGTCCAAGCAATGGAATGTTCTTAAAGAGCAGAGTCATTCACCTGACCTCAACACTTTCTCTTTTTTTTTTTTTTTTTACTTACTGAAGACAAAACAACGAACAAAGACTCACAGACATCAATAACATATGGTGTCTTGAGTAAAGGCCCTCAACAGAAGAAGCTCCAGATTTGCTGAAGTCCATGGCTTCCATACTCAAGGCAGTCGAGACCTAATATTTTTGTGTGTCCCATTCCTTTTGAGCCTTAGGAAATGTAGGGACTTATTAAAAAAAGAAGAAGAAATTAATTCTTGAATGGTTATTTCAATATTTTTGAAATCTCTGGAATTAAAGCTAATAAGTGCTTCATTTTAAATCCAGTGTGGTGGTGTACAGGAGCGCATATGATAGTTGTGTTGTTGTCCAAATACTTATCGACCCAATTGTGTAAGGAAACACCGACCCATGTTGGAGCATTTCAGGGCCCATCTGATTGAAACACTAAATAGAAGTTAAAAAGAAGTCGAAGCTTTCAGAATATATATTTTTTTCTGTTTGTTACATAATTCATTTTAATAAAACAGAAGCAGTGGCTTATGGTACCAGTCCACCTTGGACTGGCCATTGAACACCATATGGAAAATTTAGCATTAAAGCACAATCTAATTAATCCCAGCCCATTTTCTCTGAAGATGTTGAGGATAATGGGAAATATGACAAATGTAGTGTAGATTCACTGTGACCAAACACTGCACTGTGATAAACATCATGCCATTGGTTCTATTCATAGTGTGAGGCTTAGGTCATACTGGCAGTCATGACACTGACCAGTCTGTAAAACTTTTGACCTCCAAAGCAGCCACTGGTGCTTTCCAAACTGCTGACTGGTGCTGCATGCTAATGGATTGAGGTTGCTGAAGTGTAGAATTCTACTGAAGAGCATTCTGTATCATTGAGAATTGTGGTGATTAATGCAAATTGTATGTCTGTGTTGTGATAAATACATGAGAAATTGTGAGAAATGATAAATTCCCCATGCGTTTAATATAAAAATGAGTATGAGGGGGTCTTCAGAAAGATTAAAGATGAGGCTTCTGATGTGGACGAAATTGCTGTTTCTCAGTCTTGAGGTTGGTGAGCCTCTGAACTAGATTATTGAATAAATTCACAGGACACCTGCTAAAGAGGCTAATTTCAGCACACTTGAATGTCAAAAGGAGTGTTGGAAGGAGAGTGAATCAATCAATGGCTGAACAGTTTTCAGCATGCTGAGTGGATTCCCTCCAGTTGCAGGAGTTAATGTCATTGAAGAGTTGACATGCCAGTGTTGTTTACCATGTACCATAATGTTGGTAACGTATATCTGCACCTTGTCAGCAGTTAACAAATACTGGTGCTTCTAGGTGGAGTTTTTAACCAAAGTATGCCAGTCTCAGTAAAATGGTTCTTATTTTATAATATTAAAATCTTATAAAATTAAGATCTGGAATTTCCTTCTGGATGAATAAAGTACAATCTTATCAATCTGTCTATATATTTATCTTCTTTACTCAAACTAAATTAAACTACAGAAGCCCTAGATTATCTTTAGAGGGTTCTCTGACTGCCCTGAAAATTTTTGGCTGTAATCTACTGCTGCTGTTAACGTGTCCCATATATTACTGCTGTCACGCACAAGGGCTATCAAATGCAGTCTGTGGCGGATTTAGAAATGGGTGTCATTGGTAGCCACCCAGGGAGGCATTTTGCCGGGTGTGGCACAGGGTGCGTAGGGGGGGAGCGAAGAAGGAATTAAAGTTCCGAATGGTAATAACATTCATGTGATTGGTTTTCTATCACTTTTGCACTTCCTATTTTTTGTCTCACCATGGAAGTCAATAACCTTGTTGGCTCCCTGGTTCTAATATTCATAAAATTTTATAAATATAGAAATAGGCTAGTATTATGTTATGGTTTGTGTTAAGCAAAAGGTGGTTGTTTGTTTGTTTATTTATTTGCATTAATTAATTATTTTTTGGCCGGGGCATGAAGGAGGAAGTCACTCTGTGTGCAATACACACTAGGACCGCCACAGCCTCCCTGACCCTAACTACATGAAACAGATACTGCATACTGCTGAATTAATTTGATTTTAGGCCTTTTTAAAAAAAAAATTATACTTTTTTTTTTTTTTAAGCTCACCATGTCTCTTGTCCTCACAGATATTAATACTTCTGATCCATTACCAGACTGACATGGCTAAAGATGTCATTGAGCTGAAGCCAAGTATTTTGTGAACAAATATTTATAAGTATCAGTTGTGTAATTTATATTTATTAAATGTTTATTTTAGCATGACAAATAGGGGGAAAAAGGTGTTCAAGTTCTAATTTATAGGAACTTGTAAGTCTTTCTTATAAGCTGCAGGATGACAATTCATCAAGTGTTAATCTGTTGAATAATTTATAAGCTAGTAAAATGTCAATTTTACCTTCCTAGGCACTGTGCATGCAAAAATCATGAATTCTCATTACTTTGTTAATATGTAATTCCTCCCTTAAGCTGTAGTCCAGCACTGATGATCATGTAGGCAGGTACATCAAATGGATAGCTGAGTATAAATAAACATTTAACAATTTAAGTGTCTATTTGTTTTTCATAGCTTTGTGGTGGCAATACTGATTGCTGTTACTTAGCAGCAAAAAGTTTCAGTCATTGTGTTATGTTGTTATGGCGAGTCTTTGCTGCCTGTAGGTTATATACCGATTGCGCAATTACCTCATGTCACATTACAAGTTCAATTATTTCTTTCTTTTTTTGTGTCTCTCAGATTTGCATATCTTGACAGTTCACGTTTATAGTTATAAGTGACCTTTACCTGACTCAGATACAGATGTTTTTCAGTCTATCCTCTGAAAGAATATGTATGCTCCCATTGATGCGTCCTTGCTCAGTGAAACACTGCTGTTTCTATAGGTTCACTTAAGTTTTACTGGTACAGACTCATTGCCCCGAATATCTACTAAATCACAGTTCAATTTCCCTCCACTGACTAGTTTCGCAGCTGTCCTCAATTGTTGAAATGAAATCCAAGCGCTGATGACCTCGGCACCCTACACATGTGCAGATACAAAAAGTCATGAATTGATCTGCCCATCCTCATTCAAGTCACCTGACCACATATCAGGTGTATATCCAATCTCGGACCACATATGAAAGCGAATCGTCCGTTCTGACAGCCATAAAAAAATCAGATGTTGGTCACATTAAGGTCCTTCGGGTCCTTCAGTCAGGTAATGTGAACGTAGCCTTAGTGTCTTTTGTACAGGTTGATGAAAAATGAAAAAGACAATCAGCTAGTGTGGTACAATTCTTTCTTCGTCTTTATCACATGAACTCAAATAGCAAGGACAGTTTGACAATCATTGACTTTGAGAATGCCAGCAAGAATGGAGGAGAAAAATAAAATTTTCTTACAAATGTAATTTTGTATGTCAGTGGTCAGGATGACTTTGATATTTAAATAGTATATAGGGTATTATGATAGCTCTTCAGATGTTTACCAGAATGATTTACTCTAGCATTTTATACCAACCTTTTAATTGACTGATTTATAATACTCATCCCTTCTGTTTTATTTGCTTGGTTCCATTCAGTGAATGTTTTTCATCAGTGAATTAGCTTTTCCACAGATGGAAATTTGCTGGCATCCAGTCTGACCTTTGCTTTAGATGAGGAAGCAAAATAGTATAGTTTTCAGGTGTCTCGTACTGCTGTATAAAATTGGTTAAAAATTGTAAACCGGACCATGTAAGTTGGCGCTCTGGTTTGACTCTTGCTGCTGCTTCTTTACAAACCCTAAAAGTACAAAGACAACTGAGTTTTATGAAACAGAAATAAGATGACAGGGATGGGATGACGAGTTGTTCTCAATACGATTCAATAAATATGGCTGTGTTTATGATGCACTAGAATAATAATAATAAAAAAGAACGGTTCTATTAATGACTGAGGCACAGATCAGGGCTCCAGGTGATGACTAAAATAGTTGCAAGTGCATCTAATGTTTAAATCATGCAACTGGTTTACCCATTCTGTCATCACTGCACCCAATAACGGGTGTTTGTTTATTAGACCATTTAATTAATATATGATCGGAAATGTTTTACAAGCGCTCTTGACGTTGAACACAGGCACAACCCCTACAGTGTGCTTCAATACTTTAGTGCTCTGTCCACAATCAAAGTACCTTTGCTTGCCAGCAAGCAAAATATTTGCTGATTTGAGGAGACCATGACGGACATCACAACACCAAGCGATACATATTGTGTGATCTGTTTGTGCCATGTAATAACATTTTTTTTTTTTTTTTAATATCTGATTCAGATTGGACAATGAACAAAAACAATTTAGTCTATCCTCAACCTGTTTTTAACATATTCTTGCTGTCTTGCTGTTCCCATTATGTCTGCAATAACTAGTCAAGAACCTGAATAACTGGTACAAGTTTGTTGTGAGACAGAGAAAATGTGCACAGTTTGAAATGGTTTCGAAAAAAACTGCTTTAGGCCCAGCTTCTGAAAATTATTTTTGAAAATAGTTTATTCCTATAAAGCCTGACTTTCTCTCCTGCTTAGTAAAAAGCAGCAGAAGTCAGAACTGAGAAGTCATGTCCCTCAGAGGAGACGGAGTCTTGCTCTTGCCTTCAGACCAGGTGTCTTTTTAAAGTGTACTTTTCTCATTATGTAATTCTTAGTTAATGACACTAGCATTCAGTCTGCCTTGTAACCAAGATGTGAAAAGGACAAAACAAATTACAAGCACCAATTGTTCAGCCTGTGATTTAGAATCAGTTTTCAGTTTTTTGTTGGTGGAGGTTTTTGGGGTATGATGCTTTCTCTCAGGCCTGCACTTTTTGGTCCCCTGATGATTCAAGAAGCTCGCGTCTCGGCGGAAGCACATTTTATTTTATTTGGTTAAAGTTACAAAGAATTTTATCAGAATTTTATATATAAGAAAATCAGAATTGGTCAGGTCCGACTTGACAAAAAATGCTCTCAGCAAGGAACGTTGCAATTGATGCAATTGATGCATTTCTAATATATTTAATAGTAATTAAGTAGCTTGTGTAAAACGTATGTAGTGGGCAATAGGCATTGTATTAAATATGCTGATCTTAAAATTTGGCAGTAAGAATTTTGCTTCTCTGAGGTGTATCACAATATATCAGTTTAGTATTTGTTATAAGCTCTACCTCTTCTTCTGAGCTAGACAGCCGCACCAGAGGTAATGCCATACAGGGCACCAGAGTTTGAGTGGAAACCTACCTGTCTCAGAGATCAACTATCAACACTGTCCAAAAAGTTAAGCTGATCAGGTGGAAGTGTTCTTGCACATGTGTCAAGGACAAGGCCCACAGGGCAAATCCAGCCTGTAGCTTTGTTTTATTTTGGTCCATGTAAACGTTTCGGGGAGGGGGATAATAGTATATTATTTCATAATACACGATTTTCACACTGTCTATTCCACACTGACTATTGTCATAGCAGATTCATAATGTAGACATCCTCACATAGTTACATTTAACGGTTATACGTTTATATACTGTATGTGCTCTTTTGTTTCTATTATAGCTGGTTTGACTGTACTCTAAAATTTGGGTTAAAATCTATGCTGTGCTTGATGTAACCAACAGTCACGTTGATAACATGAGAAACTTGTATTACAAAGTATTTCATTATAAATCTGTGACCTGCATTTCTAATTTGTTGATTTTCTTGTGGTTTGATTTGTCATTTTGTTTGTCAAAAATGTCCCATGACAGTATAGTCTTATGGGACTTCCATGAGGATGTTTCATGTCATGGCTTTAGTGAATTGTCTACTGCCTTTAAGATTAGTAATAACATGAAAAAAAAAACATGGAGATCCTTGTTACCGTCTCCCTAAATGTAACATCAGTTACTGGTTGTTTCTATTTTTTGGATTGCTTAAGTTTACTTCAACACAAACTCTTTTGATTGTTTGTTTGTGATAAAGCTAAAGTATGGATGGATATCACTAATGGACAACTTAACCTTTTATGAATGTCATTAATAATTTAGCAGAAATGAAAAATTCAGTGGATTATTTTTAGTCTAAACCAGTTGACACTGTTGAACTTGTAGGAATTGTGGGTGGGCATGTGTGCTATAAAGCATTAAGCTTCTGTCTTCTGTTCAGTGTTTGTGGTGTGAAGTACAATGAGTGGCACTTGACACGCTATGTGGTTAGTACAACTCGGATCAGATTCTGTTTCGAAACAGCAAAAGTTACTGAGCTAGTTTGCAGCATTTTCAACCGTCATTGGATTGATCCTAATGATGAAAGACTTAAAAGGTTAAACCTTCATCTATCTGTAAAGAGACCAAGAGTCATCCACTTCAAGCTTTTACACTTCACATGTGCAATTAAAGTTTTGTCCAAGGTAAATTTCTCCTCATTTTCTGGTTAGCTTTCATAACTGAGATAAACTGGTGAAAGTGTCAGTTTGTAGAGGCAAAGAAAGAAAAAATGCTGTTCATTTTACAGCACTGAATCATTCACATGTTTACTGTGACACTGAGCTAAAAATATTGCTTAGTGACTTGTTAGCAATGAGACAGATAGCCATGATATGCTTTCACAGGTTTGGGCTGATTGAAAGGAGTTTTATAAATCACTGTTGGAATCCTGCCATCGTTGTGCCTAAGTCAGACGATTTAATTGTCAGTAGGAAAATGTGCTGTTTACAACCTTAAGATAAAAAAAAGAACTGTGTTGTGTATTTCCTTTTAATCTACGCTCACCTAAAGGATTATTAGGAACACCATACTAATACGGTGTTTGACCACCTTTCGCTTTCAGAACTGCCTTAATTCTACGTGGCATTGATTCAACAAGGTGCCGAAAGCATTCTTTAGAAACATTGGCCCATATTGATAGGGATAGCATCTTGCAGTTGATGGAGATTTGTGGGATGCACATCCAGGACACGAAGCTCCCGTTCCACCACATCCCAAAGATGCTCTATTGGGTTGAGATCTGGTGACTGTGGGGGCCATTTTAGTACAGTGAACTCATTGTCATGTACAAGAAACCAATTTGAAATGGTTCGAGCTTTGTGACATGGTGCATTATCCTGCTGGAAGTAGCCATCAGAGGATGGGTACATGGTGGTCATAAAGGGATGGACATGGTCAGAAACAATGCTCAGGTAGGCCGTGGCATTTAAACGATGCTCAATTGCCACTAAGGGGCCTAAAGTGTGCCAAGTAAAGATCCCCCACACCATTACACCACCACCACCACCACCAGCCTGCACAGTGGTAACAAGGCATGATGGATCCATGTTCTCATTGTTTATGCCAAATTCTGACTCTACCATTTGAATGTCTCAACAGAAATCGAGACTCATCAGACCAGGCAACATTTTCCCAGTCTTCAACCGTCCAATTTTGGTGAGCTTGTGCAAATTGTAGCCTCTTTTTCCTATTTGTAGTGGAGATGAGTGGTACCCAGTGGGGTCTTCTGCTGTTGTAGCCCATCTGCCTCAAGGTTGTGCGTGTTGTGGTTTCACAAAAGCTTTGCTGCATACCTCGGTTGTAGCGAGTGGTTATTTCAGTCAAAGTTGCTCTTCTATCAGCTTGAATCAGTCGGCCCATTCTCCTCTGACCTCTAGCATCAACAAGGCATTTTCACCCACAGGACTGCCGTATATTGGATGTTTTTCACTTTACACACCATTCTTTGTAAACCCTAGAAATGGTTGTGCGTGAAAATCCCAGTAACTGAGCAGATTGTGAAATACTCATCCCGGCCCGTCTGGCACCAACAACCATGCCACGACATTCGGTTTGGAGTTCAGGAGAGTGTCTTGACAAGGACCACACCCCTAAATACATTGAAGCAGCTGCCATGTGATTGGTTGATTAGGTAATTGCGTTAATGAGAAATTTAACAGGTTTTCCTAATAATCCTTTAGGTGAGTGTACATTTCTTATTGTAAAGCCTTTTCTCGGATACAAAAAAAAAAAAGTTTTTCAAATGATTTTTAGGATAAAAAAAACTAGGGCACAAAATAAATAATTTACAAAAACAATACGTTGTGCAACTAAAAGTTTCAAAATCTACATCTCACGCGTAACATAAGTGTTTACTGACGATTTCTGATTTCTTCTTCTCTTGCCCTCGCTGATCATTTTATCGCTCCCTTCCATTTTGCAACCCGCAACAGAACGCTCCCTCAAATCAATACACAGCTAACTGTTTGCTTCTCCTTCAGCTTTATGGGTGACGTAAGCGCTTCTTCGTTGGTGTTTACTGGCGGCTTGCATCCGGCAGCGCACTGTGTCAAAAGCGTGCTGTCAACAAATAATTGTGCAAAAACATAATGCAAGCTTTTAAAATAAATTAAAAGAAGCTTTGAGGCAGAAGATTTTGCCTCGATAATTTTTTGCAATCGAATTACTCGATTTACTCGTTTCAGCCCTACCAGGACCACACCCCTAAATGCATTGAAGCAACTGGCATGATTGGTTGATTAGATAATTGCATTAATGAGAAATTGAACAGGTGTTCCTAATAATCCTTTAGGTGAGTGTATAGTACTGTGCAAAAGCATTGAGGCACCCATCATTTCTTCATATTTTGCTTCCAGTTTCAGAGGAAAGGTTTTTTTTTTTTTTGGTTTGTTAAACTGCACACGGTGACATGATTCATTCAAACATAAAGAAATATCGAACATATGGCATAAACCAGTGAGAAACATGTGCAGGTGATGGCACATGATCGGGTTGGTGATCAGTATACAGGTGAATTATTTTTCTATTCCTTGCACAGCCCTAATCAGTACCTCTAATCAATGTAATTTTGCCAATGCAGATTATAAAAATAAATAAATTCAGTTATTAAAAACCGTTAATACCTTTCATGTACTGTTCATACTACCACATGTGCAGTTACATCAGTCTGCTCTGTCCAGTCTGGAAACAACATAGAGAAGAACTCTTTCATTAGGGGAAAAATATCCCAGCTTTAGTAGTTCAGCATTTTCACAGTACAAACCTCAAGTTCAAACCTCAGCTAAAAAGGCCCAGAAAACAAACAATTAATTTCATTAATCATAAATCAAGGTATTGATTTGAGGTCATATTGCACAGCACTGCTGGTGATGCTGAGTGGTTGGAACAGATAAGAGGGAAAACGAAGTTTCTTCTGAGGTTGTACAATAAACAACCATTTAAATTGTATCTTTAAGCACTTTGCAGACTGTGCAGTGAAATATTTGTCCTGATTTCTTTAGTGAAATCTACATAATTTAATCTAGTATAAGAAGTCTCTCAATGCATTTGCGCAGACTGTATAAACATTAATAACCTGCTGTCTGACTTCAAAGCAGAGCAACAAAACCTCATTCTATGATGTACCTTAGCTTTTCTTGTCTATGCTGCCAGACAGATTAATGCCATGGATTCCCACTACTTTCAGAATCTGTAAAAGAGATTTTAAATTATAATTCTTATAAATTAAGAAAATAAGTCACTATACAGGAAATCAATAAACGGCTCTGCTGTTGCTCAACACAGCACTTGTAAATAAATGAGAGAGTACACTTTATAATGAGCCTAGTTGGATCAAATAAGAGGTTTATTTAAAGCCACAATTTCCATTTTGAAACATTTGTGATCTTGTTAAGAGGTAATTAATTAATAAAAACAAAAACACTCAACTCTGATGCTAATGCAGCTGTTACAAGTGCTGTGTATATCTGGCCATGCCCCCCCCCCCCCCCTCCCCATCTCAAGTCATCTGCTGCCTTTTTAATCTTTATCTGAGTTTGTTTTTGCAACCTGTATTGATTAAAAAGATGCTTTATTTGTATTTACTCTACTAATAATATGAATAATTGCCCAATGGGGAACACATTTTCAATTAGAGGAGTGGTTTAAAGCTTTGAGAATTACCTTGAATATGTAAATATTACCCATGGAAACACTTCTCATGAGGAGGAAATTTTTCTTTTATTCCTGATCTGTAAACTCTGTAAGAACAACTCTCTCATACCAGTGGGTTGCTGGCTGAGGATTTGTTACTGATTTGGCTTAGATTTCACATGTAGTAAAGTATATAACCAATCATAAAGCAGATAGTAGGATTTGTCAGAAAAGTAGAGAAATCTAACCTCAAAACAAAAACTATATCACTACTATGTAGAAGTCCTATCAACTTTTTCGCTAGTCTTAGGGTCTGTATTGAAATGTTAAAGAACACTGCTCTTCAGCTCCCGCAATTTTGTACTTTGTTTATTTTTGCTGTACAAGTGGGCATTTGCATTTTGAGTTGCTAAACAGATTATTGTTGACTGTTGGTATCAAAAAAGTAATTGGTAGAGCAAGAGCAAATGGTCTTGAATTTAGTTTAAAAATCATTATTTTATGTAGTTTTTTTTTTGTTGTTGTTTAGAGGGAAGTTTTACTCCAAACATTTTATAGAAGCGAACTCTGATTCTTTAGGACCCATGCATTCTGTCGACGCAATGCTTGGCTTATTCTACTGTAATTCATGTGGCCTGAATAAGAATATTGATCCTGATAGCCTCTAGTACATTATGCCATCAGTTGTAAATGATGCGACTATGGTTCTTAGTTAGGAGGCTGTTGAAACATGCTCTGAGAGTTTTGTAAGTAAAACATGCACTTCCCCTTTTCACTGATACTGTATTTCTTGGCAGCATGTTTGCTACATTTCTAGTTTCGCTCTGTGGTTTGCAGGGAATGACTGGTCAGTGACGGCAGTTTCGGGACAGGAGGTCAAGGGTTTTGTGGTTTCGAGCATGATGGATAGCTGGGTGGGCTCTTAGCATGCTCAGGAGCCTTAATGCGTTCATGAGTAGTGCAAGGTGTAGTTGGAGGCACAAAGTATAAAAGCTGGGCTGTGGCTATGTGCTGTGTTTACTCAGCCGCTTGGAGCTGTACAGATATAGCCTCTCCATACAGGGCCTTGTTCATCTTTTGTTTTGATGCCTAGGTGATTCAACACATCATACACTTCCTGGAGGTGTGGCCTAGAGTGAGAGCACCAATGACTGTTCTCTCTAGCACTGTATTCCATGTGTGTAAGGAAGTGTGAGGAGGCAAAATGTGTTTTTCTTTCTCAAAGTGACATTTCAAAACTGTTACCTTATTATAGAATTGAATCAGAAGAATGATGAAACTTTCTTTGAATGTTGTAGCCCAGATGGGGGATCAAATTTTTCTTTTTTTTTAATTTAGCTTCATTATTTAAATTTAAAACTTGAATTTAAATAGATAACATGATTAAATAAGGGGAGAAAAAATACATCATGATATGATCTTGTAATTCTTTGCGGCATCACAGACAATCCTGTAGTAGTAGAGAGTCAGTGCTGTGTCAGTGGTGTTGGCTCTGTTTTTGTGGGAAATGTGTACATACCTGTTACATCAGCTCAATAAAATATTATAAAGTGATTTGTGTATTATGAAATGAGATTTTATGATTTTTCAGCTTGTCAGTCAACTGACTTGGCTGCATGTGAATACACTATATGATGTGTTAAAGGAGTTTCATGTAAATTGCAGTGAAGTATGAAGTCCCTTTACCCTGCCTGTTGTCGAAAGACACTTTCCTCAAGCAGTGAGCAAGAGATAAGAATAATGACCTAACCCTTACATATGTATAAAATATACATATGTATGGCAAAAAAAGCTTAGGTTTTTGTGTTTAATGTTCACTTGCTGTTTCAGCTGGAAAGTTGACTCTTATAAACATATTTTTGTTCTTGGTAGTAGACGGTGTATGGAGACTGTCATGGTCCAAATAATCCTTTGTTTTTGGGTCACTGAATGAATCCAAGCTATCTACATTGGCAACATTCCCAGTCAGTATTTCCGGTTATACAAGACAGAAAGAAACCCAGAAATACGAACTGCATTGACAAATTAAAAAGCATATGTGCACTGTAATATTTGTATATGTGTAATATTATTTCTGTGTATAAAATTTTAATAAAATTTTTTTTTCTTTTTTTCTTTTTACTGACTGTGCATATATAGGTTAAAGCAATGATCAGGCCTGTCCCATTGCTGCCCGGGCTCACGAGAAAGACAGTGGGCGCGTGAATTTAAAAGGCACATACCAATAATATTATGACATAATTTTAGAATAGGGGTAAATCTTTATCATGTTTCGCATGTGTACATCCAAGTGCGTATGAGCAATGAGGGTCTTGTGCCATGCTTCGGGCACAGACTCTCCGGCGTCTCTAATGGCAGCAGATTCCAACCTGTGTGCTAATTTTATTATTTTTTTTTTGTTTTTTTTTTGAGCCTGTTAAGAGCCAAAAAGTCTTGAAAGGCTTTTAGAAAAACAATAGGGCTCTTCAAACCATGTGACGTAATGGAGCTGATGTCATAGAGCTTGGGCCCTAAAAATAACAAAACACACTGACATCATAGGGCTTGGACCCTAACAAGAGGGCTCTTCACACACTGTGATGCCAGTGCTGTTTTCATAGTGCTTGGGCCCTAAAATAGTCCCTAAATAGTCCTACAACAAGAGGTCAAATCGAACACTTTATAATGATACTAAAGAATGCGTAAATGCACCAGACATTTTGGGCCATGGGGACAGCTGATTAGTAAATTGATTTGTTGATAATAATGCATTTTATTTATAAAGCACTTTACGTTTGTGGACAAACGTGGTGGACACATTTGTGTGGTACACAAGCAAGTGCTACTACACAAGCAATTAAAAGCACAAATAAAACGATTAACACTATTCAGGAGTATTGGTGAAGTCTGCTTTTCAAAAGTACTTACATGTTCAATTCCTTCTACACAAAATGCATAAAGGTCTGGAAATACAATATAATCTGAGTAAATGTCACTGGATAGAATGACAGTGTAATATTGTGTGTGCTAAAATGTTTGTATCCCATATGTGTAACCTTTCTATGATGAGGGAATCATTTAGCACTGTTCAAATCCTTAGGCTATGTATGAACGATGTAGTTTCCTGTTGAGGAGAGACTTTTTAGTTTTTCACTCTGTATTCTTTTTTTTTTGTGTGTGTGTGTGTGGACATAACAGGAGTTTGAACTAGTAAACCATCACCTGTGGATATTTCCCTTTCTGTGAAAGTCAGCTTCGAGTCAGTGCTTCTGAGTTTGGGGGATTTTCTGATATTTTCTCCATATTATAGCTAAAATGTCTTCATGATTCACTTAGGGTCCCTCCATTGCTGCTGCCATCTCTTCCAAGTCTATTCTCTACACAAAACGAGAGTGCTCCGCTCACTATGCTGGTTCATGATTCACTTTCCAACTAAATAAAAGCCTACTTGACTTGACCATAATGGTCATTTCAGCCAGATACAGTTGTGCTCAAATGTTTGCACCCTGACAGAAAATTTTAAACAATTGCCATTTATTATTTTCTGACTCCTTTTCAAAACATAATGATGACTGAAATCACCCAAACAACAAGGTATTATAAAGTATCTCTCAACACTTGAAAATGCCAGTCAGTAATGTTCAAACTCTGATTAAGAGGTGGTAAATAAGAGGTCTCTGTCGATACTAGGCCACAGACAGGTAGACCAAGAAATATCTCACCCACTGTTGCCAGAAGAATTATTCGGGATGTCATGAAAAACCAGCAAACAATTTAGGAAAAACTGTAAAATGTGGAGGTACTTGAACACAAATGACCTGCATGGTCGGTGTGCTAGGAGAAAGACGTTACTGCTCCCATGCCACAAAAAGGCTCGCTTGCAGTACGCCAGACAGAACCTAGACAAGCCTCACTGCTTATGGAGCAGAGTCCTTTGTATTGATGAGACCAAAATTTAACTTTATAGTCACAACAATAAATGCTGTGTTTATGGTAAAAAGTACACCATGTGTGTGAGCAGGGAACTTAGTCAAAATTGATGGCAGGATGAATGCAGCATCTTATCAGAAAATACTGGCAGACAGTTTGCATTCTACACCAGGAACACTACACATCGGGGTGCTCGTGGATGTTCCAACATGACCGTGAGCCAATGCACAAGGCCAAGTTGACCCTCCAATGGCTACAGCTAATGGGGTGGCCATCACGTCTCCCGACTTCAATATCATTGAGCCACTTTGGGGAGATCTTAAATGTGCAGGTCATTCAAGACAACCAAATAATTTACAGGCAAGAATGAAGGCATCCTGCCATAAAGAATGGGCAGCTACACCATCTGAGAGAATTAAGGACCTCATGTACAATTATTACAAAAAGCTGCATGCCATCATTGAAGGGCAATACATAATATTAAGAACTAAAAGTATGCACACTTTTGAACAAGGTATAAGAAATAAAATAAATTAGTTTTACGTTCTCACTCATGTTTTCCTTAAAAAATAAATAAATAGTACACTTCTTTCTCCCAAGGTATGAAAACTTTTGAGCACAACTGTACAGTTCAGTAAACAGTGAAACAAGACAATACTCCTCCAGGACCAAGGTGCTACATACAACACAAATGAACAAAACTAGCTAAACCTAATTAGCTAACACAACACCCTGTGCTTAAAGAGACAGCTTTCTGTTGGTCAGATGAAATATGAATTTGCATGATGAAAATTACTGTTTTATTTCCCTTAAATTTTGGTAGCTATTTTAAAACACTAGTTTGTATTATTTTACAACTTGTTAAAGATGTTTGTATTATTTTAGAACTTATTACTTGTTAAAGATGCGAGTACCAAATAGCCCGTAACCAGAATTGGCCTTGGATATAACTGATTATAAACTGGTCCGATTTTGGAGCTGATTAAAAGAGGGTCAAGGTGACTGCAGCATTTAAATGTCTGAATTAATTTATATATTCATGACCGTATTTCGGGCATACCGCTTAGTTACTGTACATGAAAGGCTGGACTTGCTTGTGGCAGAGGCATCACTGCTGACATTGTTGGCATTGAGTTCCATTTGCTTTACTTGTTTATTTATAAAACATAATTATTTTTAGGTACTGCCCATCCCTAGTGCATCATCTTCCCCCAATCTGACTGCTGCAATTTGTAACCCAAGCTGCATTTGTGGGAGTTAAAAATAGCATAGTCCTCTAAACAGGTGGGGTGGCCAAGCAGACAGCCTTGGCAATCCCAGCCATGACGATGCACAACAAATCACTACGTCCTCTCGAGACCCAGGCTCAACCATGTCCTGTTGCAGTTAACGGCCCTTTTTTGGGTGCATGCATACCATGGCTGGTGTTTCTATAGCAGAGATCAATGGTAGCACCCACCTGCCCCCCCCCCCCCTCCCCCCCTTGTGCATCTGTACAATTCTGCCCTTGCCCTTGAGGACTGCAGGCACTGATTGTAGATATTGGCTAATGTTTATTAAATCTAACTTGATAGATGTTGGCTAATCTAACTTAAATCTCATGTTTACTGGAGTACACAAGGGAGCTAGATCCTGTTAATCGCTTAAATAACTTTTTCAGCCACACTGGCTTGTACAGTAAAGTATCCAGAGTGCCAGCCAGATAGGATAGGTCGGTAATGAATTCCAAAGAAAGATCAGAAACTTTTTTTCTTTTGGCTGCTGTGTCAATACCTAGGGAAGGAATTGCGTAGCTCATTCTCCAGCCTCAGGCCCATTTGCTTAATGGCTTAGTAGTATATTTCAGTGGCTATTTGTGGAGGCATGTAATGGACTTAGGGGTTATGTTTGCTTAAAGCGGCTTAAAGCTGTACTAATCTTTAGTACCAACTTTTAGCTGGCGGATCAAACAAAAACAAAAAAATCATTCTGATTAATTAATTCATTATTTAAAAAATTCACTACTTTGTCCTGGTATTTAGTATTGTGTGTTTGTTTAGCAATGCTGATATTTTATGTCCAAATTAAATGGAGCATCACATGCTTTTATCACCAATGTTTCTAAATACATAATACATAAATCCATGTTTTTCATTATATTTTAACTCATTTTGCATTAATGAGGAATACATAAGCGAGTGCCCTTGTGAATATCAAAGCATCAGTTTTTAATTTTTTTTTACATTTTTTTTTTTACCTTATATTTTGTAATCAATTATTATATGAAGGACCTCGCTGTTTAAAAAAATAATAATAAAGCAAAAGCGTTATTTAAACATCATTGAAACATCAGAAAATGTAAGTTTCAATTTAAAAGCTGATTGCCATGGTTCATTTAATCATCAGGTATTTTTGTGCATTTCTTTTAAAGAGCAGAGCATTTTACGGCATGTTAAGCAACAAATGATATGAATACTTAGATCTTAATTTACTCATTAGACCAGAGAGATCCCTTTGTGGTTATGTTTGATCAGGGCAGTTGAATAATTATAACACATCAAGCAATCATACCCAATATGAAAATAGCAGGCCACATCTTTTCTTTAGTGTCAAGGTTTTCGCACCCGATGCAAACTTACTCAAGTGTGGTTCATGTGTCATGTCATGAGACCTCCTTTCGAGTTTTTACAGCATCTACTGTTGGATACACATTTATTTAAAAAATTATCAAGACCTTTCACAGAGTTGCACAATCAAGATGTTAATGTCAAATTGCTTTGACATACTTTTGTTAGACATTTCAAACAATTTTAAGATTTGTTGGCTTTTATTTAGCTTCTTTAGATCTCTCTGACTTGGAAATGTTCATCTAGCTTAGCCTTCTTTTGTTAATTGCTGTCTGAGAGGTATAATGACTAATTCATACACATCGATCCTGTTAATAACCTTCCATCCGAATGTTCCTGGGTTCTGAATCGATTTGATTTGCTAGGAAGGAAATTGAATAGAATAACCATTCCTCTTTCGCCAAGCTACATCTTTATCCGGCATAGATGAAAGGCCAGTGTATTCCCAGATGCTTATTCCAGCAAGGCGGCATCACCCTTGACATGAGTTCAGTTGTTTGTTATAAAACTGGAAACTAATTATGAAGATCCCTTTATTGTTTTTAGATTTTGATTAGTTTAAATGAAAACAAGAAATCATATTCTATTCCTTTCTTTTTCAGCTCGTGTCCTAAGCCATGGGGGCATTTTTGGACAAGCCGAAAACAGAGAAACACAACGCACACGGTGCAGGTAATGGCCTGCGTTTCGGTCTGAGCAGCATGCAGGGCTGGCGGGTGGAAATGGAGGATGCTCACACAGCAGTCGTCGGCCTACCTCACGGCTTGGACGACTGGTCCTTCTTCGCCGTTTACGACGGGCATGCAGGTTCACGTGTGGCCAACTACTGCTCAAAACACCTACTGGAACACATCATCAGCAGCAGCGAGGACTTCCGTCCCGGCCGTGACTCTGTCGAGGGCGTGAAGAGCGGAATTCGCTCAGGCTTCCTGAAGATAGACGAGTACATGCGCAACTTTTCCGAGCTGCGTAATGGCATGGACCGTAGCGGCTCGACGGCTGTGGGTGTGCTGCTCTCGCCTGAGCACCTTTACTTCATCAACTGTGGCGACTCTCGTGCTGTGCTGTGCCGTGCCAGTCAGGTGCGCTTCTCCACCCAGGACCATAAGCCCTGCAACCCCCGTGAAAAGGAGCGCATCCAGAACGCCGGCGGCTCTGTCATGATCCAGCGTGTCAACGGCTCCCTCGCTGTGTCACGGGCCCTCGGTGACTATGACTACAAGTGTGTGGATGGAAAGGGGCCCACGGAGCAGCTGGTGTCCCCTGAGCCTGAGGTCTTTGAGATTCCTCGCGTTCCAGATGAGGATGAGTTTGTGGTGCTGGCTTGTGATGGCATCTGGGACGTCATGAGCAATGAGGAGCTGTGTGATTTCGTTCGATCCCGTCTGGAAGTGTGCGATGACCTAGAGAAAGTTTGCAACTCTGTGGTAGACACATGTCTACACAAAGTAAGTCAGGTTTTGTTTTGAATTTTGATTTTTACACAGATGTTTCTTTTTATATGCCAAGCAATTGAATGGGCTATACTTGAATGGGACTATGGTAATATTTTTTTTCTTCACCAAAGAAACAAGGTATGACTTGAGCAGTACAGAAATGTTAATCTGTTTTTTATATCTGGTTTTATGTAGCTGTTCCTCTTTCTTCTCATTTTCTAAGAATTTTGTCATACTAGCCATGGTTCCTTCTTGTTATGTCTGTCTGATGCAAGGTAAAGTCTTGTTTTTTCCCCCCCTTATTCATTGCAGATTTTTTTTTTTTTGTAATATTCTGGTTAGGGTCTTAGTATAAATAACCGTCTTGCATTTCCACGTTGAGTAAATACTGGCAAACCGAGGTAACAGATTTACAGTAGTTTTCACTTTTCCCTTTTCTGTGTTTTCCTTCTCCAGGGCAGTCGTGACAACATGAGTGTCGTTTTGGTGTGTTTGCCCAATGCACCCAAGATATCTGAAGAGGCGATGAAGAGAGAGGCAGAGCTGGACAAGTTTCTGGAGTCTCGTGTTGAGGGTAAGAGAAACTCAACACTCTTTTATGGGTCAGCATGTCCATACTGGTGAACAGTTTCTCACGACTCTACATGCGATTCAAAATAAGATGTGACTCCAAGTTTGGAATTGTGGATCTGACGTTATCTATTTTTGACTGGTGCATTGGCTTGTTTAATTGTATTATAATAGTTGCACTCCAGGCTCTAGAGCCAGAGACTTTCTATGATTAAAGTAGGCAACAGCGCATATATATTCAAAGGCTTGCTTAACTGTTTAAGGCTCCCTTGTACAAATACTGAAATCTGTAATGTACTGCACTCTTGTCATGTGTATCATTTACTGTACAATATATGAGACATCAGTGCCAGAGTATATGTGATGTTATATTGCTGCAGATGGCATGTGGCCTTACAGTCAGGTGAAATGTAACATTACAACATTACAGTGATTGTTTGTTCCATCCTTTCATTTAAAAATTGTCACACCGATCTACCATAAAACCATCTGCATGATGTTGCATAATCCCTCCTGTGCTGCCAAAACACCTTCCACGGCTTGACGGATTCCACAGGAACTCTGTGCCAAACAAAACAGCACACCTTCAGAGATAGTAGCTCTAAGTCCTGGGAGTTCCTGAGGTGGGGCTTCCGTGGATGAGATTCGTCAAAGAGCAATGACAATGGAAGGATATTTCTTACTCCGTAGCATCTCATATACTGTATATTTTGTCAAAATGATGTTGCATGTAAACATGCTTACCTTACTACACTCATCTGTGAGATGCTGATGCTCATGTCACTGGTGCAAACACACACAAGACAAAATTGCTCTTTAATAATATAGACTCAGTAAGCTTTGAGAAGGTAATAAACGTAAGTTTACATGATATCAGTTCTTCATGAACTGGTTTTGTAAATATTGGCAATCCTCCTCTGGTGCTCTGCGTGAATCAGAGTTGGATTGCCTTCCTTTTACATCTTCTCTGCCTTCTCTCAACCTTGATCTTTGGAAAGTTTAGTAGATTTGAGTTACTGAAGGAGTTACTACAGGAAGTGTCTTGTATGTAGAGGTTTATGATTCTGTCATCAGTACCTCAAAAGTTCACGGATGTTGTCCAGACACTTGGAGTCATTAGTGGAGGAACAGTGATGCAAATCATTCGTCACTCTGTTTTGCTAGTAAAAGTATTCATCCTCTGCTCTGTTAACACAACACAGGAAACGTGTCTGCAGGAATGGTGTGATTGCTTTGAGCGTGCATCTGGATGTTTTCATTCCGAATGCCCATGTGGGTCTCGGGCACTGCCTGTCTGTGTAACCTTCTTGTTGCCTATTTTACCCTTTAGAGATCATGGAGAAGTCAGGAGAGGAAGGAGCCCCGGACCTGGCTTGTGTCATGCGCAACCTTTCTGCTGAGAACATCCCAAACTTACCACCAGGAGGTGGTCTTGCGAGCAAGTAGGGGAACTTCAACTAAATATTAGTTTTACTCAATATAATGCCACTAATAACTTGTAAAACTGATAAGATGTAAGTAGGTGACTTTGTTTTTGTATCATTTGCAATGCTTATAAAGCATGATTGTTTTTTCCTTTGCTAGGCGCAGTGTAATTGAGGCAGTGTACAACAGGCTTAACCCACATAGAGAAGACGATGGGGTGAGTAGCGCTTTTTCGTTTTAGGCTTAAATAAATTTAAAATACATGTTTTAAAAATGTTTAGGTACTTTAGACTTGGTTGTCAATCTAGATGTGGTTATATCTGTCAAGTTCAGGAAATTAAATTATGAATTTTTACATTTGGCTGAAAACACCTGGTGTTGGAATATTATCCAAATATTTTAATGTGATATGAGGGAGGTCAAGTGTTTATACCCCCTTTTTAAGGCAGGCCAGTCGAAAATAGCTTGAATTCATAAGGTCTTCCCTGACAATCCTTTAATGTCCTTGTGTTTTGCTTCGTATCAGTATTTGTGTTGCCTGTAAATGTTTTGTGTTTGTGCATTTCATCTCCGTCAGATACTTGGATAAAATTTAGAATGCCAGGGAATTTGCATTGCCTGAGAGTTTTTTGTTTTGTTTTGCTATTGATCAGAGGCTTGCACATGTCTTGTTTAGTACGTATCCTCGCGCTCCTACTCTCGCACACATACTGCAGCTATCAGCTTTCTCAGAATTGGGTCCGCCCCAACTTTGTTGTTGAACCCTATTCTGAGTCATTTTAAAATGAGCCAAGATGAGGGCAGTGTAAGATCTCAGCAGGCGGCCTGTGCTAATCAGGTCCGATTCTCTTAACCTGCTCTGTCCACTGACGCTGGCGTCTTGCACCAGGACGACCAGGGAGGTGCGGCTGGCGAGGATGAAAAGAGCAGTGCTGCTGCCCATCTCCTGGAGGTGCTTCGGCAGTTCCGCCTCAGCCACCGGGGCGAGTATCGCAATGTGCTGGAACAAGCCCTCTCCACCTATCGGCTGCCCGGCACTCAGGAGGATCGTCCCTCAGACCCACCGTCCACTGCCAGCGAGTCTCTAAACTCTGAGGACACAGCAGAGGAGGCGGCCATGCCAGCAGCACTTGACGAGCTTTCCGATCCTCCTGTCGCATGACCCCTGATACCAGTTTAGTCATTTTCACACCCCAAATTTTCGCCTTTCTCCCAGGCTCAGAGCACTAGTCAGCTTCCTGAGTACCCCATGGCACGTCTCCCTTCCAGCACAGTTTCAGTGCAGGTTTTTAGTTCATTAATTGATTGTATTTAAGCATTAATGAGAGGACAGAATCAGGGTCAGTCATTCCTCAACAGGAATGTCAATAAAAAGAAGGGTCAGAGCTCTGTTCTTGTAACTGAAAACCTGCGCAGTAACTGTAAATGATATCCTTGGCATATTTCAGCACCTGCAAGTCAGCACTTTTCTGATGTGCCGCACTAGAATTAATCAAATTTTGATCTTGTGAAATCTATATTTAGCTGTAAGTGAGATTTTCAGTGATGCCATGAAATCAACAATGTTATTATAAATTTTAAAAACTTTGCAACCTCTTTTGGATATGCTATTCCTATTATTAACACAATATCGGACGACAATAAACTGGACTGTGCCAAGGACATCGCTGCTTCTTGCTCTTGTACACAACAGCACATGCAGTTTGCCCTGCACTGCATGTGTATGTTGCATTTTGGTTGTAGGAAGTGTTTGTGTGTTAAAAGTAATATGTTTTTCAGTGTTATGCTGGATATGGGGTATAAAATTTTTGTCTAGCAAGAGATGAAAAACAAGTAATGGACATCATAGGGTATGGTTTTAATCAGTACATCAATACCTTAAGTGTAGACCTGAGTATGTGCGTTTCATTGCCTACATGTGTGTATGATCGAAGTGTCACATTTGTTTGCTGTTGTCGGAGTGTTTAGTGAGGAAGAACAACATCCCACTTCAGTCACGCTATTAATAGTAATAAATGGACTAATAATGGAACAAGGCTATTCCTCTTTAAATTTAAATACACTGATGACAGGACCTCTAGGGACGATGAGCTTTGTCATCGCATCACAATCCTCAGGTTAATCGACAGACCATTACTATCATGAAGATGTGTGTCTCTTGCATAGTTTGCACATAAATGCTAATCTGTCGTTATGTGAACTGGATATTTGGCTATCCTGCCACAAAGTTAAAGTGTCATGACCAAAGATACTATTGCTTCTGCCTTCTCTTTATGACCCCAATTCCTCTTCCCCCACCCCAATGTAAACAGGATATGGATATGAAAAATAATTAGCGAAAAATGTTGACGTTTGAGATGATTGCATTTCAAGTGAGCACAACTGCATGTGTAATACTTGTCCCCACCCTTAATTCTTTGACTTATTAGCCCTACACTATCGATAGTTATTTTTCTGGTTTGTTTTTGTGCTATAGCAAGGTAATTGTTTGATTCTACAGTTATTTTCTAAATAAATTACATTGAACACTTTATCTGTATTCTTTCTGATTTGTTGTTGTTTGGTTTCTTGGGTAAAAACAAAACACAGCACTATGTATATGGTAAGTGGTTATGAAACTGCTATATTGGCACCAGGTTTTTCCCCCCTCCCCCCTCTTATGCTTTCATTGGGCAGGTAGGTGTGTTAACAACTAAACACATTTGTGGAATATTTCAGCATCGGACATTAAACACCACAAATTGGGGGCAAAATGAAGAAACATAAGGCTTTGTGCCGTACTGTGAACCAGTGGACCAGCAAATTTTATTTATTTATTTATTTATTTTTATGAATCATTTAATAGAGGATACTTTCTGTTTTCACTGTTCCATTATAATCAAATCTTTTTCTCTTTTCATGCTGTTTCCACTTAAGCAGGTTCTGTCACATTTCTTGTGAGGTACCTGGCTGTATTAAAACTATGCCTGGGCAGTTTGAAGGCTGTTTTTTTTGTTTTGTTTTGTTTTGTTTCTTTGATATTGTATGTCTTTAATATGGATAGTCTTCTGATTGTGAGGCTTTACAATTCATATTCTGCCAGAATGATCAGTGTGCTTTAAAATATATACCCCTTGCTTGAGTTGCGTTTTTATTTATTTATTTATTTATTTTTTACTGTTTATAAAATAATACTTCTTGATTAATTTTTTTTAACTCCTATCCACATGCTTTGCCCTTTCTGCTGTTTCCTTGCTTCTTTTAAGGCAGCTGTTTCTCCATATTTTTTCAGATATCTTACTTCTTTTCCTCTCTTTTTTTTCTCATTGTCGCAGAGTGGAGGTGACCTGGATGATCCGTGGTAGCCAGAGACACCCATGACTGCAGTCTTCACACAAGAATGTCCTCAGTTCACAC
This sequence comes from Clarias fuscus, assembly GCA_030347435.1. Lineage (NCBI taxonomy): Eukaryota > Metazoa > Chordata > Actinopteri > Siluriformes > Clariidae > Clarias > Clarias fuscus. Next base: position 9,730,630 of record CM059220.1, on the reverse strand, counting down.
ACACAAGAAAATCTTTACTCACACTTTTTGGTTTTGATTCCAAGAGATTCATAGGAAATATTCAAAGCCTGGGATGAAAACACAAATGCATCAAAACACTTCTTTCAATGATGAGGAATCTACAGAGATGGCAAGGTTTTTTTTTTTTTTTTTTTTTAAAGAACTGCACCGTTGTATGGTAAAGAGAAATAATTTCACTTTTTGTTCCATGATATTTTTTTTTTTTTTTGCCCCCACTTTCCATGTAAGCTAACAGTTATGATGAGACTGAGGATTTGTGGCTTCTTGAGCTGTAGCAGAGACACTAGACTTAATGACTGGTGGACAGACTAGCACCAGCGTGAGCTCTGAGAGGGTGGGGCAAGGTGTTTGGACCGCTGTCAATGATGCAGGGTGCTCTAGCATGATGAGCTTCCCCTGCACTTCCTGACCTGTCTTATACATGGCTCTCCTACTCACTCTACGCATGCGCAGCTTTCCAGAGACATGACCTCACAGTCAGTGTTCACTAGGTTCAGCCACCAAATGCCACCAAACTCTGCTTAAACCCTGCATTTACACTCTTTTCTGGTTTTCTCTCGTTTGTCATCCGGCTGCTTGAATATCCTTATATATCCTTCAGCATTTTGTTAGCAGTTATATTTTGTCAGATGCTAGTTTTGGTGCTTGCAGTAACACAACAACAACAAAAAATAATAGTAGCGCTTATTGTAGAACAAGCGTTAACAAGGACATGTGAACTCAGCAACATGAGGGAAAATTAACTACTGTAGAGAGTGTAAATATGATGAGCTTTTGGGTTTTGGGTGGCCTTATGCGCTGACCTTCTACTTCCTGTGGCACTCACGTCAAACCAGAGCTTCACAATCTAGTTCTAAAGGATCCTCAGTCGAATTCAGAATTTTTATCACAATCTGCAGCTGTTGATTTAAGTCTGTTTTAATAAGTGAAATATATTTTTGTGCAGTAGATTGTTTAGAACAATAGGGGATCCAAAAGAACTGGCTTCAAAACTTCTCTCTCTTAAAACCTCCTGAGCTTTTACCTTTTGCTCATTCTCTCATTTCTCTACTTGTGGTCCTGACTTGTGGCTTGCCTTCTGATTTTTTTTTCTTTTTTTTTTTTCCTCTGAAAACAGTGTACAATATAAAACCTTTAACACAAAACATTTTAACTTTAATTTTTAAACAATTCTGCATTTTAAAGCTTTTTATTAAAGCTTTCTTTCATTATGATCTATGGTATTATTTGCAGTTAGATTTGGTTACAGGGGAATAGCATGACTTTTAATAAAGTAATCGAGACACTTGAGGTTGGTTAAGTATTTCTAAAGCAAAACTGCTGAACTGCATGCATGCATATCATATTGTGATGTTTGCCAGGACAACAGCAAACACTACTCCAGTAGTAGTCCAGAAGGTACTGGAATTTTTCATGGGTGAATCTTTTAAGTCCTTTTTTTTTTTCTTCTTCTTTCCTTCCTCCAACCCTCTTGTTTCTTGCACCCCCTCTTTGTGTCTGGCAGTGGGTTAACAGTTATTTAACTTAACAGTATTTTTGGTTTCACATGTTAATCTGTGTCAGTGAGAATGACTGGAAGATCTTTGGCATTAAGAGTTTGCTTGCAGGACATTTTGTTATGGATGAATGTGCCCCTGGTTTACACATGCACACAAACATATATGTATAGTGTTGAACCACTTCCATATTAAGGTAGCCTGATTAGATGTTTAAAATGTTCACGGTCGCGCACACATACCAATTAAAGGAAAAATCAGTGGGGCCGTTGTACTGTGGAGGGCATTTTGCATTTATTTCCTGATGAGTGGTCCTCCCTCATTTCTCACAGCATGAAGGGTTCATGCTTGAATTTGACAATGATGTAAATCTCATGCTCTGGACTTCAATATGCTCAGATCTCTAAATATGTGCAGTCATGGGAGACTGCAATCATGAGCTAGACCTGTTCAGAGACCGAGAATCTGTCCCAATGCCTATTGAAGCTATTCTGCCAGCTTTTTGCTGAGCGAACATCTTCCATTACCCCCTTTTGCCATTTTTGTTTTCCTTTTAATTTGTCACCTGTCTAAGTGATAATCAGGCTACCTTGGCATAAAATGCTAAATGTTTGTACTCTCCAGAAACTATAATTTGCATTTGTGGCCTTTTTTTAAATTAAAAAAAGTTATCTTTCCCCTCTACTGATTTTTCACTGACCTCACCTGATCTGGTGTGCAGCTTTAAAATGTGTTATTCAATTTGAGATTATTGTTAATGTGTATATATATTTGCAGTTTTATTTCCCACTGGTACAAATAAATTGTAGCCATATGCTGGAACGCTTAATTTTATTATAGTTAGAACTAGGAAATAAATTTACTAAATGAATTGAGATGGCAAAAAGATATATATTTTGTGCTGTGGGTGCCAATGGACATGCACCCAGGGTTTTTTTTTTTTCCTTTTTTTTGTATATCTACAATGATTGATAACTAGATTGATTGATTGTTACGAAAGATTTTATTTATTCAGAAGATGTGGCTTTATGAGATGTGCTTTGTCAGAGGGAAGAGGGTTTGAGAGAAGTTGGGAGGGGGGAGATTGCTGGCTCAATCTGTTTTTGAGATTGTGATGGAGAGCTGTCTCGCTTCTTTTGCTCAGTCTGTTAATCCTTTGCACTCTTTCTCGTGCCCACATTCTCTCTTCCTCCCTCACTCCATCTCTCTGACCCTCTCTATCCACCTGCTAACATCCATGTAATTATAGTCCCCAGTACAATGTTGTGTTTCATTAGAATACAGTGAACATGATCTGTTATTAATAAAGGATTGTTAAAGGTTTGTCAATACTATGACTTTTATTATTATTATTATTATTATTATTATTATTATGTATTTTATAAACCTAAAACCAAATTTTATACTATTTTGGATCAAAATTATGTTGAGTCTGTATGGTTGGGCAAAGTTTGCCTTTGATTCTATAGTGTAAGACACAAACTTAAGATGTCTTGGGTCTTTGTTATTCCGGTGTGTTATGTCAATTTTGAGACACAAGAGGGTACTGTAACTGCACTGAGATTTGTTCAAGCTGCAATAACACTGCAAGAGGTGTGTGACTATGGAACCCATCTGTTCAGTGTTATATTTGATGGCACTGTTTTGTTGTTATTATTATTATTTATTATTATTATTATTATTGTTTAAATGTGGCACTACAGTTGGATACTTGTTGCAATTTCAGGGTTGGAGGTAGGTATCTTGGCTCTGGTCTTTGTGTGGAGTTTGCATGTTCTATACACGCTTGGTGGGCCTTCTCCCACTGGTTAGTTTGAGAATAGATGTACTTGTATCTATAGGTTTCAGAAAGTTTACCTGATTATTAGGGACAGTGATTGAGTCTGATTTGGATAGCAGGCTGTGCAGTGAATTGTCACATTGGTGGGCCAGTATTTCCACTTCCCTTCAAGACAGATACCCCGCCCCAGCTGAAGCCAAATCCTGCTAATGGTCAAATCGGTGTCTCCTTAAGAAAAAAAAAAAAAAAAACACCTTGCCCCTCCTTTTCAGTTCTGTCTTGTTTTCCTTGGATCAGGTTGGCAAATGTGTGGCTTATTGTAATCCTCACTTTTCAGGCTGGATCTGCAGGGGGGGGATAGACTATCTGAACACATCCTGAAGTTTGTGGATTGTGAGGATAAACTGTTGAACACACAGTGCTTTGTAAAGTAGAGGGGTGAAAATGTGTGCCGTTGAAAATTGCTACATAGTAATGCATTACACCTTTACTCATGCATTTATGATCAATTCCTACTGGCCTTTTTTTTATTTTATTTTTTTTATGGTAGTCTGAATTGTGAATCAGAGTGTTAACTGAGAATCCCAGCTCTCCTGGCAGTTTGTGTATTCTGTCCATAAGTTCTCATTTTACCAAGTCCTTTATTAGAAAAGCAAACGTTTTCACCAATGTGCTGCAGATGTTCAGGGAAACACACTGTTTACTTTAAACAAATAAAAGATAATCTTAGTCTGTGGGTAAAAGTGATTTATTTGTTTGTTTAAAAAAAGACTTTAATGTTTTTCTTCATGAATGAGGTGCAACTATGTGATTTTTACTTTTTGAAGTAGGTTTTACATTTTTCAAAATCCATCCTTCTGAGAGTGTGGAAGTAGCAATGCTGGTTGATTAGCAGGTATACTGAGCAGGGGGTAGGGATTTACTCCCCTTTCCAAAACCTCGGCTACACTGCAGAATTAAATGAGCTGCTGAAAGAATGCACACGGGTGGTACGGCTGTGCGTCCTGGGGGCTGGAGCTTAAGCACAGCCCAAGTGGCAGGATTACAGAGGAAATGAGAGGACAGAGCAGGAGATCTAAAGTCAGTTAATTCATCTCTAATTAAACACACCAACTGACTCACATAGTTTCCTCCCCACCCTTTGTCTTATGGGTCAGGGGTTTCTCTTAGTGTTTTACCTTACATTAATAAATGGTAGTCTTAAAGGTTTGGTTTGTAACCGATTTCTGACAAAAAACAAATTTTTTTTTTGTTTTTTTGTTTTTTTGTTAAGGAAACCTGTAGGAAAGTTTGAACCAGCTCGAATGTTGGACCATCTGTAGCCCAATCCCATTCCAGACCTCTAAATTAACATTTCGTTTTAATTATGCCAGTGTATACAAGTCACATTGCTCTGTAAGAGATGAACATCTCTGAACATCACCTCCCTCTCAGCCACTGGCCCACCAGCCGGCACAGTCCTGACATGACGGCTCTTTGTGTTTGTGCAGCCAGGCCGAAAGGCCTGGCCACAGGAAGGAATTAAGGGAGGAGAGGAGGGGAGAAGTAATTATGTTTAGTCACTGAATTTTGGAGATCCTTGTGTTAATTATGCGATTCACTACAAAACACTGTCAAGTCGAGTGAAAAGAGCAGGAATGTCTGTGTGAACGACTAAGAACATGACACCTCGGAGCCCCCAGGAGGCCATGGCTGGGCTTTGGGGTTCAGGACATCAGGTTAAGCCTTACATGTATAGCAGGCTTCCATTACAAGCATGGCCATTAACATGCAGATCGGTATCTCAGCATGTCTGGCTCTTCTAGTTTATCAGCAATTTTGTTATGGGTTCTTTGGTATATGTATACAGTATAAATATATATTTTTAATGAACTCCTGATTCAGGCAAAATGTATGATAAATACTCAAACTATTTGTCTAAGTGAATCATTTATATTGTTAAAGCCTCCAGCAATTTTAGTTCTATAGTTTTAAGTATGGGATCACAATGGTTGAAATTTTCTCATTCCCGTTTCCTTTGACCCAAGTTCATTGCCCTGAGGACAAAACCTTGTGCTATCCTAATATCTCACTCAAGATTATGGCTCTTCTTTTGTAAGTAAGCAAAGTGAGTAGGTTAGGATCAGGTGCATTATCCTGAGACTGCGGGCTACATGGTAGACTGGAGTAGAGTGCAGGAGAGGAAGGGAAGAAGTCATTTATGGCTTGAGCATGTTTCATGCCTCAGAAACCTTGTTGAATTAAGTGGAGTAATCACAGCTTGGGGCCACCTCTCCCTGCTTCACTCTCACACTGTTCTGTGTGGAGCAGATTACCACTGGATTAATGTGGAGTAGGACAACAACGTCGTCACATACACAAACACATGCTTCCTGAGGAATTTCAACTGAAACGGTTTATCTCCAATGCCTGATCACTGGAATAAGTTTTTGGTTTGATATCTTGGTTCATGTTCCTCAAAAGTGCTGAGTTGTCCCTCAATCATTTTGATTTCAGCCAGCTGAAGAGAGGAGAAACACAAGGTCAGGGGTATAAGAATAGTTTGGATTCAGATCAAGTGAAGCATTTAATTCTGGAGCTCCCCTCAGGCCACTTCTGTGAATACTCTTAATCCACTGTTGTAATGCACATTGCCCAATTGTGTATGTGCATTATCTAGACTCAATGTGTGCTCCTTTTGGGCAGACGTTGTGAAGCACAATACAGCCCATCTTCTGTGAGCTGTATGATTTAGATGCTGACAGTCAGGCGTTGAGACACGGCCATTTATCTTATTTAGGTGGGGTGGGGTGGTAGAGAGAGATTGCAGGAACACATGGGTGTCATTGGGAGGGAAGTGAATGAGAGTCTAGGAGAAAATGGCATAGGATCTTTCAGAGGTGATGTTTGATGAGCTGCTGCAGGTACTTATTGAGAACGTTTAGGGAAAGATTTGCATGCACTCAGCTCAACTCTGTAGCTATGGTTGCATATATATAAAAAAAAATTAAGCTGATGGTATGGAGTTTTATAAATAACATGACTGTAGAGCTACACCAAATCAAGGTTTGAAACATGCACAGCATTTGAGTCCAATTAGCTAAAATTAACTCCGTAATTAATTAATGAACCTTTGATTGTGAGCATTATTCGTTCTGCGATCGTGATTGTAATCCAGAGCATTTTTATATCAAAGTGAATTTTCCCATAAGAAATAATGAAAACCTGGATGATTGGTTCTACAAGCCAAAAATATTCATATGAAAACTATTAATACAAAATATAAATTAAAAATAAAACAAATTAACCCACACTTTACCTTTGAAAAAAATCATAACTGGTGTGGAGGAGGGTTATTGTGTAGGACGACTTTTTCTCACACAATTAACAGAATCACTGCTCGCTGAGAGTCTCTGTCTGCTAACTGGATCGTCCTCTTTTTGTGTGACTTTAACCAGGAACCACTCTAATGACACTTGCTTTTGCCTTCTTTTGAGAGTTTTGCTGAGATGTGACATTGCATTGTCATTAAACGGATTCATCTTCCTCACTGCTACAGCCTTTTAAAAATGTTTTTCACTCTGGTAGTTATTAAAGAACAGTCACTTGGACACAAAATAATAATAATTTAAAAAATCCTTTTACGTACACAAGTGGTTACCAATGCTTTAGTAAATATAACATTACAAATATTACACAGTCTTCACGGGCATTGAGATTAAGCATGGGAGACGATTACCCACAATCCTGCAGCGCGAGAGAGAGGAGAACCATTATGATCATGTGACACTCTGCAAACAATATTCGTATTTCAATACCTCGCTCGTTTGTGGAGAAAAAATATCAAATTTCCCACGTTACTTGCAATCCAAGGTTTTATTGTAATGTATTGATAGACAAATTGTATCGTATAATGTATACATACACACGTGGACAAAATTGTTGGTACCCTTCGGTCAATGAAAGAAAAACTCACAATGGTCAGAGAAATAACTTTAATCTGACAAAAGTAATAATAAATAAGAATTCTATGAATGTTAACCAATGAAAGTCAGACACTGCTTTTCAACCATGCTTCAACGGAATTATAAAAAAAAATGAACTCATGGAAGAGGCCTGGACAAAAATGATGGTAGCCCTAACTTAATAGTTTGTTGCACAACCTTTTGAGGCAATCACTGCAATCAAACGATTCCTGTAACTGTCAATGAGACTTCTGCACTTCTCTGCAGGTTTTTTACCCCACTCCTCATGAGCAAGCTGCTCCAGTTGTTTCCGGTTTGAAGGGTGCCTTTTCCAGACAGCATGTTTCAGCTCCTTCCAAAGATGCTCAATAGGATTGAGGTCAGGGCTCATAGAAGGCCACTTTAGAATAGTCCAATGTTTTCCTCTTAGCCATTCTTGGGTGTTTTTAGCTGTGTGTTTTGGGTCATTGTCCTGTTGCAAGACCCATGACCTGCGACTGAGACCCAGCTTTCTGACACTGGCCAGCACATTTCTCTCTAGAATCCCTTGATAGTCTTGAGATTTCATTGTACCCTGCACAGATTCAAGACACCCTGTGCCAGATGCAGCAAAGCAGCCCCAGAACATAACAGAGCCTCCTCCATGTTTCACAGTAGGGACAGTGTTCTTTTCTTGATATGCTTCAAGTATAATTAGCAAAATTTGCCTTGGCAAAAAGTTCCATTTTTGTCTCATCTGTCCATAGGACATTCTCCCAGAAGCTTTGTGGCTTGTCAACATGTAGTTTGGCATATTCCAGTCTGGCTTTTTTATGATTTGTTTTCAACAATGGTGTCCTCCTTGGTCGTCTCCCATGTAGTCCACTTTGGCTCAAACAATGACGGATGGTGCGATCTGACACTGATGTTCCTTGAGCATGAAGTTCACCTTGGATCTCTTTAGAAGTCTTTCTGGGCTCTTTTGTTACCATTCGGATTATCTGTCTCTTTGATTTGTCATCAATTTTCCTCCTGCGGCCACGTCCAGGGAGGTTGGCTACAGTCCCATGGATCTTAAATTTCTAAATAATATGTGCAACTATAGTCACAGGAACATCTAGCTGCTTGGAAATGGTCTTATAGCCTTTACCTTTAACATGCTTGTCTATAATTTTCTTTAGAATCTCCTGAGACAACTCTTTCCTTCGCTTCCTCTGGTCCATGTTGAGTGTGGTACATACCATGTCACCAAACCACACAGTGACTACCTGGAGCCCTATATATAGGCCCACTGACTGATTACAAGATTGTAGACACCTGTGATGCTAATTAGTGGACACACCTTGAATTAACATGTCCCTTTGGTCCCATTATTTTCAGTATTTTCTAGGGGTACCATCATTTTTGTCCAGGCCTGTTCCATGGGTTTATTTTTTTAAATAATTCTGTTGAAGCATGGTTGAAAAGCAATGTCTGACTTTCATTGGTTAACATTCATATAATTTTTTTAAATTATTACTTTTGTCAAATTAAAGTTATTTATGTGACCATTGTGAGTTTTTCTTTCATTGACCGAAGGGTACCAACAATTTTGTCCACGTGTGTATAACCAAGAACTCATAACAAAGTTGCTAAATTTCTAGCAATTCTCTCTCTCCCTCATATTTTTTTTTATTTTTTTTATCACCCTTGGAACAAGTCAAGTCCCAGGACAAGGTTCATTCCAAGGTCACAGAGAATTCCTTTACAGGTGCATATACATTAACATCAATAGGCTCTTGTGCTGGGTTATTTAAAATACATCAAAATATCAACGAACTAATATTTAGGCTTGATGATAAAGTGCTAGTAAATATTTCCATGGGTGATCAAAATTATGTGACAGTGGAAAGAAAATTGCTGTATTGTGTTTTATTATAATATTTCTTCATATTCATGACTTTGTCATGAGTTTATTGCACACCATGGTTAAGGGTTTGACCAATAGATATTTAATGTGCTAGATTGCTTTGTTTTTATTTAGTTGTAATTATTTTTGTCCATTAAAATTAAATGGTTGCATTCAAATTAAAAGTCTAGTTTCTCCCACACTTTCTCCTATATTTCTGATGTTTTCTCCTGCCTTGTTCTTCAGGGATCGTGACCAGTGCTGACTGTCAAAAATGCTAAAAACATTATACTGTACAATTAACATCAAATTAGATGCTTTGTAATAAGAATTAAAAAACAATCTCTGACCTTGGTCATGACTAAATAGTCATACAAATTAGTTTTGCCCTCTGTCTGGCTGTAAAACAGTAAAGAAGCACTGAGACACTATACTGTACGGTTAGACTGGAAGTCAAGCAAAATGAGTGGGAATATAAACAAAAGTTAGTGTATTATGGTCTACCAGTGGGGGGCAGCAATCTCCACACTTTTCTTGAGGAGACCTTCTAAACATCCTTTGATTCTGAGAAGCTGAAAGTTCAGCCGTGTAACTATGCAATACTGTAATTTCAGAAGGACACGACGGCTTCCGAGGTCTCCTGTAGCTTTCAAGTCTGAGCAGTCAGTTTAAAGAAGAAGAAGAAAAAAAGGCAAAAACTGTTGCTTTAGCACTTGAGTCTCAAAACACAAAAGGCACGGGTGAAAGGTGAGCATGCTGGAAGCATTGGATGTGATTAATGCAATTTGTGTGTATACCGTGAGTGCAGTGGTTCTGATGCATGCCTGACACTAATGACTGTAATGAGTGTAGCAGAAGATGGGAACTAATGCATACAGTAGGTGAATAGTAGCACTCGTACAAGGCCTAGTCTTAATACACTTTATTTATACCAGTATACCACTACTTTACAGATAATAGAAACAGAAAAAAAGTGTCTCTTGCCGCTTACATTTTCTTCATCACCTTTTCATAACTGAAAAAAAAAACCCTGATTCAAGTCGTTTGCTCTCCACCTCATTGTATAATCATAGCCCTGGCCATGTTGGTGTGGTTTTATAGGATTATCCCTGATTTTCTAGTGATCAGATGTAGCTCTTAAGTGGAGTGGAAGGTGTGTCTAGGCATAGCTGAAGATTCTGGATCAGATCACGACCACAGATCAAGGATGAGTACTGACAATACGACAAGATTCTGTTTGTTGATCATTTTTAACAATGTAGATATTCGGTGAGTTCGACTGATCAGGCAAATGTCGGTTTTTGGCTATGTTTAAATTTCTGTGCTGTTTCCATAAGCTTACTGCCTGTCTGTCCATCATAATGCAATCATGACTTAAAGGTGTTCTCAATCAGTATTGTGGATTTAGAGATTATGATGTTATTGTTGCTGCCTCGCATTATTTTCAGATTTCAGATTAATTTGGTGATGAAGGGCTGGTCTGTTTCCGCAGGTCACCCTGAGTAGGGTTGCAGCAGGTGTGGCCCCTCTAATAACATAAAGACCGTATTGATTTAATTGCATCCTTTTTTTCTGATTAATTTTATATTGTAATGGGGCAGGATTACCCAAAGCTCCTTCACCCATCATCAGCAACAGGGAAAACTACCCTATTTGTCCCATTAATACAAGTCATCCCATTAAATAATTCTATCTACCTTATAATATTTTATAACAATATTTACAGACAGCTGCTAACAAAATCTCATCACTGCATCCCCTGTAACACTACACACATGATGCACCTGGCTGATGCGTATAGCTGCTTGGGATAGATTTAAAGTAGAACTTGTTTCTGTCTTTCCTCTGAACAGATTGCTCTTGCCCTGGGGCGCCCCGTGAACGTACAAAGCCATCTAGCCACTCGCTAAAAGCCTGGATTAGAGCCTCTGAATATTACATGCGAGTAATGGGGTTTTAATTTGCAGAGCACCAATACTGTTCATTATTCACCAGACTGTTTAGCGCTTCTGATTGAGCTGATGCACTTTCTGGGCACTCAAACTGTGTTTAAAAAGAAAGAAAGAAAGAAAGAAAGATTGCACTGAAATCTTGACCTCTTATGAACAAAATGTGCCAGGTCCGTTCCATCACCCCCCCCCCCCCCCCCCCCTTTTGGATAGAATGTAAAATCTTGGAGAATTGTGACATAGTGAAGACGTTAGTTGTGAAATGGCCCTTGACAGAACCTTATGTCAATTCTTGTTGGTTTTGTGTGCCAGCTTTTCTCCTGCCATTCACCATTCATGGCCGTCTCTATGGCGGCTCTATTCGGATAAATGGCCCCAGTAACTGACCCCTTCATTCAGCCTAAAGTTCTTTGCTATGCCCATTTTGCCCCCATCACCCTCCATCTTCCCTGGCCTTCACTACCTCAGCTGGTCTATTTTCCTGGGTGGAATTGAACTTGATTCCTGACGGTCACCACACAGTCCTGATGGCTGACCTCCATTTCTTTTCTTTTTCACTCCAGTCGAAAAGATACCTTTACATTCATATGTCATAACCTCCTGATAACCCAACACTGACGTCAATGTGTACGTGTCTACATTGTATAGTTTTTTTTTTTTTTTAAACACAGATTAAAATTGGTCCTGGATTTGAGAGAAGACTTTCTCACTTGAAAAATTGCCCCAACGTGTTTTAAAGCATGGCTGTTGTGCTTGGTTAAAAACATAATATGACCATCATTATAGGTGTTGAGCTTAAAGCATCTTCTAAATTCATCGTTCAGAAATCATTCCTGGTTGCTGCGATGTGGACAATAAAGTAATAAAGTGTCATCCAATTAGAAAATGAAGCTGTCATGCAAAAAAGTTCCCCGCATTGTTAAAGTGATGTGCCAGTTGAAGCTCATCAAAAAGACGAAGCCTGAAGACATTACTCGGTTATTTCTCTTAAGTGCCTCTTATGTTTTAAGAGCTGTGCTGTCCATCAATCTGCTATTATGTCTTCTGCTTAGCTGCTCATCTTATGGGTTTTACGGCAATTTCATAGCTGAGCACTTTAATACACTGCGAGGTTTCAATCCACTGACTTCTGCAGCAGTATCAATTGAAGTATATACAAACATGCACAGGTGCATTGAAGCAGGAGAACATGGTTTTCAGGTGGAGATGGAAGACCAGCGAGGTCGTTCGCCCCTCTCTCTCCTGCTTTCTTTCGCTGTGTCGGTCTGTCTGATAGTGGAAAGTGGAGGATGAGCAGGTCTCGGCGGAGGGAATAAATACGTAAATGCAGGTTGTTCTCTAATCCACAGAGGTGCGAAAGCAGTGAGCCGTTAAATAAGCAGAGTGCTGAGCTGCTTTACTTGCCGTCTGAATATTGACCAGAGACTTAAGATGATTAATGCACCACTTTAGTGCCAGAAGGGGATGGGGGATGGGGGGGGGGGGGGGGGGGGGGGGCATGAAGATGTTGAGGAGGTTAATTGTTTTGTCTTACCGATAACAGTTGCATGAAGTCAGAGATTATATAGGCTAGAAGATGATCGACATACGACCTGGTGCATTAACTTAAAGGCTGCAGGAAAATTCACTAGGAAAAAAAATTCACATACAGTACATGGGCCTCAATCTGAACACTTTCCTTGGTCATTAGAGAAGATGGCAGATAGAGCTAACATTTCCTACACTGTTCAAGGAACGCTCTTTGTAAATCCAAGGGACTGTCACTTACTGGCCAATCTCTGAGGAGCACACATAGCAATGAGAGGGTTTATAATTAAGTGCTGACAGGTGAGGTTAAGGGTCAGATGCAATCGGGACACAGGTAATTTACTGCTGGAAGTGATTTGAGTGTTTGTTTGTTTTTCATATTCACCACTGCAGGAGCAATTGCTTTTGAACTGGGAGGGAGGGAACACAAAGCTGCTGGATGTTGATTGCAGAGTGTGTGTGTGTGTGTGTGCGCGCATGTGTGTGTGTCAGATGACATGCATATGGTCATTCACCAGCTTAAGGCTTTCTTTTCTTCCAAATGCAGAGAGAGTTATGTATTTGTTGACTGAGAATTCAGTCTAGAAAACGAACCCACACAGCGACAGAATTAAAGGAAACTGTGGGCAATGTGCTTTTTTTTTAATTTTTTTTTTAGCAGGGCTTTTTGAAAACCGGATGCATTCAGCACTGAAGGCGAAAGAAGAGCACTGTAATGCATTTGATGGAGAGCTCCAGCCTTTCATTCTCACCACCATAAAATGCATGGATAAAGAGGCAGCTATCTGAGGCAGCTAAAAGTCACAGAAGGCCAAAAAGAGAAGGCTACTGAGTACATAGAGCTCTGGTCTGGTAAAAGCTGCACTGCATAGGCAGTCAAGTCGATAAACAGTTGGCAAAAGGAGGGTCTTGTTAAGAGGGTCAGATAAATGCAACTCCATTAACCTTGTGTAAGGTATTGGGAAATACTGTCACTTTGGCCATGGATCCAAAATCTAATAATAGAGAATCTCAGACTGAGGAACATATTAAATTCAATGTTTTTCTTCATGGCTATTAAATAAAATACAGGGGTAGGAAGCGCAAAGATTGGTATCAGAAATGCTTCTATTCCTATTAATGTAAAGGTTTTTTTTTTTTTATGGTGTAAAGACAGTCCATACAACTGAATATATTTTACATTCTACAACTATGCAAGGGAGCAAGCTGCCCTGTTGTCTATAGTGTGTCATTGTCTGATAATACATTCCTAAAGCTCAGAAAATCTAAAGCTAAATGCTTTCAAATAAAGCAAATCTCATTGCAATGACCACTGCCAGGGGAGTTTAACTCTCTTACTATTATTTGGATAATGAAAAATTAATAAACAGATTTTGATTTTAAAAAATACACTGTTCTAAAACAATAATTGATGGAAAGTAGTTACTGGTGTACTGTTACCTTTTTTTCTATAACATTACGTTAGTGTTTTATTAGTGCTGTAAACTGTTGTTATAACACAACACTGAATCACAAAGTTCTGCTCAGAAGTGTGTGCTCAGTAGACTTTCCTTTGTCAGGATCATTTACAGACTGATATTGGAGTCTCCTTCCATGAATGTTTCATTAAGTCAAAGTCTTCACCATCCATGATTAAATATTTTCCTTTTATTTCTTCTTCTTATTATTATTCTTACATTACTTTTGCCATTTCGGTTTCCATGAATTTAAACAAAAATTATTATGGATTTTTAAAAAATTATTTGTTGTCAGAGTCATACTTTTATGGAAAATAAATTCAAACCTTCTTATAAAAATATATAACTCTAAATTTCAAACTACTACCTCTATTATTAAATTATACACAAAAACATTCCACATTCCTGATGCATTATACAGATTTATACAACATCATATACATTTGTGAAAATATTTTTATACTAAATATTTTTATCTTTAGCAAACAATGACTTCTGTACACCTATCAGCCATAGCATTACAACCAACTAGGTTTTGGGTTCCCCTTGTGCCACCAGGGTCTGGCACCTTGGAGTGTGGCTTCCACAGGACCTCTGGCGGTCTGGCATGAAGATGTTGGCATTGAATCCATTGAGTGTTGTGGGTTGAGGGGTGAGCCCTTCATGGATTGGACTTGTTTGTCCAGAGCATCCTGCAGATGCTGAATCAGATTGAGATCTGGTAAGTTTAGGCGCCAGATCAGGAACTTTGGCCTGTTTGCCTTCTGGGCTGCATGCACAGTGAGCTGTGGTGCAATAGGTGTTCTTATGCCTTTCTATTTCCAGCATTAACCTTTGCTCCGATGATCCTGTCATCAGGTTACAAGTTTAAAATTCCATGTTATTCAGTTCTCACCTGGTGGTGCAGATAATGTCACAATGGAGTCTGGAGTAAGCTGAAATTTTTTTGTTCTTTTCTCAATACAGGCACACGTCTTTAAATCCCAGTGTGCAGTAATTACACACACAGTGTGCTAAAGATGAGGTAGATAAAGATTGTGAGGAAAAAAACATGCTGGACTATATTCCTTTTTTTTTCCTGCAATAATTAGAAATAATGCAGGTGAAAGATTGAGATGGTTGGATCTGTCAGACAGAAAGTGGCAGGCGCCTGTGGGGACAGCAGCAAGGATAAGGTAAAGTGCTTCAGGGTCCCTGGGAGCCATTTTGAGTACTTTCACAAATAATTTAAGTATAAGAAATAGTTTAAAAAGAGCATATTTTGTTTTACATCACAAGCCATACATTCTCTGAAGGTTTGTTCACTTGGGACCTTGTGTGTTTGTATTCCTCTTCACACACTACATGTTTCTTTAGCTGCTTTTATTCGTTCTTTCGTCTCGACTCGGCTTCACACACACTGTTTTTCTTACCACAGCTACCACCCCACACACTTTTTTAATCTCACTGCTCCTTCCTTCTGCTTTATGCTTTGCTTTATTATATCAAGACAAAATATCAAGGTCAAAGCATCAAGGTATAACTGCAGTAATGAACAAATCGAGTCAGGTGATGTTGACCGCGCACACATGCACATAAGCATTAAAATGGACTTTGTATTACATAGTATAACATTGCCTGGAAGCTAATGAAAAACTATATTAATCTTGCAAGATGTGTGTATATAAACCATACTTTTTCTATTTTATTATAACGTAGGCAAAAAACAAAAAGACTATGTATTGTACAATAGAATGAATAACAAATTGGATTACTATTAATTTGTATTGTTCTTTCTATTTTTTTTTTCAACTATGAAGAAAATGTAATGCTTCAGCACAGAATGTTCAGCTGTGAATTAGTTTTTAATATGCTGCTTTTATTAACTGTTTTAACAAGAAATTAAACTGCTGGTGTGCTGAGTGTGTGAGTTGTGTGGCAACGTTCGTCAGACAGAAGTCAAAAGTGGAGAATGAACGTAAAAGGTGTTCTCGTCAAATCATCCTACACTGTTGTTAAAAGGTAATTGGGGACAGTAATTACAGTAAGTGGAGGGTTAACAAGAAATTAACCTGAATGGAAAGGAAGAGAATGGAGGAGACAGGACATGACGGTTTTTATGATTAGAATGTATCCCATTTGAATATGCTGATCTTTGCCCCTTTGTCATCAAATGTTCAGAATATCAGGACACGGTCTGACCGGAGAGGTCCACGAAAATGCGCTGTCTTTTTTCTTTTTCAAGAATTTTTCATTCAGAGAACGTGTTCTGTGCGATCCGGTAACGCATTATGAAATGTTTCACCGTTTAACCTTTTAAGAAGATTAGCTCTGTTAAAATGAGTGAACAAAGTGGTTGGGAGATGTTGGAACCTGCAGGGCTGGAGAACTTTGTGTAGATTAGACTGTGTTGTGTGAAGATGCTGCGAGTGGAGGCTTGTGAAGACGGAGGGTAGCTGGGCATATGGTGGCCGTCAGCTCTAGTACACTGAGGGACGTGTCTGTGTTTAGCACAGAGAGCTCCAGGCCTCACACACTCACACCTCGCTGCTTTAACCCAAGCTGATGTGAACAATCCCCTTGGCTTCTCTCAGATGTGGTGTGTGTGCGCGTGTGTAGCTTATCAAAGCTGAAATGATTTCAGCCTGCCAGTGTTTGAGGATGTGCTTTGCCAAGCAGACTGGAAGAAGTTTTTCAAAAGCTAAGCTTTTTTTTCTTAACTAGGAAAAAAAAAAAAAAATCTACATTTACTTATATTTTATAAAGCTGACCACCCACTCTTTTTGTTGACCTTGATTTGAATGTTGTATGTGTGGCGGATACTGTTTATAGCTCTGCCTCGACGCCATCTGTAATCCAAATCACTCCAGACCTCTCGAAGCTTTGTAAGTGTGTCTGAGGTAGGCGGCGAGTGCCGTAATCACATATATGCAGTAAAGTTGTCTTCACCCATTTCCTCTCTCTGCTATCAGAGACTCATCTGCCAGTCACCTGTGCCATGTTAGAGGGCCTTTAATATATCTGCTGGAGGTTATTGTGCCGTCGGCTTTAACACACACACCGAGTCCAGTGGAGTGTGGAGCAATCATCAGCTTCTGTGGAGGAAGGATAGGGCCAGAGTGTTGAAAAGCCGGCAGTTTTTCTCGGGTGTTACAGTAGCTTGTGCATGCACATTTCCCGAGTGGCAATCTTCCCGTCCTTTTTCCGCTCTGAATAAAGGTGATGAAATCCCTCTCGCTGCAGCTAATCTTGAGCTGACAGAGAGGGCTGCTATACAAGTCAGTCTCTATCTGTTGTGAGAAGCAGTGGACGCCTCCTTGTAAGCCGCTTATGATATTGACTGCTTGCCTCCTCTCCTTTTCAGCGTGGCTCAGCTGCTGATGGGCGTGCACACACACACACTCTCACACACACACACACACGCACACCCTTAAAACCTTTCTCATGAGGCAATCTGTCCCCCAACCTTTTGACAAAGTGCCTCTGGAAGTTAAGAGGGCTGAGAGAGCTTGCTCTCTTCTGTTATGCTGTCAAGTGAACTGCATTGACTATTGATTAATGCTATCAGCTTGCAGTCAGCTGAGCACTCGGGTAATTCGACTTGTGCCGGCGGCGTTATTCTACTGTATTGATATTATCCTTACTGTTAAATCAAGTGGATACCTGTAACCCTAACCCTAACCAGGAGCCTGATCCATATTAACAGTGATGTCTTCTTTACATCTGCCGCTGTTCTCATCGAATTGTTCCAACTGTATGCAAAGAAAAAGGGAAAAAATGGTGATGACAGTGGATGAGGGGGTAGCAAAATTGTCAGCAGGGGAGTGATGGAGAGAAAAGCTGAGGATGGGCAAGGGGAGGGTGCTGACAGGACAAGAATAGGTTTATAAAACATAATCAATCCACTCTGGCCTGGGCTCAATTATCCCAATCAAGGTTAATTCTTTTGAACCCTGGCACTGTTAAAGGGCACTGATGCAAAAAAAAAAAGTGTAGGCTATCGAAAGGATTCAAAGAGGAAAAAATGCACACAGGTGGAAGTCCAGAAATCAATTACTTCTCTTCATAAGTCCTAGAATTAGCTTTTCACTTGCACTTCTATTTCACTTGTGGCCACATGTTGTCCTTCTCCCAGGGACAGAGAAGCATGAAGAAACCTTTGAGTTTGATTGAAGCCAGGCATTTAAAGCAATAAGTGTATTTACTTGATGCCAATGTATATCTATTTATACAAGGACTCTATACTTACAATGCAATCATGTTAAGTGATTTTGAACACTTATTTAGTAGTGTTAATGTCATATGAGTAATGTGACAATCCATTCAGACTCAAGCTATACCGAGTTATGTTCATGGTTCACAGGTCTTTCATCATTGCGAGCTATAACGGGCAGGTTTCAATTGAATAGGAAAAACTGGATGGTTTTTGACATTGTGAAGAAATCGTACTGCTGAATGAATGTTAACTCGAACATGTGCCTTGACTGTTCATGAGATGTCTGCAGACTTCATCCTCCCCAACATCTTAAACATGTAATCAGAGGAGGGGACTTAAGTCTGTAAGTCTGCTCTAGGTTTTGAATTAGATCAAATTGAAAGTCAATATTTTTGGCAAATGTATTTGGAAAGTACTTTTTTGGGTTGCATTTTGTTGCTAAAGTTTCCTTTGCATAGTTCGTGATCATGAAGATCCATATTGATATTTTAGAGACCCAAATGGAAACATGCCTTCACACAAAGTTACGTGAAGGACATGAGGTAGGCAGGGCAAGTGAGCCCATGGCAGAGTGACAGAGCTGCATGATGGATCTGACTGATAAACACTAACCTGCAAATGAAAGGCTCTTCAGGCCCCATCATCCCCTGTCACAATGCAATTACTCCACAGGGCGATAGCAAGATAGAGGCTCCCAGGCTACAAGATAATAAAGCTATTGACTGATGTGAGTAAATGATTAGAATGAAGAAAAACAACAAAAGGGAAAACGTATGGGAAGACTATAGGAGGGATTTGTGACATTTTTTGAAATATGTATTTTTTTTTATCATTGTTGTGTGTGCATGTGGTGTGTGTCTGTGTATATATGTGTAAATTCGTAAATTATATTTTTAATCCATGGCCCAGGTATGTCTTTGTAATGCTTGGAAGATTAGTGTACTCATTAGTGTCCTTTTGAGTGCTTTTGACATTGGCCTGTTGGACCACCCCTTGTCCTTCCTGCCGTGCCTCCTTGTGGTGTATTTACACTCAGAGACGAGATTGCAGACATAAACGTGCTATTTAGTCTCTATTGTTTTCTTTGTAGATTAGGAGCACCTTCCCAGCGTGTAGTTGGAAGGGGCTGGGCTCTGCTGCGTGATTGGCTGTAGGGGGTGAGTGGGGGGACAGGCTGGATTGGGCACCCTGCCGGGGGAACAAATACTGTTTCCCCCTCAGGAGTAATTTTAGTGTAGTGGGTGTGAATAATGAGTGATTATTAATCAGAGCCTGCCAGTGTGAGCACGGCCTCTTCACTCAGAGAACAGGGATTTCATACTCTACTATCTGACTGCCTGCCTATAAAGCATGGCTGGAGGATAGAACTTGATTTAGGATGCTGTTTTAGGCAAAAAAAACTAACCGATGTGTCTGAATTCAAAATGCATGTGTCTGAATTAAGGGAAGTGAACATGAACCCTTTAAGGAGATGTTTGGGAAGAAGAATAATGTGCACCACTGTAAAGGCCAGAACTGAAGTGCCATCTGTGTCTTTGCCATCTCTTGCTCCTTCAACCTGAGAAAAGATGCAGATCATATGGTACCTGCCACACTGGATATTGTATCACATCAACTTTGGCCTGATGCAGATGTCTTTTTATGCATCACTGTGAGGCAGGAGGAAAAATTAAATAAGCAGGGTGGGAAGAAAACATACCAGATAATTACCCTGGAAATAGAGATCAGAAAAGAGGAAACATTATGATGTGTTAAATGATTTCGTGGCTCTTAATGTACGCATTTTCGAAGACTGTAAAAGTCTGTAGTTTAAGCTTGCATGCTTTTAACATGTACAGTATATCACACACCAACTAATCAAAAATTTATTTACTGTTTGTTTGTTCAGTTTGTAATACTTTTCCCCATATTTTATATTTTATTTCCACATTATCTAACAAACTTTACTTCATTTTATTATTCTGTGATTGCTTCAATATACAACCAGCTTAACCCTGAAAATGATGTAAAACCTGACTAAAATAGTTCACACTGACTAAATATAATACCTCAAATATGAGACGCCCCAAAACATTAAAATACGACACAGACATGCAAGAGGGACCTAGTCTCATTAACCATTAGACTGGATTACAGTCATATGAATGTAAGGCATGTGTTAAATATACAAAACTTGGTTTAGGTAATATACTAATGTGATAAACGGGTCATCTCGAGATTGAATTTTGGCAGACTAGTAAAGATACCTTTATTTCTCTTACCATAAAGTGTCAATTGAAATTTTTAATATAATAATCAAACAATAAAATAGGTACTTGGACCCCACCTAACCCAATCACTTCTGCATGGACACACACACACATACCACTATATGTTTAATCACCTAGTAATGAGTGATTAGAATAAGCATCTCTAAGCGACAGCATATGACTTTAGCTAAGTAATTTAGCAAATGTGCGGCTCTCCCATTTTTGCAGACGATCACTTAGGTTTCACTGTCCAGATGAAGTGAACATGGAAGAGATTAGAGCAGATTATAATGAGACATGAGGATAATGTGATGGATGGAAGCAACATGGCAGCTCTAAATGCCCGTCCCCTGTCGTTTGTGTGTGTATACACTGTGCATTGTGAATTTTTTAAATATGGTGTAAAAACATAGATCAATTAAATCCAAAGTGAAATATTTCAATCTTTTTGTGTTTTAATTTGTGTGTGTGTGTGTGTGTGACTGATTGTTTTCAACTGCATATAGAGTATATATTCTATTCTATTCTATTCTATACTCTTGCACTCATTAAAACAGATTATTAAACACTTCACAGATTTTATATTAAAAAAGTATATTTTTGGCAAATCAGTTAGGACAGCTACTTTCATTTAAAAAAATCATGTTGTGGGCGTGCATGTCACATGGCAATAAATGGCATCATGAGGATGGAAGTTGGCTCGGGTAGGAAGTTAACGCTCAAATGGGTCCAAAGCGGCAATGGCCCCAAGCATATTTACAAATTTGTGCCAAAATGACTTAAAGACAATAAAGTCCAAATATTAAAGTGGCTCTGGCCTGAACCAAATAGAAAATTTTTGAGCAGAACCAAAAAAAGCATGTGCAAGAGTTTTTCTGCCAGCAACTTTTTGTAAGAAGTTTGAGGAAGGTTATCTGAAACCATCGATCCATATGAAAAAGGGGCAAAAACATCTGAAATAAATCTTTCTCTCTACTATTATTTTATTATTATCCTAAGTTACCTAAGACAGGAAATAGTTAACAAGCAATTTATTATTACAAATATAAATTTTCACTGGACCATTATTTATTTAACAAGAATAAATAAATAAACAAACATGCAAGCAATACTAAGTACCTCCTTACTGCATCCATGGGATTTAATAGGGGCACGTTACATTCAGGTGCTGCTAATCAACAGCCTTTGATTAATTAATCATTAGCAGGTGTGCAAACCTCTATAAAAGCAGACGATTATGGCAGTTTGCTGGTCTTTGCTGAGGTAACATAATGCCAAGAGGGAAAGGCATAAGCAATTGTCTTAGAGAAACCTTTGTCACTGCACATCAATCTGAAAATGGTTAAACAAACATTTCCAAATAATTTAGAATTAAAATTTCGACAGTAAGACAGATTTTTCACGTGAAAAGCATTCAAGGCACATGCCTCCCAAGGTCAGACTGTGCAATGCTCAGAGAAGTGCAAAAAACCCAACAGCTCCATTTCAGACCTCAGAGGGCTCACTAAGCATGATATATGTAAAAGTCCTTTGAGAACACAAATAGAAGAAGACTGAACAAGAAAAGTATGTTTGGAACTGTTGCTAGGAAAAACCTCTAACCTGTCTAAAAAGAACACTGAAACATGACCAAGGATCGCAAAACTGCCTCTAAATACAGTATGGACAGATGAGACCAAAGTGGAGTTGTTCAGCAGAAACACCTCATACCCACTGTCAGCATGGCAGTGAAAGGTGATGATTTTTTTTATTTATTTTGCAGACACAAGATCTGGGCACCTTGATGTCACTGAGTTGACCGTGAACTCCTCTGTATACTAGAGTGTTCCAGAGGCAAATGTGAGACCATCTGTCCTGTATTGAAATTTGGTCATGCAACAAGTCAACAAGTTTTCAAATGGCTTAGTCAAAGTCCAGACCTCAACCCAATTGAAATGCTGTGGCTGGACCGTAACAAAGCTGTGCATAAGTGAATGCCCAAAGACCCCAATGAACTGAAGCAATGTGGTAAAGGAGAATGGGCCAAAACAATGTGAGGGATGAATAAAGTCATATGATGGAAATGATGACTTCAAGTTATTGCTGCTAAAGCTGAATCTACCAGCTATTGAATTAGGCGGACTTAGTGTTGCCCACATGATTTTTCTAATATACAGTACCAGTCAAAAGTTTGGACACATTTTTACATTCAAGAACAATACTGGAGATTTCAAAACTATAAGATACCACCTATAGAATTAGTTCATTAAGAATCAACAACAACTGTGATTTATTATTTTAAGATACGAAGGAACTATAAAATAATAGTTCTTGTCAGTATTATCAAGTGAACAGTTTGCAAAACACACCAAGCACTATGATGAAACTGGCTTTCATGAAATCCTAGGAAAGCAAGACCAAAGCTTACCACTGCTGGAGAGGAAAAGTTCATTTAGAGGTACCAACCTTAAAAATCACCAATTTATTGCACCTCAGCTTTACTCCCAACATGCATCCGTAAACGTGGGCGCCAGTCCAGCACTGTCACTGGTTCAATAGTCGTCCTACCTTAGACAATGTTTTAGGTATTAACTGCATAAAAGACCTTCCGTTTTGGAGATGCTCTGAGCCAGTCATCTAGCCATTAACTTTGAGAATTGACTGTTCACTTGCCATTTAATACATCCCACCCCTTGACAGGTGCCATTGTAATGAGACAAAGTTATTCACATCACCTGTCACTGGTTGTTATGACTGATCAGTGTAATGTGAATCAACTTTTATGTTTAAAAGTTTTTTTTCTATTAAGTACTTCTACTACATTACATTTAAGGTCTATAAGAGCTATAAAGCCTAATTAGTATTATTATGAAACATCTTCACACTCATAAGAAAGGTGCTCTGATCACAAAATTAAGTTCTTTATCGTTCCGGAATAAAACAACATTCTTCCTTTTCAAATTCCGAAACTGTTCTTTCACAGTTTCAACTGTTTTTCTTCCTCAACATGATGCCTGCTCTCTTTTTCAGCCGCCCAGAGAGCCAGGAGCTTGATGATTAGGATAAATGCAATGACCGGATTAATAGAGCATAATGCTTTAATATTTTTCATATGCAATTTGGATTTATTGTTCTTATCTGTCTGATGCCTTTGGCTAATCTATGCAGAGCCCTCTCAGCTCCCAGGTGGAAAGATAAGGCACGGCTCTGCTTAGTGCAGAGCAGGGGGAAAACATTAACCACTGAATGAGATTATTGTTTATCTGCACAGGGTCGGACTATTCACTTTGATAAAGAGACACGTTTGACTCCAAAAATAAGGAGCAAATTGAATACTCTCTGGGGGATGTGGCTCATTTGTAACCCCTTTTTGAGAGGTGCTTGGCTGCAAGCAGACACACACACACACACACACACACACACACACACACACACACACACACACACACACACACACACACACACACACACACACACACACACATTCACTAAGATGGAAAATAGGAGGAGCAAGTGACTGTGTCCTCATTTACCTAGTCATTTTTTTCCACCTTGAAATTAGGTTCACAGATTGAATCTATTTGCGAGTGTGTTCTGGAGAAAAGGCTGTGTCCTTCACATGTTTGAGGATTCAATGCATGCATGTTTATTATGGAAATCTATGTAGACAGCATTAGATAGAAAACCTGTTTCCAGTCCAGAGGATTTGACAAACATAACAAAGACCCGTTCAGATTGGCTGCGGTTTGTAAAAAATGACGGATGGCTGTAGATGGCATCAGAGACAGCTGTGAAACAGCACAGGAGCCAGATGTTAAATATTTTTGTGATGTTTATACCCTCTGTGTTTATTAGTCTTTAATTAAAAACAGCATTAATGACAGCATAAAAATGTGATAAATATGGTACTTTAAGCTAATCTTCTTAATAGCCAAGTTGTGGATTTGAGTTTGATTGGCCCAGATTTCAAAAACAAACATGGTATGAAAATGCAGGGAATTGATTTTACCTGGTAAACAGAAATGTGATTGTCTGATTATTGGAAAGTGAGTTAGTGTTTTGTGTTTTTGTTTAGGTTTTTTTTTTTTTTTTTTTTTTTGCTCATAGGATTTCTTGTATTTAACATGAAAAATTATTACATTTATTTATTTAGGGAATATTAGTTTCCCTTGATTACATTTAATTTGCAATAATTTTACATGCTCTTAATTTTTCTTAAATCATTTTATGTATTCCCTCATACTAATGATGGTGATTATGATATTTTATTGTTATTACAATTATTTAAAAGTAATAATTATTATTATTTTAAATGGATATAAATTGTCTATCTTCTAACACCTTCTCTATGTGTACTGTACATTTTCTCAGATGTTGCTATGAATTTTAATTCAAATGCATTCTAAAAACCCAAATAGCTAATATTTCGTCTGTGCATCATATTGGCCAGTGCTGGTATTGCAATCATCTAACATTTAAATATGCATTAATTAACCTTACTTTCCAGCATACATAAATATTTACTGTACTATATAATATAAATATTTAGCA
This sequence comes from Clarias fuscus, assembly GCA_030347435.1. Lineage (NCBI taxonomy): Eukaryota > Metazoa > Chordata > Actinopteri > Siluriformes > Clariidae > Clarias > Clarias fuscus. The sequence goes on along the minus strand of CM059220.1, from coordinate 9,705,615 downwards.
TTCCTTGAATTTAGATCATGTTGTATTATCTGTAACATGCATGTGTGTGAGCTTCCTTCAGCCATTTGTCTGAAAACATTTTGTTTTTTCTGATAGTTGCACTGTAATTGAAAAGAGTTTTTGATGAGGAAATTCTAATGCATTTCTACACCTCACTTACACACACAAAAATACAATACCTTATAAGTGAGCTGATCCTCAACTGCCTCTCATTCTTGGTCACTTCTCCCTTTTCAAAGTAAGCGGCATTACAAGTTTTGGCAATACAATGGAGGGAGGAGAAAGTGCAGGCAGGGGCATGTAAGAGTGTGAGAGAGTCCGTGTTCAAATCATCAGTTCTGAATAGGCTGAAACTGAATACCGTTGTGCACAGTACTGATGGATATTTTTGTGACACTTGGCACAATTTGTGGCACTTAGGTTGCATCAAAAACTCCAGATTAGCTGGCCAGCTAGGGTTACCCTCCAATTAGAGTACAGGATCAGTAAGTCAGGTGGAGTTACCCTCCAATTAAGGGCTAGGATCAGGCTAGCAGTTCAGGTTTCGTCCAAAATTAAAGTGTAGGATTAAGTGCCCAGGTTGAGTTACCTGCTCTCCACTCCAGATTTGAGAAGCTGTGCTCAGGTCATGCAGCGGTCAGCTAGTGGTCTTAGTCAAGCTGTCACACCTCTCTGTCCTTCTCTTTTCACCTACTTGCCAACATATTCATCACTTCACTCGCTCTATCCGTTCATTTATTTAAAAAGTGGAAAAAGTGGAAACTAGATCCCTAGCAGCAGGAAGCAGAGTGTGTGGAAGGCCTGAGGTTTGGTATGCATATGTATATGGGTGGACTGGAATGGGCAGGTGAGGATTAGTCTCTGATTGAATCGTTTCCCTTATCTTCCTTTAGACAGTGTTGAGCGCAATGTTGAGCCTTTCTAGATGGAGCTGATTCTGTTTGCTCTGGAAAGAGTGCAAAAATGACATCTATTAAATGGCATCTATTTTTAAAATGGTTACATTTAACTGGTATTTGCTATGCTGAGATGACACCAACTACGGAAAAACAACATAAGATTATTACACCACTTTTAAATGTATTTTTTAAGCTTTAAATATTAAATTAAAATATTATTTTGGCCGATTATCTTGTCGTTTTTAAGCATATGTTTTAAGCAAAAGGTCTAAAATTAGATGTCATAGTTTTAGATTTAGTTTATGACAATATTGTAATGGAAATACTAGATACATTTGGTTATAATTAAGTTATTTTACCCCTAGAGTAGCTAAAATGCTACTCTAGGGGTAAACACATTTGGACAGGATGCTATCGGAAGCTGGAGCTAAAACAAACAAACAAACGAATAAATAAATAAACAAATAAAATGCATTTAAGTCAGTTTAATTACTATAGATTTTTTAATTGTTTGACTGATGCTATTAGTTACACAAATTAGAAACATTTAATGCATATTTTATTATTTTGGGGGGAAAAAATACCAAATTTTTAGGAAAATTAATTTTCCTAAAGCAATTTCATCCTTCCTTCATCCTTCTTTGCCTTTACCTATAACAAGCACCTGCTTCTGCCCCAACATCATATGCTTTGCTGCTTTAATGCCACTTATTTAAAGCCTTGAGTGTATTTCATTAGCTGTAAGCTGGGAGCCAGTTAGTGATTGGGCTTCTCCTGGGCACTGAGCACAGTCTGAGGGATATGACGGATTGGTTATGAGCGGAAAAGCAGCTGGGGTGACCTGCACTCCACAAGCCTCCTCTATTCAGTTCGACCAGGACCCAGTTATCCTCTTATCCCTCTGGTCTCAGTGGAGAGAGCAGGCAGCATGGAGAACGAGGAGGACTGATAATGCTAGCACCCCCTTCCCAGCCCATCGTAATCTTTTTCTTATACAAATGCTTTCAAAGAGAGCCATGAATTTTAATATCGCCCCCTCTACCCTCCTCATTCGTCCTTCCAACATAGTTCTATGGCCTTTTTCCCCCTGTCTGTTTCATTTCTCCAGAAATATATGTGTTTTTAAAACAGTTTCAGATATCCTGTTATGCCTCCTTTTGTAAACTGATGCATTTTCATGCCTTCGCAATGCCATTATATCATTGCGCTCCTTTGCCTGAATAATTACTTGAGACATTTGTTATTGTTTGAGGTTTGAAGGAGACATTGGGGGTTCCTGTTCCATGTGCTCTGAATCAGCGGCGACTCTCCTCGTGCTACATGGAGCCTCTGTGAGAGCCAAGGCCTTGCTAATCATAGCTTGTAAGAAGGCTGCTAATTGAACAAGATATGCACTTCCTTTTTTTCTAAATCCTTAAAACAACATTTAGTTCTGCTGTTTGAATCACTGACCCAAAACATTAGTAATTACAAAGAAACACAAACAACAATGAAAGTCTCAGATTTGTCACAGTATTACTGTATTTTAAAAGACACGGTAGTGCAATATGTGAGAATGAAGCATCATTGGTTTTGTATAGGCTGCATGATATTTTGTGATGGCCAATCACACACTTTTTCAGTGTGTGTGTGTGTGTGTGGGAGAGAGAAGTTGAGGGAGAAAGAGTGAAAGAGTGGCGTGCCTTTTCTGCTCTCCTCCATCTTGACACAGCACACTCAGCCTAATCACACATAATTGGATGGGAGGAGTAAAGGGCTGCTGAAGCCTTTGTGTGCAAAGGGCAAGTGGTCAAGTTAATGGGGCCCTCATTCTGAGTAGATGGAGATCTCTCTCTCTCTCTCTCTCTCTCTCTCTCTCTCTCTCTCTCTCGCTTACTCATCCTGGTTTATGTTTGTTTGGTTAAATGTAATGATTGAATTGTTAAAAAATATTAACAAATATAAATATTAATTGAATTAATAAAAAAAATATTAATATTAGTCATATCTTAACATGTCTGCAGTAAAAAATAAAAATAAAAATAAAAACTGTTATACCGAGCAGGGTTAAGCAATACTACCATATAGCATTGACATCATGATGAAGTTTCAAGATGCATAATTGCAGGAATCATCAGGATTTTATAACGATTACTAATCTGAAGTAGCCAATTAGATATTTAAATGGTTAAAACTATAAAAAAAAAATTTACACTCCTTTTTAGTCTTAAATTAGATATTTATTTTTTCTAAGTTTAATGTCTTAGTTTCTAAAGTAATTCCTGAAAGTATATATAGGATAGGATTGTAGAGTAATGACTAAATCAAGAAGTAGACTGTCTATGAAACCTGAATGAGTGACTGGATCATTTCAACTGCCAGATTCTGTTGCCAGATTCTGGAGACCAAATATGCTTTTTTTCATTGTTTTGAATTTGTCCTGTCAAAAATAGTGCAGCTGAGATCCATATAATCCTTTTCAGTGTATTGAGTAAAGAAAGTGCAAAGAAGTGCTTTGATCCTGATTTTTAACCTTTTCAAGAGTGGCCATATTAAGCTCTTCAGTTACATTACTCTAGATACAACGAATTCAGATGTAGTGCTGTATTAAGAGCAGACATTTTTCACTGCTTCATGCTGGTTATTTAAACTTTTGCTAACATGGATAATGTGGAACAACAGTCGCAAACCATCTATAGCCATCAATCCTGTTATTTCATTTTAGTAGATAATCTACAGACTGCCATTCCCTTACAATCTATCCATTTGTGAATAGCTATGCTAGTTTAGATGTAACCTAAATCTGTCTACTATGTTATACAATCCAGTCTCCCTGGCTGATTCTAAATATCATCATCATCATGTTTCACTCTTTCACAGTTGAGGTCATTTCAGCACTGGCATAAGGCATATCTAAGTTCTCGAGATGCTGCTGTGTGTGTTGTAGCTCTTCCCAGCATGCAGTAACTGGGTGAGGATAAACAGAATGATAATGCTGTCAGACGTTGTTATTCTTTCTGGCTAATTTTCCCCCGTCTTGGCTTTAATTCAGATGTCAAAATGGAGCCTGTCACATTGTGTCCTCCCAGTCCTTCGGCTTCCACATTCTCTCGTTACGCTTGTGCTTCCTTTCTTTCATCTTTCCATTCATCGGAGGGAGGAAGGGAAAATGTCACTCTCTTAGTGCTGTCCTCCAGCGCTTGTCATCTTAACAGCATCGGAGTGACATCTGCCCCCGCCGGGAGAGTTCCCTCGGTGACAAGCACCCGTTACGATGCCTCTGTCTGATTGGATAATGAACTGTAAAATTCCCCATCAGTCAATCAGTCCAGCTTTATTATTGTAGCTGTGACACCCAACACAATCGGATTGTCACTGATTGTGTTATGATTTACACAAAGGCACTTGTTTTAAATTCCTTAAACAGACACGAGGAATACAAGACTTAAGGTCTGGCCGTGAACCATGGATTTATGAGAGGTTTGTACAGAAAGCGCTCTTTAATTCGCAACCTCTCGGATCATGTACTGGACTCGGGACTTTGACCCATGCTGGCTTGAACAATCAGTAGCATCTTAAAGGAGATCATGTTGTACAATGTCCCGCTCTCCCTGGCTCCTCTCTGCAACAATACCCTGACTGAGCCTTTCACTACGACCATGCTTAGCACAAAAGCACAACGGAAATTGGGGTAACTTTGGGGAGGGCTTAGTGGGCCGCTCTATAGAGACTGGGGCCTCTTGGGTCAGGATGGTGGTTAATTTAAAAGCAGGAAGTCATTGTCCTAAGAGGCAAAACAGTTGGGTAGGACATTTCTTCATTTTTGAATGGGATGGCTCCTTTTTGACGTTGTTTGTATTCTGTTGTATCGACCTCTGTCTCTTTGTTTGAGGATGTGAGGAATGTTGAACCTTCCTGGTTTGATTAGATACTTCCTCTGACCACACAGGGATGATGCTTTGCCATTTCAGCACCAAACACCCTATTACTCTATAGCCGCCAAAAGAAAAGCTTATTTCTACAAGCTTTTCATGTCTTTACCATTATCCTCAGGTTTATTTAGTCAGTTTAATGATTTTAGTTTCTGCCCAGTTTTATCTGTTTTGGGTGCTGTATGAAAGCAATACAGACCTATAATTTTTACCATTTATTTCACCTCTTTTTTTACTCAGCCCTCCACTTCTTTGTGCATCCTGCTTTAGATTGTGCTCTTGGTGCTATCACCTTTTGTCTGAGTGGGGCAAATATTTAGCAACACCTCAGCATGGCTGAATTGGCACTAAATTGGGGCAGATGGGTGCAGAGCGGCACTGATGGTAAACAGAGACCATTTTGGGGGCTGCCATGTTTGCCTGGCAGGTGAGAGAGGTGCTCTTGTGTTAAGTGGGCCATTGCAGTGAGGGGCCCGCACACTGCTGGAGAATGCCTAAATTCTCCTCTCTACCATCAGGCTTTGTCATGCCTGCCTTTCTCAGGGCCCCAGAACCAGGATCACCCCCCCACCATAACCACCCAATACGCGCTCCACATCTCACCCCACCCCACCCTTCCCACCCCGGCATGCTTGTAAGGCGCAAATGTGAAGTGGTTCATTACTGACAGCCTCCTCTCCAGGTTCTGGCCCCACTGGATTCCCAGCACTCCAGATCTGTAACAGAAGGTCTGCCTAAGAAAGAATGGCAGGGAGTTGTGAAAGGGAAACGTGCCTCAGAAAGGTCTTGTCGGCACTTCCTCCAGCAAATTAGCAGCTCTCTGAGGATACAAGTACAACTTCATTGACCTGACCAATTCTGGAAAATGTCCCACGCTGTCCTCCCCCGTGGCAGCCCATCACTGTTCTTCTGATGACATACCTCAGCTACAATTAGGAAGAGAAATAGAGTAGCCATGAAAGTCTGGTACTATGTGCTAATCCATGGTTCCAACAGGGGAAGTTCTTAATGCAGTTAGTTCTGTTTTTACCCAAGTCTACATTCCAGTACATACAGATCTTTGTTTATTCCTGATTCTGTATCTGAGAGCCCTGATCATGTTTTGACAGCCTCGACATTTTGTCAACACCCTCATTCACCTTTTCAAATGATCATTTGGATGCATGTGAGTCAGAGACATGTTCCCCCTCCTTGTTTTAAGTCAAGGGCATCCTGCAAAAGCTTCCTAACTACTATTTTTTGCCCTGATAATTCATCCAGGTTTAGATAAAATAATCTAACCTCTGGCTGGCATTTCTGCATTTGATGTACCTTTACTGTTATAGTCAAACAAAATTCTAATCATTGTAATTTGGCATTTTTTTATGTCAGGGGAGTCTGTCTGAAATGAAAGTCCTTTTGGTTACTCTCTGACCTTCTCAAAATTGCTTTGCTCTGAAAAACTTCTTTAGTTAAAAAAAAAAATGCATATGCTAGGAATTCAGCAATTCATGTTCAATTTAAAGTAGTTATTTTTATTTGAGTTTTAACAGACAAATATTTTGTCATTTATTTGGGGCAAATATGACTTCAGGGTAGACCTTTGGGCTGGAGATGAGGAAGGCTGCATTTACTTCAGAAGTGTGAAATTTCTGTTGCATGTAAGTCTAAGCTTATTGTATGAGGGGTTTGGAAAATCCATGTACCAGAAAATGGGATTTTACACCACATCAAGATACAATGGCTGATGAGCAATGCGGGATGCGACAGAGAAAGGCTTATATCCTGCACCCCAGAGACTGTCAGTTTTCTTATATGGTAACCCCTTATGTCTTTGCTAATGTCAACTTGACAGACAACAGCAACAAAAAAATCTGGCTAAATTTCTGTTTTCAGAAAGTAGTGTGTGTGCGTGCGTGCGTGCGTGCGTGCGTGTGTGTGTGTGTGTGTGTGTCTATATGTGTGTGTGTGTGTGTGTGTGTGTGTGTGTGTGTTTGTCAATGCCTGATAGTATCCAATTGCTGTGCTGAACCAGGAAGCTTCCAAAGTGTCTTATCTTTTAATTTCTTCAACTGATCTTCCAATTAGACATGCCACCTAATAGCCTGGAGGTTTGTTTATGTGTGTGGTTATGGTGGGGTTAGGGATGCTGAGGTTGAGAAATAACATAAGGGATATAGTCTTGATGAGGCTGAGTTTTAGGGTTCAGGGGTTTAAGTGATAGTTCTGCTTGAGAGAATGGCAAATGGTTTATTGTGTAACGGGGCATGGACTGATTTCAGGTTGCCTTGTCTCAGGGCTTGCTGATAACACCACCTCAGCCCTTGAGCCTCCATTCTGCTGTGTATATTAACACACCTTATCTGCACTCAGATAGAGCCTTGTGCCATTTGCCTTTTGGAGGAATTAGTTCCTCATCCTAGGCTAACCAGCAGTGATTAACCTTCCCACTGGTCAGTACCCTCTCCAATACCCCTCAGCTGAGATTAGACTAGGCATCATTACCAGAAATAAGACTGGAGAAATTACACCCCACAGGAAATGTATGTGCATTAGACAGTATGGATATCTGACATTCTTGTGTGTTTCTGCCTGCAGAGAAACTTTATTCCACATCAGCAGAATAAACAGACAGACATATGCAATTTATGAACTGTCAATCACTGGCAGTTTATTCCTGTTGAGACTTCTTTCTCCAATAGCCATTTAATCCATTAACCAGCCCCCCTCCTAACCACTACCCATTATTCCACAAATATCATAATACGTTTTTCCACACACCCAAGACACATACACAAATCAATTATTTCCTCACAAAGACTTGAAAGTACTTAGCAAGATGCCTGAAGGAAAAGCTTTGCGTTATATCAAATTGAACCTCTCATTTGTTTTTTTTTTTTTTTTGCCTTTTTTTTTTTTTTTTTTTTGCTTTTTTTGGCACACACACAGTCTCCAGCGCACAATTAGCCAGAGCTAAGCACGTTTGTTTGGCCTGCTTTAATCCAGCCAAGCATATCTGTGTTATTACAGAATAAACCAGCATGCAAATACTATTGTTGGAGGTTTTAGGGGCGTCAATAGGACGGAGGCAGTGAGTAGGCTGGGTGGGCTGACTCAATCTGCTGTGGGCAGGAGATAAAGACCTGCGTTCAGGCACACTTTCCCATCATTAGCAAGACGCAAATAAAGAAAAGAAACACAGAGCTGACATGTGTAGCTAATTGTTAATGTTATTATTGTCGTATTGTTCTTTTGCTCTCACTGGGATGCGCATCTGTGGCTAGATGTACAATCTTGCTGAACCTGGCAAATTGGGAAATCTTAACGTGTGGTCCAGCAAAGCAAGAAAAAAAATTATTTTCACTGTCTCAACTTAGCTATCCTTTCAGTATCTATTGTTTCAAATTTTGCATGCTTTTGTGCCTTAACTGAGATGGATTTTTTTTTCCCTTCACCTAGAGTTTTTCTGAATAAATTGTCATGCATCAATAGGTAAGTTTAAGTTTGCTCTCTGCTAGATAGTAGCATAGCATCTATGATGTATATTTAAACCTTCTTTTTGCAAAATGAAGAGATTTTTAATCCTAACAGTCCCTTTAGCTTGTTATACCTTTCTGACTGTTTAGTTCACTTAATGCAATTTTTCATCAGTGCAATTTTTGAAACCCTTGACAGACGAATAAATTCATATCACATTAAAATGGTTGCTACAGTGATTCGGACAAGTCCGTGACTTTCTGCTCCAGTACCTGAACATCATCATGCCCTTGTGTGCAGGCACTGAGGATGACAGACAGTGTTAATGCACGCAGATTAACATTACACTTTGCTTCACCGTATCCTGTGTTGACTTAAATGCTATATAAGCCGTGTCACTCCCCTATGACACAGTCCATTATATAATTTCTGAGGAATATGTTTTTATTCGTGCCCCTCTATGCAGGAGAAAGTATGCTTGTTGACCAGCTTCTAGTGATAAATATATGTGTAGAGCAAAGCTGTGGCCTTGGGTTGTATTATATACTTGCACAACAAACATAGGACAAGTATTGCATATTTTACCAAAATGTTAAGGACAACAATGCAATAATGCAGGTCAGTGAGGGGAAAGTCAACTAGCTACATATGTGCCTAAAAACTTTGTGTGAAGTAGTGACAATTTGGTTGCTTCTATGACTAAATCTTCAGGGTCTATATGCCTCTTCACTTTTTACATTAATAGTGAGAATGATGAGGAAACAAAGTCATGTGGATTAGTCCTGGACAGGTGGACACTGAAGCGCTTTCTGTCTCTTGTGTTCACTTCACCCTTGTGCCAGAATAAGACCTGGAGCCTACACCACTAACTTGTGGGGGGGTGTGATAGGTCAATGTCTGAGAGGTTAGTCACTCCATTTGGAAGGGATTTCCTAAAGAACACTCATGGTCCTCAGGCAAGACAAGAGGGCAAACAAAGATGCGCAGATACACCAAACAAAGGCCTGCTTCCCATCCGTCACATCTCAGCTGCTCAGCAAGTCAGACGTTAGCCGAAGGTTTTTGACTCAGGTAAACTTGTAAAAACATCCCGTTTTCCTTTATTTGGGTAATCAGTGTGTATGTGTTCTCTTCCCCCCCCCCCCCCCTTAGGGCACCTGCTGGCTGTAGCTTCTGCTTACTCTTCCAGCGGCACAGATAACACAGTGGTCAGAGAGCATGCCATTAGCATTACTAAAGCAATCTCATTCAGGACTAATTGATTCAGGGGCTTATTTGCTTCAGCTGTAAGACATTAAGTGCTGATATGTTTACACTGTCTGGGTAAGAACGGGCTTTGCGCAGCCACGAATTACTGCTTAGTCCTGTAGAGAGAAGTGGGCCTGAATACCTACTGTATATGTAGGTGTTTTTTATGTTGTACATTGTTTAAATATTGACTGGTCTGGTTTCAAACCAACTTTCTTTCTTCCATATCTACCGTACATGTGGAATAGAATTAGTCCTGCTGTGTGACACTGACATACACCACATCACATCTTCCAAATTAATAAGATACATACATCATCCAATTGTTTATTGTAGTGAGCAATGCACTGTCCACACCCTCATTAAATTCACCCAAAGTGATGCAGTTACCATATTAGTTTACTTCTTTGATAACACTTAACCATACTTTCACCTAGCCTCTCTCCATATACAGTAAGTTCATCTTGGACAGATTTTGCCCCCATCACCACTTTATGATCCCTTCAGTATTTCAGCGATTCTCGATTTCTCCTGTTTTATAGCCAGCTCTGGAGTACAGAGGGTGCAATGAACTGTAAATAGCAAGACAAGACAGCTCCCTGGTGAGTCGCCTGTTATCGTCTCTTTGTCCTGGAATAGTCAGACATGATGAGTCAATCTCTGACACCACACACCCCTTACCCTGTCCGGGGCCTAACATTTGTCACAGAGCCTGTGGACTTTTCATCCAATTTGACGAGCTTGTATGAGGATGGAAAATAAAATTGAAGCATGGAAGCAGCAAATAAAATATGAATATTGCTTTATTTCCTAATATTGTAACGGCAGCTATTACTTTATTGGGCATTTCAGATCTTTGACAACGTCCTTTTCTGTGTCCACTCCATTATGAACAAAATAACAAAAACATGGAAGAGTGAAGTTTAGTGTAAGACAAATGAAGTCTTAAAAAAGTAAAGAAAGCAATCTCCTTATGTTTACGTGCTATACAGTGTAAGGTTAAAACCCCTGACAAGATTATTCAAAAACTTTTCCTGCTATTATTCTGCTATGGAACTGAAGGGGAAAAAATACTGAACAACCTGACAAAGTGACACAAAAGACCACGTTCATTGTAAGCATCAGGACTAACAATTTACAATCACCCTCCTTTCTTGACCTCCTGCCTTGTCTTCTTGTTGCCTCATAAATAACTCAATCAAGCCACTCTGCTTGGCTTTCATACCAGGAGGTTGAAAGGGGGTAAAATTGTCATCAGGCTTAAAAAAAAAACATGGTTTATTCAAAATCACACTGTTAAAGATGCAAAGGGCCTTTCGCTTCGTGTGGTAATGATTTTCAAATGTGTTCCTCACTTCAGGAGCGAGAGGCTGGAGTGAGGGCCTTACAGCTGTTTTCTGGAGATAATTGATTTTGGAATAGACCAGAGATGAGAGCGAACAGGCGGGGGTGATGGCGCGCTGCAGCAGGGTCCAAGCCAATTTCCGCAGGCCTTGTCCCTTTAATTACTGCAGGGTTAGAGCACGGGATGCACCCACTCTCCCAACCAGGTAAATTAAAGCCCCTTGCTCAACCAGCCCTGCTGCATCCCCCATCACCCAGTGGCCTGATGAATTTTTCATGGATTGCTCTGCCTCCTTTACTGGCCTGCCACAGTGGCTGGAGGCAGTGCTGCTGTTGCCTCTTCCTGTGCCCTCTGAAAGCTTCCTAGCTCACAGCATATGAAAAATAATTATACAGACATGGATAATTCAAGAAAAAGTTATGATTTCTTTCTTGATCTGTTTGATTCGCAAGTTGTAAATGAGTCATAATGACCTTCATATCTGTCACAGAAATGAAAATAACTACACTCCTTTTTGATCATTTTTGCTTATTTTATAAGTAGACTCTCAAGAGGCTCACATGGATGCGGTTTAAATGGATAACCTTAACTGCCTGTTTTGTACTCTATAGTTCCCCTATTAACCCTAACCACTCATCTCCTAGCTCGACCCAACCATTCCTCCCCTTGACTCAGTGCACAATAGGAGCGGCACAGTGCATCTTATGGAAAGTGACATGGGGTGTTGTGTTTCGCAGGGTTAATCCCCCTGTGGGGGAAGATGACAGGATCTCTGTGGCCCTGAATATGTATCAAACTGCTACAAGTCACATTCCAACCAAGCTTCAATCAGATGCTTTTATCAGGAGTCCTGCCTGCAGAGCTGTTAGGCCCTCCATTATTATATCATAATAGTCTATTAATGCTGTTACAAGACTTGCTGTATCTAAGGCATTGTTTGCATTCCAAGAATGGCAGTGCTTGTTTGTCTTGACATACATACTGTTTGTGTTGATTTGACCTTCTGCAGTAGTGACTTGAAGTGTGTTGCATCTAAAGCTTCGAGGGACAATAGAGCTGACAAATCTGACAGGTGTAGAACACGGAATAAGAGTGGAAATGAAATGAGACGTTGATTGATAGGCCTTTGAATAAATCGTTGGATTGCATTCCATATTTCATTTTTTAACACACTAAATTCCATATAGGTTTCTGCGAAACATATGAAATTTCTTTCCCACGCTTCCTGGTTTACTCTCTGAGAAACTGTAAATTACCATAAACACTTGACTGCAGACGTTTGCATCCCCTCTGGCTTTTGGGCAATATAATATAAAGTAATATAACCATTTTAAATTCACATTCAATAAAATAGGCTTCCAAGATGTTCCAAGTATGAAGTGTGGGGCAAAGCATAAGGCAAAATCATGGCTTTCAAATCATAAGGCAAAATCATGGCTTTCAAATCATAAGGCAAAATCAAGTGTTTGGGAGTAATATGTGGTTGAATGTATAAAACATAGGAATGTATAAAATATATCAGCCAGTGTAACGTGAATTGATTGTTTTAGTATTAATATTGAAACATAAATGAATTGACTTTGTGATAATAAATGCATATCTGTGAACCCCTACCTGGTATGAATTAAATGTCTTTGTCTTCCTCATTCTGTATGCAAAGGCTATGCAAACTTTTGCACTCAGATGCACACCATAATTATAATCACACTTAATGAGGATGTTGTCAAGTTCAGGACTGATGACCCTTATGGGTCAAAGATGGAGTCAATTATTTTGCTATGACAATTTGTGACTTCAACAGACATTCAGATTTTGTTCTTTAGTGTTGTTTTCTTCAAGCCAAAACCCTGGTAGGTATGTTTAATTCCTTCTGTTTTATTCCTTCTGTCCTCTCATCCTCCAAATGAAAGGCAACCTGGTAGAAAATGAGCATACAGTCATGATCCATCACTATTTAATGAGATCAGGAGTGCTGTATCAGGATGGACCTGTCTTTAGCTTTCCAAAATCAGCTTGTCTGATGAGTGCATTTCCATGTTGGGCCTGTTTTAGGCTTTCCAGCACTCTGCTGTCCTGTATGTGACATGCTTCCAAAGAGTTCTCTGTTTTTTTTAATCTTCCACCCACACTCAAAAAATATCCACGAATTCACAGTAATAAGGATATGATACTAATCAGATATCTAGGTGATTTAGGCTTGATTTAATGTAGAATGGCATTTTATCTTCTGCACTGAACTTTAAATGGGGTTTGAAATCTGACTGATGAAGAGAGGCATTGAGAAAGTTACAATGCAATAACTACAAACTACATAATAATAACAAGAAGTTATAGATTCTTTTTTTCTAATAAATAGAAAAAGTAATAAAAAAGCTACATATGTTAAACACTCAACAGGGCCTGACTGTTACATTGGATTGAAAACTGAGAAATAAACTGTAGCAGTAGGTGAGGAAATGCAATCAACTGCTACTGCATACAGTATTTGCCTGTTGATTCAGAACTGCCCATTTTGAAAAACCGTTCAGTATTTTATTTTGCAGATTTCAGTTATTGGCCTCAGCTCTGTTAATTGATTGCCGGGGACGTTTCTTAATTGAAACTTTAATTAATTACATGCCTCCATTGTTTTTGTGACCTGAGGCCTTTACTGTTGTCATCAAGAGTGGAATAATGGGAGAATAGAATAGTGAGTGAAAAGGGGAATGTGACCTTCAGTCAAACCATGCTTGTTTTCATAGCTTACGTTCTAGCACCCTCCTGGTTGGTGAAGCCTCTACTGAATGAAACACTTGCACTGCATGCTGAAAGCATGTTGAAGGGCAAAACATTGTGTCTGACCTGATGTCTAATAGCATTCATCATGCATTGCCTCCTTCTGCACTCTTGGATAAAAGAACCAAATCAATGAGTTGCAAGCAATTGGTTGGAAGGAAATATGATCATAAAATCATGTGGAAAAAGATCTTGAGTTTCTTTCTCTCTGTTGTGAAGCAATTTTCTCTCTGCCAATCAGGAAATCTCATTATTTATCACTGTATGTGTGCATTTAGTATTTTGTGTAACACGGCATATGCCACTACACTTAATTGGCCGTAATGGTTTAAGCATCCGCATACCTATTTCAGGGCTTATAGGATTTCTTCCAGTCATTTCATTGGTCAATTTTTTACTCCACTCATTGTGCACTAAGATGGCTTATATGTATGCAATCCTTTTTATATTTAATGATTTTCAGCATCTCTCAAGAAGAGAAGCTGTTTTAATTTGTCACCTCGATCTCCTGCTCTTTGCTGTATGCCTATGTGCTGAGGTCTTTCAAAATCCTCAATTAGACCCTGTGCTAGCATTCCACATGCGTAGCACAATTGTTCTGTGGTTTGGTATTGAAAGTCTGTGCCAATTCACTCCTCTCTTCTTTCTGTGGCAGAGGCTAGTGTTTTTCTGTCCTTTCTCTTGCACAAAAACTTGGTCCCATCTGCATTATAAAAGGATGAAAGGTTGACAATCACAGTTCATCACTCCCAGAAATCCCAGGAATGATTTACAATTTCACAGGCAAAGCAAATTACAGCGAAGACTTGTGCTCAGAATTAGACCTTGGATATCACATTAGATGACCTTGAGGAAACACGGGCATGATGGTTTTAAAAAAAAGTTTTAGTGTGACTTGGTAAATTACAACGCCTGAAGAAAATACAATTCAGTCAGGGAATAACTTGAGGTCAAATGTGAGGTCAGTGTTACCTTGGTGTAAATCCATACAGCAGTGAAGGATAGGAAAAGTCTGCCGTAAAATGAAAAAGGAAAAAAAAAACTTAGATTCTGATTAAGGACATAAGATTGTATAGTTTTGCTAGAAGTGGCATTTATAAATAGCACATGAATGTCATAGTGGATTACCGATGTTACTGCACTGAGTTATGAAGAAAACAAAAGAGTGAAAAGTGATGAAAACAGAAGGAAGTACAGAGTTCTGAGCATTAACTGAGGAACAACATGGGAGTGGTTACAACGCATGAATGTGCACTACAGACACCTGAAACTTCCACCAAAAAGCAGAGACAGCTTTACACAACATAAGTGAGATGCTATCTCCACGATAATATCTGCTCTAGAAGCCAGTGTGGTGGAAAAACCCACTTCAGTCTAAAAGAGCATTTTAAAGATCACATGTTAATTTTGTTCCAAGCTTGCTGGACAAGTTTATGCCAAAGTGTATGATTTTCAGTCACTGCTCCTGACATGTTAGAATAAAAGAGTAGCCTTGACAAAGGACATTTAATTCAATATGCCTTTTTGCAATGCCTGCAAAACGGCTTACGGGTCTGATTGTGGACCTGTTTGAAATAGAGTTTCATTTATGTGATTTGGCCCAAAGCAGATGGTTTGCAAACTAAGGTGATATTCATAATCTATAAAATTCGGAAAATGAAATTGATACTATGAAGATGAAACCTTTTTGTTTGTTTGTTTGTTTAGGCTTACAAGAAAAAGTGGTTCATTTACTATGTAATTAAAAAATATACAACAGACAAAGATAAAAAATGAAAATGTTTTATTTAATATTTGTAAAATCATCTCACCCAACTGTCTGCAAAAAGATATCAAAATACATTTCAATTCAAACCACTTATTGTTTGATTTTCTAATGAGGTCATTGTAAATACACATGATAAATTTTTAGAAATGAGTTTCAAAAGGAGGGTTGGTGGCTATAGACAATTAGGGTTACATATGAATTTTTCATTCATTCAGTGGCCATTCAGTGACGTCTTTGTATCCAGCTTAACTGGACGTAAATATTATTCTGACACATCCAGTGATATCAGACATCTTGGAATCTGCTGCAGGATTGATTGCTAATGCACGATACAGCAATTTAATTTGATATACCCATGTTCATAAAACAAACCACTGCTTTTGCATTAATTTTTATCTAGATTACATAATAAAATAATGTCCACATGGAGGCCTTTTTGAAGAGAGATATTTTGTTGATGGTTTATAGTTTGTTTTATTGTTGAAAGTAACAATGTTTTGTGTAGCACAACAAATTTACATAAAAAATATATATAATAAGTACACTATAGAAAATGCCAAGCATTACTGCTAGTATTACAACTGCTGCTGAATAATAATAATAATAATAATAATAATAATAATACCTTTTTAATGTTGTTGCATGAAGTGAATAGATCATTGAGACATGGTGATGATCTAAATGAAGTCACAAAATTATAGCCAATTATTGTGTGTATAGGTCAGCAAAAAAATCGTAGAAAATATATTTCATTGTAAAATTTCAATCATATTAATTGTTTATTGTTAATTGACATGCTGTTCTGTGTCCTGATGATTTTGGAATGATGGCTTACCTGTGATGAGGGCGATGATCTGAAACCTCGGCATGACAAATCGGATGTGAGAGCAACCTGTTGCACACTGCTGGAGGTGCGTGAGTGCGTACGTGCATGCGTGTATGTGTGTAAGTGTGTGTGTGTGTGTGTGAGCGCGCGCGCGAGTATGTCGCGTTTTTATGTCCCTTTCAGTGAGCCAGAAAAACAAACTGCGCCCCAAATGAAGACCCTGTCCGGCAGTCGCAACTCCTCCTCGTGTGCGGAGGTCCGTTTAGTCGGTTGCTTTCAGAAATTATCCTCTCATCTAATAAATAATATACTATTACACTGTTAGGTGCATTAACAAAAAAATAAATAATTCAACCTCATCGATTAAAGGAGATTTTTAACACTGAATTAAAAGATTATTATTATTATTATTATTATTATTATTATTATTGCAAAATAGTAGAAAACTGTATGTTAAATGCAGTTTTAAATAATAATATTGCTTTGTTTTTTTCATTGTTTTTCTCTGCCCCATATGGTGCACTCCTGGTACCCAAGGAGTTTCCCTGTTCCATGTTTGATTTCTTATCACATTTACACTGTTGCATGATTCGTGATGCAATACAGCTACTTTGTTTGATTGATATCTAAAATATTTAAATAAGTAGTGAGCGTGTCTGGGGGGAAAAAATCACTGCAGAAAATCATGTAACGTACGACTAGAGTATAATTGTATGCATATATACATTATAGCAAAATAGTTCTAACTTACTTCTAACTTAGCATAATTGGTATTTGTCTCATCGTTATCACTGACGTTTTGGGGCCAGTTGGCGTCAGAAGTTTCTTACTCAAATATTTGGGTATTTGTGTCCCCTCAATACGTGTTTTCCGTACGTAAACATAGGCATGTGTTCGCAATAAACAGGACATTCTCCCAGTTAACTAATCCTGATAGACAAAAGCAGCCTCATTACTTACCTACGGGGTGCAAGATTAGTGCTTCTGTTTACAGCTATTATCATGTCAACACCTGTGTATATTAAAATGTTTTAAATCTCACATTAGCCATGAAACTCCAGTGTATTCCAGATTATATAACGAGAAATATATTTTTAAACAATTTAGGTAACAAGCAACGTTTCACTTCCCCTTCAAGAGTAAATGGGCATGGTTAAATTTTTATAGTGACGTTGCTTTGGCCGTAAGAAGCGTCTCCGCTTGGGGTGAAGGCCATTAGGCGCTAAGCCCTAGGATAAACAGACAATTAGGCCAAGTGAATTCACTTGTTTGTAGCATTAATTACACGCTTTGTGCAAACTAAAAGGCCGTGTAAAAGAATTCTATTTGACCCAGGCTTGGCAATCCGATCGTTTCCCTCCTTGGCGACTTTGATTTAAATGTATATTTCCATAAGGATCGCCTCAGTTACGGATAAATGGTATTTTCGATTACTTTTGTTTATTCGTTGTAGAGTAGGATGTCCCTAATATGCCTAGCATGCCTGGGTGTTTAAATTAAACATAGTAACAATGCAGGGTTAAGACTTTCTGAATAATTTATTATCTTTTCGCAATCTGGTCAGTATCTATTTTAAAATTTTGATGAGACCTTTTCGATTGCCCATATCCCCAGTATCTCAGCTAACACCACAATTTATTTTACTCTTGGTTCAGACACCCTTTCAGTCTTCACCAGGCGCCCTGAAGTACATCGCTTCGCTTTCTTCACCAATGTGATACTAAACTAACACAGAGCCGCTCCTTCTGCGCCGTTGTGCTGCGCGGCGCGTAAACGGACTAACCGTGGCTTCTGATTGGCGCGTCGAGCGGAGCCAAAAGCTGTGGAGGCTAATGACTGGCACTGCTTGACAGTGATTGGCAGGGGCTGCCATGACAACCACAGCACGACACCGGGAAGGCCAATAGAAAAGCGAAACAAAATGTTTTAACGTTACACTTGAGTCTGATTAAGGGTAGACATTACAGACTTTACGCGGCCGAGCGGTAGAACGGCGAAAACTGCGGAAACGACTAGTTGTTAACCTCGCATCCTTTCTTTATTTCTTTCTGGTTCGTTTGTTTCTGGCAGGTTGCTCCATGGTTTTCAGATCTCCGTTAGAGCTTTACCCCTCTCACCTGTTCCTCCCGAACTTCGTGGATCGCCCTCTTCTCCTAGCGACCAGCCTTCCTCGCCCGAGGTCCCCGGACGATCCGGCCATGTTCCAGCTGCCCACACTGAGCTTCACAGCCGAGCAGGTGGCTAGCGTGTGTGAAACCCTGGAGGAAACGGGTGACATCGAGCGCCTCGGCCGTTTTCTTTGGTCCCTGCCGGTGGCGCCAGGCGCATGTGACGCAATCAACAAGCACGAAGCTATCCAGCGGGCACGCGCCGTGGTCGCCTACCACACCGGCAGCTTTCGTGAACTCTACCACATCTTAGAGAATCACAAATTCACCAAGGAATCGCACGGCAAGCTGCAGGCCATGTGGCTTGAAGCCCACTACCAGGAGGCTGAGAAGTTACGTGGACGCCCACTCGGACCCGTTGATAAGTACCGTGTGCGCAAGAAGTTTCCACTGCCGCGTACCATTTGGGATGGCGAGCAGAAAACGCACTGCTTTAAGGAGCGGACGCGCGGCCTTCTGCGGGAGTGGTACCTGCAGGACCCGTACCCCAACCCGAGCAAGAAGCGTGAGCTGGCGCAGGCCACCGGACTCACCCCCACACAGGTGGGCAACTGGTTTAAAAACCGACGGCAACGAGACAGAGCCGCTGCCGCAAAAAACAGGTCAGTAGTTCACTTATGAAATACACTTCAGTACATATAAACAAGACATTATAAATTCCGTTAAAACCGCAGTTTTTTATTTGACGTGTTTTCTTGATAATGCTTTAAGGAAAACGCTGCGTGTAAATATTTGGGAAATTTACATTTATTCAGTTCTAAATAAAAAGGTAGGCTTGAATGAAAATAAATTATTCTTTAACCGTAATTAGCTTCATTAGGTATAATAATAATAATAATAATAATAATTATTATTATTATTATTATTATTATTATTATTATTATTATTATTATTATTGGTTTATTATTATTATTATTATTATTATTATTATAAAATAATAATCTATATAATTATGCCAGTTGTCATTTTGTTTAATAATTCTCTGTCCGTGAGTACATCAGTTATACGTTTTCACACTTCTAAACTCCAACAAGGTGAATTAATATTATATTAATGTTCTCTAGTGTATAAAGTGTTTCATGCTGCTCACGGAACTGCAATTTGTAAATTTAAAGCGTCAAACAAACAAACAAAAAGGAAAAACTGGCGAACGTTTGTGTTCTTTAAAAAGATAACGTACGGAATAACTCAGTTGTAGGCAGAAGATAAAGGCAGAAGATAAAGTGTTATAATATTACTATACCAAATAATATAGTAACATGCGAATGAACTACATTTGTTGTGTTCCTGATTATGAATAAGGATAAATTGCTGTATGTTTATTGTAGACTGCAACAGCATGCCCTGGCTCAGAGCGCTCTCCGCTCGGTCTCGGGTCCCGGGTGCGCGCAGCGCGCCTCTGCCTCTCCCAGCAGCGCGAGCCTTTGCAGCGGTGAGCGGCCCGACCCCGGCACCGTGCTCTCCGTCACCGACAGCGACTCGGACTTCGACGTATGACCCAACGGCGTTTGAAAATGGGAGAATTTGGACCTGAGCATTAAATATAATGAAATAAATAAATATTAAATATAAACTGCAAACTGACAGCATGGGTAGCGGCCATTTTGGCCTTTGCCGTTGTTCGTCAAATGGAGAAAAGCATGCCGTTTTTTTCCCCAAGCGCTTCAGTGGACAGACACGCATTTTCTCTCATCTCCCTTTTGCATGGTCATTTGTGAAAATTTTTTGGACGTTTTGGAAAAGCACTAGGAGGACGAATTGTATAGAGACGCCATCTGACCTCTTTTCTGCTCCTGTACCCCCCGCAAAGCGGACTGTTTGAATTTTGTATTTATCAGACAATCGTGGAAGTCAAAAGCACCTTTAAGCCGTCTTCTCTGGCTTGACAGCAGATGTTCAAAGTTTGAGTTTATCTCCAGATTTTATATTGAATTATCAGTGTATGATACGTTTTTTTGATCTCTTTGGTCTAGGCTGTACTAGATATGCTTGTATAATAATGCAATTACGCCACCCTAAAGCAACTTTCCCCATTTTGTGTCCTGAAGATGTCAAAGTGTCTGTAAAGTGCTTTGAGATTTTGAATATCTGCTCATTTGTTCGTTTTTATACTGTAAATGGGTTAATGGCTCTGAAAGCGCAGTGTTATGGGTCACTTTTATGCAAATAAATATAATTTAATATGATAACTAGAGCCTGCTTGTTTGTCGTTGTATGTTCGTTTGTCAGACCCCCCCACCCCCCTCCCCGCCAAGAATATTTATTTATTTATTTATTTATTTATGCATAGCATCTTCAAGTTTATACAGAGCGAGTTTCGCTTATGGCTTGGGGGAAAACAGTTTTTAAAAAGTATAAATCAATAGTTATAGCATATTAATAGATTCGTTCTTAAAATGCTATAATTGTGAACTATTTTTCTATAATTGGTAATTTTCCGTAAGGTCCGGTTGATATTGACATTTCCGCAATCAATCATTTGTAATAATTATATTAAGGTTAAAACCAAGCTTTACAATTTTTACGGTTATTATTATTATTATTATTATTATTATTATTATTATTTCTTGTTTGTAAGGTAATTTATTAAATGAGCAAACTGTACAACTTTTTTTTTTTTTTTTTTTTTTTTGTTTGTTTTTTGCGGTTGGAATCGTTACTAAACTTAAAAGCTTTGACCCACAAATATTCTATACCAAGTCTGTCATCTTTTTAATTGAACTAGCATTTTAGAAATAATTATCACGGACTTCAGCAGCTTCACAACTATGAATACCGCGGTCATATATTTGTATATAGACACATGACTATTGTCTTTTTTTACCACACCAAAAATTGGTTGTCAGTAAGAAGTCAGTTATAAGACGCAAAATAAAATAGCAGTTTGTATTGCTTCAATACAAAGTAGTCTCTCTCAAATCACCAAAGGCTCAGTAAAAAGAAGGTCTTGAATATTTCTCATCGTCTTTCGTACAGAAGAGCCGTGTCTATTATTCCGTGCATGGGTTTTCTGTCCTGTTTCCCCTTTCGAACACAACTTCACATTGGTGTTTATTCACGCGGCAGTTCCCCTTAACCTGCATTCACTGCTCTGCATGCACTAACACAAACCGGGTCTCACCTCTCAGTAAACTCAAGAAGACACGGAATCGACTAGAGATTGAGCAGTGTGCTAATGCACAAATTAATCTCTCTCTCTCTCTTCCTCTCCCTCTCAATCACTACATGCTAATAAAAACTGCTATATAATTCACAAATTTTAATCCATGATTCTAATTAGTGATATAATCTACCAAGTTCAGATTATAATATAATTTACATTCAGTGAAATTTCATACAATTGGGCAAATATATATATATTAATATTCAGAAAAGTCACACGAACTTCACGTATGAATAATCACGATTTTCATGTGAATTTTACGTGTTTTTTTTAGACACATCACCTGTTAGGTTTGACATAGCCGGTATTAATTATATACACGTTGTGCTTTTCTCCCACATGTTCAAGTAAATGTCACGTCTTTACTTGATTTAATTTTCATGACCATTTCAGAACATAACATGTTGAAATACGTGATCGTCCATCATTCACATAACCACATTTTGGGGAAAGCATGATCACATAAAATAAATGTGATTTTTCCGCCAAGGAATAAAACAGTATTGCAATTTTACTTTATTTAATTAATGTTGCTATTACTATTACTAATTATTATTACCCAGTATTCAGCATCAGTAATAATGGTGCAAATATGTCCAATACGATACTTAAAAAAAAAAAGAAATCTGTGATCAGTTGAATGTTTAAACATATTTTGTCATATGTACTGTACCGTATTCAAAGTATATGAAAGAGAAAAAATATTAATGTAATTTCTGTGTAGGATTTAACTGGGCAGACTTAAAAAACATTCTAACTACATAACTTTAATCTATAGAAATATAATGCATACAAGCTGCATTCTCTTATACATGCATGCACATATCTATACTGATGTAGGCGTACTGTCATAGGGGTGGTAATTCGAAGGATTCGTGCTTTGTAATTTTACCTGATTCATATAAGTTTTATCTAAACGATCCTTGAAAGTTCTTTACTATAGCTAGACCAAAAGAAACATCTTTATGTGTATGCTTGGAAGAGTGTTAGAATCTGAATATAGGATAATTACCTCACACAGAAACTTTCAATGGCTGCATTCATGCGTTAAACAATGTGGTTTTGTTGCCATCGTGTGGTGAATATGTGAAAATGCAGCTTCATCACCAACACTTTTTACGCTTCTTACTAAACTAAACACATGATACATTTCTGAAATCTTTTAGGCTTTGACCATGTATATAATAAAAGAAATAATATATATGTTTTCTTTAAGTTTTAAATATACACTAAAGAAATACGACTTAAACCTTTGAAATAAATAAGTATCCCTAAAATAGATCAATACATTTTAATATTGTATGAACACATCAGACTGAGTGAAAAAGACGACGTGTTAATATATTGACAAGAATAAAATTTTGTAAAATTACTAATTTCCTACAGCAATAATAAAAGCACCAGTGTTTTACAAAATGTGTCATACAAAATATGGTAAATAACCATAACCATTTTCTCAAATTCATATTCAGCAGTAGGCCTAAGTAAACTTTTTTTAAATTATTATTTATTTCACAAACACTAAATTTAAAGACAATAAATCAGGCAATCAAAGTTGTATATATATATGTTGTGTGTGTGTGTGTGTGTGTGTGTGTGTGTGTGTGTGTGTGTATATATATATATATATATATATATATAATTATAAAATGTATATAATAGAATTACCTCAAACCTTTTAGGGCCCTTGTTAGATGCTGACCACACCTTAATTAATGTGAATTTATGTCACATCAATTAAGCCATGTTTTATATACAGTATATATGTAAGATATTGTTGTTGTGATGAGACCGCCAAATACATTTGACAAAACAGTGAATTTACCATACATTTCAAACAGTATAACCATTATGTTAAACTCTTAGAATAACAACATTCTCTGTCTGACAGATTATTCTGCTCTGGCAAGAATTGAAACCTTTTTACTGTGTTGTACTGACACCTACTGGTCTGAAATGGTATGTTTGCAAAACACAGATCTTTAGTTTAAATCAGCTCATTTGTTTAAATGCATAAAAAAAAGAATCACACTTTTGCTGTTTTCTTCTGTAACATTTAACGTTAAACATGTTAAACATTCCACCTTTTATGATTTTGTGCAAAGATAACCCAAGTAAGTACAAAATGCAGATTTAAAAACTAATAACGAACGGGTTGTCCCACCCTTGGCGACAACAACCGCAATCAAGCGTACAGTATGTGATAACTGGCATAACTGGATAACTTTCACATCAGTGTGGAGGAATTTTGGCCCACTCTGCTATGCAGAATCGTTTTAATTCAGCCACACTGAAAGGTTTTCAAGCATGAAAAGGATCTCCGAACTTTGAGTAGGACACTCAAAGACGTTCTGTTTGACGGTCTGAAATTTGATGGTCAGAAATTTGTTTGACGGTGTGAATATTTTAAGTGAGACAAATATGCAAAAAAAAAAAAAAAAAAGGTGCATATGTTTATGGCACTATACTCGAAATGTTTGATAACACGTATAATGCAAAAAAGAAGGAAAAGGTGGAATGGCTTTAATATGTTAAATGATAAATACGAATACTTTTCCAGCAAAAGTGTAATGACTTTTCATACGTTTAAACTCAGTTTTAAACAAAAACAGGCTGTTTTTGATATCTTACTTTACATATTTTTATTTGACTCAGAGATTTTTCCTGTTTGTCTATAAAATGCTAAGACCAAATTATATTCTAGTGAACCATATTTAAATTAAATAAATAAATAAACAAATAAATAAAACTTTTTCATGGCACTGTTTACTACAGGGTGAATTGCAGTGGCTTTCATAGACTATTGCGGTCTACTGATTGCTCCAAAGTTTTAACCTGATACCTGATGCATTATATTAAATATTCATTAATGTATCCTTAATTAAATTATGCATTACTTGTAAATAGTTCATTACCAAACCATTACTAAATCAAACCAAAATTTACATACATACAGTAGTAGGTTCAAACAGCACCCATAGATTATAGTCTTATTTTAAACATCTATTTTATAAAACATTTCCATGTGTGTGTATACAGACAAGGAAATGGTTAATGTATATATATATATATATATGTATATATGTGTGTATATATAATGTATACAGTATAATGTATACAGTATATGTGTGTATATATACAGTTACTTACAACAAGTTTTATAGCATTATTCTTCACACTTGGGACTTTGGGAAGCAGGCTCTATCACACATCATTCTCTGTGACATTGTTTGAAGGAGTAGATTCAGATAATAGCAGATATTTATAGAAATTTATAGGGACCTCCATTAGATGTCAGCCATTTCACTCTAGTCCTAAAATAAAGAAGCAAACATTGGACTCCAAACAAGGCTGATCTACATGCATTTGAGGCTAGTGGGAAATATACTGTACACCCTGTATGGGACACCCATTGCACATGCACAATACACAATACTCTCACACTCATTGACAGGGCATGGGTGGGATGTGAGAGAGCCAAGAGAAAATCCATGGACATATGGAGAAAATGTGAAAATCTCCACAGTACCAATAGCAGTATCATAGTCATCCCAGCAAACTGGGGCTGTGAGGCAGATGTACTGTACCGGCTGCACAAAATGCAACGCCCCTTAGTTAAATAAACTTCACTAAAAAGAGTAAAAAAAAAGAAGTCAAAAGTAGACAAAAGCAAATGCCCCAGAAACATGCAGAAACTGAAAATAATTATCTCCAGCAAGAGCAACAGCGTTATTAACCCTCCTCACAATGTACATAAATATCTTCATGTACTACTTGTCCATGTTTATCTAACAGTTGATCTTTTTGTCCTGGGATTAACAACTGCCTGAACACATTTAGAAAAGAAGACTATACAGTAATCGAGAGCCTTCAACACTAGGTGGCAGTGTAATCATGATTTTATGATTTTTTTTATAGACTAACATGGAAGAGAGCTTACTCGAGGAAAAACAACAGTTTAATTTCTACGGTCTGTTAATTTGCATTGTAAGACTAACAAGTGTATGTCTTTATTATTTTACCCCACTGAAAGGAAGAAAAGAAAACCGAGTAAAGTCCCAGTAAAACGTCGGTGTAATTTGTAATGAACTAACTGAGACTCCGCTAAATTAATCTGTAGGATGTACAATCCAGTAGCCCAGTCAGAAAGTCAGTTTTGCTCCTTTTGTCACCACAGACAGCATTAACACTCAGACCCTTTTGTTTATGTTACTGCCAATCACATTTTTCAAATGTTTAACAGTTTAGAATGTATTTCTTCAGAGTTTATTCATATCCATCATGGCGTTTCAGGTATTTCTAAAATAAGAGGACCAAGTTGCAACCTATGGATTTTCTTGGTAAAAGGGTGGAAAATAAATCCTACACAGTAGTTTTAACGCATTTTAATGAACCATATCTATTACCTTGGAACGTGTATAACAAATATCGTGACCTGCTACATTATCTATTTAAAATAAAATCATCTATCATTTAGAATTTTACGTAATTCAATTTAGTGTAGAATGTATATTATATAAACCGTTTAAGGCTGTAGCAATAAGATTTAGAGAAGCCAGAACGATTTTTCCCACTTTATTGACGCAAATCAACATCTCCACTTATCAACGATAAGCTACAATATGTTATGTGGTTAAAGTTGATTGTTAACCTCAGTATGATTTCATTATCAGGGAAATAGTAAGAAATGGGTTTATATTGTCATAACAGAGGTAATACCTGCTAAAAAATGTTTTTAACACACCTTTGAATGGAACTGAATATCAGATTCTGTGTAGCTGTGCAAAAAGACAACTCTTGTCAAATTTGTCTTTAGTCAATAGCTGCATATTTTATTATTTCATGTATAGCAAGATATATCAAAAACTATCGGGTGATTGATAATGACTTATCACATAGGCTTAATGTTGAAGATGCACCTCCTCTTCTTGTATGTAAGGCACAAACAAGATGGACGTCGCCTTCGTTCTTTGGTCTTTTTTGTGTTACTGCTTTGTAAGACTACATCGTGTCCCGACGCATATTTTTTCAGTGTAGATAGTCCCGCCACAAACCATATTTTCTGTATAACATTTGGGAATTTAATGCGTTACTGTTCTCGTCTTCTTTGGTTATAGTCTTTTTTACGCATTGCTCATGCGCTAAATAAGCATCTAAATTGTTAGGAGCCAAGGTCCACTAGACTGGCCGCCATGGGGTTTAGGAGGCCGTCGTGCATAGATAGATGCTGCTGCTCATGGTGGCTGTGCTGCTGATGAGGGTGAGGATGATGAAGATGAGAATGAGGATGAGGATGGTGCGTGTCTGAGACGCTGGGTCCAGCTGGGGGCGCGAAGCTATGCAGTGGTGGCAGGCCTGAGCTGGAGGGCAGCATCAGAGCAGGACTCATGGACGGGTGATCTGGGGTCCCTGGCGGAGATTTATCGTCGTCGGAGCTCTCGCACTGAGATTTGCTCTCAGTCATTTGAGAAGGCAGCGGGTTGTGCCCGTTCTGATTCGCGCCCTCGTTTTCCCTGAGGAGCGGATAATTGATTCATTAGGTCAGCAGTTCAAACAAAAACAACTACACTGTGTTCATTGTTCAGCTAATGCGCATTTCTCCGGCTAAATCCGCACCTTAAACTTAAATAGATATTTATTACTTTAAACTTGTAATTATTATTTCTGCTTTATTTTTTATACTTGTATTTCAACGGCAACAACCACAACACTACTACTACTACTACTACTTATTATTATTATTATTATTATTATTATTATTATTATTATTATTATTATTATATAATGTAAAAGAAGAAAAAGAAGAAGATGATGATGAACCGTTTAGTTCCATTGTAATTAAAAACACACTCATAACCCTGATACCCTGTCATCTATGTACTGGATTATCTATCTATCTATCTATCTATCTATCTATCTATCTATCTATCTATCTATCTATCTATCTATATTAGGTTATTATATGGGGAGTGCTAGAGGAGGATCTTACTCTTTTCTGGGACTGTTTGTTTTACTGTATTCTGGAAGTGTGAGTCTGTCTGTTTTAAGCATGATTTAGCAGATCTAGATCACTAAATGAAAGGGATCAGTGCATCACTTCGAGTTCCCCTGGGTTCGACCTTCAACAAATTAAATTACACCTCCGCAGAAGCTTCAAACACGTTGAGCTAATTAAGTTAATTAATTGATTGGTTATTGCCATTTAATGTGGAGTATACTGTATAAACAAAGCAGGAATTCCAGTAAATCAGATCAGATAGATTTACATAAGACTAAGCTTAACATGGGGAACTATAATGTATACCAAATAAATAACTTCGAAAACAATAAACATATTGTTCAGGTTAAAAAGTTTAACAATTTTTTTTTTAAGAAAAACAAATAAAAATCCAAGATACTAGATAGGTTAAGCTAATGTTTTATTTATTTATTTATTTTTTTTAAAAAAAGCTTGTCTGTAAAAAGAAAGACTAGGCAAACACTCCTAAAATACGGGTTAAAAAGCGTAATGTGAGCTTCTTAAAATAATAAAATAGAATTACAATAGATGTTTAGATAGAAAATAATTCAGATCAACTTGACAGCCACATAAATATGAATAAAAAGGCAATGCGCTTTTTTGCACGACCTTGAATAATATAGAAAGAATTGTAAAATATGATACATGCTTTTCGTATGAGAATTTAAAAGAAATTTACGTATAACACAAAAATGCAGAAGCTTTTAAAACTTGTAAGAGCCAGAAACTTTAAAAGGTACATAGAAAGTTACCTCTCCTTCGCCTCAGCTGCGCGGTCTCTTTGCCTGCGGTTCTTGAACCAGTTGCTGACCTGTGTAGTTGTGAGCCCAGTGGCCTCGGCCAGCTCGCGCTTCTCTCTCGGTGAGGGATAAGGATTATGGGAGTACCATTCTTTAAGTACGCAGCGACTTTTCTCCTTGAAGCAGTAGCTCGTCTCCTCGCCGTCCCAGATGGTGCGCGGCAGCGGGAACTTTCTGCGCACCCGGTACTTGCCCACGGCGCCGAGCGGTCTCCCACGCAGCTTCTCTGCCTCGACGTAGTGCGCCTTGAGCCACAGCTGCTGGAGCTTGGCGTGGTTGTGCGGTGAGAACTGGTGACTCTCTAGCACCTTGTAGAGTTCGCGAAAGTTTCCTCGGTGGAAAGCCACCACGGCCTTAGCCTTGAGCACCGATTCGTTCTTGTGCAGGTGTTCGCAGGCGGGCAGAGACCACAAAAAGCGACCGAGGCGCTCGATGCTCCCTCCCTGCTGGAGCACCTCACACACACACGCCACTTGCTCCTGCGTGAAGCCAAAGGTCGGTGGCACCGTGGCCATAGTCGTGCGCGCTTCGCGTGTCCCGTTCCTTTTTCAGTCAACTCCGCTTGCTCACGTACATTCACACGCTCAGACAGGTGACTCAGGTGTTCGAGATGTTCCCACGAGCGCAACTCGATTCTCGCAGGGATTCTGAAAAATGCATGACCAACGGCACCAGTAAAACTTGCTGATTGTCACATTAATTGCTATACGTAAATGGGGATCATTTTCTCCTTCGCATAATTACATGATCGCGGATAATAAAGAGTGCAGACGATCTTATTCCCGCTGTGCGTCTTCACGTTGTGCGCAGGAGTCTACATTATTTCCTCGATGGTGTTGAGCTGTTAGCCCGCCCTCCGGTAACCGAATCTCCTTACAGGAGCGTCCTCGTGAAGTTTGTGGAGCAAACGTCACGATCTGGACAATATACTGCAAAACATTTTCTATACAGCTATATATTAAAACATCTATAAACCAGTAAAACATTTGGGGTATTTTTGCTCAGTTACTTTGAGTTTGCTTGGTCATGTGAACGCCCCTATCCATTTGTTTGATGCTTCATTCGCATCCTTCTGTAATTGCAGTATTAGAAGCCTCTACCGTGATAATGTGATATAAAGTCTATTATGTATTCTGCAATCTCTGCACGTATTCTGTAACCAATGCAGTGCAAAATCATTCATATAACCCATGTAATTGCGTGCTTGAAAGGTAAAAGTATAAGCGCGCAATATTGGAACATACAAACAACCAACAACAATAACATGAAACTGAGTGGAAACAAATGACAGAAGCCTACATTAATCATATTCAACCCATATGGCAAGCTTATATGCTTCAATAGCCAATTAATCTTTCCTGAAAATGTCATACTGAAAATATCAGTACGATATAAATAATGACTTTGATTTTTTTCAATCTGTCAGATTTCTCTAATCAATTAATTTTGTAATGATTTGATCATTAGTGTGAAGTTAGATCATTAAATAAAAAAAGAAACAAAATGGTGTTATAAGTGAGATTGGGTTGGCTACTCTGAACAAGACGGCCACCAGAAGTGTGTTAGACTGATAGATGTGACGAGAAGTCACTGGTATCATGTATCTGTTGAGTTATTTTGGAATGTAACATTAGGCCTGCTTACTTTTTCATATGGACACTGAAGCATTTGCTTCCAAGGGTGCAGAGAGATGTTTACTAACTTACCTTTATTACTTTTTGTGTCTGATATATTACACAAACATTACAAAAATATAATACATTTTATGTGTATAAATATGTGACATGACCCCACTTTAAAATGTAAAAATCTAACCAGTGAATATGTATAAGTGAAATAAGAAATATTGAGAAATGTTAGTCATTACTGTTTTTTTTTTTTTTTTTTTTAGAATGATGTAGCAAATATAATTGGAAAGCAATAAAATAATTTGGCCTGTTCCAATAACAGCGATTGAACTGTAACAACGCATAAGAAGGTATTCAGAACATGTCACTGCATTATATGTATGGTGGCATAGATGCTGGGATCAATGTCTCTGAGACTGGACAGACAGGATGAACACCATTGATTCAAAAGATCACCTCAGTTAGTGTTTTGATGACAGTGCTATATAACACTGTTTACAGGGCCTTTCCCACATTCCCAAACTTTTTGTAAGCGTGGGAAACTGCAGGTCTTGATGGTTCTTGATTGTTTTAATGTTTGAAATCACATCTCTTAACAGCCTACAAATTAGCTATGTATTAGTGACAACATGTTAATTTACAATATACCGTACTTTAAACTCTTCCATTAACCTCCAAATTCATGCCGAACCATCACTGTTTAAGACCTTTCACTTTTACCTGCACAACCAATGTTACAATTTTCTATTTTTCTAAAATGCCACCCCTGGTAAAATTTCTCATTATTTCGCAATCTCATTATAACTTGTCTTAAAAAATAAATAAATCAGAGTTTTGCATTCATGGTCTTTCAGCTCATCTGTTAACACTGACCTCGATACCCCTTTTTTGGATTCATTTTTCTTGTTAACATTTGACTTTGTGAAAAGGCAAAACCTATGTTGAATAACCTATCTATGAATAATTGCTAGGATCTACTGATGTATAACATTGCTACAATGTTTTTGTCAGCTAATACATTTAAAAATTTCAAGCATACTCAAATTTTTTTATTGATGACTGCAATATTTCTAGAAGTGAGCCATACCAACCTCTGATGAACTTCCTGAAAATGTTGCTAGACTTTCACAATCTTACGATTGTACCAATTCTGGATCAAATTCAGGGATGTAGGAAATCCCCCTAACATGTTATTGCAATGCCTCTGTTAAACTGGATTGAGATCTGGTACCAATATCATTTTCATTCTTATCAAACAATATCAGTGAGCCCTGTGAGTGGGTTTTGAATCATCCTGGAAGTTTCCACACCCATTAAGATAGAAATTAATTATCATAGAATAATGCTGATTTCAGAAAATTTAATGTCAAAGAGAACTTTATTATTTTTGTCAAATAATGGATCTTAGTAAGGGATAGACAATAATAATTAATTAGATTAAAGCATTAAATCATTTATTAATTTATTCATTCATTAATCTACTACATTATAGTATGCTAATTGAGTGTCCATATATTTGGTGAAGTTTAGTGGAAGTACCTGTCTTTGACAGGGAAAAGAGTTTTAGAGATAGTTAAAAGGTAAAGCTAAAATTAAGCTTCAACTTTAATGTAATCACTGAGATTATTATTTCAGGTTGAAGCCCTGCAATGCCTGTCTTTCTGTACCACAGAACTCCCTGCCTAATTTATTAATACAAGGAAATAACATTTTGTTAGATTGAGTATCTTACGCCTAGTTTATGCTAAGTTGTAGTTCTTTCGTCGTCAACCAAATACACTCCCTGTTCGGTAATCGGAGAGTGATTAACAGATGAAAAATAAAAAAACTAAATTGTTTTTTGTCTTAAAACATCTCCAACATGTTAAACTTCACTTATATCACTTCAGTACTGTTACAGTATTTTAGCTGAGTAAAATATTCAATTTAGCTTTTCTGATTAATATCTGTTGGTGCAGGTGTTTGTTCACATTGAGCAGGTAGCTTATTAGTGGCTTATGTTAAAGTAGCTTATTAAATTTGTCACATATCTGTGATGAAATTGCTTTAACTCAACATTTTGGTTTCACTTATGGTGCAGGTTAAACTTGGAGCAGATATTTAAGTACTGCAAAAGTTTCATTAAATTCTGTCCTGCCAGTTTTGCATGATAAAATTATGTTGTAATAGATATTTTTATGTAGGGGGGCAATCCGTCCTATAGGCAGCATTTCAGCATATAACAGTGGGCTCTCAGTTCAGGTATTTTACACCCTACTCACTTCGAACTGCTGTGGATATGTTTGCTCTAACGACACGTGTTTTATCTCATAGTGGGGTTCCACATTACTGCATTTTATTTATTAGCACCATGTTTTCGGAACATATGAGACAAACTGGTTTTAAACTTCCTGCAGACAAATAATCATACATTGATCTGTCCATTCATCTTTGAAGGTTCAGTTTTCATCATCTACTTGCCTTTTTCTGGAGTAAGCCATGCTGTGTCACGCTTTCATTTTTGTTTCTTGAAAATTTTGTATTTTTTTGTCTTCTGCATACTCTGTCTATACAGGTAAACTATCAAGTTTAATGGCTCTGTTGAGTGATGTGTATGGCCATTCCCACCTCAAGGGAAAGATCACTAAAGTAGAATAAAAAGCACTAGATTTTGTGATATAATCTGGCACATTACTGCTCATGACTTCACTTCTACTCAACATTTTGATTTAATTTATGGTGCATGTTGAACTTTAGGCAAATACCTATCAACATTTCATTAAATTCTGTCCAGCCAGTTTTGCGTGATGCTGTGACAAAATCTGGCTGGACAGACAAACATACAGACAGACAAACATATAGTCATACATAAATACAGACCAACATTTTTCTGAGATTGGTTTTGAGTCCTCCAATGTGTGAAATTTAAAGTGATCATTGAAAGAGCGAGTTCTGACTAAAATGAAATAAATTCAGTGATAAACTGTAAAACAACAACCAAAAATATACACCCAACAATGACCTGTCTTTAGTTATACTGTTGTATAGTTTTCTAAGGCAATCAAGTTGTGCCAGTCCTTTTGAAGAACTTGAACAACTTGTGTATTCATATCATCATTTGATGTACAGTTTGATTGTTGTTTTACAGTTTATAATTGTATAAAATTTATATGTATAAAGTTTATAATTGTAAAAAATAGTTCATTATAATATGAATAGTGAATAATTATGAATAGTTCATTATATTATAATAGGTTAATTCATAATAACACATTAATTAATGAATGCTTTAATATTTTATATTTTAATATTAATCATTCATTAATTCATATTCACTTTTAGATTTAAAATCTAAAATTTCTAAGCACACTTCTCTTTAGGCTTTGACTTTTTCTATTCTAATATTCTTTTGGTATGTTTATATGTCAAACAAATTTTGTACACACCAGCTCACACATGACACGAGCTCACTAGCCAACACATGGCTGAATTTGCAGAGTTTGCAGTTAATGTGGCTGATTGATTGTAAGTATCAGTTTACCTGATGATGGGAGACCACTGGGAAGAGGGGAATGCATGAAAAGTATTATGGATGTAGAATTGCTGATTTAGAAAATGTATAAGATTGAGTCAGTCAATTCTAAACCCCGTTGTTCATTATTAAGAGGTCTGTTCTTCCTCTAAGCATGCTGTGTCATTCTAAACCCGAAGGCAGACTATAAACTGGGTCTGACTGCTGTAACTAAACTTGCTAATGAAGTCAAGAAGACTAAGACGTTCTACAACAAAACCTTCCTGATGATAGTGGGAGAAAGTAGACATTTGTTGGACATCACAGATATTTTCATCTTTCATATATTTCCAGGAATTTACTTTCAATTGGTGTAACAGTTTAAAGTATATAAATGAGTGCAAAATGTTGTATTTTCAATGATTTCTGCATGGCGTGAAAAATAAAAATGAACTAATTTTACAATTTAACTATGAATATAGATTTCCAGCAAGCCAAAATTCAAAGTTAACTCTACAAAAACAAAAATAAAAAAGAAGTAATATTGTTTTGATAATATTTCTTTTTATCTTCTTCCACTTGTCCCGAGATTTGTTAACCTTGTATACTTAAAGTGTATGAAATATTTTTTAAAATTGTAAATCAGTTGTAAATCGTAAAAGCTTTCTTAAGAGGCACCAAACTTGAGGAACCTGTATGGTAGAATTTGGCACTATGGGGTGGGGTTGGACTTCCTGAAACAACTACATCACTACCTGGACCAAAGGTAAGAATGAGTAGGTCAGCCTGTGCTCTGCTTCCATCTGCACCTGTCTCTCGTTTCAGTGGGCTGTGAGCGAGGAGGAACTCTGTTAATCCAAACGGCTCTGCTGCGCTCTGTTTCAGTAGAGGCCTGTTGCTGACTGTGCCATGGCCTAAGCCTTTTTTCTATTCAAATCAAGGCAGTTGTGTGGGGGCCATGGGCAGAGACACCCTACACTCAGCAATCACACTGACCTCCACTCACAGCGCACACTCTAAATGATTCATGAAGCTGGCTCACCTTCCCTCTCGGGAGGGACGCGATACCTGATAGCACCGGGAGAGGCAGCCGCTAAGCTGTGTGTGTGTGTGTGTGTGTGTGTGTGTGAAAATAGTGGGGGATGATGATGGCCCCTAAGTTCATAAGTTTACTTCTAGCTAATCGAATTCAAGCTTGATTATCTTTGGTTGTACTTTAGTTTATTGTTTTAAACAACAATTTTCTCATTATAAAAATAACTTTCAGGGGAAAAAAACGTATCAATCCCAAATTTCTCAGAAGCATCATAAATGCATTCTGTTTGCCCAACTACTTTTCATATTTCTTTTGGTTAATGCCTAGGTGATGATACCAATGATGCCACTGCACCATTAGCCAACTTATAAATCTTGTCAGTGCTTGTTCTCTCTCTCTCTCTCTCTCTCTCTCTCTCTCTCTCTTTCTGACTGTCTCATTCTCCTTCTCTTGTCCTCCTGTCTGTTGGCCCCTTGGGAGATCAGGTTTCTCCTCTCCATCCTCCTGGCAGGCAGAGGGATTAAATGTGCATGCATAGGGAAGTGACACCGCCAGTGTCTGGGCAGGAACATGCTTCTCAGACTGTAATCAAAGCAGTATCTTTCATTCTCTTGCTCTTTCTTTCTCACTCTTTAGCTCTCTCATATATACTGAGTCACTCTTTGAAACCCCCTTTCTACATTATTTAATTACTTAAACACTCAAATATACTTGAATATAACTGAATAATATCTAGTTCTGTGTGAAATAGATTCTATTCTGTATATTTTAGAAGATTATTACCCACTTTCTCCCTGTGAACAAGTTTTAGCTTATGATAATGAACTAGCGCCCTATTTAACACTTTGGTCACTACAAAAATTTGTCATGAGTGGCACCTGTTGTATATAAATCAAATATTTCCACAGCTTTTCAGAGAAGCTGATCTTTTACATTCCTATGTGTTTTTTATTGAGAAGGCGAAGCTGCTTCTCGGCAGATGGACACTCTGGTCAAATCAGTCTTGTCTGTTATTATCTCAGAACTATATCCATATGCCACCAGCTTGTATATTGCTGCTGATATGAATCTCACATGAGCTCTAACAAGGCCTATCTCATAAATCAAAAATGTTTCTTGCAGTGTTTTTTTTTTTTTATGTTTTTTTTTTTTGTTTCATTTATCAGAGTCCCTATAAACTTTTAAAAGGATCGACTTGCTGACACATCGTCATTCATTTAAAAAAGTGTCCGGTTGACTCACTTTAATCCATGGTCATAGCCCAGGTCAGCTCTGCCCCTCGCTCCTGTCCTTCTGTCCATATGTCTAATGTGGGTCAACATGTTTAACCCTAAAGTACGGGAGCAATTTGAGAAATAAGCAGAGCAAGGTTTTCAGGGCACTCGAGGGATGCAGCATATGATATCAGCACATGTCTTCTGACCTTTCCACTGTGCCACTTTCACTGCCAATTCAAGGTGTAATATAGCTTTAAACGAACTGATCAGGCTGCATTTTTATTCTTGTTTTAGTGAGTGTAAAATGAAATGTAACTACAGCTGGACAAAATGAGGAAATGTATTGAAATTAAGACTAAAACTTAATTATAAAGAATATTCAGTTATTTGTGTTAAATCTCAACAACTCATATGGATGATGATGATGATGATGATGATGATGATGATGAAATTGAATATTAACCAAACGTGAGCTCTAATATTTAATAACATGTAAGAGCAGAACAATTACAATACAGTAATTAATCAATTCACACATTATATAAAATACATTTGGACAATGACATACAGGTACTAAAAGCTATTGTTTTGGTTTGCTGTCTGCAGCAGCCCAGCTTTATGCTTTTGAAATTAGTTTTTCTCTGGCCTGTTACACATGCTAGCCTGTTTTGGTTGCCCCTCCTCCACCCGTCCTGAAACCCAATGCTCCGGACCCAGACAAGCTCTGTGGGGGCTGAGAATAAATCATACAAAACAACACATGCGATATTTTCCCACAATCACATACACAATCATACAATACCAATTACTAACAGTACCAATACCAATTAGCAACATATAACGTTAATTAATTAATTAGGCAGTGCAGATTCTGGAGTGTAGTGTAAATGCATTCACAAAAGCAGGAAGATATATGCAGCTGTTTTGGCTTCATGGTGTTCTCTCCCATGCTTATCAGTATTCATATTAATACACCCACACACTTAGGGCTTTTTAAGCCCAGCCAGTTGGCCTGAAATCAGCCTGCTATGATTTATTCTTTGGGAGAGTTTGGGGTGTATATGTTTACAGTTTAGGCCGCAGGCACATCCTCTCACTAATGTTACAATGCAATGCTATACCTCCATTGTTCGCATCTAGAAAATGACACTTCCCCTAAGGACACACACATCAACTTACATCCCAACCGCTCCCTCTACGACCAAAGTAGTTGAAAAACAAGAAATAATATTACTGCTTCACTCTCCGACCAACGTCGACCATGTTGAAAAACATCATCTAAAATCCGACCTAGACTTTGAAATGGTAATAACATCTTAAGTTCGGAAGTGGTCTCATGAGAAATTTATTCAAACTTAAATAAACCAGCGAGCTAATGTTGGAAAAACACTATCCCCGTTCCTACACTAGCCTTAATATTCATAAATCATAATTCTAATTATATTATGCTGCTACAGTTTCATTACCACTTCATTATTATGCTTATTATGCTTATACCTTTTTTCTGTTATTGAACTGCTTGGCATCCCTATCTAGCACATTTTATTATTTGGGCCAATAGTATAAAATGATCTCCTTCTAAAAAATTAACATCAAGTTACTTGATCATGTTAGATCAAGTATTGAATA
Organism: Clarias fuscus; assembly: GCA_030347435.1. Lineage (NCBI taxonomy): Eukaryota > Metazoa > Chordata > Actinopteri > Siluriformes > Clariidae > Clarias > Clarias fuscus. The sequence goes on along the minus strand of CM059220.1, from coordinate 9,668,237 downwards.
CTCATAATCTTGTTTAAAGATTATGTACCAATAGCAGTCATCTGTCATCACTGCCTCTTTTATATACAAACAGTCACTGACTGCTGCAGAATTTAAACCCTTAATATTCATCCTCCTTCAGCATAAAACTCATCATTTTACTCCAATCTCAGCATGAACGAAGAACCTGCATGTTTTGATTCTGTTAATTTTAAAGAAACTGCATAGACATCAGCTAATAACTCTGATGGTCAGAGGGCAAGCTGGCTCACCTGGGAAAGGTCACGGAGTGTGACATAGCCTGCTGATAAAAAAGACCACACATTTTGGGCAGCTGGACCTTAGGGCTAGTCTTATTCTCTCTATCACTGGTTTCCACTTGTGAAGATCAAATCAATAAACCTTTGTGCTTCTCAAGCAGAGAGGAACTAATACGAGCCATTGCTGAAAACTCAGACTTCATTCAAACCCTTCACAGCACTCTCTCTCTGAGCTTTTAATTAAATACTTGGTTTCTGATGAGAAAATTTAAGAAAGTACATTGTAAAGAAGAAAGTAAATTGTTCATGACTGCTCTATGAATAACTGTTTAGGTTTCTTTTATGCATGGAGGAATAAGTTGGCTAAAAACCAAATATAGTTGACTACAAATGTTATTGCAAGTAGAGCTCAATGCAAAATAAATATTGGCTTCCTGTTCAGCCAACTGCAGTATAGTGTATATAAATGACCCGATGGAAACATATTTGAGCAAAGAGAGCACCAGAGACAGCGTATCTTACACACCGACAGCTGTACAGGACATCTTTTTGGTGAACAGATTTATGGACAGGTTTGATGTTCAGGACTTCATTATTTCAGTTGCAGAAGGAGTGTAAAATATATATTTAAAATATATAAAAAGTATATATAGTTGTAGATTACTTTATATAGCTTATAGGTATCAAACATACAGCCCATGGGCCAGGACTTATAATAAAGCTTATAATCTGACCTACCAAATGATTTTTTTTTATGTATGATCTAAAATAAAATGGTTTCCCCAACTGAAAAATGTGGGGAAAAATACCAAGCAAAAAAAGAGTGTCTCTGTTCCACTATGGAGCAAAAAATAAAGCAATAAACCATAAACCTTGCTACTAACAAAATGTACTAATTATATAAAATTCCTTATCAGAATGTTTAAAAAAAAACTTTAATGCCAGATTTTCTCAAGGTCATAAACAATCATAAACAATTTATGTTCCGAGTTATAACACTATCAAATGTGGTGGTGTTCATACAATGTACAATTTCCCATAGTAATAAATTATAATTAGAGACAATGAACAAGCACTAGATGTATTTAGCAAGTTAAGAACAAAAGCAAGAAGTTGATCTGATGATGATGATCTCACATCATCAAAACACACACACACACACACAAACACACGCACACACACACACACACACACACACACACACACACACACACACACACACACACACACACACACACACACACACACACACACACACAAAGAGTAGATCAGTTTCACAGCTGGTCTGTGGAGAGAGTATCAGTCTGTCTGAACATGCATGCTTTGCTGTATGGTTAGGATTGATTTCACCACTGAAAAACTGAAACACACACACACATTCTGTTTGCCCTTTATAGGCCAATTAAACAGTAAACTGGCAGTGTCCTATATGCTGTATACTATCTCTAGTTCCCTTTCACACTCCTTTGCATTTGCATCACTCCTGAGGTTGCGGCTTCATAGCATCCAACCCCTATCTGACACTGTCCCCTTCAGGACAAGTGTAGAAGTGTGTAGAACTTAAAAGTCTGCACTTTAATTTTTTTTTTTTCATCTCTTTCTCACATCTTAATGTCACCACTGGCAGGGATGGACACTCCACTGTTTTTGAGTGTGCTATTAATGAAGTGTTAATGGCCACAAACACTCCCAACCACAGACAGATTTGTTTCACACACTTTATGTGGAAAACCAGGACTCTGGTTTTCCACTGTGTAAAAAGTAAAATAAAATAAATAAAATAATATTTTAAAAAAATACCCAAAGGAATTACACAATCAGTGAACATGTGTATAAAATGGCCTAATGTAATAATTTTAGATGGGTTGTAAAATAATTAAAAGAAATAGTTTCTTCCTACCCTATGACCCTTTTCCTTAAATTATTCTATCAAAAACAAAAGTAAAGAAAGCATTTGTTGCCACTAGACTGCTTTTAATAAGACTTGCACATATCATTTCAACCACTAGAGATCAGTGAAGTACCAAAAAAAGTACACATGCTTCCTACGACTTAGGAAATATGCCTGACTTTAAACGTAGCTGCATCAAAGCATTTGTAGCTACATATGACTCTTCGAACTTTATATGTTCTGACACGCATGCCCACCAAACCCCTATGTTTATACCCTCAGAGGTAATCCTGCCCACTCCACCCTCTAAAGGACTGTTCACCCAGTTTTGCTGCTGAAGTATCCAAACATGGGTAATATCTTTTCTCCCTAGTCATTTTTCCCAATATTTTTTTCAAAAGGTCTTTGTGTGTGTGTGTGTGTGTGTGTGTGTGTGTGTGTGTGTGTGTGTGTGTGTGTGTGTGTGTGTGTGTGTGTGTGTGCGTGCGTGTGTGTGTGTTATTCCTGGAACCTCATTACCCCTTTACAAGCAGGACCGGGGAGCACTACTGACGCTTCCAGGTAAAATTCATTAATTTACTTAGCTGACATAAAGCTGTTCATTACAATGTGAATCGATGCAACTACTCACACCAAGATGGCACAGCTGTTCTTTTGACTCAGGCTATGATGTGGTAACACATAGGGCTGGTCAACATTAATATTATGACATCACTGATGTCTGTTTGCTTTACAGGCATTGTTGGCATTTTCATAACACTGACTGCCCATGTTTCATGTTCCCTTCTGTGTTAACTATGCTATTTAGGTAACAGTGTCATTGAACTTGTAGTTTTTAGCACTTAAATATGGATCTATTCTTTTGCTGGCTTCTAGCACGTTTTTTTTTTTTTTTTGCGCCCTTTGTTAATTTCTGTCTCACAGCAATGTGAAATCTGTACCTATTCTATACCAATTCCATTGTATGAAGAGACAATTTAACACAAAATACACTGTAATGGATCCTTGCACAGGGCCTTCAATGTGCATTTTACCATGATCATTTCCCGTAGGGGTCCTCTTAGCCCCCAAGGCCACACTCAGGGTCTTGGGTCTACTTTCCACAAGCATGCAATGGCTCCTTGAACCCGAGGAGGCTGTCTTTCTTTCCTAAGGTCTGATTGAGAATTATGGATATTCAAGAGTCCTTGGCATCATTCCCATCTTATCCATGTATGGCACCCTGCTGTAAGAAATGAATCAAACGAATCCAAATATCCCGTCCCGTATCCGGCTGACTTGAACGTGTTTGCGCAAAGGAATAATTGCGACACATGAATGTGAGTCCTAATGCGTGTAATTATTTCCAGCAAGGAGAACAAACTATAAAAACGTAGGGAGCAATGTGACTGACTCTAGGCGCAGCACAACTGGGAAACACAGATGTGAGGTGCTCTTCGCTTGCACACACACACACACACACACTCCCCCTATCCGGCGCGTCTCGAGAAACCGACGCGTTTTGCGCACTTCCTGCTCCGGCCGTCAGGCGCACGGGAGGGAGAGAGAGTGAGTAAGAGAGAGAGAGAGAGAGAGGGAAGGGGAGGAATGCTGCAGGAAAAATCAGCATAGATCTGGTGTGTCCAGTGAACAGACAGGCGGCTCCGATGCCGCGGAGGATTCCTCACGCCCAGAAAACGCGATCGAGACACAGACGGCGAGCCCCAGCTACTCAGGAGGAAAAGCATATCCCTGGACCCATGAGTGGCCACTTTGGTTTAATCCTTTTTTTCTCTCATTTGATGGAAAAAGACTAGCTGGAATGCACCGCTGCTGCTGCTGAAGACCTTCACGTTTCATTCGGGGCCGTTTCCTCTGAGCTCACGAGCTCCGCCAATTTCTGTTGACATCGTCTGCCTGCTCTAAGCATCGCCCTGATTCCTGCTGGTTATAGGGTGTAGAATAAAACTCAGAAAGAGCGAGACAGTGAGAGAGAGAGAGCGAGAGAGAGAGAGGAGACTCATAGAGGATAGCGGATTCGTTTCGCTTGTTTACGCGCCTTCACGACCGTAAACAAAAGCAGGAGAATCAAAGTCCTTGCTTTCCTGCCTGCTCCTTCTGCGCGTCTGTTCTGCATTCATTTTCAGTGAGCCCGGGTTCCTGGACGTCAGAGGGGGAGAAGAAAAAAAAAATGATTTCAAAAATCAAAGCAGCAGTCATCACAACTGATTCTTACTAATGACGTGATGGTAACCACGTGTGAAACATTTCCTTTGGATTAAAGTTAGACACTGTAAAGGTAAGCAGTTGCCTGTTCTCTCGTCATCATGGTTGTTTTCAACGGCTTGCTGAAGATAAAAGTCTGCAAAGCTCTGGACCTAAAGCCCACACCGTGGTCACTGCGCCATGCGGTGGGACCCAAGACACAGACATTCCTGCTGGACACGTACATTGCCCTCAACGTTGACAATTCCCGCGTGGGCCAGACCTCCACCAGGCAGAAGACCAACAGCCCGTCATGGAACGATGAGTTTGTCACAGAAGTGTACGACGGAAAGAAGATCGAGCTCTCAGTTTTCCATGACTCCCCAATCGGGTATGACGACTTCGTGGCCAACTGTACCATTCAGTTTGAAGATTTGCTGCAGAACGGCAGCAGACACTTCGAAGACTGGGTATGTCTCCGAGCCAGACCCGAACAGCTTTGGTCCGAAAGAGATGCAGTCAAGTTTGGTTATTTTCTTGCTCTAACTCTAAGTCTGATTCAGCTGTTGGGTAAACGGCCAGATTTAACAGACATGTAAGAGAAGGGAAGTGACCAAACTAGACTTTGACCCTGCAGGTCAGCAGTTGGTCACTAACCAAGCATTAAATTCTACATTAAGTGTCATGGTACTTACATAGTGCTTTGGAAGTGAGAGAGAGAGCTGTCTTTAAAGCCTATATTTTCCACATTTTCGATTTGCTTTCTGACATATCAGAGAGCAACATTCACAATTTCCATCACATGAAAGTGTTTTACAAACCCAAATCACAAGACATGACCTGTCAATGCGTATGTACAAAATAATAGGCTTAGGTGTTGATTTGCAGAATTTTCTGGCACTAGCTTAGTTTATAATAAAGTAGCCAGAAGCATGCGATAGAGTATTATTTGTAACTGAAAAGGTGGGAGAAGATGCACTCATTTGGCGTTAAAATAAATCAAACTCCGTTTTACTTAGTGCGCATCTCCCCAAGGCTTCTGATATTCACACAATTTCAGGCTTTCGGCTAGAGACATGTTACAAAATAATCAGCAAGTCTTTGTTTTTAGAGGGAGGTGTTGACAGTTGGGCAATAAATAGCTCACATCTCCTTTTGTTTCTTGTAACACCCTATCTAATCTTGGACACCATTCACAGACCGACTGCTGTGAGCTGTAAATTGTGATCTATTATTGAGTCACATACAGCTGGTTGACAAATTAGAGGAAAAAATGGTTACTTATGCTGTATACAGCATTTTGCTGGCATGGCTTGCTGGCATCGTCCACTTAAAGCGAAGTGTCAGTGTAAATTAACGCTTTTTATTTCTAATGGACAACCATATCTTAGGATAAAGTGCTTCTCAATTGTGGGCATTTTTCATCATGACCCTGACGACCCCCAATCCACTGTGCATGAGGTCATACTGAATGCTTTTATGAAAAGGAAAAATGGAGTATATCATACTGTATGCTGTGGCCGTCACAGTCACCCCAGCCCAGATGAACACCTGTGGGAGATTTTGGAGTGATGTGTTAAGATCATCATCAAGCCACTAACTAAGGGAATATCTTTGGGGAAAATTGTGTTCATCCCTGCAGTATAGTTTCCGAGATGTACAGAATATGTCCCGAAGGTGCACTAATTCTGTTCTAATGGATCATAGTGACACTTAATTTTGCTTCTCCCTTAGCCATCTGTAGATAGCTAGCTTTGGTGTAAAGTAGTTCACATTATTATCTGTTTATTTTCTGTTTGTAGGCAATATAAAATCTAGCATTAGATTTGCATTATAATCATCATGCTGTAAACAATGAGCTGCCATCGTGTCTTATAATCTCAATCCAGCAAACACGGCACACACATGTAGTTGTGTTAAGATTCCAGATTTAAGAAAGGTCAGTGTGAATTGTGAATTGATCATGTTCTTTCAATGGTCTGTCTTCCCATATTCATGTTTGCAAAACGTAACAGTTTGATAGAAGGAAATCAGTTTGATCATCTTCTCCACTAGTATTTATGCCCACAGACACATCGGTCTTTAGAGGTCCTGGCTCGATATGTCTCCAGCTGCCTGATATAGACGTCCAAAACATGTTATCGAAGGTGTTCTTTATGACTGAAAAGTACTAGAAGACTATTTTAGAATCACTTGAGACTGAGTACAATATTAGAGGTTAGAGCCTGATTTCTCAGTGCTGTGCACAACAATATAACCCTGGCTGGATTTAAACCAGTATTTAAGACAAAGAATTATAGCTTGATGAGAGAGCAAAGCAATGCGTATTATGTCAGGACCTAAGGCACTGTTATGCATCACAGTATTTGTTATATAGAATGCCGCACTTGTACGCCTATACATTTTGTCATTGTAACCTGTGGCTAGAAATCTCCCGTCTAAACCCAGCTCTTAAAAGACAGCATACATTAACACTCCCACTCACAGGTGCACAGGCAGACCTTTATTGTCTACAGACTACAGTGTTTCAGCGTGTTTATTAAGATATCCGTCTTAGCCGGCATATGAAATATAGGATATTTTAGATGAAAATGTCATCCACGTATGCATATTAAATGATGTGATGTCAGAGCATGCAGAGGAATAATTAATAATTTGCATTTTGTAATGAGAATTTAAAGAAACAAGAAGTTGTTAGAGTTGTGTCATATGTGTTACATAACCACTTCTTTCTTTTTGGTTTTCTGTCACAGACTACACTGATGGCAAATACTGTAAAGCCGTACCAGTGATTTCAACATACTTTAAACTTGTGCATGTGAAAACCTGTATGTCTCACTGGATGCATGTAAGAGTGTCATACATTGCTTCATTTAAGGTGTCAGTGATGAAGTGTTTATGTTTTCATGCACACACATTGGTTCTGTCTGCAGAACCCATCCAGGGGCGTAACTAGAGCCGAGGGCCATGTGTTTGTGGATGTGTTTCAGTCAGCAGCGAGACCTGCCCTCCTGTCTTTGTCGTGTGAGGCAGGAAGGACTTAATAATTCACAGGCCTAATTCAATCAGGCTCTTTGTGTAGCACTCAGGCCTTTAGTCTACAACCATGGTTACAGGTGCTTAGGTTAATATGATGCCTTGCTCTCGATTTTATTTCTATCCTTCTTTTACGATGTACTTGTCTCTTTGAGTCTTGTCCTTCTCACCTTGAAGTGGATTAGGACACTTTCTCAGATATCACCTGTTGGCTCAGTTTAAAGTTGGGTGTTAACGATGCTTCGGTTTGTTTGGAATTTTGTCTGGTCTGGATGTACACTGCACATATTTAAGCTGCCAAGTATGACTTAAATGAGGGCTGTGTGTAAATGAGCACTGCTGGAAAGATACTAATTCATTCAAGTACGCAGCTATTACATGAGCAAGAGTACCGCTGTAAGGAATATCAGTATGGCTGCATTATGTCGGTATGAGGATGACTGTATTATTCAGCTGTATAGGAATAACGCTGCAGGTATTCATACGCAGCATGATTAACAGGACTTAACGGAAAAAATATTATCAAGTAACATTTCAGACACAGTGTGGCCAAATATTTTTACTGCTTCAACGAAAACAATTCCCAAAGAAGGCACAGCTGGATGGAGTGTTGCGTGTTGCCATGCAACGCACCGACTGACTGATAGCCCAGAGTAAGTGTAGTAATGGTAGTAACGTAATGAACTATTACGAGAATTTTCATTTTATGTAGCAAACACATACGAATATGTATAGAAAACACAGCAAATTAAACAGATAAAGAAATAATATAATAATCAATGCTTGTGTTTGTTGGCAAATTCCAAAGTTGTCAGGATTCGGATTGCATATCAGCATTTAAGTGCACGCAAACCACCCTAGAGTTCATTCAGAATCATACTGAGGTGTTTAACACATCCGTTTAGAATTTAAACAGAATAAATATGCTTAGTACTGGTATGTTTTAAGGAGCAGCATTGTGTGTGTGTGTGTGTGTGTGTGTGTGTAAGTGGTGTGGTGTGTGTGTGTTGGAGGGGAAGGGGTGCATGGCGTGGAGAGGATGATGCTCCTGCTGGCAAAGGGCTCACGCTGAAGGGGATCACCCATCTTTCAGGACAACCACCCACTCACTTCATTTCTTTGTTTAGTTCATTTGGTCTCCTTCCTAGTATTGTCTTCCATTTTCTGTACTCTTACCTCTCTCACCACTCACTCCTGAGCTTCCTTCCTGTATTTCCAATTTTTTAAATAACTGCTACCTTTTTCGAAATTTTCCACGTCATCACTCGATTCGGATTCTTACGTAGAGTTTCCCACAGACAGCTGTGAGTACGTAATGGCATTAGAAACGAAGACCTGCTATTAGTCTAATGCTTTCCATTTCAAAGTGTGGCCTACATTACAGTCATCAATGGTGCTCGGTGATTTCATGCGTTTTCTACCCAGCAGCCTCCCCCATTCTTCTGCTTATATATGGCAGGCTGAGTTGGCGTTGAAGACGCCATCCTCTCTCTTCCTCCTTGGCACATGGTTGCCATGACAACCCATGGCACTCCCTTGCCAAGACAGAGCTGTTAACAAGAGACCTCACCTGCCAGTGAAGGGACGAGCGTCTGTTGTATTCACACTTCCTTCTTTCTTGACCTTAGCTTTTAAACTGCATACATGTATTAAAAATGCATTCTGCTCGGAATTAAAAATAGAAATGGATCATTCTGTATTGAAAGGTTAGAACTGTAGTCTCTCTATGCAGACTCCAGGGAGGGTGCAGTCATCCATGGCAGGCTTTTTCTCCAGTGGATAAGGAAGATAGAGTGGGCCATACAGGAGTAGTAATTAGTGATAAGAAGTGATGTGTTGGGGAACTGTTATCTCTTCATTTCCCATGTATTATCTTAAAACCTGATTCAACTAATGGGATGTCGAGTTGTAGTCAAAGCACTGCTACTCAGCTCTTCGTGACATGCTGTTTGAGTTCTATGAAAAGAGATATTGCGATAACTAACAAGCCTCAATTTGTCAACATGGACCACTTCCTTCTGCCATTCAACTTCTGCATTCAGCTTTCATCCACCATCTTTATTAGTGATGTAAAGTACAACATTACTTATGTTATTTATGTCATAGAGTATTTTCATAGATTATATTACAGCTAATATGACTTTAAGGAGTATCATACCAGACGCAGCTGAATTCACGGAAAGTGTAGATGAATTCACTGTAATTCCAATCATGTGTATATTAATGCAATCATTCAATTACATTATTATTTCAACAGCTAACTTTGTTCCAGTTGATCTAATAAGCCTAGTAACTAGGACATATAATTATTAATATTATAATAATGGTTTTCTCTAAGAAAAGCATCAATGTTATATGCATGTTAAAATGAACAAACAATCGATTATGATTGGATTAGATTCAGTTATTTGTCACGTGTGCCTTACAGTACAGGGAAATTATCATTTTCTTTATTCGCATATGCCTGTTAGGAAGCTGGGGTCAGAGCGCAGGGTCAGTCAGGATGCAGTGCCCCTGGAGCAGATAGGGTCAAAGGCCTTGCTTAAGGGCTCAACAATGGCAGCATGGCGGAGCTGAGGTTTAAACCCCCGACCTTCCAATCAGTAGCCCAAAGCCTTAACTGTTTGAGCCACCACTGTCCCCATGATTATGAAAAAAAAAAAGGCACTAGATTTTAATTGTTTAATTTCTTAAAACACACCACATCGCATTTTTTTTTTCTGCACACCCGGGCAACTGCTGTGTAGCAGAAACACACATAACGTTTGAGGAACAGGCGTTCGTATAATAGCCAATAACTACACATGTTCACAACATGGTTGTGTAAAATGCCAGATGATGTATCTCAAGGTGACCTTTTTATAAGAATGTCCTGGGGAAAAGGCCACTCATGGATGTGGGCGTATTTTGGTTTTAGGAAAAATGATACAAGTAAATGAACAAACAAAGAAAAATCTTTTAATGAAAAATGTGTGCACAATGGTAAATACTAGCTGGCCTGCAATGACAGTGTATTGTATTGAATATTGGGGTGTACTCTACATCACTACCTGATTTAACAGTGGGAAATTTAAAACACCTGCATATTTAAAAGCAAAGTTTCAATGCAAAATGTAATCAACGGCATTTATGAAACTTTTATTAATTTTGTCAAACTATTTTTTTTAAATCCTATATATTTTTTTTCTAGAAGAAGAGCTACCACTAGTACTGGTTTTGCTGCATTTTCAAGGCATGATGTACTTCATGGAAATATTTCCCAAAGAGACGTAAATAGAGCAAGCCAAGATGGAATAGAGAGAATAAAGAGAGACATTTTCTATACATTTTTGTATAAGAGACGTGAGATAAACGTGTATCTCACGTATGCAGGAAGCTGTCATATTCAGATACTGCATGTAGCATGTAGACACTGTCCTGAAGTACCACTGAAGTAAAACTGGAACAGGTAGAGGAGGAAGCTGATGTTGCTTTGAAAGCTGTACCTTTTACTGTTTCTTGTGATCTTAAACAGTCTTTGTCTATGTGTGCAATTAAACACAAAACCTTTTCCTTGATCCAGTTCATTAATTCATTCATTAAAGCTCCTAGATACCTACGGGCTGATTCCATTTGTATTATGATTCTGGCCGTATCACTATTTTATAAATATCCTGATTCAACATTAAATTTTTGTTCAAATTTTGTTATAATTCTAAACAAATTTAGCAAATAATTCGCTCGCACTAGAGGGCTTGCTGCCTGTTCACAATGTGTGAACAGTTTAAAGCACACCACCTGTAGGATTATAGAGGAACTGCAACAATTTAGCATCTCAAATAAATTGTATATAAATTAAAAATTAATATTAAAAGAAATGGAGTCAGTGTGGCGATACATGAATCCCACATAAAATATTTATTTTTCCCCCACCTCTACTAAATTGCATAATATACACTGCTGAAAACACAATCGCAGGCAGGTTAAGGGATTTTATAATATAATAAGGGATTTTATTGTATAATAAAAACCGAGAGTAACCGGTTTCTTGGTTTACCTACTGAGACTTTGGGAGTGGTTGTTGTGTGGGTGTGTGTCAGTGCTACTAAGGGTGTTGGCTATTTTACTATCTTTATTGTTGCCCATTACTTGTGCATTTCACTTGAACTGAAAAGGAAACATGGAGTGACATACAGGTGCTCGAAAAAAAAAAAAAATTGAGCTGCTTTACACTCTTGACATACACACTCGTGCACATAAATATAAACATATACAGATTCAAATCACTGCCTTTCACTATTCTCTAATGCATATGCACAATCATGTGCAATAAAGAAATACTGTACATGATTACACTGGCTAAAGTGAAAAACTAATATGAAGAAGGTTGAGATAGTATGTTGTGTGTGTGGAGGGGTGGAAAAAAATAAGATTGGCTTGTGTAGCTCAAGAATGAGGTGAGGATTTGTTGTTGCCCCACTTCTTGAATAACCCGGACTTTCAAGTGAAGTTGCATTCTGACCAGGCGGATGAGCCAGGCACTCTCTCACCATCTTCATTAATGCCATCATCATCTCTGCGGGAGTTTATAAGAGGCCCAGTGAGTTTCAGCACTCCATTCACACACAGCACATTCACACTCACACGTCCACCCATGCACTACAGACGCCCGTGTGTGTGTTTGTGTGTGTGTGTGTGTGTGTGTGTGTGTGTGTGTGTGTGTGTGTGTGTGTGTGTGTGTGTGTGTATATAAGTGTGTGTGTCTGCGAGAGAAAGAGAGCAGACATGGCAGTTATCAACGCATCACTGTGATGTTTAACAGGCCAGTTGGTTCTTGACTCTGTAAAATTCCATCCCACAATTGGGACTACCTCTCAGCTATTGTTTTTGTGTTTGCCAGGATCTGATTTTCGTTATTTACAGAATCAAAGCCTTCAAGCTTTACTCTCAGGAACGAGTATTTATTCGAACACATTTCAATCAGAACTTCAAAGGATCCCATTATTGCACCCTCCCATAAATTATGCAAAATTAGCCTGTGTTTGCTGTTTAATAATTTATAGCACTTAAACAGTCACACCCGTGTTTGGGATTTGAGGATTGAACATGCATATGTGAGTGTACAATGCATTCTTCATGCTCTGAGTCTGTGTATGTGCGTGTGTGTGTGTGTGTGTGTGTGTATGTGAGAGAGAGATAGAGAGTGTGAATGAGTTCCAGGCGTGCTGCCCTGTCTTCATACTGAGAGTGTGCTGTTGACAGATGGACGTGGGAGAGCTGTTACTGTTACCGAGCTCGAACTGTCCGAGAGAAGTTGGGAGGGGGGGGGCGCGGGGGGGGGGGGGTGTATGGATGGAGAGTGCATTTGAACGGGAGGGGTTCATTGAGGGGGAGTAGAGGGAGAAAGTGAAAGAGAGCAATTGTGCGATTGTGGTGAGGTTAATTTTTATTAAGAACTGAGCAGTACATGTGTTTAAGGCTGCCTGTGTTGGCTGGACCTATTTTTGATTTCCCCAATGCACAGTGGAAATTAAAACTTTTTCAATCACATCTCTGCTTTTCTCATGGGCACTCTCTCTCTCTCTCTCTCTCTCTCTCTCTCTCTCTCTCTCTCTCTCTCTATTTCTCCTTCTCCCTCGTTCCTAGTCTATGAAAGAGTCTTGTGCCCTCCTGACCCAATAAGCAGTTTAACAAGACCAAGAGACAGTTGCACTATTCTATTGTTTCTTTGTTTTGTTCTTGGATACCGGAATGGTTTTTACAGATTCAGCTCCATGTGTGTGTGTGTGTGTGTGTGTGCGTGTGTGTGTGTGTGTGTGTGTGTGTGTGTGTGTGTGTGTGTGAGCATTTCTATCTAGGGTGGGACTGGGAGGATCTGAGACATTCATTTGTGAAAACTGTTCTTGCTTAGTGGCCGTTATGATTCACTTTAATTCGATTTGATTCGTTACCTTCTGTTTCCTTTCATTTGAAAATGGGATTCCTTGTGCTCCCAGACTCACTCTTTTCACGGAATTTGCCCATTCCACAGGGGAAGTAAACTCCATTGATGTTATAACCTGGTCATTCAGTACATTCGGGTCATCACTTTTATGATGTGCAAATGAAGCAACCACAGATCATAACACTGCCTCCAGAGGCTTGTACATGATGGGTGCATGACTTGATACGCTTCCCTTCTTACCCTGATGCAGCCATCCCTCTGGAATAGGGTCAGTCTGGACTCATCAGGCCACATGACCTTTTACTACGGTCCAATCTTTACAAAGTCCAATCTTCACGCTCTCAAGCAAACTGAAGCCTTTTCACTAACAAGTGGTTTTCTTCCCAATTCTGTGAGTTTTCTCTCTTTCTCACTGTGTGAGGAAATGCTCTCTCTTTTACTAATAAACATAGCTGTGATTTCTACTTTTTCAGTCATGATTGTTTGCAAGGCCAGTAATTTGACCCTTCTGAAACGATTCCTATTTTTTGGCCAGGCAGTGTATGTAATAGTTGCTCAAGTGTATCTAATAATCTATTGATTTTACCATCTCACCTCGTATATAGCGGGTATCCAAAAGCCTGAGATTTAACCTTTTGTGAGAGAACATCATTCTTAGAAAGTGTTCAGAAATCGATTTGTGTTACACAAGCATTTCGGCGTTGGGCAAACTATCAGAGAACCGTGTTATGTAATGATGTTCATATACTATGCACCCTATGTTCCAGTGTTGCACTCTGCAGTTGGACAAGAAGAAAAAATAACACTGAGCATCTGTGTTCTGCAAACTTTTGTTGCTATGTTATGTAAAAGATCAGAGGCATGATCATGGCAGAATGCTTAATCTAATCCAGTTTGTGCCCTTGATTTCATGCAAGATTGTGCTGAGTATTGTATATATATATATAAATACAATATACAATATATATATAAATATGTACATATATATAATGATTCAGCATTTCTGGGTAGTATTATAGTATTAGTATTAGTATTAATAGTATTATTCGTAACAAATGTTGCTAAAATTGGCATTACAAATATTGGTCCATATTTTAGTCAAAGTTCCAGTTATGCGGCAGTGCATATGAAAATACAGAAAAAATTACATTTTGATTGTAAGCATGACCATGAACAAAGAACAAAAGCTAAGCACTTACTGACAATATGTAACACACAGCAAATGCTGGACAAGGAAAAACTAAAACTCAACTTTAATAATGGTGCTCATTGGGTACATAAAGACCAGGTATACTGTATGCGATCATCGGTGCATGTAACATAGTCCTGTGATACGCTGGTGCTTATGGATATTATAGTTTCTCGCTGATTTTGGCGCTAGCAGATTCTTTTTAGTCAGTATGTTAGTAATTGAAACACTTTACATTATATCAGATAAAAAGCTGAAAGCCAGTTTCATAGTTTTTATTAAAATTTCAGGCAAAAAGAAAATTAACAAGGAATAATATATGACTGTTAGGCAAATAATCTCAGTAGTTATGTTTGTTTATTTCAGTTATTGTTTTCTCACAAAAAAGCAAAAAATGCACATTAGCCTGATGCATGCAAGTGCAAATTCCATGTCTAAGACTTCAAAACACACACACACACACAAAATTTTATTTCATTGCTTAAATACATTTTTCATTTGTTTATACATTTCTGCCATGAGTTATATGTTAATTTGAAAATGAAAATTTTAATTGAAATTTAATTGAATGAGCACATTAATATAAATGAAATTAATTACAGCTTGTATTCTATTATAGAAAATTAATCAGCATCTTATGAGTGATCGGAAGAGAGAGTTTACGCTCTGGTGTTATAAGCTTTAAGACGTATTCAGAAGCATATTAATTCTAATTGTAAGCCTTGTGTTGCTGTAAAGCTTAAGCACGACTGAGCTCTTTTGATACTGTTGCTCTACCAGTCAAAAGGTTGGACACACCTCCTAATTCTATTGTGTTTTCTGATTTTTATTTCCTTCTATATATTTTTTTTTCATAGTAAAACAGTGCTGAGGGCGTTCAAAATATTCAGTAATCATCTTTAAACAGTTGATATTGAGATGTGTCTGCTACTTATGCTCCATAAAGCCTTCATAACCGCTCTAATCTGAGGTTTTGTTAATTGGTGATTTTTGAGGCTGGTAACTCTAAATGAACTTTTTTTGTTCTTGCTTTCCTGGGATGGTCTTCAGGAGAGCCAGTTTTGTTATGGTGCTTGATGGGTTTTGCAAATGTGCTTGACAATACTTTTCTTGCAAGAACTTTTCCTGAGGAGCTGACCTTCATGTCCTAAAATAATGATTGACTTGTTGTTGTTGTTGTTGTTACTTTATTACCTAATGACGTATGTGTTTTTAAAAAATTTGCATAGTAGTGATGGGTCGAGAGCACAAGATGAGCATTTCCTTTGCATTTCATCTGAGCTTTTCCTAGAACTAGAGCAAGCAAGAGTGTGCAAAATGTTCAGATGGGCAAACATCAGTGGTAGCAGCTACTCCCTGTTTAAGCTCTTTGACTGATCCACATAAACACACACATACAGTACATGTACACGCACACTCTCTCTCTCACTCTCTCTCTTTCTTTCTCTTTTTCTCTCTCACACTCACACACACACACACACACACACACACACACACACACACACACACACACACACACACACACACACACACACACACACACACAGAGAGAGAGGTGAGTGGCAAATTAAAGCAAACAAAACTGTTTAGGAAGGTTTTGAGCTGTTATGAGACTAATATATGTTTAATGCCCCTTGGCATTAATTCTACACGTCTGGAACTGTACTGGAGGAATCAACACTTTACTACCTAAAAATTTCTTTTAGGTCGAAAATTTCTCTGTCTCTCTGTCTCTCTCTCTCTGTCTCTCTCTCTCTCTCTCTCCCTCTCTCTCTCTCTCTCTCTCTACATATATATATATATATATATATAGTACCTGTGATGTCCATAACATACAATGTATAACATTTCCACATCATAATAAAACTGTTTTTTTTTTCTTTGTCAATTGAATGTCGCTATTACACACATACATGCTTTAAGTGTTTAGTTAAAAAGAATATGTCTCATACTGTATATTAAGTGTATGTGTATATAAGTATATATGCATACAGTACACTCACGGCTGTCTTTGTGCGTGTGCTAGGGATGAGAATGAGCACAGGGTGTTGCATAAGAGGATCTGCTGCTGTTCCCAACTTATACTTTGCTTAATCCCTGCACCATATCTTTCTTGCTTACACACAAATCCCTTGCTCTCTCTCTCTCTCTCTCTCTCTCTCTCTTCATCATGCTCTCTCCATCCCTTAAATGCACTTATGTTCTTGTGCACACTCTCTGTCTCTTTATTTTTTGTACATAACTCTGCGTTTGTGTTTGTGTGTCTCTCTATATCTCTGTGTGTGTAACGGGAGCCAGTGCTGAGTAACGCTGCACTGCATTATTTATTTGAGACAAATCAGCTGATTGACAGGTCCGTCACTGTGCTGCTTGCTCAGTGTTGATGGTTTATGTCTTTAACCCTGGCTAGCTGTACGAGTGGCCAATATGTTTTTGTTAGTGTGATCATTTCTGTTAAATAACAGGTTTTCAGTATATTCTCATTATTGTCAATAATTCCAGAAACATTGATGACCGAATGTTTTAATTTACAACATTATAGCGAGGCTAGCATACAAGCAGTGGCTTCAGTTTGAATTGAGTTAAAACCACACTATAACATGATGGAGGTATTATGTAAGAACTGAAGAGGGTAACTAAAAGGTTTGTTCACTGATGCATTGTCAAATGGCCTCTCTTACCAAAGACCTCAGTCAGAAATACTGTGTAACTGACCATGTTAGAAATCCTAACAGCACAAACTAGTGATCATCATGGAATTCGTTGGTAATAAAATGGAAAAAATATATTTCTTTTTCAGTTCAATTAAATTGAATTCGGTTTATTTAAACAATAGCCAGTCTGAGAGCTAACGTTAGAGACATTCAAATGTATCCTGAGCCTCTGATGAGCAAGTTGAGCTGTGAAAGTGGCAAGAAAAAACTCTCAGAGACTTGAGAGGAACCAGACTCAAAAGATTCAAAACACATCCATTACAGTAGATAGGTGTGTTGAAAGGATTCAGTCTAAGGATGTGTGCAGGACAGTCATTACATTTGCAGGAGCAGTTGTTAGGTATGTTCTCATCCTAAAACAATCAGTCTCTGGAAAAATAATTACTGTACTAACACAAAGGGATTAAAATATAACTTTGGAAATTAGAAGGTGATGTGAAAACATGCCTTTTGGACACATAAACGTCTTCCCCAGTAGCTGAGCATACAGTCTCGAATCCCATTTTTGCAATATAAATTTTAAAAATATATTTAAAAAAATAATACATTTTGGAACTTTAACACCTGTTCATTCTTTTAATTTCTATAAATGCTGACAGCATTACAGGCTTCCTAGTACCAGTACATTATGGAATCTCGGGGGGGGGGCGGGGGGGGGGGGGACCTGTATGATGCTTAGCCACCACCTGTTATCAGGGATTATACTGTACATAGTGTGGGCAATGAATCATCACACCCATATGTGTGTGTGTGTGTGTGTGTGTGTGTGTGTGTGTGTGTGTGTGTGTGTGTGTGTGTGTGTGTGTGTTCCCCAGTGGTGCGACGGTATGCAAATTCACAGTTAGGAACACACCTTGGTTTTGAAGTCACCGTTCAGTCTGTGGTCTTTTTTGTTGTATAGTGAAAATAACATTAACTGTTTTTTTTCTTCTTTTTTTCATTTATTAGACTAATCAACATCATTTGTAAACAGTGGCAAATCATAATTTCCTGTACACTTAATATCTTTGTGCTAAATTGTTTAAGAACAGTAACAGCACTGCCTATAGTTAAAGGATATTTGAAACATTATTTACACTATTTGCTATTGGTGATGGTACTGTTACTACTTTTGCAGAACTCCGTGAACTTGCAACTTGGAGTATTATTTCCAAATCAAGTTTCTTCGCTGTCTATGGAGTAGCGTCAAATCAACTTGTAAAACTTGTAAAAGTAAAACTTTTTACGTGTAAATGATATATACGGTATATACAAGTATTAGCTGTATATTAATCAACATACAGACATATTCAACAAAAAAAACTAAAACCTTACCTACACAGGTACAAAAGAACATGTACAGCACTCACCCGACTTAGCTGCTAGCATGTTGCTAACAAAACATGAGCATAGCGGTGTCCGGTTTCCCCATTTGTCTGTTGACCGTGCGAGTAATTCTGCTAAGGAAAGGCCTACTTAGGATGCAATTACAGTTTTTTTATCTTTAAAACAAATATCATACCTCTGAAATCATGTTTTAATATTTTGCTACCAGATAACTCCTCAGACACTTGGCTGGATTTTTTTCTGGACAGACCTCCAGTGTGTTAAGTACTGTACTCTGCCAGGCCGAAAAAAAATCACTGTTTCAAAATAATTATTGGCCTGTATTAAGCAAAGAAACCGTTAAAATAGCAGCATCTTGGTTAAGAAGCAGTTTATGAAACATATTAGTAAAACTAACATGCTGATTAGGAATTTTTGTGAAGCTGCATGATAAAATATGGTCAGTAGAAATCACAGCTATATTTAAGAATGAAAGTGAAGTAACCTGTGTAGACAAAGTAATGAGAACACAGGATTGAGACTAAACAGCTGTGTTGCTATATGAAAACCACATGTTTAAGGTAAACTTAGTTAAAGCTACACAGTATATCTCAGAGCACAAGGCACACCAAATTCAACATTCCGTACCGGGTAAAAATTTAAGCATGCATACTGTTACACACTTAGTGTCCCTCTTCTGCAAAGGCTTTCCACTAGAATTTACAGCATAGACTAAAAGAATTAGTGAGCTCAGAGCTCTGTGCAGGCCAGTCAAGTTCCATGTCTTTATGAACCTCATTTTGTGAACAGGAGCACTGAGCGCCGAACAAATACTGTATGGGTTGTACATACAATCAATATGGTAGAGAGTACACAAGGGATTAGAGTAGTATGAAGATGACCTTGATGACTAGCCCATGTACATAAACACCAAGAATAATCTTTCCTCTTTATTTACTCTATACATGAATGAAATCAGATTGCTTTTCATTAACTTTGTACTAATTATGGGATTTAAGAATAATTTGTTTACTAATTGGCTACATTATCCAACTTTGTTTTCACATATGAGGAATTTGTCCTGCTAAGTGCGAGAGTATTAAATTAATATTATAATAATGAAGGCAAAACTAATTAGTAGTTTTGTGTAGTATTGTATGGAGTATATCAGAAGTATTGTTTGATTTGATTGTTCAAATTCACTTACTGTAAGGAGAGAGTTCCCTCAGACGTGTCATTTTACGGTATTTAAAAGCTGTACAATTTTGATAAGTTAAAAATGCTGCCCTGATGCAACAGGAAAAAGCTTTCAAATCTTAATGTAGCCATAATTATGAAATAAATGGCCCAATTATCATGTACTGTCTGCTCTGTATTAGGTAAGCATCATATCACAGCATCACCGTCGTCTTTCATATATAGTTGAAAAAACTTACATTTTGTTCTTGATTTTAATTCTAAAAAAGACAATGTAAGGATTGATATTACTTCATAGGAATAGCTATACTAAAAATACGTATATGGTTCACATGCTCCATGCTTGTTTTTGGTGGAGATTAAGTGCAAGTAGTACGAGGTCTGTCCGCAAAGTATCCAGCCATGAAAAATAGAGGCAATTATTGGATAAGTTACAAGATAAAAGAAACATTGTACACAGGACAATGATGCCTCAGTATCGTTCAAAGTAGGTACCCTGGGCCCTCACACACTTCTCTTAAACTGATCAAAACACTCTGCAAAATCCTTGGAATTGCCATCAGCCGCCAGACCAAAAAAAAAAATATATATATATATATATATATTTATATATATATATAGTACAGACCAAAAGTTTGGACACACCTTCTCATTCACAGAGTTTTCTTTATTGTGTTCTTTATTGTGTTCTTTATTGTGTTCTTTATTGTGTTCTTTAGCCCAAACAAGTCTCTTCTGCTTGTTGCCTGTCCTTAGCAGTGGTTTCCTAGCAGATATTCTACCATGAAGGCCTGATTCACACAGTCTCCTCTTAACAGTTGTTCTAGAGATGTGTCTGCTGCTAGAACTCTGTGTGGCATTGACCTGCTCTCTGATCTGAGCTGCTGTTAACCTGCGATTTCTGGTGAAGGATGAACTTATCCTCCGCAGCAGAGGTGACTCTTGGTCTTCCTTTCCTGGGGCGTTCCGCATGTGAGCCAGTTTCTTTGTAGCGCTTGATGGTTTTTGTGACTGCACTTGCGGACACTTTCAAAGTTTTCCCAATTTTTCGGACTGACTGACCTTCATTTCGTAAAGTAATGATGGCCACTCGTTTTTTTCTTCACTTAGCTGCTTTTTTCTTGCCATAATACAAATTCAACCTCTTTGAATGAGAAGGTGTGTCCAAACATTTGGTCTATACAGTATATATATATATATATATATATATATATATATATATATATATATATATATATATATATAAAGGCAAGTCACAGAGCACCAAATCTGGGCTGTGGGGGGCCGAGTCACCTGGGCAATTTGATGTTTTGCCACAAGAAACTGCACAAGACCTGATCCCTGGTCCGGCGATTTTTCATGATTGTGATCGTTGCTCTACTCACTAAGTCATTTTGATGCAACGGCCACACAGTACACATGCTCACTCAAAAGTGTTTAGTGACTAATGACTAGTACAGTGACGTCGGCATTGTTCGCGCATGCTAGTTCCAGTCCACTCTCCTGTGGTGGCAGACACACCGTTCTCATTAAATTAACAATGGCTTGATTTGTTTTTCAGACAGACTTTAATCATTTAGCCAGGCTAAAAAAAACACTGCTTCAAAAGAATTATTGGCCTGCGCCAAGCAAATAAAACATCAAAATAGCTGGAATTGGATTAAGAAGCGTTTTATGAAACATTGTGAAACCTAATATACTTGGTAAAGTTGCATCATTAAAATTGTCAGTAGAAATCACAGCTACATTTAGTAATGAAAGTGAGACTGATTGGCCCTAAAATATCTCCATAATGTGATGAGAACTCACAGGATTGGGACTAAACAGCGGTGCCATCATAAGAAAACCATTTGTTAGTGAGACTAATCAGGAAAAAAAGGCTTCAGATTGCTAGGGAGCATAAATATTTGATTATATATATATATATATATATATATATATATATATATATATATATATATATATATATACGTGGACAAAATTGTTGGTACCCTTCGGTCAATGAAAGAAAAACTCACAATGGTCACAGAAATAACTTTAATCTGACAAAAGTAATCATTTAAAAAAATTCTATGAATGTTAACCAATGAAAGTCAGACATTGCTTTTCAACCATGCTTCAACGGAATTATTTAAAAAAATAAACTCCTGGAACAGGCCTGGACAAAAATGATGGTACCCCTAGAAAATACGGAAAATAATGTGACCAAAGGGACATGTTAATTCAAGGTGTGTCCACTAATTAGCATCACATCACATATATATATATGATCTGATGAGTCCAGAATGACCCTAGTTGGGTTATTTTTAGGCCGTTCTCTGTCCGAGGTGGTGGTATGAACTTCCTCTAAAGTCACTGGCAATCTTTAAGTGACGTCTAAAGATCTATCTGATCCAATCACACATGATTTAGAACCATGAACCACATTAGGTAGTGTATGATATTTTTAAAACAACCAGAGATTAACAGTACTAAGCATTATCAGTGCAGCTGCAGTGAAATATTGGAGGAGGAAAAAATTTCATTAAGAAAGACTTATCATGTAGATTAGTGGTGTTGTTGCTAGACATGTGAGAGAGTCTGGTTCTCTGCCACAGCTTTGTTACTTTCAGTAATGGAAGACAGTGTTCTGGTGACTCTAGGCTTTGTATGTGTGTGTGTGTGTGTGTGCGTGTGTGTGTGTGCGTGTGTGTGTGTGCGTGTGTGTGTGTGCGTGTGTGTGTGTGTGTGTGTGTGTGTGTGTGTGTGTGTGCGTGTGTTCAGGGTGAATAGTTGAGGTGTTGCTTGGCATGGCTGTGAGCACTTTTTGAGTGTGTGAAGTAAAGGGAGGCCATCGCTGGGGCATCATGTAGCTGCCTTCACTCTGTTTGTGTACCTGTGTGTGTGTGTGTGTGTGTGTGTGTGTGTGTGTGTGTGTGTGTGTGTGTGTGCATTGTGCTTTGACTGCAGTTAATAGTCCTCTAGTACCTTTGTTGAGAGTGACTTGGGGAAAAAGGACATTGCATGCACTAGTGTACACACACACGCACATTCACACACACACACACACACACACACACACACACACACACACACACACACACACACACACACACACACACACACACACACATTCACTCACACACACATGTACACGCACACCCACGCATAGCCAGAGAATCTCGACTGTGTCTTGCCAACATTGTTTAGCTGCAAAGCATTTACCCCCCTTATACAGACAGTATCATCAGAGAAAATTGCACACGTGGGACGATTGAGCACGTACGCACATACTACACACGCGCGCAGATACACACACACACGCGCACACACTCACAAACAGTAGCTTTTCCTTCCTTTGCTATATTTAGTGGCCGTTGAACCTTAGAGACAGCCTCGCTGGAAGAGGCAGCTCGAAGTGGCAACAGTTGAATGGAATCTGGTGACATCAGCGGAAGGGGGAGGATCTTTAATGGCAGGATGATAGACATGTCATCATCTCGTTTGTGCTTTAGATGACATCACCAGCTATTCACAGGGAATCTGTTATTCAGCTTATTAGACTGGGACACTTCCAGGGAGACATTTGTCTCTCTGAGAAGGAGAGAGACGACTGACAGATGTACTTTTTTTCCCAGATTTTTTCAGATATTGTAAACAGTAAAAGTGATTTGTTTACATGTGATCTTACACAATAAATTAGTAATAACAATAAACAAACAAACAAACAAACAAAAATCTAAGGATGGATTTTAATAGCTGTTGCAGGTCCCAGGAGCACAGACTCGTACAGTACAGGTAATTTGGGACGACCAGTCAGTTTTTAAGTGTATGTCTTTGGGGTGTAGGAGTAGTTTTGTTGAGAATGATCCTTAAATTTTACAAGTTCCAACCTACAAAGATCGCCATCACAACTTTTTAAGGAAAAGTGACCGGGCATTTAGTCGCAATTGTGTTTGAGCAGTCTCACTGAGAAGGAGGGAGACTACATTATTTCAAATTCAACATTTTCAAAGAGAACAGTACAGGTTTTTTTTTTTTTTAAATGGTCGATCTTTATTGATAAAGCTGTTGCTCAAAAACTTTCAAATATATTGTTACTTAAGCAAATTAAATGTCAGACTGATTTATTATCTCTCTGAGATTTATAGCACATCATGGCAGCATATAACTTTTTGTATAGGTGTGTTTTTATATGTGTGACTGTACTGTGTGATATGATAAATAGGAAATTTGCTAAATTTAGAAATAATCCAGTTCAGAGTTTTTATTTGAACCTTCCAAGTATCCTGATTCAGCCATCTACCTGACAACCCAATCCTCCTCCAGCTATTGGACACTCCACAGCCTTCACTCTTTCCATCCCCCTCATCTCATTCTCTCTTTCTCTGACTGTCTCTTGCTGAATAATGAGATTAAGCAGTGGTTTGCTGTCAGTGTGAAGCTTCTGCCTCTCATGGCTCAGCTGCCCCATGCTGTGCTGATGGCAGGGTGGGCATTGTGTTAGTGCAAATGATCTGACTTGGATTTATAAAACATCAGCATTCTCCATGCTAAGTGTCGGTTACTCAGCCTTTCTATAACTAAGACAATCATCTATATGGGGCATGATGAAGATGCAACAGTACGGCAGCGTAGCATGATAAGAAAATCCTGCATGCTTGTCCTGTTATGCAAAGCTAAAGATCAGGACTGCAAAAAGACAAGAAGTTCAAAAGTAACCGATAGAAATGATATGTTCGGTAAATAATCGTGGCTAGTGCAAATATTTATTGAGATTATATCATAAGAAATGACATAACGTATTTTCTGCCACATTAGTAAATGGACGCTGTAAATAGAGATTGCACTGAAAAAAATAATCGAATGCTTGCTTGGACATTTTGTATTGAGGAGTTTATAGGCATAGAGGCTGATGAGATGCATGGTGTTATGAAATACGTAGTGAAAAGTGCTTTGATGTCGCAGTGATGGTATAATCCCTCAATCCATCAGCTAGAGTGATATTTGCCAGAGTACAAGTCCTCTAATCTCTGATCCCCTGTGTGTTCTCTCCCAGATTGACCTGGAGCCTGAGGGTAAAGTCTACGTCATCATCGACTTGTCAGGATCCTCTAGTGAAGGTAAAAAAAACATTTTTTTTTTTAAAGCTAAACAAAGAGATTCTAGATGTTCCCTGATTGAAAATCCTGAATGTTTCAAAATGCAGCAAATCAGTACTGCATCAATGTGACTTTCCTTTATTGGAACAACATTTTGCTCTGATGAAGGATCTGCTTTGTTTCTGATGCATAAGCATTAACACGACAAGTTTCGTACTTCCTTTGTGTGTGTATGTGTTGGAGAAAGTGGCAACTATCTGCAGGGAAATCCCACTCTTTTAAACTCTGAAAGTGTGTGTGGGAGCCGGAAATGCGAGGATCATAGCGTCTGAGCAACCTGAAGAGCTCCCACGCAATACTGCAGCTCTCGACTGCAGGATGGCACACACAGGCTTCCTGTGCACTGGAGCAAATCTAATGAACCACCACATATCTATTTCAGGATATCAAATGCACACATTGAGACGCGTAATATTTTTTTCACATAAACCCCCTCCCCCAAAAAATGCTTCTCTGTGAACAGGCTTTAAGAAATTGATTACGTTTTGTTCAAGCCACAGTAAGGAACACTTTTTCTTTTCTTCCACACTGAAATCTCTGTATTGACCATGCGCGTGCCAAGTGAGTCAAAATCATGTCTTCATGCTTTAAATTGTCTCATCATGGTACTAGCCTAAACCCTTACATTTTCTGTTTGGTCAGCAAGAGCACTGAGCATCCGGAGTCCGGCCGTATATACAGTATCTCAAATTACATAATGCTGCATTTATAGTGTACTTTGCTATTTTCAGTTTTAGAAGAGCATCCAAATCCAATCATGCATGATTGATATATATTCCCTTTTTATTTGTTTATTTATTTTTTACAATTAATGAAATTTTATTTAAAAAATGTATATTAGGGCAGTCATAGGTTTATCACAGAGAATCGCATAGCTTATCCCAGGGAACTTAGGGTATGCGGGGTATACCTGTCTTTGGTCTGTGGAAGGAACATGAAGCACACACACACACACACACACACACACACACACACACACACACACACACACACACACACACACACACACACACATTAGACCAAAGGTTAGATTTGAACGTCCAAACCTGGAAGTGAGAGGCGGCACTCATGAGCACTAAGCCACAGTGACACATTAGTGTATCTACTGATAATCAAATATACTGTTACATTGTAAACATGAGGCCAAATATATAAATATATAATAATAAAATAATAATGATAAAAATATTTTTTTAAGTTTGAAGTTTCTTAGAAAATAATTACTCAAATAGTGATGCAGCACTATGTTTTTAAATCACATATAGTGATTATTAAAGAAATTATTATGGTACTGTAGTATCATAATTTTATCATAAAATTGTTTTTATTCATTAATTTTATTAATTAGTCAGATTTTTCCTGTCTCTGTTACATAGTGTGGACTTATTTTAGGTACTCTAACATGCTGTTAGGCCAAATAATAATCACTATTAGCGAACTACATGGCATCAAATTGAATGATGTTTTTTTTTTTTTAAACTGTGTAATGTAATGTACAATAAGTTGGTACTAGACCTTAATCTATAAAAAGTGACTAAAAATGATTAATATTAAAATCTTATATGCAGTATATAACTTGGTCGTGTTTGTATTTAATTTGACAGCTGGTTTAAAAATCCCAAAATAACATATGCCACCAATGACTTCCCTTTACTCAGGGTTGTTTTTACTGCCACAAGCGATACAAGGGTCATTTCAGCTTTTCAGCACTGAAGGAAATTTATATTTCGTTATGTACTGTATGTAACTAAAAGGAACACATAAGACCTCAAACAATGGAAACATTTTCTTCTACCTTCAGAGACTGAAATATTATGAGAATTCGAATATAAATTTGTTCTGACAGCTCTAATGTAGATAAGGCTTTGAACATACTGAGCTGGTGTACCAACATCCTGAGATAATATCTCCCTGAATTCCAGAGGATGCTGCCAGGATTAGCAGATACACATACACACACACACACACACACACACACACACACACACACACACACACACACACACACACACACACACACACACACACACCAAAAACAAACACACAGATGGATGATTAGTGTGTAAAACGATAATGGTGGTGGTGTGTGGTTGACACTGTAATCACAGGCCCCTGCCGTGTGGTGTTGGTAACTAATTTCAGTTTAATTCTAGCTTGTGTGTGTCTCACTGCAAACAGCCGTTCTGTGCTAATGTGTGGGCATGGCTCAGCACCATGTGCACAGTGCCTGGTCACTTTGCATGGACCGTTAATGAAAGTGCAGCATCATTCATGCCTCGTTTGAATGCTCTTATGTGCACATGCTTGCGCTAAGTCCGCTGAGGGCATTGATCTTTCCCCTCTTTCAGAAGATTGCTATAGTGTGACTCTGTTCATTCTCATGCTCATTGATTTCTAGTTGATTTGCTCCATCGATCCAGAATCCTGTGGTTTGACTGGCTAGGGGGATTTAATTCCAACATTAAAGTGGAAGTGGGGGGCAGTGGTGGCTCCAACGGTAAAGACACTGCGGAAGGTCAGGGGTTCAAGCCCCAGCAACACCAAGCTGCCTCTGTTAAGCCCTTGAGCAAAGCCCTAAACCCTGTGCTGCAGGGGTGCTGTATTTAATCTTCATCTTATATGGGCCAGAGAATGAGTGAGAGTTATAACACCAGTAGTTTAAATGTTTTTATCTGTATAAACGCTCAAATAGTATGTTAACAATAAATCCGAGCTCCTATCAGCATTACTAGCTTGGGTTTTGTATCATTCAAACTTGCAGCCCTCAGATGGTATTTTACTGGGATGCATGCATTACCATTACACATCTTTGACATGTAACAATAGTAATGTTTAATGGAATGTATTTCAAAAACTTGAGGTTGTCAGTTATCAAACTCAAATATCTTTTGACGTACACCATGTTTGTGGAGTCTGCTGTTGATTTAGTGATAAACGGCATATCTTTTTATGTCATTAATTCATGAAAAATGCATTGTTTTTGCACAAATGGTTGACAGGTTCTTCTTTGCCAGCAGTGTACAGATTTTTGTTGACACATGTGCCCTCTGGGTAGTCTCCCTGTAATTTCCCTGTAGTTTTGCATGCCTTTCCATAGGATATTAACACTGACTCTGGCTTCACACGTTATGTGTCCATAGTTAATGATCAGAAAATTCCTAAATTAAAGTCTGTATATAAACACGCTATAGACTTTTAAATCTTAAAATTTGATGCATTGTCACTGACTGCCCTTCATTCCAAGCCTTAAAGCTTTAAAGGGGACCTATTATGCAAAATTCCCTGTACAGTAGTTTTTTAAAATTGTATTTTTAGACATTCAGATGGAACTTCAGTGTGCATGTACAAACATTTTAAAAAAAAGCTTTTTGTCTTTTTTCTATTTTCGTGTTGGTTGGAGGCGGCATGGTGGCTTAGTGGTTAGCACTGTTGCCTTGCACCTCCCGGGTCCGGGTTCGATTCCCGGCTAGACTCAATTCTTTTCCCTGTGTGCATGGAGTTTGCATGTTCTCCCCAAGTTTGGTGGGTTTCCTCCCGCAGTCCAAAGAGCTGCAGATTAGGCTAATTGGCGTTCCCAAATTGCCTGTAGTGTGTAACTGTGTGTGTGTATGTGTATATGTGTGCCCTGCGATGGATTGGTACCCTGTCCAGGGTGTACCGTGTCTTGTGTCCTAAGTCTCCTGGGATAGTCTCCAGGCCCCCAGCGATCCTGAATACAGAATAAAGCGGTATAGACGATGAGTGAGTGAGTGTTTTGGTTGGGGTTTAAACAATGTGACCTAATGTGACCTCATATAAGAAGATACCCTTATTAACAGAGACATTTTGCAGGTTACTTGTTAAGGAATTTGTAAAATATGGGACCTTTACTTGCATTGGAAGTCCAGTTGATATGTTTAAGGATCTGATGTGTAGCAATGTATCATGTACAGCAGATTTTGTGAAATTTATATTTTTTTCTATGCTTTAGTTCAACATTTTTACTTACTTTCAGCCAACAAATGACTGTATCCTGCAGCCCAACTGAGTTATTCCTTTACAAAATAATATTTGCCTCTATTCTTCTTTATTGACTTTATGTTGTTTATTTGAAATAAGCTGCCCCAAAAGGCATCAAAGCGCTGATAATTTCGGAGGAATCGTACGAGGTCATGTCCTTATGGATTGCTGTGTCAGTTTTCCTAGCATTTTGCGTCTTTCAGTTCACACATACTGTAACTCCGTTCTCATTAGTTAAGTCTGATGGAGCCAGTATGAAAACATAGACGCATCCAAAATGCACAATTTCTTTTTCCCAATGATGACCCCAACATGACCTTTTACCTGCTCCCATGGAAGAAAACAATCCAGTGACATTTTAGGCAATAAAGAAAAGGGATGCATACTGTATTTTTTCTTCCACAGACAGGCCAATCGATGGCACACACTAGCACGTGCACACCGGAGAAACTCTCCAACACTCAGGGTGAATCTGAGTTATTTTCAGTGATGCCTCAAGCTATGCAGTCTTGGATAGCTCACACTGCAGCTCCCCACAATCCCTGCACCATTACCCATAATCCCACCTGCTTTGGCCTTGTCCTGCTCCACAGTAGTTCAGACTGGGAGATAATTTTATGATTTTTTTTTACCTTCTTTCAAAACTCTGCTGACTCTACAAGCCCTGTGTCAGAAAGACAGACTCCGTATAATTATTAGATTTGGAAGGAGTCCCATTTGGAGCAGTCTCATCTTCCTCTGGACTGCCAAAAAACTTTTTGCAGGAAAGATGCAGAATTTCACACACAGTGGGCTAAAATTAAAGACGATGTTTCTGTATGCTGCTTCCTTAGGCCATGAGTTTGAAGTTTATGAAACTAGATTTATTTAGTACAACTCATCCGAGCTTCCTGATTCAGTCTATTCCTGATCATAACTGATGACATCAAGAGGCTATTTATGCTTTCAGTCCTTCTGTCATGGTGCTAAAACTAGCATCATAAATAAATGCTTAATTTTAAATGTAATTGTGCGTAATTAAATGAATCACAGAGTTATTTACACATCCATAGGATGTAAAGATGTTCTACAAGCGCGATGAGAGAAGAGTTCGTCACACATTAAAAGTTCATGTTCTTACTTTTTAATATAGACCCATATCACTGACTTGCTTTCATGAATAGAAAGGTTGGGTTTGTTATTTCGGCTGACCAGGGATTAAATATCTTAAAATAGCAAACGAGACTAAGCTATGGATTATCGTACACAGATACTCACAGAATCCTAGGGACATTCAGACTGTATGTTTACTGCTGATTATTGATTGAAGAAAAAAAAAACTTACCTCTGTGTGTATTTCTAAAGAGATATTTTTACTTAGCTTGTTTGACTGCCCTCGAGATGCGTCATTAAACTCCAGAATTAAGGAATATTGACAACGATTAAAATGGTAGAGAAATCAATTGTATAAAGCAACTGTTCCACGTTACATTTAACCATCTGATAAAAAAAAAAAAACTTTTCTAATGACAACATATTATTGATCTGATTACTAAATAATTAGTGCTCTTTTTCAGATAGTGTTTTACGTCAAGCGCATACAATATTTGGAAAGATTATTGCCATGCTTAAAGAATATTTCAAATAAATGCACCTTTTATCCTTAAAAGCTAGATTATAGTAACCTCCTGAGACCTGGCCTCTACTGTCGTACTGTTTACATAGCAATTTCATCTCACCACTCCACTTTTTTAGCATTAGGATTGTATTAGAATCATACAAGGATATATACACAATGTAGTAACGATATAGAGAAAATGTCATATTCTCATATGATGATATTCAGGTTTCAAGTTTTTTTTTTTTTTTGAGAAAAGACGTCTTTTCTGGAAATCTGCTTTTACTCTTGGCCAGATTCAGTTCCCCTGAACTATAAATTCACATGTTTAAAAAGAACAATCTTGCAATGTCTGTTTTATGCTCCAGATGTGCGTTCTATTGAAATTTGTCTGAACTGACTACATGTGCATGCGTAAAATATAAAGGTGTTGAAATATCCTTTTGGGTTTTTCCAAATTGTTTGTAGTGTGTGTGTGTGTGTGTGTGTGCCCTGCAATAGATTGGCACCCAGTCCAGGGTGTACCCTGTCCCCTAGGATAGGCCACCAGCTCTCCTGTAATGCTACACAGGATAAGTGGTGTTGAGAATAGGAAAATGTGCAATATCAGAATTCAGACATATAGTCCACATGTGATTAACCACATATTGTAATATCTGTTATTAATATGTTTGTAGGAATTTTCACTCATTTTCTTTAAAGGTTCAGATAATTCATAATTCTGTCGTCTCTTTCCTCATTATATATTCTGTACACGACCATGTCCTTTTCTAGCCTTACCTTAGCTTTCTCTGAGGCTTAATTTGTTCCTAATGTGCGCAACCCATCACCAATGACCATGTAAACGCATGCAGCTCTGGAGAGAGTGGTAGAACATGAGGTCTATTTTTAGCATACCCCCCCCCCCATCCCTCTCTCTCCCTTAATGATTTGTTTCGAGCCGATCTTTTCCTATCATTCCATTCTCTCCATCCCTCATCTCTGCACAGATTCTCACTGCTATCTCTGTCATGGTTGAATCGATCGGTGCTCAAGTGTGTTCGGGGTCTTTTCCACTCTCTCCTCGTGTTTGTACAGCAGGGCAGCCCTGGCGCTCCGATCGTTTAGATTGCGGGGGTCGTCATGGAAACCAGCCTGTGAGCTCACAGGTTTCCAGGGATGGAAAAAAGGCGAGAACAAGGTCTGGAGAGGAAAAGAGAGAAAGGGGCCAAGGGATGAGAGACATGCATGTAAAAGGGATTGTTCTGAAGTCCTCATCTGTTTAGAATTTGGTTTCAGCATGATTATAGCACCTTAAACGCCTGTTAGAGTTTGAAGGGTTTTTTTTTGTTTTTGTTTTTTTGCATGTGTTCTTGGAAATTGTAGTTTTTCCGAATATAGTGTTTTTGCATTGTGGAGTAGTTCTTCTCTGCTATAATATGTTGAGAGAGATATTTGCCAGATGGCTTGTTAGATAACATCTCCTCGAGACACAGCATGTCCATCATATCCCTGTATTCATCCTCAGCCAGGTCCCAGGGTGTTTGGGGTAAAAAGAGATGAAGATTGAAGAATAAATCTCTGTGCCCTTTTCTCAGTCAGTTTTTTTTTCCTGTCACTCTTATGTTGAGGAAGACAAATGAGATGGCACTCCACAGCTCTCAATGAACATTATCAAAGAATAGTTCAGCAAAATATGCCATTTACACAAAATGTTCCTTGTAGCCAAAAAGTCTTGCTTATTCAGTTCTTCAGCTAACAGTTAATAGAAGACAAGTTTATCACAAATCTAAATATTCAATCAATTCTATTTGTATAGTAGATACTGTCATAGAAGCGGTGTTAAAGAAATCTGGGTGTAATTTAGATCACTAATGAACAAGCAAGACATCAAGAACAAACCCTGAAACTCAGTTTGACTCGAACCCTTACTAGTCGTACAGTATAGTGAGATTATTAATCATTACAGAATCCAGTTGTAGAAGACTAAAGGCAAACAATAATTAGTTTGTGTTACAATAATGTTCAACATGAGAATATTGTGAGTAAGAGTCCTGGAATGAGCACAAGCCAAGTTTTATCATGATTATGGAACGGTTTTCAGGGTTAAAAAAAAAAAAAAAACAATATCTAGGCGAGACTGTCAACTGAAGCATAGGTAAAACCTTGGCATTAATTGTTTTTGAGTGCAAATGATTAGGGTGTCCATGTGTGATCACCTTCACAGCGGTAGATGAGTCATAAGTGCCGAAAGCTCCCAGCAGATGTAAAGCATCAGTATGAGTCAGGCATCAACCTGCATCCAGCTCTTCAATAATGTTATGCAGGTTTGCTGATGTGGCTTAACAACCAATATGACCTACTGCAGTAGTTCTGAACTTTTGTCCTTAGAGGAATACCTTGCCCTGAAACTTTTGTGGTTTCCCGTCTCGGTCACGCCCACTTCAATTCAGAAAAGGCTGTTAATTAGCCGACTAATTAAATTAGGTAGGAGCTAAAAAAGCACTTAAATGTCCAGGGCAGTTGGTCGTCCAAGAGAGTTGCGAGCCACTATAAACATGAACAAAACATCACGGCTGTAGTGTACATATAAACTGTGTTCATGCATCTTCGAACTTTCTGAAATATTATTTATTCACCGCTGACTAGATTAAGTGCAGATTTTAAATTTCATTTAAAAGTTATTTCTAGAACTTTTCTATTACAAATTTTTGGTGGCTTAGTGGTTAGCACTGTCGCCTTGCACCTACAGGTTCCCAGTTCGATTCTCACCTTGAGTCTGTGTGTATATAGTTTGTATATTCTCCCAGTGCTTGGTGGGATTCCTCTGGGTACTTCTGAGATTCGGCAAATTGGCGTTCCCAAATTGCACAGTAGTGTGTGTGTCTATTTGTGTGTGTGTGTGTGTGTGTGTGTGTGTGTGTGTGTGTGTGTGTGTGTGTGTGTCCTGCGATGGATTGGCAACTCATCTAGGCTGTACGTGGCCTTGTGCCCCTTAGTCTCCTGGGATAGACTAGGCTCTACCTCAAAACTCTAATCATATACAGTAGTTTCACTCTAAACTTATGGGATTAGACGGACATCCTTTATGTGTTAGTTGTGTACTTTATCCTGAGCTTTATTTGAGCTTCATCTCAAAACTAATCATCTTAACATAAGAAACGTCTCAACTGAGTGACTAGATACTGTATATGTCATTAGTGTAATATAAAAGTCCTTTAAATATGCCATGTACCATTGAACACAGTGATAAGTAGTATTGAAATGTGATTGAGTGCATCATTGGACCATGCTGTTTTTGCTTTTACTATCATAAATTCACTCATAGTTTTAACAACGTGTCAACAATCATATCAATCCGTCTCTGATTAATTTCAGCTTTAGTGAAATAGATTGCCCTCAAGCTTATCGTATGGCTCTGTATTGTGTTTTTAGCAGATGTGTGATTTCTCACACCCTCTTTCTCTCTGATTAATATTGTTATCATTGGTGTGTGGCCAAACTGTGGCTGGCTTGGAGTGTGCTTGTGTTGCCTGTTTATGTTTTGTCTGGGGCTGAAGTAGTGTTGGCGTTGAGTTGCTGTCCTCTGGCAGTCTGGCAGTGGGCGAACATGGTCCTCTGTTACACTCGGCCTGCCCTCTCATCAGCTCAACCGATTCATCCTCCACTCCACGATGACTGGAAAAGGGATGAGGGAGAGAATTTAACAAGGGGAAAGTGAGACTTCAAAACTTTGTGGTGAGGACGAGGGCGCATAAGGGATTGTGAGGACAGGAACAAGGGGAGATTGAGCATTTTTAAGGTGTGGAGTAAGCACTCTACATTGTGCTTTATTCGAAAGCCAATTTTCCATCTTGGGCAAAGTTCCTATTTGGATTGACACTCAAATTATGTGCAACATTTTGCTTAGACATTTTTTTTCCAAATCCCACCTCCTGGATGCTGCCATGCTTTTATGTATGTACACGCGTGTTTACATAGACTTATTTCATGGTAAAAACATAAAGTAGTTGAAGGATTTCAGGCTCCATTTTTATGTCACAGCCATGGATGGATATCTAGAGGAACATCTGGGGGTTAAAATAAAAGCACAGAAGCGCACCCCCTAGACAGCCACAGATACACACAAGCACATACTGTACACACTCACAAATACACTGTACTATTTATATAAGTATTATTTTGCATATTTTAGTATACATAAGACTTCAGATGTAGAGTTCAACAATGATAGAGAATGATCGAATAATCATTTAAATTCCTGACTTACAAACAAGTCCCGTTTCCCGGAGCACGTTCGTAAGTTGGATCCGTTTGTAAGTCAGACAAAGTGAGTCTTATACACCTTTGTAATATATACAATGAAAAGCATAAAAAACACACACACAGGTTGTAATACTCTCTCAAGACTGTCCGTTAAAACTGTTAAAAGACTGAGTCATTAAAACCGGTGGGGTCGACGTATTTAGCCCACCGCCCTATAAGTACACACATACAATATATTACACTTTGGACATTTTATATACTCACTTACACACCGAAAATATTGTATATAATTGTAAATATTGGTATCTGGTGCACTGCAGTGTGTATTTTTTGTACAATACATATGAGCTACTCCTGCGATATGTTCTCATGTACAGTATGAATATTCATAGAACCACAGGTCGTTCGTATCTGCAGAAATTTGTAACTTGAATGTTCGTAAGTCCGGGACTTGAGAGAGATAGAAAGAGAAAGAGTATTCCACAAAATTCTTGCGCTACCGCTTATTTCTTCATAAATTTCCACCAAAGAGCCAGACCTTCTTGTATTTATTTATTTATACTTTTATTTATATTGCGCTTTTAACAGTACTCAGTGTCCCTAGGGAGGTTTAAAGAATTTTTTTTTAAATAGAGAAATGAGATTGAAATGTGTGAGGAAATATGCATAAATCATAATAATCAGTTTGTCCCTGATGAGCAAGATGAGGGCGACGGTGGCAAGGAAAAACTCAATGAGGTGACAATAAAAAGATACCTTGACAGGATCCACACTTAACAGGGAACCCATCTTTATTTGGGTGATGTAGTCTTAAGGAAGAGTTTCCCAGGCTTTCTGATGGAAGTTTTTGGCTCTCACTTGCAGTCCAGTCTCATATCATCCATAAACTATAAGTCCAAGTCATAGAACATGGATGCATTATAGACATATATATAACAATATACGGTATTTAAGCATCGTGTCTTTTGTGTGTGTCTGTCTGCGTCTCAGCATGTCTGTAATTGTGACTTTGTTTGCTATATTAAAATGTGTATCAGAGCTTGAGCATCACTAATGGTTTGTAGATTTGTTTTCCTGCACTCTGTTACATTCTGCCCTCTAATCAGATAAAGCATTATGTAAGCACATCTATCCCGCTAGAGTCCTCTCCTCTGGAGCTGCCCTTGCTGAAAATAGCCAACGACACGTGCAAATCTGACGAACATTCCAGCAGATTACTGATATGAAACAGACAAAGAGGCAACAGATGAGTTAATCGTGCATATGTTTGTAAAAGTATGCAAAGCAAGACTAAATGCAAACAGTTTGCTTCCCAGTTTCATTTTTTCGGTGTACACACACACACACACTGTGAACTCAGCCCAATCAATGTTATTCTCCATGCATTATGGTGTCCCTCAGGCTATGTGGTCTGACCTGTGTTAAGGCACATGGCTGAGCAGAGCACATGCTAGGTCAGGTGCTCTCAGGCCTCAGGTCTCTCTCTTTCCCCTCTCTCTCCCTCACACACACACACATACACACAGAGCATAGAACCTTCAGGGGGCAATTAGGTAGAGGAATGAAAGATGTGTTTGTTCTTACTCTCTGCTGCCTGAGGTGACCTCAGACTGTGGGCTTGAGTAAAACTCTGTTTTAAAGAAGAATAATTTGGTGTAGCATAAGAGGGTGTGTTTTCCCCTGCTTGTGATGTTTCACTCTGCATGTGAGAGTGTGTATGTGGAGGAAATGTATGAGAAAAGGAATCAATCAGAGGTAAAAGTTGACCCAGACATTGCCTCTTGGTGGCACGGTGATGATCCGAAGAATTTAAAGATGATTTAAAGCTATAGACAGTAATTTTGTTGTCGTTGTTTGTCCTGTGAGTTTTTTTTTTCCTTTGACAATATAGTTAATTATCACCTACCATGATATAAAAAGATTGTTGCCAAATATTACAAGCCTTAAAAATCACAGACCCTACCTTTACAACATTTGAAGTCCTAGTATGTAATCTATCCTCTCAGTATAAGCTGAGTATAAGCTCAGTGTTCGGGATGTACTGTAGTGTTACGGTAGTGACTCTGTTCTGACTCAGTCTTGGTAATCTACATTTCATGTCACTTTGTCTCCGACAGCTGCTGCATCTGGGGAAAATGAAGAACGAGTGTTCCGTGAGCGCATGCGACCCCGTAAGCGTCAGGGGGCAGTGCGCAGACGTGTCCATCAGGTGAACGGACACAAGTTTATGGCCACTTACTTGAGACAGCCTACTTACTGCTCCCACTGCCGTGACTTTATCTGGTAAGCTTTCTCTCTCTCTCTCTCTCTCTCTCTCTCTCTCTCTCTCTTACTATCTCTGGCTCTCTGAGTACATTCACATGCACACACATATTCGCTGCCATAATCTGAATACTGATCTGGTCATGTAAGCAGCATACCTTAAGGGCAATAAATAAATAAATAAATAGTCTTTGACTCAAATGAAAGCATGATATGAATCCATGTAAATGATAGCTGGATATCATTTCCATTCATCTCCTGGTTTTCCATCCACCTGTTTCATGCAAATTTCTGAATGGTGTTGCCAAAAACATCATGTGAAAACATAGAGATAATTTGATAAAGAAGACCTATAAGAGTGTGTACACCATATTGTTTATTTTCTGCGTTGTATGTAAAATCTCAATCATTGTGTGATTCCGAAGAGACACAGATGAACAGATGAGCCCTTAAGCAAAGAAAATTGATGTAGTGTAAAATAATTTAGTGTTCTGATCTACTAGTAAATTTAAAAGATTCTATAATGTTAATATTCCTTTTTGCTACACTGATACTAATAATTAAGAGAAAAAAAAAGCGTTCAAATATATTCACAATATACAGAATAATATATTGTATTATTATATTACAATATACAGTATAAAAAAATACATAATGAAGTGCCGCTTTTCATATATTGAGAAATATATTAAAATGTATATCTTAATGTATGTAATACTTATATTGAAAAATATACTACATAGTATAATGATTACATTTTTTAATATTTTGATTAAATATATCTATTTCTTTGTATATACTGTATATTTCCACAATATGCTTATATGTTAATGTAGTTCAAACAAAATGAACTTTATAGGCATTAATCAGAGCACACAGACAACGTAAAAGTGTGTGTATAATTCTTAAATATGCATAAAGTTTCAATAATGTTTCAATAAAACAATTCTAAGTATAAATATAATGTTTTTTGTCTTCAATGCAATATATATATATATATATATATATATATATATATATATATATATATATATATATATATATATATATATGGTCCATTCATATATTGCAATATATTAATAATTAATAAATATAAGCACTAGCTTCCTATATATAGAAATTCATTGTTTAATATATTGCATTATATTTTACAATATATTGCCATGTATTTCTTTTCCGTAAGGGAGGTAGTCAAAAAAGTGCCACGCACCGCCTAAGCTTTAGTCATCTTTGCAGTACTTACTATCCTCTAATTGCATCTATCTTCTATTGTATATAGTGCGTGTACTAAAGCCTTTTGTAATATAGACCTCTTATTTAAGCAAGTCCCTTTAGGACAGAAAAAGATGTGCTGATGTTACCGACAGACAGCTGTGGTTATTTTTACTCCTCTGCTGTTCGGTTCTTTTTTTGGTCTCAAGGCCGTACAGTTAGTCAATTTGCATAACAGCGTGCGTGTGTGATGCCAAACAACAGTGTGTCTGTGTGTTACAACACAATGTTGTCTTTTTTCTGCCATCAGTAAGCGTGGCGTGAGTTCCTTTTTTTAAATGACGAAACAGCGCCCTCTACTGCTAACATCAGGCTGCGCAGCTCTTTGGCTGTGATTCTGTACTGTGGAGAATTCAGACATCTATATGTGTTGACAGAGCATGATATCCGGGTTGTCTAACATGTGTTTTCTGTGTTCATTTGCAGGGGTGTATTAGGAAAACAGGGATATCAGTGTCAAGGTTGGGACTTTTCACCTTATTATGTGTGCTTAGTTTTTTTTTTTTTTTTCTTTTAGAGAAAGACAAGATATACCAGTATCTAATATAAATATACTCACTCTTCTTGTAGCAGAGAACAAACTTTCATTTTCATCTCTGTATGCAAATTTTTTTTACATTCAAATTTTTATTTATTTATTTTTTTTTTTTTTTTACAGTATGTACCTGTGTAGTTCATAAAAGATGCCACGAGCTCATCATAACAAAGTGTCCCGGGCTAAAGAAGCAGGACGACACTCCAGAGGAGGCCAGTCTTCACTCTAATTTCATCAACATGATATATTCAGATACATAAAATAGCATTTGTACATGCAGAACAAATGAATAGCGAGTGATGTCATTTCTGTTCACAGGTCGGTTCTCAGCGCTTCAGTGTAAACATGCCTCACAAGTTCAGTATTCACAATTATAAAGTCCCCACCTTCTGCGACCACTGCGGTTCTTTACTTTGGGGGCTGATGCGGCAAGGACTTCAGTGCAAAGGTAAAGCAGTTATTAGGAGTGTCGTTATGAATGTGTTGTTAAGACAGTAAGGCTTTTTTTTTTTTTAATTCAAATTTCAATTTAGTTTCACTATTTCATTTGTTTTACTGTTAAACTGAAAGAAGGACACACATCATGTCATTGGTATGAATCATTCTGGTGCTTGTTTGTTGCATGTCTGTACTGAATAAAGATGAGATCACTAGCATTTCCTAGATCAAATAAAAATAAAAAAACGAAACAAGTCAAGTATGAGAAGAAGTTTTTTTTTACCCACTCTTGAATTTAAATGGAAGCAGGAAGCTGTAAGATATTTTAGTCTGAACTAACAACTGTGCCTTCTAATGTGAAATACGGTTTCGTCTCTAGCTACTGGAGTAACGGGTGCTGTACTGTAAACGGTTCGTCTTATATTCACATCCGACCTATAGCCAGTAGGAGTAAACAATTACTAGTGATATTAGTAAATATTGGAATTATTTTATGATAGTAGCTAAATTAAACATAGCCTAAGGTACATTTACCTCATATGTGCGAATCAGCCATGACAGGTGAAGTGAAAAACAATGATCACCAATTATTTACCAGGAAACTGGTGACAGGATCATGGGCATCCAGGGTTTACCCCGGGGTCCAAAGGGCAGCCCGTCTTGTCCGATCCTACAGAAAAACCACTGCAGGACAAATTTCTGGGAAAAAAAACGCTTGATAGAAAAGCACCAGAACACCCAGTGCACCAGAACCCGCCATGCACGG
The DNA here is from genome assembly GCA_030347435.1 of Clarias fuscus. Lineage (NCBI taxonomy): Eukaryota > Metazoa > Chordata > Actinopteri > Siluriformes > Clariidae > Clarias > Clarias fuscus. The sequence goes on along the minus strand of CM059220.1, from coordinate 9,628,304 downwards.
GACACAGCGGGCAGACAGCACAAGGCCGACAACACGGCTTCCCAATCCAGTGGAATGCACTGGACAAACACACCACAGAACACCAACTGAGGCCCTGCGGAGCCATGCCTCGCGGGGTCAAATCTTAGTTTTTAATGTTGATGGTTTTAATGTTATGGCTGATCTGTGTGTGCAAATTTTCATACTTGTGTCAGATTTAACGAGTCAACTCACACCTTGTTCCTCTATCCTGGATACAAAGGTTATTTGAGTAATAGTGCCCCCTGGTGAGGGATCTTCTCCAGTTAAATCTAATTTCTTCACTACGTTCATTAAGTGTTAATTCAGTGACTGATCTATCATGCTTGAGGTGCTTGACATGAGTCAAAGCATTCATGTTAGAGATTCGCAATGTTTTTTAAAAGATCTCTTTCCTTTCCCCTGTTTGCCCGCATTGCAGTTTGTAAAATGAATGTTCACCGGCGTTGTGAATCCAATGTAGCGCCTAACTGTGGGGTGGATGCAAGAGGGATAGCAAAGGTTCTGTCTGATCTGGGAGTGACACCAGATAAGATCTCTAACAGCACCCAGCGCCGGAAAAAGGTAAATATAACTCAGGCTTTAAAACTGTAACAATGATATTGATAGAAAAATGTTTGTAGAGCATACAAATTGCCTAAATAAAAATGGCTCTAATTCTGAAAGTATTGACATTGTGAAATTGTGAAAATGATGATGATGATGATAATGATGAAGAATGTGTGATTATAGATTAAAGAACTACATTAGCGACAGTTAAATGCACTTGGCTTACAGCAAGAATAATTAGTAATGTAATGCTTCTGTTCTCTGTGTAGTTGACTCCAGGGCAGGATGCCCAGGCCGCCACTTCAGAGCCAACCTCATCAGAAGAATCTGATCGCTGCAAATCAGCTCCGACATCACCTTGTGAACAGGGTAATGAACAGATAATGCTTCCACTTTATTTATCTGTGTCTTTAGTTGGATTTTAATCAATTGGTTTTAATGTAGATGTACAAATAAAACAAAATACTCAATTGAAAAGGCAGATATTTAAAAAAATATTTTTATAAATATAATTTTTTATTATAAAACATGTATTAATTGATTTTTTTTGTTTGTCCATGGCTAGTTTTAAAAGTAAATACTAGACTAAGATAGTTGAGCCTAAGTTTTTCAACTGCTAACATAAAAAAAAAAAAAACTTTTGTATTGAAACAAAGTACATTTCATTGGAATTTTACATGCATTCACATAATGTGAATGCATTCATCACTGAACTATTTACTTTCTTTCTCAGAGCTGGCCGAGCTTGAAAGCATACGTAAGGCTTTGTCATTTGGCCAAGAGCACAAGTCTTCCTCGTCCTCCTCCTCCATGGCAGCTGGGCTCCAGGGCTCAGTTAATGATGGCCATGAGAACGGAGATTTGAAGAGTGTTCAGTCAAAGAGGATGAGCCTTGATCACTTTTCATTTATCAAAGTGTTGGGCAAAGGCAGCTTTGGGAAGGTGGGTAAAAACTTTTTAGTTGATTTTTTTTTGTCATTATGTAACTCAATACCTAGTGCAAAACAAACTGTAGATAGTTAGCTCTCTTAATACACACTGTAACAGATCCATGAATACATGAAGATATGTGGCAGTTATTGTTATTAAACTGCCAGGCTAAAAAAAAGTCACAGTTTAAGGAGGGCTTGCTTCAAACAAAGGAAGCAGGTAAGGAGATTGCTGATATTAGTGGAATTAACACATTATTAAAACCCAGGAACAATTATGCAGAGTTATAAACTTTATGGAAGAAATATGGTCAATAAAAACAATCATGAATGAATTCCTGAGATCATAAAATCTCTGTGAAGTTGCATCATAAAATCAGATTACATCAGGAACAACAGCTATGTTTAATAGTGAAAGTAAGAGCATTTCCATAACCAAAACGTGACTTGAACTGGGATTAAAGAGCTGTGTGTGGCCATAAGAAAATGTTAGTCAGGCTAATCAGAGTTTCCTAGAAAGCAAAAAAGATTGGACTTCAAAGCAATGGAAAAAAGTAATGTGGTCTGATTAGTCCAGATTGACCCTATTTCAGAGACATGTGTGCGTCGTGGTTAACCAGGAAGTGCATGAAGCGATGTATCCATAATGCGTAGTGCCCACTGTACAAGCCTCTGGAGGCAGGGTTATGATCTGGGGTTGATTTGGTTGGTCAGGTCTAGGCTCAGCAATGTTAGGTTGCAATAAAATATCAGCTGATGACCTGAGTGTATTGAATGGCCAGGGCAAATCATCACAGATTAAAAAAAATTTTTTATGGCAATGGCATATTCCAGGACTCAAACTGTGATTTTTTTATTTTTTTTGTCATTGGGGTTTGATTAAAGTTGTTCAACATATTGCATACAGTAATCAATGCTAAATATGATGATTTTTTGGCTTGGCATTGTATATAAGTAAAAAAAAGATTGAAAGAAAAAGCTTTGGTAATGCTTTTCTATGGGACAGCAACAATGATATTAACATCATGCAGTTCAAAGAGTCAGTAGGTGTGCATAAAAAAGGAAAATTCATAATTTGAGTCTCTTCAGGTACAGTGCTTGATTTCTAGGACTAAGTACAAAATACTAATTTTGGAGTAATTGCTTCATCGTGCAGAAGGTTCTAGACATAAATAAAAAATATGTATATAACAGATAATTATATAATTAGTAAAATTATTACAGCTACAAATTTAATCTGGCTTTGTTTTAGAAGCAGTGCAGATTTTATTTAAAAAAATAAAGAAATAGAATTTAGAGGGTGTCAGAGGATCAAAAGTGTTAAATGGTTGTTATGCCCATTTCTCTATTCTCCCTTTCCAGGTGATGCTGGCTGAACTGAGAGGCACAGATGAGGTTTATGCTGTGAAGGTGTTGAAGAAAGACGTCATACTGCAGGATGATGATGTCGACTGCACTCTGACTGAGAAACGCATCCTTGCTTTGGCCAGAAAACACCCCTACCTGACCCAGCTCTTCTGCTGCTTCCAGACCAAGGTAAAGTATTGGACCTCCAATAATCTATAATGTTGAATATAATTAAATAATTATGGATACAATAATCTAGATAGGTTGATTTAACCTGAATGTTGTATTTATTATGTATTTAAAGTCAGAACACACACACACACACGCACACACACACACACACACACACACACACACTTTTCCAAGTTTTCTTCATATTCTGGCACCTCTCGGTCATATTTAAATTAATATACTTGGGTCATGAAATTTATCTGAACCGATTTTTCCAATAATATTAACCTTATCAATGATCTCTTAGGTGCTGCTATTTTTACAATATGCATGTCACCAGAAGGGGGCGATGCAGCCCCAGTCTCATCCCCCAGCAGGAAGGAAACAAGGCATGTTCCTGGCATTATTTGTCAGCAAGGTTTACAGTCTGTGGTTTAGAGAGATGCTTTTGTGCTTTGCTAGGCAGTGTCATGCAGGAAACGTGTCAGATTGCTTTAATAAGTCAAATTCAGTGTGAGAATAAATTTGGTTTGTTGTTTCATATTGAGTCAGCAGGTTGTTTGAAAGGTGAATGAAATTATAGTTAATAATTGCAGTCTATTTCATTACTGTTACCAGCAGCACATTGCAAAACCCTTATAACTACGTTTGTATGTTTTTCATGCCTGTGGTACGTCTACTCTTGCGTTCATTTTGAAGAGAGTAGAGAAGCAGTCACGAAGCAGAACCCGTGGCGCGAAGGAGAAGTAGAAAAATCCTGAAAAAGAGCACAGAGGAAAAGAGGAAAATAAAGAGATGAAGTGATCAAGGTTGAACTCCATATGAACCTCAGACTCTGTGCTTAATCAGTACTGGAATCGCGGCCACGCTCTTATCGGTCATAATTACAGCGCAGCAATGTAAATAATGTTACATAGCGGGTTCTAAGAGGGCCTGTTAGGACCACAGAGAGACATGTCGGTGCAGAGAGCGAGAGCGCCAACGCAGGGGGAGATTAAAGGAGATGAGAAGGAGTTAGTGGAATGGCGGCTGAGATGATCTGAATAGAGTTGGAGTGAAGAACGGTTTATGATTTCATGGAGTTTGGGACATTTGCATTGATGAGGGTTAAAGAGGAAGGTCAGAATTAGGCAGGTTTCAGAAAATTTTAAGAAATACACACAAGCAGGTCATTTGAAACTTCAGGAAACTACAAAAATGCTGAGAAAAACTACAGTACTGTACCATTGTTCTACGATATTATCAATTAACTGACTGTCATACATGCAATAGACCTTACTATAATAATCATTCACGTATCAGGGGAAAAGATTGCAGTTTGATCTTCTCTAACAAACATCATATAACAAACATAAACACTCTTTACAAGAACCAGACCCAGACTATGAGCTGTGATTAAGACTCGAACTCTCTAAGCAAGAGTAATCATGTGATAAACACAACGGGTCATATGCCAGAAGTGAGAACGAGAATAATGATGCAAAACAGAATATTAAATACGCAGAACTAAAAAGACTCATGAAATCAGGAAGAACTCACAACAAGAGCATGAGATCTGAGAGATGTGATATGCAGGGGGTGAATGAAGGTATAGTACAAGGCCGCTGACCCATCTTCCAAACTCCGAAGATCCCAATCCTATCGAGCATGGGATATGCCGGACAAACAAGTCCGATCAACAGAGGCCCCACCCCGAAACCCACCGCACCCAAAGGATGTGCCAATGTCCTGGTGCCAGACACCGTATCACACCCCCAGAAACGCCACATCCTGAGGGGATAGAACTTAGGTGGTTTAAAAGTTTATGTTTTTAATGTTATGGATGAGTGGTGTAAGTAATTAGCTGTAAGGAGCTAAAAAACACACAATTAAACAAAAACAAGGTCACTGGGAGAACTGAAGAGACCACAAGCCCTCCAGAAATACTGTTGTAGAGTATATGTGGGTTTTGTTCTTTAATTTCCGTTATTACATTTCAGACGGCTGTAACCCGAGCCTGCCCCATGCTTTTGTGCACTTAGCGTTTGATCAAAATGATAGAAATGTCCATGATTTACTGTGATAAATATGTGTACTACTACACTCAGTTGTCATTGAATCCTTGTGGCTGATACACAAACATCATCTGTTTTATCTACGCTTTTTTATTTTCTTTCATTAATCACTTTTTCAAAGTCAGGCTGGGGGGGGAGGGGGGGTCAAATCTTTTGTGACTGGTTGGATTTGACAAACAATTAATTAATATAGAGAGGAGGCAGGTGGCACGGTGGCGTAGTGGTTAGCACTGTCGCCTTACACCACAAGTGTCCGGGTTTGATTTCTGTATCTGTGTGTATGGAGTTTGGATGTTCTCTGTGTGCTTGATGGGTTTCATCCCACAGTCCGAAGTCATGCAGTCTAGGCTAAATGCCATTCCCAAGTTGCCTATAGTGTGTGAATGACTGTGTTTATGCATGGGTGCCATGTGCCCTAAGCCTCCTGGGATAGGCTCCAGGCCCCCCGTGACCCTGAATACAGGATTAAGCGGTATAGATGGTGAGTGAGTGAGTAATTAATATTACTGAGATGTTTTTCAGCAATTGGTAGAATATCCAGTACAAATAAACACAGCATTAAAGCACATCTTTAATCTTTAATCTCTATTTGCCTCTCATTGATTAATAAATTACATCTCATGTTCTCATGTACTCAGCAGTTTTGCTTTTTCGTGAGAAAATGTTTGTAATTGTGTTTCCCTCTTTCACTGTTCTTTTTCTATGCTTTTTCTTTAAGAGACCTGGTGCTTTCACAAAGACTGTCTCAATGCTACTGATTGTTTTGCTCTGGTTCCTCATTTTGCTTCCTCTACACTTTTGCAACAGGATGTGGAAGCTAGAGAATTATGAATTCATAGTTCTTCCTAAAGTTTATACAGCTTTATGTTTTTACATTCTTGTTCCTTAGAATCTCAATTTTTACTATGCTTTTTTTTTTTCTTCTAAAAATCCAAAATCTGCACCTGATGTTCTTGGAATGTCTCATGAATTGAAACACCGTACACTTGGTTTGTTTTCGTAGCTCGCAGTGTTGTGAATCATCTTGTTTCAGAGAGCAGACAGTTTGCACTCCAGGCTCCAAATCCTTTGGGCTTTGCCTGCTTTGCTATCTCCCAATCAGAGCTGTACTGCTACAGCTTACTCCACCCGGAAGACATTATTTGTCTGTTTCTAATTAGGAGCAGGCACTGTTTGTTCACATTTGATTGGGTGGTCCTCAGTCAGGATTCTTGGCACATTCAAACAATTTCTAAGCATCCTGTTTAAAACTGTTCTCTATATAAAGAACAAGACATTCTCAAATAGTGGACATGCTGTCGACAGTATAATTGTGTACAAAAAGTAGATTATATCATTCTGAATGGTAATTAGTACTTAACAATCCTTCAAGGTTCTGCCTTAAGCTCAAGCTTCTGAGTTTTGCATGTTCTCTCTGTGTTTGTATGGTTTTTTCCAGGTTCTCCTGTTTTCCTACTCTGTCTAAAAAAACAAGCAGGTCAAGGCAGAATGGTTGTGCTCAACTGCCCCTAGGTGTGAATGACTGTGTGAATGGTCCCCAACAATAGCCTGGCACCCCACCCATGATGAGTGTTCTCGGGATAGGGTTTGGATCTACCAATTTCCATTCACTCAAACTTTTTAAAGTATAACAGTGTTCCTGGCACAACGTGAGGTCCATGAAGCCATGGCTTGCCAAGTTTGGAGTGGAAGAACCTCAGCCCCAGTGAACACATTTGGGAACTGGAACAGCAACTGCATCCCAGGACTCCTCACCTCAGGACATCTGGCTGAATTAACACAATCCCCACTGCCACACTACAAAATCAACTGAAATTCCTTCCCTAAAGAGTGTGGGATATTATAACAGCTAAAGAGGACTAAATCTGTAATGGGATGTTCAACAAGCACATATGAATCAGGTGTCCAAAACTGTTGACCATATTTGTATGGTTATTGGGCTTATTGGATTTTTATTGCTGAACTTTCCAACCACAGAACCTCAAGCAGTTGACCTGTATTACAAAGTTCTAAGAATTTTGTATTATATTACCAGTGCTGTTACAAACGTGGCAGAAGACTGCTCAGAGCCTCTACCTGGACTGAGATTTATTGTTTGGCTTGACATCCAAACAATTCAAACTATTCTCAACTATTATAGATAGTATAGTATAATATAACTATTATAAACTAAACTATTATAAATTTAGATTTTTAATAACTTGATGATATTCACCACTATTAAGAAAATCATTGACCCCCTGTCTATGCTTTTTACAGCCAATTATGGTTATACTATACTATACTATAATATACTGTACTATACTTTACTTTACTATACTATACTATACTAGATGTTTGCAAAGTGTCCTCAAAATATATTTTATTTTGGCTATGAGAGTTTTTTCAATTTCTTTAATTAAATTAAGAGTCCACATTTTTCTAAAAGCGCTCTTGCAACCCAAGAAGCCTCAGGGCTTTTTTGTTGTTGTTGAAATTATAGACTTAAATGTTCGGTAGTGACACCTTTTCAGAGCACATAGAATGTGTGATATTATGCTGACATTCCCAACACATTTCTTTAATTACATGTATAATACTTAATCTTGTTTTACAAAGTAGACTGCAGTTAAAATTCGATCCACTCAAGAACTTTGTCCGTCAAAGTCTGATTGCTTTTCTCCCCACACATCTTTAGAAGTTGTATGTCCTTGATGTATGAGTGAATAGTTCATTGTCAGTAAGATATTTCAGGACAGAGCTCAGCAGAGCCCACTTCACCGTACTAGAAGGCTCTTCCTTTTTGCCAAACCTATGGCATTGTTTCACTGTAAGGACATAAAAAAATGTGTGTCACCTTCCGTATTGCGAGCAGTAGAAGAACAAGCAACAATGGCACATGATGAGAAATTGCGCAGTGGATATCTGTATATGTTCCCCTTACGATTTCCCACATCAGCAAACAGGAATGCAGGAAGGCCGACCTTTCCTTTTCTTATTCCCCTGGGGGATGAAGCTTCACCAGTCTGTATTAAAGAGCATGTTGATCCTGCTGTGCTGTTGAAAGTCTATTGTTATTATAACTTTGTATTTGTAATGTTAGTAGGGAAACAGAATTGGTTTTGCTTTACGAACGAGCAACACCTTATGCGTTAGGAAAGGGTTATCCGTATGATGGTGAGACTGTGGGCCTGATGCAGGTGCAAGCATTTTCAGTAGTATCACAACACTACGTTGCTTTTTTTTCTTTTCCTGTTCTTGCCCAGTTGCTGTTGTATTTTGCAGAAATAATTGTTCCCATGTTTGGGTGGAACAACACAGTCAGATTTTAAGTATTTGAAATTTGCTGGCTTATGGGTATTTACAGTCGGTTCATATGAAATGAACCATAACAAAACACGCTAACATATGGACTCGCATTACTGAGTACTCAGAAAAAATGGACCAAAAAAAAAAAAAAACTTATTGTTGTAATTAGTTTTTATTAATTATTATTAATAAAATTCAACAGGATGGTGTACACTGAAAAATTGTGAATTTTATTTATATATGTAAATTAAAGACAAAGTTTACACTCTAGTTAAATATATAAGCTGAACAAAAATGAATAATGCAACAAAAAAAAAATGGTCTGTTCATGTTGAACCCATTAAATAGAATTAACTACATTTACAAACATAATTTATTGTAGTTAGAAAGACAAACTAAGGGCCTCCGAGTGGCGCAGTGGTTAAAGCGCTCGCCCTATCATCCGGAGATCGCTAGTTCGAATCCCGGGTGGTGCTGTAACCTCTCGCAGCCGGAGGTCTAGAGAGAGCTGATTGGCCGAGCTCTCTCAGAGGGGAGGGATGAGAGGTACTTAGTGCTCCCACATTAATCACGGCTCTACAGCCAATCAGGGGCGTCTGTGAGCTCGCGCAATGGAGGGAGCGGATAGCGCTGTCCTCCGAGTGTGTTACGCGAGCGAGCAGTTCGAAAAGATGCGGTCGGCTGGCGTCACGTGGTTCGGAGGAAACACGTGATAGTCTTCGGCCCTCCCGGCTGAGTGGTAGTAGTAGCCTTAATGTGGGAGCCCCCTAGTGACGGGGAGGAATTGGACACGACTAAATTAGGGAGAAAATCGGGGAAAAATCCCAAAAAAAAAAAAAAAAGACAAAATATTAGTAAGTAAATGCGTCACACATTCTGGGTCTCCGATTCAATTTGATGCTTAGATTTGTATCTACGTAGATTTTTGGTGCATGTTCTCCTCTGGTCTGTGTGGGTTTCCTCTGCATTCTCAGGTTTCCTCCCCCTTCCTAAAAACATTGTGGGATCTTACATCTCCCCTCTCTCTGTCTTTGTCTCCCCACAGGATCGGTTATTCTTTGTCATGGAATATGTGAACGGAGGAGATCTAATGTTCCAGATCCAGCGCTCGCGGAAGTTCGATGAGGCCCGTTCACGTTTTTATGCTGCTGAAGTCACATCTGCCCTCATGTTCCTGCATCAAAATGGAGTCATCTATAGGTATGCTAATGAATTCCCAAACATCTGTACGCTCATGAAAATATCAGCACAGATCAGATATGAATGCATAACGTACACGTGTATACTCTTAAAACACTTATGAGCCGAAACCTGTCCTAAAAGTGCAAACGTTGAGTATAACAGTCGTGACCGAGCCTCGTCTAGCCGGCCGAGCCAGGCCATCCTGCTGATCTCAGAGAACCTGTTTTGCCAAAATCTCAACTTTTTTCTATTTATCTTCAGTGAAAAAGAAGCCAGCTGTGGGTTCTCCATGGACTCGGCCTAGAGGGCAAAGATCTGTGCCAATGCTCCATTGCATGATAGTTTATTCTTATTCTCATTCATTCAGTGTCAAAGGTAAAGGATGTTACAGAATTTGAACACTTGGTGCCATGAAAATTAAGAGTTTCAACCCTTATTCTGCAATTGGAAAGAACTTTTTTATCCTATTCTCAGCCACAGTGGTGTGCAGTTGGGATAAAATACAGATACTGCGTTTCTTTCATTCCTCATGTCTCCATTCCTTAGAATTATTTAAAAGGAAAGCTTTACTATCTGGTCTACAGACTTCACCAGATTGTTAACCATCCACCTATCTTCTGTGGACCTTATCTTCCATTTATCTCCCATAGTACTTATTAACTAGAAATCACTTCGCATTCATCAGAGTTGCTATTTGGTAATGTAGTTTTCTTATACACTTGAATTTTATAATAGTATAGTTTGGTATATAATCAGGGTACCTAAAGAAAAGAAAAGGTACCTGACTAGGATGCATGTTAATCAGAATCAGAAGCTCTTCTGATGCTTTGGGCAAAACCTAGGTGTTGTTGCATGGAAGAGGTGACAGCTCTTCAATTGACTCACCTCAAAATCAAATAGCTTTGATAGTGTTGTAAAACCAGAGCTTTTACAGATGTCAAGCACAGAAATGCATGAAAGAACAGTCTTCCAGTTAGAAGACTGGAAGTTTGTGTGTCATATTAAAAATAATTACAATATGATGCTGCCTTTTTTTCTGTCCATTTGCAAGCTGAGCAGAAAAACTCTGAACATAGACTTATACAGTAGCATATAATACATAAGCATATACAGCAGTTATGGAACAGACAGCAGTACAAATAGGTATTAAATAAGGTAAGTGTATATAAATACTCAATAAAGTGTTTCTCAATACAAAAGGCTGCATGAGCCCGAGGTCTACGATCCTGTGCGGGACTAAAATTATCACAGTGCAACACAGAAATGAAGAAATCAGGACAGAAATAAAATCACAGAGTAACACCTGTAAATTGAGAGTAACACCTGTAAATTGTTTACACCAGGCCCTGGTGTAAATCTAATCTTATCCAAATGGGGTTTATGACTGACTACATTGTTATAGATGAACAACGGATTGCAAATGTTGTTGTTGGAATTTCTTTTTTTTTTTTTTGGTTGTCAAAACATCGTGGTGTTGTTAATTTCGCAATGTTAGAGATGTTGAGACAACGCAGGTACAGTATTAGGTTGTTTTTGAATGTTTGATGAAATGACATCAGCGCAGGATTGACTACATGATGATGTGATAAGGCTGAATGAATGCCACTAACACAGAGCTGCAAAAACAACTTCAAAACAATATGAATACCAATCCGCTGACCTGAGCGAGACTCGAACTCCAGGCACTGCGGTGAGAGCACTGTGTGCTTACCACTGACCCACTAGAGAACATGCTGTTAGTTTTTTGTAAATGCACATACATAATAATGAGTGTCACGAACAATACCAAAAAACAGCAATTTGCCGGAATATTACAATTGAAAGCACCCAAAATGAAAAAAAGGGAAGGAAAAAAAAAAAAAACAGTTTCTCTTCGGGGAAATCGGACATGATGCAGTTAGGACGCTGTGCAAGCACCATATTACAGTATAGCCATTTTGGCGCTAACATACTGTACACCTCACGGTAATGTTTCTAAAAAAAATATTATAGGAAAATGAAACAGGGCATTAGCATTAGAACACTAAGAGATGAGTGGTGTGAGATACACATGCTGTGTGCTAATTCTAAATCCTGTTAGAATCTTGGATTCGATGTGGTCAGACTGATGTTGTATTTTGCGCTGTGTTTAGGTGATCAATTCAACACTATGTAAATATAATTTCATTACGATGTATTCACGAGATCATCGCAATGTAGTTACAATAATATTACAATGATCATCCAACATTAGGGTTCCTGGGTTCCTTCCTGGATGTTCACCAACAGGCCAATCATCAGACAACGAGAAATGTAAAAAGCCAGTTTAAAAAAACAAGCTGACCCTAAAGACTATTTTCCAATTCCCTCTACACACTGCCAAATTTGGAGGCACTTTCCTGGAAAAAGGAAGGATTACCCAAAAAAATAAAACATTGAAAAAACAAATCCAAAGATCTCATCTGGATCAGTGCCATGTAAACTTCTTTCTGATTACTGGCATTACTGGGGCATTCCCGCCAGTGTTGTATGCAAAGAAGTCCTGAAAAAGGGAGGTGTTTTTCTTTTTGTTGTTGTTCTTGAGAAAGAGAAGGCAGGAGAAGGAGTGGAGCATGCTGCAACTTGCTGTCCTAGCTGTCCAGTCTGCTTTTGATCTCCTTCCCTGCAGCATTTGCATTCTTTTCACTTCTTCTGACTGATCAGAATGGTGGCAGCTCTAATCCCAGCACCACCAGGTCACAGTCTTTGGGTCCTTGACCACGGCCCCTAACCCTCCACTCCTTCACTGTATCCTGTCTCAGTTGTAAGCCGCTTTGTAAATGTTATTCTGCTGTTATTTGTGTGTGTGTGTGTGTGTGTGTGTGTGTGTGTGTGTGTGTGTGTGTGTGTGTGTGTGTGTGTGTGTGTGTGTGTGTGAAGTAAGTCCAGGCGTCTTGACCGTGCTCTAACAGGGAGTTATCATGGCACCGAGACGTGAGTTTGTCCTGAAGTCCTATGGAACAATCACTCCACACTAATGAGGAACACAGGAAGAGGTTTCAATAGGGTCTGATTGAGTGTGTGTATGTGAATACATATGTGTGTATGTCTGTGAGGCTGCTAGAGGGTGGGGGCAGATGAAGCAAAAATAACATCATCAGGGCTTTGTAAACTATATCTTCAACACAAGAGTCCAAGGGAGCACGGGACAATGTGTCATGTCTCCAATCAGCGGATGTTAGCTTACGTTTTGTCAGGTTTGAGATAAGACTCAGTTGCCTAAGCCGACTGATCGTAACGCAGCGAGTTGCTGGCCGTCTGACTGATTGATTACAGTAGCTAGAGTTTCTGTCAGGGGGATTTTATTGTCATTTTAAGCAGCTTTCAGACTGTATTTAGAGCATTTAAAGCAAAGCCTGCCGGCAATCACGCGGTGTTGTCATGTTAAGTGCATATTGCTTTTAAATCATTTTTGTCTCTGTCTCTATCTCCAAAATAGAATAGTTACATAAAACATCAGTCTCCTGGCTCTTGTCAGAACAGTGGCTCATAAAAACACCTCTGCTGGAGTGATGCTGGTGAAGCCATGTTGACATTTTTTCCCATTCAACCATCAAAGCCCAAGTCTTTTTCCTGGGAGACGTTATCTGGCCATCTTCACACACACACACACACACACACACACACACACACACACACACACACACACACACACACACACACACACACACACACACACACACACACACACACACAAAGAGATAGCAAGAGATAGTAAAAGCAAGCAAGAGAAAGGAAAAATACAGGCAGTTCTACACGAGTTCCTCTAAGTTCCTAGAATTTGTTGAAGTGACTAACGACCTAAATTAATGAACATACATTGCTGTGTTAGGAATAGACACACTTATGGGAAAGTGACCAATGTTAGGTATGTCACTACCTTGATCCTGATTGTTTTCCAATAACAAACAGCTTGTTAAAATTTTTTACAGATTTTTAATGGAAATTGATAAGCTCATTGAAATTATGACAAAAATGTGAAAGTAGAAATATCCTAGAAATATTATTCTAGAAAAGTATAAACTTATCCTTAAACGTTCAGGCTCAACGTCAGATCCATATTTCATTGTTCCTGTCTCATTACTAACTATGTACAGTACAGTTCTGACCTGTTTCATCATTTCAGGACAAATTAAGGAAATAAAAGCTCTGGAGTTTCATGTATTGCATTTGAACTTGGTCGCTAGGCAGATCAGGAACATGATCCTTTGGACAGATGAAATTTCAGATTATCGTGTACCAGAATGATTGAAACGATGGCAAGAGATGGAGAAGGAAAGAACAGTCTCATATTCCGATGCATACCACATCATCTGTCAAACATAGCCAAGGCGGTGTTATGGCATGAGCATGTGTGACTGCCAGTGGAACTGGGTCAGCGGTGTTTATTGGTGATGTGACTGCTGATAGAAGTAGCAGGATGAGTTCTTAAGTGTTAAGAGGTAGACGTTCTGCTCAAGTTCAGTCAAATGCTGTGAACCTGACAGGACAGCTCTTCACAGTGTAGATGAATAATGACCAAAAACATCCAGTGACAGCACCTAGAGGCAAAGAAATGAAGCAAAGGAAATGCAGCATTTGGTCACGTCAGTAGGTTCAGGCAGTGATCGACTGCAAATAATTTACATCTGTGTATTAAACACAACATTAATATCTACAGTATAATTATGTTGGTTTGTCCAATTGCTTTTGAGCCTTTGAAAATGGCAGAACTTGGTAATAAAAAAATGAATGTAATTACTAAAAGGTTAGTGCAATATATTTGTTAAGCACCTTGAATTAAAGCTGGTCTACATTTCAGTCTCATGTTGATTACTCCATTTGAAATCCATTGTGGTTGTGTACAGAGGCAAATTGTCCAACTATTTATGAGGCTGACTGTAACTAATTTGTCATGGTTTGTTTTTGTTGTTATTGTTGTTGTTCACTGTGTATAGTAAATGTTAAATAGTAGTTAGTGATTTCCCTGCTTTTAAAGGATTATGCCACTAACCTTCCATATATATACTGTACTTCTGTATTATCATTAGAAGTAGGATTGTTTTGGGCCTATAATTTCTTTCTTTTTTATTCACTCCATTGTTGTTCATATTGCACTTTTTTCCCCCCAGTTTCTGGTAGGCATGGGATTTTTTTTGGTAGATAGAAGGATTTTTAAATCAACGAGTCAGTAATCTCTACTATTGACTAATTCTGTACATTTACATTTTAAATTATAAGCAAAGTTTACGATCAAACGAGAATTGGTGGAAGAGTAGTTCATCAGATTGTGTGTTTTTCTTTAGCAATTTAAATGTCATTAGAGGTCATGATGTTGGCTTTAATGACGGCAAAGATGAGTCATGAACTGGGGCCAGTGGCTGGAACAATGCACTGTACTGCAAACATCCCAGAAAGTTCATGGAAAATTGGAAAACCCAACTTTACATTGGTGCCATATGCAGTGGAGTACTGACAGGAACCTTTTGTATATTTTCACTGTGTTTTTTATTATTATCATTATTATTATTTTATTACTATTAATGTATATTAACTGCAATATATCAGTGAAGTAGGCCAAATATGTAGTGTGATTTCTTTCTCATCAGTTTTATTGCAAAGACATTTAGGTAGCATGGGTCTAATCTTAGTTCACGTACTGCTTTGTGACCCGCTTGCCTCAAACATGTGCTTAAAGCCCAGTGAGCTGCATGATGACAAACAGCCTTAAGTGTGAATATTAAAAAGATCAGCGTGTAACTGGACATTTTTGTTTATGAAATGGTTCAGTGTCTTGTTTTTTTCTATCTTTACCTACGAGGAAGGTTTCTGATTTGTTCCAGTTGTTTTTTTTTCTTCATGATCCCTTGTCAGGTCATCTGTATTTTCAGGTTCACCAGCAATCACTTTAATCTTAACAATAGGTATATGGAATATATGGCAAAAATGTTGTATGATTATTTTTATAATTTTTTTTTTTCATAATTGCATTGACATTTTTGTCCTCATGCTCAGAGGTAAAAACATCAAAATCCCAAGGAAAATGGTATATGCTTTTTGTTGATCCAGAATGATCTAATACATATAAGAAATGAAGCACATGCCCAGGACTGGTCTGGAGCACATGAAACCTAGCACGTAAACAGCCCCTTCTCTTTAGTCTGCCTTCAGCTTCTTTGAAAAAAAATTGCTTATCATCGAGGACAATCGCATAAGCCCTGGTCTTCATTCCTGCCTCTGTGTAGCCAGTTTGTTCAAGCATATGTGACAACCATTCATATGCATGAGCTTTACTTACAGTATATTGAATTTTCAAATGGCAAATTTCAGTTTGAACCTCATGCAGGGTTTAGGTTGTTCTGTGGTTTTTGTCCTTGTCTTTATACACCAAAGGAAAACCCCTTTCTCTGGAGAAAAGAACCATCTGTAAATATAAGATCCCTCACATGGCTGATATGACTGGCATGTCACATGTGACAGAAGATGTCAAGCTGACAGATCTCCTATAGATACATGTTGAGATCCATGTCCTTGGTCTGGATTCCAGAAAGTAATCCTCAAGAGCACAAAGAATTCAAATATAAGAGTGCAGAAGCATATATGGCTCACCTTACCCTTTATGTGTTCTTTCCAGTAACTAGTTAATTAAGCTCAAAGATCAGACATCTTCGAATAGGTTCAGTTTGACTTTCACACAGTTAAAGCTTTGTGTGTGCTTGTTTATGAGTGAGGGACTGGGGACATAGCCTGAGGGGAGATCTGGAGGAGGAAAAGAAGGACTCTGGGTGGAATGGCAGAACAGGGGAAGGCAGCTTAGATGGAAGGATAAGATGAAAGCTGGCATGGTGGGTGGTCTGGTAGGTAATGGGCAATGGCCTGTTGGGGGCACTGATATGTCGTCAGTGTATACAGACTTATTCTGTCAGATGCTGCATGCCCAAAGCAGATTGAAATGAAGACGTGGTATTGAATTGAACTGAATATTGAAGTCTTATTGAAGAATATTGAATTAGGGTACATACTGTATATGTCATAAAAAATTTTAATAGTTTGTGTTGTTAAATTTATGTTGTTGTATGTATTTAGCACCTTGGTCCTGGAGGAACGTTGTTTCGTTTCACTGTGTACTAACTGTATATGGTTGGAATGACAATAAAAGCCGACTTGACTTGATACTTTAAAAGCCTTTGAAAACCACTATTTACGCACAAAGATGTTGGACTACTGACCAGAATGTCATGAGTATCAAACCCTAGCAATGCCAAGCTGCTGCTGTCGGGCTGTTGAATAAGGCTCACTTATATATAAAAGAGATATAATAATAATTTGGAATGTTATTTGTTTGTACTTATTGACATTAAGCAGATTTATTGTTTAGTATATACCTATAAAGATGCAGTTCACCTCACGCATCTGGCTCTATGTTTATAGAGGCCATGATGACCTGTGCCAGAAATACAGACCTATCTTACCAATGCTGGAGATCACAACCGTTACCCAGCTCTCATCACAGTTCAACTTGGGAGAACAAATAGTTCTGTTATTGACTTAAAACACTGACGCCCTATCACTGTCACCTTCTGTCTTGTTCTTGTCAGAGACCTGAAGCTTGATAACATTCTGCTGGATGCCGAAGGTCATTGCAAGCTGGCAGACTTTGGCATGTGTAAAGAGGGAATTCTGAATGGTGTCACCACCACCACCTTCTGTGGCACTCCAGACTACATTGCCCCCGAGGTACAAAAATAAATGTGGAATTCATACTTTAATCTTGCTTTCAGCACTGCTCGTCTATGTGTATAATATTTCACACCTCCTTTCAGATCCTTCAAGAGTTGGAGTATGGCCCATCTGTGGACTGGTGGGCTCTGGGCGTGCTGATGTACGAGATGATGGCAGGTCAGCCACCATTTGAGGCCGATAATGAGGATGATCTGTTCGAATCTATTCTCCATGATGATGTACTCTACCCTGTCTGGCTCAGCAAAGAGGCAGTCAGCATCCTCAAAGCAGTGAGTGACCTCACCTTTATGAGCTACTGTTTGTGATTATACTGTAGTTCATGTTTTGTCTGCATTCCTTTTGTTTTTCTCTACCTTCGTGCGGTTTGTGTGATGCCTTACCTCTTACTCCTTCAGCTGCCCCCGTTTATTTCCTACCTTTTTACTTTCTTCCCGCGTTTACCCTTCACTCAAGTCCACCTCAACTGTGTGTCCAGTTAAGCAGGTTCATGATTTTCATGTGCACTGCCTGATTCTCCAGTCTCAACCTACATATTACCATCAAAAGATTGAAAATCAGATAGTAAATTAGCAGGAGTGGAAGAACCGTTTTTTTTTTTGTTTGTTTGTTTGTTTGTTTTTTTTTAGTCTGTTTTTTTATGGTGCTGATTTCTTTGGGCGGCCTACTTTGCATTTATGAAAGTCTTTTGCAGCTGTCAGCCCCTTGCTATCTCCCAAATATAGACACACAAATATGCCCACAAAATGTCAGACTTGAGTCAGCCATAAGTGGTCTCTTTAAGTGGTACAGCTCTCATTTCCTTTATATTGCAGTGGTTTAGTAGAGATGTTCTCAAATATGGTGCTGGTGTGTGATTTTCACTTAGTTGGCACTGTCTCTCAGTTATCACGTTACCTACCTTCAAGCCAAGTCTAAATGAGTCCGAGAGTGAAGTAGATAACGTATTTGTGATCCCACATTTTGTGATTTGCACTGCCAAATTACAGAGCAGAACGAAGTGTGTTCAAGTCAAACCGGGACTTTAGGCACAGTATGGGGATTCTTAGCCGCAGTACCTTTTAAAGAAGGCCGTACATCCGTGAATGATGATTTCGGCCGAGGTGGCTCGGAGCCCACTGCACTCAATCCTGTTGACATTCAGTGAGTCTTAATGAGTCTTGTGGCCAATTTGTGGAAGAGACTATCTGTAGGGACTGTACACATAATCATTCACAAACACAACTTGTCTTATCACTACATCCACTGTATAGTCTCTTTATGACCTCGCTATTCAGGCTATTTCCACATGTTTGGGGCATTAAAGGAATTTCTGGGAAGCCAGTGTTACAGCTGTGAAGCAGGGAATCCATTCATGGGTCTGGTGTACTGAGAAACCTTATACTTCTAAGCACTCGTGAAACACTGGGAAAAGTACATTAGGGATAATATAGGGAAATAAATGCAGTTCTTGCTCCCATAAATTGTATTCTGTTGTTCTGCACAATCAAAAGTCCCAGTTTGACTTGAATGCCCCTTGTACCTAAAAATGAATCGTTCTGTTGTACAGTACATGGTGTGGTTGTGTGTTGTATATGGGAAACTCCTACTACTTTTAATGTAATGGGAAAGGGATCCAGATCCTCAACCAGGGTTCAACTATTTCTGGATTTAAATCAGTCTGTAAAAAGCACTTTAAGTCGTCAGCTCAGCTTTTTATCCAAGTCAGATCTACACTCTTAATGAGCATGTCAGTCATAATGATGGCTCCACCCATTCTGAGCACACTGCAACTGCTTAGTGCAAAACGTGCCCATCAATCCACACTTCATTACTGGTGTGGTTTAAAGTATAAGCCGGGTATTATACCGTATATGCCTTCGAATTTCCCATTGTTAACACACTACTCCCAATAAAAGCATGTGCTCTGTGCTACACTACTAGCTTTCCAAAACAGCTATTAGTGTTGATTATTTGTTTCTCAGCTTGTCTTCAGGTTATACAGAGTGTGAGGGTCCACTTTTGATTTTACAGTACCTTCAGTCCCATTTTAATTGTGTACCACTTTGTTTCGTTGCCGTGGAGACGGCTCTATTAAGTGTTGAAATTCCTTGTTCAACACTTCTTTTTTTTTTTTTTACTGCATGACAGTTATGCTTCGTGTCAGCACCATGTGGTCAGACTTGATAATCTCAAATATTTAATGAATTCATAATGAGTTACAGTGAATTGATTCGATGTCAAATGCTATTTTTATTGACCTGTATTGAAGCCTGACAATGTAATATTTGTCACTTGGATCAGTCAACACTTGACTGATGGTGTTGCAATACGATCCGGCTAATGGAAGCATGTGTACACGGAGCTATAGGCCTGTTCTGGCTGTGTAAACACTAAGAATATGATTTGACATGAGAAGAAGCTGAAAGACTAATTATTTGTTTCATTCTCAGTTTATGACGAAGAGCCCGAATAAGAGGCTGGGCTGCGTGGTGTCTCAGGGGCTTGAGGAGGCCATTAAAGTTCATCCTTTCTTCCGGGAGATAGACTGGGTCCTTCTGGAACAGAGGAAGATCAAGCCGCCATTTAAACCACGCATTGTAAGTGCCCTAAAACGCATACACACATAAGCACGTAGTCACTCGGTGACAGTCTTCCATAGAGGTGATTATTAATACATCAAAATAAGTCTATTCTTATACATAGTGTAAGTGCTCACTTTTGCTCATGTGCGCTAAATATGCAGTGTGCAGAACACAGTAAAACTCACACCACCAGATTAGAGACTGCCTACTTTAACTGAAAGTGTGTGTTTGTGGTCTAGACTGAAAGTCAGATGCCACAACGACATCGTTCTGCTTCTGCTTTCCCATGGTCTGTGCCTGTGCGTGTGTGACAGAGAGAGAGAGAGTTTGTGTCTTAGTGTGTGTGGTAAGTCATTGGGTCAGAGAAAGGTTAGGTAGAGATGCTGCCACCACTTACTCTGATGCCTTCCTGCGTGACCTTCGTCTGACCTCCTCTGTCACCACATTGGCTTACCAAGTGTCTGTACAAGTATAGTTCCGAAGGTGAAGAAGCACCCCTTCATGAAAAGTGGAAATAGTAAAATATATTTGTCAAATATTTAGATAAGATCATGATCTTTGGGCTGATCAAATCCATGTCGGGTTTTGAATTGTTCTTTCTCTGTCATGTATGGTTTATATCGAATAATGGCTATGTCATACAGTGAACATAGTACAGTGCTGTAATCACTGGCGGTGGTTAAAAGCAGGTCCTGAGCGATTATTGCATTTAGAAAGAAATGTAACCTCAACTCATTTCTATTAATACTTATGGCATGTAATCCAGACAAATCGTGCATGCATACAAGTAACATCGATTGATCTTTTTTATTTATATGATTTTGGAAAAAGAGAGTCCATGCACTGGTGATTTTTCTTAAAATAGAAGAGATCAAGAATTTTCAGTTTTCAGTTGATGCTAAATATAATTACAATCTAATTTTAGTCATAAAGAGTATAGAGTGAAGGTTCTGTACCCACACGTCTCATAAAAGTCTTTGATCCTCTCAAGCTTTTTTTCCCCCCATTTCCACCGTTGATGCGTAGTATGTCAGAGTAAGCTAATAGTAGAAGTTCACATTTCCAGTTTGCCTATTAAGGTTCTCATGACTTTTTACCACTTTTACCACTGTGAGCGTATCATGAGTTTGACTTCCCGTGTCAGATAAAAAAAACACCAAGAAGAAGTTTAACATCATTCCACGTTCTGCATGCTTGCATTCTAAAATGTGCTGGTCAGCTTTTGTGAGGTAAACAAGCAGGTAGAGCAAGTACACAATGATTCTGACTGTGTACTGAATCAAGCTTTTACTCAGAAGTTATACTTCTCTTTAACAGATTATTCAACAGATTAATAATTTCTTCACTCGGTTTTTCTTTTGTAATTTAGGTGTGGCGGTGTGGTGTGGCCTGTATGTACAGTAATACAAAACCATTATATATCTCTTTTTTTCCATATATTTGTATCTCTGTCTGCATTCAGATTTAAATTTGGTGGCCTAAACCTAATGGTTTTTTTAAATTATCATTATTATTAAATATTAACACTAGACTGGAAAGAAACAGATACAAAATGTACGCCGTCAGCATGATGTGTATCTTCTGACTCTGACATTTCCTCGACCTCAGCCACAGCACTCAAGTTCATAATTCTGGAAAATAAAATCTTATAATTCTTATAATCATCTGACACCATCCCGTTTTTTATATAATTGTTCTTTATATATAATTACCTTATACCTGAACCCATTGTCAACACACTCCTGTAGACTCAGTCAGGTGACCTGTGAGCCTCTCTAACAAACTTTAGAGAGAAAAAAAAAACTAATTATATCTATATTTTTAAAACCCATCGGTTCATTTAAAAACACATTCTTGTAATCAATCATGTAAATGTAAATGTATCTCTGCTTTCCAGAAAACCAAGAGGGACGTGAACAATTTTGACCAGGATTTTACACGTGAGGACCCCGTCCTTACCCCCGTGGATGATGCCATTATTAAGCAGATCAACCAGGAGGAGTTTAAGGGCTTCTCCTATTTTGGAGAAGAGGCGCTATCTTAAATGTCAACCTCTCAGCACCTGTTCAGACACACATACAACAACATTCTCTCTCTCACTCTCTCTCTCTTACACACACACATACTGTACACACACACAAAAACACCAACTCACACATACAAGTGGTGATAAAAGTGGACAGAAATGCTGATATCGGGGTCGAGGCAAGAGGTCTGGGTGTGCGTCTGAAGCTACTACTGCTTTTGTTCTTTTCCACCTCCAAATCGCTTCCTCTTGCCTTCTTTCACTTCAGCTCTTTTTTTCCCCATCCCTCGCCTCTCCAGGCTCACTGATGCTTCATTGATTTAAAGCGATTTCCGAAACTTCTCAGATCGTCTGCTTTTGGAGAAGAGGGGCAGGATTGCACTACGTTGAACCAAATTTGATTATACCAATGATTGTAGTAACATTAGCAATCACATCTCTGACAGAAATGAAGAGAACGTGCTGACAACGATATCCAAAAAGGAAGAATACTATCCTGCATAAATGACAATGTAATGTGTTGTGCTGTGCAGTCGAAATCCTTTGTGTGTATTCAGGTGAACATTTTGGGAGCAATTTTATTAATAATAATGCTACTATACAGTATATTTCTTGATAGTGTTATGAAGACCTGCTAAATGTGGGTTGTGCTGATCCGAAGTGTTGACCGGTCGGTCCGTACCCGTGTGCATGTGTTTGCATGAACGAGTGACCATGCCATCTTTTTTTTTTTTTTTTCCTCACACACTCATGCTTTTTTTCTGGCTGCTATGTGTGTCTAGTGACTTGCCACTATGCAACAGCAGACATAGAGGCCAGTGCCCAAAGCTGTCTTGGCCTTTGTCCAGAGCATAATGTACATAATGTGTGCTCCAAAGCCTGTGAAAGCTTCAACTAGAATAGTCAACTGTTGCATGGTCTGGCAAATGATGCTATTTTTGAGTTGTATTATGTACGTACGTGTGTGGAGAGAGTTTCTGATACTCATGTGCAATACACTGAACATATTTGTCTGTTATTCTTCTTATTCTTTTACTGTTATTTTTGTTTTTTG
The DNA here is from genome assembly GCA_030347435.1 of Clarias fuscus. NCBI lineage: Eukaryota > Metazoa > Chordata > Actinopteri > Siluriformes > Clariidae > Clarias > Clarias fuscus. Next base: position 9,605,385 of record CM059220.1, on the reverse strand, counting down.
TTTCTCTTGCGTTGTTTCTTTCCTGCCCATCAGCCCTGCTGATATTAAATGGAGATGAGTGTTCGATGGGTCAGAAGCCTGGCTGAACAGCAGGATGTTGATGTTGACTTAATGAGGAAGCTCTCTCTCTCTCTCTCTCTCTCTCTCCATCTCCATCTGTCTACACAACTCTTATGTACGTAACGCATAAACTGTGGAATGTAGCTTAAAACTGTGTGCTTGCTCATAATTTATTTTATATCGTACGCATAGTGATCCTCTTGTGTCAATAAGCGGGTTATTTCCTGCTTTCGCATGTTTTGGATAACTACGCCTTGTTATTACATAACTCATAGATTCTTACATAAGGTTTTCCCTGTTCCATCTTACACATTTAATAATGAAGTCAGTTATTTATGAAATGTGAACAAACATGACAGAAAGGTCAATAAGAGAAACAGGGTACATTTCAGGCGCACTAATTAAACCTTACTGGAATGTGACATCTTTGCTTGAACAACTCAGTGGCAATTTGACAAATCTTTTTTTATTTTATTTTTTCTTTCAAGTTTTTTTTTTCTCCAAAGTTCTTATTTTTGATCATCATTCATCACTCCTACTCTTTTCCCTTGGTTTTAAGTGTTTATTCTTTAAAACAGCAGCGTTATTTAACTGGTTGTCGCCACACGCCAAATTTTCACTGCGCTGTTTTTTTTGTTTTGTTTTTTTTTCCTGTCCACTTTATTTTCTACTGTATATGAATGAATTTGCTATTTAGGAATCCACAATGGTGTGTCTTCTAAGTAAATAAAAAGAACTAGCTAAAATATTACCTCTTAAATTAAGTACAAATGTTTGTCTGGCTGAATATTAAATATTTGTGCATACAGTATTACAATACATAAGCATTTCACAATGTATGATAGTGCTGTATGTATTATATACATCTTGTATTAGATTTTAGTTTGTTTGGTGAAGCTTTGTGTGAACAGAAAAATCTATCTCTTTCTTTTTTTTCCCCCTGGATACTCTCTCTCTCTCTCTCTCTCTCTCTCTTAGTGTAAGCATTTTATTATGTGCCAAACGTACTGTAATCTAAAGGATGTGAATGTGTTTGGTTTTTCTTTTTGATCCTATTAAACTATGATGTCAAAACCCGACGAGCTCCGGAGTGATTCAACTGATTAGGTTTAATAGTTTAGGGACACACACACACACACACACTCAATCAGGAGAAAGTCTTTCGATGTCCAAATCGCCAGAGGGGGAAATGCGGCCTTTTGTTTTAGTAAATCTTTGGTCATTGTGAACACAAACAGGGTTCTTTTGTCTAAGTGCTAACCTGTCGGTCTGGCTTGGTCGGCTGCTACGATGATCAGCTAGACTTTTTTGAACTTTAGTCCTGTTTTCTCCTCAGCCAACCAGAGGAAATGCGCCACTGGTTTTATATCCTGTCTGTCCCGTTATAGGCACTACATCACACATTCTGTCACTGTTCAAATGCATACCCCCCCCTCATCCCACAGCATGTTTAATTGGCTTATTTTGTGAATGTGCAAGAAAAGTCCGAAAACACGCAGATTTCCAGCGCGTTGAGGCGAGGCCGTTCAAGACAGCGGCAATTTCTCAATGTGGAACGCCAAAAGGATCACACCGATGGGCAATTCATACCCAGACATTAACCTGCATTTAAATTAACTTGTTAGATTTCAATCACCCAAATCATAACTATGTAAAAATTTATATTAATGGGAGCTCCCAAGTGCCATAGCAAAAAACCATAAGAAATTACATATTTTTAACCATGTCATTTCCAGGAAAACTAACTAAACTTACAATAGTTGACTTTAAGCCATGACTGTATGCATAAGAGAGCAGATCAAATTGGGATATTAACTGATATAAGTGATATGTTAACTAATATATGCAACAACAAAAAAAAATAATCGCCATTTCAGAATGGTCAAATTGTTGCAAAAATAAACATCAAAATTAATAGAACTGTCTTACAAACTGCCACGTGAATTATTAAAAAGCTGCAAGGATTGTGTTACACTGTCAACTTTGTGGAAGAAATGTAGTCAGAAAAAAATCAGGCTATAATTTGCAATTTACAGAGCATAAAGATTGGAGCCAAATTGACCCTGTTCTAGAGCAATGGGTTATCAGGGTAAGAAGGGAAGCGCGATGCACCCATCATGCACAGTGTCCACTGTACAAGCCTCCGGAGGCAGTGTCATGATCTGAGGTTGCTTCAATAGGTAAACTCTTCCCTCTGAAACATTATGTAACAGCTAACTACCTGAGTGTAATGAATGACCAGGAATCCTGCCAATTAATCAAATTGTGAAAGAGCGGTTCTGGGAGCATAAGGAATTATTTTCATATGTACATTGGGCATTACATTGTGCACAGTGCGAACTGTGAAACATCTATGGCCCTATATGAAATGATTAGTGTTATAACATTTCTACACGTTTTATCCTTGATAATACTCTTGCTTCTGGACAGCCATTTAATTAATTAAAAATAAAAACAAATAAATTAATGCTGGACAAAAGAAGTTCTTCTCTCTCTCTCTCTCTCTCTCTCTCTCTCTCTCTCTCTCTCTGTGTGTGTGTGTGTGTGTGTGTGTGTGTGTGTGTGTGTGTGTGTGTGTGTGTGTGTGTGTGTGTGTGGCTTAAAAAATGGTAAAAAATCAAGATATTTTATCACATTATATGCAACTGTCCAGTTTCTGAGGAAATTATGCTACTTAAACACTTTTGTAATAGATGAAGTCACTCAAAAAAAGCTAACTGATCTGAATAGGGCTATCCATAAACCCATGCTAAATTTGCAAATTAAGACACATTATGAAATATGATCAATCAAGTCACGTTCACGTTTCTTCAGAAAAATGACAGCAGTAAATGTATATCCCCCAAAAATACTCAAACATGGAGAGTGTGGGATTGGTGCTATGAATTCTTCAATAGTTAGAGAAAAATAACTGTATTTTGTTTAAAATTTTAAAATATTTTATACTTTGATGTATGGATCCTGTATTTTATATGAGGCAGTCCCGAACATTTGACTTTAATGTAAGACTTTTCAGTTTTCATTTTTTTCCTGTATATATTCTTACCTGCTCAAACTATTCAATTCAATTTTATTTTATTTATTTAGCACTTTTAATATTTTAGGGATTGATACAAAGCATCAAAATATTTTTTTTAAAAACCATATAAAAAAGCAAAGATGGCAAGTGGGGAAAACACTGCATTATGTGAGATAGCAGTAGAACACGGCTCAAAATCAAGTCAGCGTGCGGCTAAACTTTTGGACCCTATGGCCTTCCATAGCAGACTTTAATCTTGTCTGCGCCTTAGACGCGTGGCCTGGAGAGTTTTCGACCTCAAAGCGCTCGCGCCTCCCCGCCCGCCGCACCGGAGAGGCAGTGCGATCCTCGGCAGTGTTCTGAGACTGCACTTCACTGCTCCGACCGCGCAACCCAGAGCATGGACGTGTAAAGAGAATAAATAACGACGACGCTTTAACGGGATTTTGGCGAGTTTTACGCGGAAAACACTGTTTTATGCACTAATTTGTGTTTGGGACGGGAATAAACCATGGCTTCTGAGAAGAAGAGGTAAGGCGCGAGATGATTTTATTTATATGTTTATTTCTTTATTTTGTTTCATATATTAGTGTCCTTCCAAAGCGTTAATTCAGAAATGTTCCAGTGGGGTAGTAGCTGTGTTTGTAATGGTGTTTATTTTGGCTTTAGCGGGGGTTTGTGTTACCTGCGCAGTTTTTCTGGAAAAGCGCACGCGTGCACATGTACTTACTGTTACACTTGCGTGCTGAACACTTAAATTACACTTCCAAATCTATATAATAATAATAATAATAATAACAACAACAACAACAAATATTATTATTATTATAATTAACTAACAATAAATAAACAATAAATCAGTTAGTGCGCGCAGTTGGGTAGATTTTTTTTCTTTTTAAGAAAAGAAAAGAAAAAGTTGCTCAATGGTTTCTCATTAGGTTCTTTGAAGAGTTAATTCGGGTTCTAGCTTGGAATCTCTTCTAACAACTTCATTGCTTTTTTTTCTTTCTTTTTTTTTTAGCTATGAGTGTTGTCTGATTACTGAACATAAAAATGACTTTAAAAGATCTGGTAAAAAAAAAAAGTGTTTTATAGGATGAGGTGTCAAAAGAAAAAAGAGGCACATGGTATAGAAATGTCTGTCAAAATCCTGAAGAGCACTCAGTTCATAAACCTGCTTTCTGATGTGGTTTTCCTTAATGTTTCCTTTTGCTCAGAGCTGTTTCCTATCTCAGAGACACATAGAAAGAGGAAACATAAGTAGCCTGCTTACTTTTATTTAGATTCTACATTTTTCGGAAACTTAATTCCAACAAGACGTATTCAAGTTCAACAAGAAAAATAAATCATGTTAAAGTTCACATGAGCATTTGAGAATATATTAAAGAAATATGGGATTCATTCTGCAGAAGTTTGGTTGGTGTTTAAATCAATGTTCATTCAGAAGTAAAGTATTCTCTTCTTGACATATTTTTGTACTATATATTTCTGATACAGAAACTTTTTTTTTTATAAAACATCTATAGCATAATCATGTATAGCATTTCTCAAATATAAACATGGAAATCGAAAAGTTATGTGAAAAGAAACAGATAATAAATTATATCTATATGTTGCATTCTTGTACGTTACATCTACTTTGGAGACGTTGGTTGGGGAAACAGGGCAGCTAATGAATCAATCAGGTGTTAAACAGTCCATTTAAACTGTACTCCAGGGTAAATTCTCATGCTAAACAAAAATGAGTAATTATGACCATTTTACCGTCTCTGTGTTTTTCCCCCTCATGCTGTCAAAATGGCCCTGTTTGGCATTTAGTACACAGCGACACTGAGTGCCTTTTTATCGCCACCTGCTCTGCTCTAGGCAGGCCGAGTCAAAAAGCTCCCTGTTAGCTCCAGACACAATCCGCTGCTTTTGAGATCATTAAATAGTTAGAAATTATTCACATTTTGATTAGTTTTATACATCTCTGTTTCAAAGTTTTCAATCAATGTGACATTTTTTGAATATCATATCTACCATGTGGGCATTTAATCAGAATATTAATCACTGTGTGGCATTGGGTGAACTGATGAATGTTCAAGGGACATTTACAGAAGGAAAATGTTCTTAGTGGTTGCATTCAGATTATTATTTGCTTGTTGGGGAAAACGTATCATTCAAGAACTGAATAAAGATTGGCATATTTTAGAATTGGTGTAAAAGCACAAAATGTAAGGCAACTAGAATAGCGTGATTACGACTCATCCGTGCAGCCCCGATTCTGTCTAGTCTTAGCCTTCTCTCTCACTTTTCTCACTTTTCTCAGTTCAACGTGAGTATTAAACGCTCACGTATAATATCATTTTAACCCTGTCTTTAAATGGAGTTTTAAAGATAAGCCGATCCATGTATTTGTGTCCATAATCATATAATCACTTGTAATGACCTTATATAAGATTTCATACAATAGCATCCTTTGACAACCTGAATTAGAAATGGTTTTACTGTAGAAGGGTGAGTAAAGGACGTTTTATATCTTTGTATAGTAATTTAAATCACCGTTTCGTGTGAATGGACATGTTGTGTTACCATTAATCTTTTTCTCTGCATTCAGTGTAATCTCGTTATGTCTTGAGGGCGATTGTAAGAGGGACGAGGGTCAGTTTAACAGTCATGTGACTGCCTTTTTTCTTGCCAATCATGAGTAAAAAGGCCTCATGGTATTGAGGAAAGATAAGAGTTTTAACTCGTTTAACCCCAGTTGTAACCTGCGTTGTATGATTTGGAGTTGAGAAGCTTATATACAGTATATAGAGTTTGCTATGGCAGATGTAGATGAACTTGACCTAGAGCGGGTGCATTGTAACATATTTATATAATACATACATACATTTACTTAAACTTATGACATAAAATATATGTTTAATAAAACAGTTTTAATGATGAGGAATTGTGGCGTAGCGGTTAGCTCTGTAGACTCGGGTCTGTGTGCGCGAAGTTTGCATGTTCCCCCATAGTTGGTGGGTTTCCTCTGGGTACTCTGGGTTCCACCTATAGTCGACACATATTCAGGATAGGGTAATTGGCGTTTCCAAATTGCCCATAGCATGTGAATGTGTGCTTGTGTGCCGTGCGAAGAATCGGCGCCCGGTCCAGGGTGTATCCTGCCTCGTGTGACCCTGTACAGAATCAGTAGCATAGATAATAAATGAGCGAATGGGAATTGTTGTTATATAGTTCTATTTCAAAAGAGACCCACATGTGTGGAATTTAACTGTTAACAAAAAAAGTACATGCCACCTACTGTACATCATTCCCTCCATCTTTTCCTGTCTTTGCCAGATGTCATTTACATCTCATCCAGATCTTATCCAGATCTGTTTGAGCATTACTCTGAAGCCTTTTTCCCCATTTGTTGATTTATTGACACTTATAATCAAAGGCAATCAATAAATAAAAGCCAGAAAATGTAACTCATAGTAAGTAGCTGTCACATAACATATTTTATGGCTTATTTAGTTATAATAATTCAGTGATAATGATGAAACAGGAGTGATTATGTTGTCAGCCTAGGGCATGTGCAAATAACACCGATCAGTTAAAACCGCTGACAGCAGTATGTGCAGCACACCTTGACCTTCTTTTTTTTTTTTTCAAACAGAATGCTACAGAAGCATGTGAATTTCTTTAGTGCATGTATGCAGAGGCCCCTTTGCCCTGGTAAAGCAGAAGTCTGGTGCAGTGCAGGCCTGAGGTGGAGGTCAGCAGCTGGAGTGTGTGGGAAAAGGACTCAGTACACTAGGCCACTTCATTCTGATCAACAGAGCCAGGCGGAATGAAGCCAAGGCTACTGCAGAGAGAGCGAGAGCGAGAGAAGTTGTAGCCAAAACAACACAGCTACTCAGATACAGTGTATTATGAACTGCTATTGGGAGTTTTGCAAATATGTTCATGCAAACTGTATTCAGTACTGTAACAGAATTCAGTATTATCCAGGATTACTATACTTTGCAGTCTGATGGTTACTATAAAGGTTACTGTTATTCAAACATGTTATTCATGGCTAATTCAGTCGGGTCTTATGTTTTTTGCATATTTATGCATATTTCATGTTTTACCTGCTCTGTCACACTTACTTCATTTTTGAAGAAGGTTGATAATTACCTTATTAGTTAAATCAGGTGTGCTGAGAGCTGAGAAAACACTGAAATGCGCAGGGCAGGTCGTCCTCCAGGACCAGTGTTGAAAACGACTGACCTACATTACAGCTGCCCTCTGTACAGTTCGGTTCTGAGTGTAATTCCAGGTTAAGGCCAGGGTTATACTTGATATGACTATGACATGATTATGAGTATCTGTGCAGACGCCAAAGCAACATGATCGTCATTGCTCAAATATTCACATGTCTGTCTTATGAACATCTGAATGATTAAAGCCAGCATCCACTAGCTGGCACGTCAGAGTAAAAATGTCACTCACCGTCAGGTTTCTCTGTGAACCTAAAAAGTATTCATGATTTCATGGGATATTTGTCTATTTGTCTGAGATGGAACTGAGGAGACATTAGTGTCTTACAAAAAAAAACAAATTCCGTTGTTATAAGGGTTGTCATGCACTTCCTCTCTCTCTAATGGAAAACTATGACTGTACATACAAACATTTTTTCTATACTAGAAGATCCAGTGATATTTGATGCAGCCTGACGTCATGCTACTGTATGCTTCCCTGTTTTCATTTTTTTATTTTTATGCTGTGCATGCTCAAAAAAGTGCAAAATGGATCCAGGGCACAAGATATCATCTATGTATATGTATTTTATACAAATATAAACCAGACCTAAGACTCCAGACTTCATCTTGTCTAACCAAATCAACTTTTGGTATTTGAGCGCTAGTCAACATTGCATAAAGCTAGACGCTCATGTGTGTATGTCTACCTCAAGGTTTGTAAATGTTTCAGTAACAGACAAAACAGTGGCTTACAGGCAGAAAATTCATTTCCGTTTCAGTCACTATGTCATGTGCATCAATTTAAAAAAAGGATGTTTTATTCTTTGCGCTCTTTCCTTAGGATTGTAGTTGGTAACAATGGCGCTGTTTTCCCTGTATTTTAGACACTCAAGTGATTAAGGATGTTTCATGCGCACTGTTGATTAATCAGAGGTATATGTTTTTGACCATGCTCATTTTTCTGTACATGCACATGCTCTTTTGCTGAAGCTTTATCTGTTTTTTTTTTTTTTTTTGTCTGAATATGGACAATATCGTATATAATAATATAATACGTAATAATATAATATATAATAATATAGCTCCAGGCCTCCCACAACCCTGTACAGGATCTTCAGTATAGATAATGAGTGAGAGAGTGACAAAGTTAAAGGTTTCATGTTTCAAGTGTCAGGTTTATCATCCATAGTTGCATATCCTTCGTTTTAGCACATTTCCTATCACCTTTCCTTTTCACTCTGTCATGCCTCGTCGTTAAAATGCTTTGTTTCCATGAAGTTATTGGATAAAAACTGTGGTTTAAAAGTGGTGTAAAAATCTTTTTCCCCAAAACAACCCTGAAGTCCATAGCAAATTCCCCAGTGTTGAATTAACACCAAGCAGTGTTTATACTGTATGAGTCCATTTGGACTCAAATAAACTCTGAAAATGTTAAATCAACACTGGGGATTTTAAAGTGAAGCAACATTCTATAAGTGAAATGTGAATCTTTTTTTTTCCAGGTTTTTGGGAAAAAGTTTAGAGTAAATATTTTGCTTCATTATACAAGTCTTAAAAGTTATAAACATTGGAAAGCATGATAATGGTGCCGATGTTGCTCAGTCTTTGTATCTCAGCATGACTTGAAAAGAAGTTTTCAGAGATCTGAAGAATAAACATACAGGGGCTGTACCGAAAGCAACAGAAATGTGGGCACAACTTTTTAATTAACTGACATACGTTGTTCAAATTGCACAAGCTGGCAGAGTAATGCTTCCTCTGTCCATACTGTAGGTACTACACAGCATAGTCTCCATTCCAAGCAATACATTTGCACCATGTTGAACCGATCTCTCAGATCTTCTGTTTGTTGCAGATGATGCGCTCCCACTGCGTGATTTGCCTTCAGTGCTGATTTCTCCTACTTTAAACTTCATCAACCATCTGTGCAAAGAGGATTTTATAAGAGGATTCAGCGATAACGCAGATATGTCACTTGTGATGGAGACTATGTTGAGTAGTACCTTTGTATACAGGAAGAGCTACTCTACTAACATGTTCAATTTAAACAAGCCGTGTCCGTTCATAAAAACGGTTTGCCCACTTTTGCATTACATTCATTATAGCTCTTGTACAATACATCGTTATAGGTACAAATGACATTTATAGCTTTGACTATATTTGCAATGAAGAAATATTGCAAGCTCTGTAATGTGCTTTTTGTCTTGGAGAAAATCATAGATGTGAAAAATGGGTCAAAAGGACATGTTACTGCTGCTCAATATGTAGCAATATGCAAAAACACAAGAAATAGTTTGTTCTTTCAGGACCAGAGCGAGGGATGCTCACACTCTATGCACCCATCAAAAACAGAACCACCACACAGCACTTAATGCAATCAAAATGAATATTTATCATATTATAAAGCTTAGTGCAGTATACAGAGTGCTTTCTCTTGTACAAAAAAAGAAGAAGCAAATGAATACGATTTGTTCTCTGTATTGGTGGCAGTGATTGCTGTGGTGTGCCACACATGGGGCACATGGAGTTCAACCTCTCTCTGCCACACAGTTTTCATACTTTCACAACCCGAGCTGCGAAGCCTCAGACCACAATGCCTTTACTTCTGGAAAGATAAAGCCTACTCTACAGAATCTTATCATTAGATTTTAAAAATTCTGAAAAATACAGCCAAAATCAAAGGTACACTTCCTTCTATGTAACCATATGAGTTGATTTATGAGTCTCAAAAGTATATCTGTGAGACTGAGTTAAATTTTAGATGTTAAAATATGTTAAAATGTTTTGTCGACAGTAATTGCTTAGTTAATGGTCACGAGTAAAACTAAATAGTGTTCAGTTTCATCTTAACCAATGAACAGATAACTGTGGGTTCAAGGTCATTAAGGAAACTCATGATAAGTGAGCCATATTCGGCCGTGCTGTAATAATCCTGTCTCGCCCACGCGTTACCATCCAATTTCATATTGTTGTCTGGCTCCGCACATTGTGATAATGACTTCATTGTTTCCCTTGGAGGGCATGTCCGCACTCTCATTTACAGTGGATAAACAGGAAGTAGTAGCGGTCTGCTCAGGTAGGGACTGAAAAAAGATCACCAGACATTCTGACTCTGTGCTACATTACAATCAAGGCCAGTGAAATAATCATCCTGTTTAAAATATGGTAGGGATGTTTGGCATAAACGCTGACATCCTCCGGCAGCTGATTGAGTTGTGTTGACCTTTGACCTTTGCGTCCACAGACATCCTTCAGAGCGGCGGAAAGAGAAGTCGCGAGACGCAGCACGCTGCAGGCGGAGTAAGGAGACGGAGGTGTTCTACGAGCTGGCACATCAGCTGCCCCTGCCCCATAGCGTGCGCTCGCATCTGGACAAAGCATCCATCATGAGATTGAGCATTAGCTTCCTCCGTACTCGCAAACTGCTTGCATCAGGTTTGGGTTTTACACACACACTGACACTCACTCGCACACACATACCCACAGAAACATTGCCCATCTGATGCTTGCATCAGTTTTGGTGCTGAGCATCAGCACCATCTTGCACTGAAACCACCCACCACAACCACACACACACACACACACACACACACACACACACAAATGCATCTGCACTGCTCACACTCATTTGCATTTTTTCATTTGTTTAATGCTTTTATCTGAAGCAGTGCGCAGAGCGAGGAAGAGTTCTTCGACATACACACGCTTCTTTTTACACCTGCAGGTTATGTGTGTTATCTGTGTATATGTGTGTCTCTTGGTTATCATAATGAGTTTACCCTGAAAATTGTTTTCTACTTTTCTATTCATATTTGATCACAGTTGCTTTCATTCTTTAGCCGTCGCATTTATCAGTTGCATTAGTTTTAAGATGAAGAGCAGCAGATGCAATATTACACCGCTCAGGCGGAAATGAAGGGTGAACAATATTGCTTTGCGGATGTCATTTTACAGGATAATGTGAGACTATAATAAAAATCTCACTTGAGTTTCGTGTGTGGCAAAATAAATCAGATTTACAAGTACCACTCTAAAGAGAGAGCTCCTCTCTCAGACCAGTAGCAAACATCATAATGGGATATGTATGTGTATATATATATATATATATATATATATATATATATATATATATATATATAAGAATCAGCCAATGAATTTAGTATTAAAATATTTATATTATATTCTTTTCCTGTATGTATGTATAATTATTTTTCTGACTTTCTGACTTTCTCTCTCTTCCTATAATTGTAATCATAAACAAAAGAGCCTCATTATGATGTTTTTGCTACTGGTCTGAGTAATACCAAATGGTACCATATATATATATATATATATGAAATAAAAAATATATATATAATTATAATAGTGTACAGTGACTCAGTGTTTAGCACCGCTGCTTTGCATCTTCAAGGTTCGATGTTTGAATCTCTTCTCCAGTCTGTGTGCTTGGAGTTTGCATGTTCTTCCCATGCTTGTGGATTTCCTCCATGTACTCCAGTTTCAGTACTGCCATTTCTAAATTGCCCATAATATATGATTGTGTGCGTGTGAGTGTGTGTGTTTGGTGCACCTTTTGCCCTGTAATGGATGGCTGTCTGAGCTAGGGTATCCCCTGGAGCCTAGCATTTTCGAATACGCTCCAGGCTCCCTTTAACCGTACACAGGACAAGCGGAATAGATATATATATAAATAAATAAATAAATAATACTCGTCATCATCTCTTTATGTTGAGTTGAGGGAAGAAAGTCAATATAGTTATGTAAATTATTTTCAGCATTATTTATTAACAATGTTGTGATGTACAAGCAGCAACATAATAAATAATCAGCTAATCTAGAGGCCTGAAAAGAAAATATTGTAATATTACATTATTACATATAAATGTATTATGATGGGTCGTTCATGACTTTTGATTGTACAAACGACAGCACACAGACCGTTAGTTCTCTATATAATCCCCTGGCATTAATCCCAGTGTGAACGCCTTCAGTGATCTAACAAGCCGTTTTTATTTTTCCATTAAAGGAGTTCCTGGGAGGCCAGTGTTTCATCAGTGATGATGACGTGACCTGGCTCCGGCGAACTGAGAAATCCTTCTACCCATTAGTGCATTAGTGTAGGAGGGGATTATTTCGAGAAATAAAGAGAGTTTGAAAGGGACTGTGTTCTGTTATTCTGCAGAATCAAAAGTCTTGAACGCCCCTCATAATACATTTATAAGTAATAATGTAATATTACAAGATTTCCTTTTCAGGTCCCTGGATTAGCTCATTATTCATTATGATGCTACTTCGGTTTGTAATCTGGGGTTTAGCAGGAACTTATACTTTACTTTAACTTATACTTTAACTTGTACTTATACTGAGACCATGTAGCAGGTTCATTGTGCACAGTCTGACTCTATTCAAATACCAACGCCACATACAAGTTTTAAAGCATTGTCGGTAAGTACTTAAGCAATCACAGCTTAAATATTAATGGCTATATTGTGTATATGTACTGTCCACTTTCATTGAACTCCTATTTAATGTCTGGTTGCCGAACTATACATAATGACAGGAAGAATTCTGTGGCCCCCAAACATCTTAAACGTTGGATGTTCTCTCAATCCTCTAATGCTGCCGTACACAGCCGCTGCATGTTTTGCTTTTAGTAAACTGCAGGTCAGTGTGGTTCAGCGTGGATGATTCAGTCAGGAATTAAATTAAATTGCCCAGACAGGAACTTTTTTTTTTTTTTGCTCTGGATAATACATCTGTGCTTTAAGCAGAATGTTTTAGATTGTTACGTCTTTGTGTGTGTGTGTGTGTGTGTGTGTGTGTGCGCGCATTTTTATTTTTTATTTTTTGGTGAGCAGCAAATAGGACCAATTTCCTCACAGTAAAAATGTTGCTCTTTTTGTGTTTCGTCTCATCGCTGAGTTTAAAGGTAGCATTGAATTACGTTGTAGGCGTAACATTGATTAGTTACAACATTCATAGCGTCTGTGTGAAGATGAGATGAGAATGTCCCCACTTTGATAGTGACATTCAAGTCACATTTTATACCTGGGTTAAAAAAGACTACTCCCTCTATTAAAAAAAGAAAAAAAGAAAAAGCAAATAAGAAAAAGCCCCAAAAAATCACTGTTAAAATCTGTTTTCTTATTATTATGACTGAGATTTGATCAAATTAACTTTAGATATAGGCAACGTATTAATAAGTTTCTAATAAACAGTCATCACTTTACAAAGATATAGCGTGTGAGTGTGTGTGTGTGTGTGTGTGTGTGCACCAGCCATTGCAGAGAAGCCGAAGAGACGTTCTGTACTCTGTGACACAATAAGATTATGATCTCAGGAACATAGACAAAGAACGTGGGCGGTTTCTAAAGTTCATCACTGATTACTAACTCACACAGTTGTGTGTGTGTGTGTGTGTGTGTGCGCGTGTCTATGTGTGTATGTGCGTGCTAACTGGACTGTTTTTGTGGCATACAAGTGCTTGCAGTGGCACAAAACAAAATGCAAAGAGAGAGATAGAAGCATATGGTGGAACATTGGGTATATGTAAAAAACTAATTGTGGTGAGATTAAATTATTAATTGTCTAATTCTTGCTAAACCCAATTAAAATCAGATAATTTTGAGGTATCAAGTTTCATTCACACCCAGTAAACAAAATATCAAAGGGTTTTTTAAATTTATTTCAGGACTGTAGGTTGTCTTGTCTTTTTATTACTGAGGTCTTTTTAATATCTGATATTGCTGTGTTGACTGGGAAAATCAGTTTTTCATTTACTTAATGTATTTTAAACTTGCTTAGATGAAGAATTGTATTAAAGGAGTAGCTTGTTATTTTTAGGTCTCTCTGCTGCTTGTAGGGTAAGTTTAATGAAACCATTAATCAGTCGCTCCCTTCCCTTTGAGACCCCATGTCACCTATTAAAAATACAAGAGGCATCGAGGCTAAACCAGGACTTGTAAATGAAATTTCGTGTGAATGTACGTTTCAAAGTGATTGACATTTACAGAAGACCTCAAGCATAGAACAGCGATGAGACTCTTAACCGCAGTAAAAATATGTGAATACTGCAAACATTTTAAAGAAGGCTGCACTTCCATGAATGACGATCCTGGCCGAGGTTGCTCGGAGCCCACATCACTCGTTCCCAAGAACATTTAGTGAGTGGAACGCCATGGAAACTACTGGAAAACTTTGAGATATGTGCATTAGTGTAGCAGGCGATATGGAGTATATATCGTAAATAGAGAAATATGAGATATATGCAGTGTATAGAGAAAAAAAGGAAGTTTTGTTATTCTGTAACTTCCAGAATTTGAACTCCCCTTGTACATATGCCTAATGGGTAGCCGCTTTAATTAAAGGAGACATTCTATTCTGGATGTGGTTGTCGATCATGTATGGTCTGGAAAATTTTAACCAGAAGTCTGAAAAAGGGAAACTAGCATGATCTACTTCAATAATTTTACAAACCTCAGTTTTGCAGATATTTGATAATTATGCTTTTTAGAAATATTTAAACAAAAACACAAACTATAACTTTAATTAAATTTTTTAATTAAATGACTTATTTATTTATTCCAAGGTAGGATTTGTCAGTATTGTCATATTTTCCTGCAGAACTAAGAAGCAGTAGTTTAGTTGGTAAGTAATGTGTGTTCAGGTTCCAACACTACTGGTAGATACTGTAGAATGTAAAAAAAATCCGGTCCTGATTTTATCCAAGTCATCTAGATGCAATCAAGCGTGCATTTGCGCAACTCAAGCAGATCTCCTTTCCTCACTGTCAGTGGTCCGTGGTACTCTGACAGAAAAGCGTTACAAGATATTTTGTTAGACGTGCAGAGGTGCAGCTTGTCAACAGGCAAAACAGGCAACTGCTTGGGGCCCCTGACTAACATTTACTTTCCTCTGACTAGCAATTACACACCTCTGACTAGCGTCATTTAAAATGTGCTAAAGTTCTCTCTAGAACAGCCTCTCAGAAGCTCAGGTTATTCATACAGTTTTGCCCGATCAAACTGTAGTGTATTCTATGTTAGACATATAAGCCCTCGAGCATAACATTTGGAGAGAAAAAAAAACGTATTACATATAATGCTGTGAATATTATTTTATATTGTTATTGGGCTAGCTAGATTGTGGTGTGAATTACAGTTTTTATAATATTTAACTTTTTTTCTCATTAAAATACATGATGAATTGTTCAGTTCTTTATATGGTGTCAGATGTAAAATAAATCTTTCACACAGTCTTTCATTGTTTTATGCTCTTAATGGTGATTAATAAACTTCAAGGACTCCAGTTATGCTTATTAGAAATTTTTTTCCTCAAAAGTTTTTTTACCAAATTGTTGTGGTCTACCTTATCTATATAACATAATTCTGACAATTTTTTAAACCAGTACAGCCCTGTTTTTAAAATATGGTGATGAATGCTGGTTGGACAGGACACCTGCAAATTTTTGCCTAGGGCCCCAACAGACTCTAGAACCTCTACTGACATGTGAAAACTTAAGCATTAATGTTAAAACACTGCTACTAACTAATGATCTGATGATTTTTTTTAACTTGCAAAATGTGTATTTATATATTTATATTGGACACAAGTGGGGGGAATTACATTAATTACAAATCATGTCTTTATTTATATGAATTTCTTATGAAATTAAATTTTTTAAAATATTTTCTTAACCCAAATCAATTTATATGATTATGTACATTCACACAAATTAAAATGAATTTGTATGAATGAAATTTAAATGATTTGTGTATTTCATTTATGAATTTCGTTTGACTACATTGTTTTATTCGATTAACAATTATGTGGGATTTGGGTAAGGCTATAAGGCATGTGTGGGGTTAGGCTATAAGGCATGGCTACAAGATTGTTAGTGTGACAGTCTTATTCAATTCATGTGCAGTTTTTATCAAGAAATTTTGACAATCCTACTCTCATACGAGTAGGATTGACTGGAATTGTTAAAGGACATCATTCAGTTCCTGCTACAAATTGTTCAGTAACAACACTGGAACTGATAAAAGCGCGATGTGGTTTTGAGAACACATGGAATGTACTGTAATTTTAAGGGGCTAATTCGAGAGAAAATGGGCAAGGACAGACATGCTTAAACAAGAACTGCTCCTGCTGTGATTGTGATTGACAGAAAGCTCAAAAAAATTTCAGGAATTTCGTAGCCTGGTACTGGGGCAACCTATTCGGACATCATGGACCAGTATTTATAGTGTGCAGATGTTTTTAAATACTGTAGGGCTAACAGTTGAAGAATGAGCAATAAGTCTGTTCAGCTGCCTGAGGGAAAAAAAAAAAAACTTTCAATGCAGTAGAAAGAATGATGATGTCCCGTCTGGGTCAGAAAGACCACAGTCAGACCCTCAGGTCTACTCCCAGCCTTTGAGGGAAGGAAGGTCTTATCAGAGGGAAGCAGATCTCCACCTCCCAGCATGAAGCTTTGCTTTAATTATTGCCTCAAGTTCTTGAGATTGTTTAGTGGCTTTGTGTGTGTTAAAGCTCCTCCCTTCACTAATGTTAGATCTGGGACATATTTTGGTTCCCATGGTGAATTAGTTTGGAGAAGAAAAAAATATGTATTTTTTTTTTATTATGTTGGGGTTTTTGCAATATAGGAATGTAGGTATTTGATGAGTTAATACATTTTTAATTTTCATACTTGATTGTTTTTTTTTATGTGTGTTTCTGGCAGGGTGCTTGAGCAGACAGATAAAGGAGGACTCTCAGCTTGACACGCTGTATCTGAAGTCTCTGCAAGGCTTTGTTGCTGTGGTGACATTAGAAGGTGACATGGTCTTCCTCTCAGAGAACATCAGTAAATTTATGGGTCTCACGCAGGTGAAGTTTTTCTTCCTGTCTTTCTGTCATAACTCCAGTAATGTCTGTGTGACTATGAGAGAAGTATCCATGATGCTATAATGCTGTACTGTAATGTTCATTGTTTCGGGTAAATCCTTACAGGTTGAGTTAATAGGACACAGCATCTTTGATTTCACACACCCTTGTGATCATGAGGAGATCCGAGAGAACCTCAGTGTCAAAGCAGGTGTGTAGGTTTTGAGTTATGGCTCCATTTGTGTTTTGAGATGTGATGTCTGATAACATTTCATTCTTCCTATCTCTTTGCATAGTCTTAGTAAAGATTCACTTCATGCCTTATGATGATCTATTTCTTACATTTCTCCGGTGGTTCTTTTTATGTAATATCCTACTCTTAACAATAGGCACTAGATGGTATGGTACATTACCTATGGTAGTGTACTGATATGCACCTTAATTCTGATTTAAGACCTGAAGTTTGCCTTCAGCCTCATACAAACTCACAGTTATTTCATGAACCGCATTGAAATATTTTTTGCACTTATTGTCCATCAAGATGCAAACATACAGGCAGAATTGATTCATGCATAAGCTATCAATTGGAGTGTTAACGGTATTATAAGGGTGCAAGAATAATCTCCATACGTCTTGGTCGTTATATATACTCTGCAGACCAACCATGAAGCCATATGGCTAGATCCAGTTAGTCATACAGAGAGTTTCTGTTAAATGAAAGAGTTAAATTTGTTCTAGATACCAAATAGGTTTAAAAGACACCAACTTGAATTAGCTCAGTGGGTCTGCAGAAGCTGAACTTTGCCATGCATTTTTGCACAGAATGAGGGTTGTAGAATTTGACCCCGATTACTTACATTGTACTCATGCTCCAGGTGACAAACTTCACGGTCAGGGTGATTCTTTGCTTTCCACCGCTACTATAATAGACATTTCTGAACCTTTGCCCTAGGCACTTTTCTAATTAATATTTTTCTATATAGTGTATTCTATATTTCTTCACATTCTAAATATTGAAGTTAAATATTTTTTTATTTAAAATGTTTAATTTACATTTTGCAATTCTCAAATTCTCGTAACTTTTTATGTATCGAATTTGTATTATATATAAAAATATAAAATAGAAGGGCAAATGTTGCTTTTTTGTAACTATATATTTCAGAAGCCATACATCTGCTGGAAATGGTTTTAAATTGAGTCTGTTTATAATCAAACTCTGTGTAAAATTCCTAATATATGTTAATGCATTTGCTGTGGGATTCTGAAATAATTGATAATAATGGCTTGAATGTGGCTGTTACGGCCAGTGTATGGCAGGAGACATAAGGAGCTCAGCACAGCGAGAGATTTCTTCATGAGGATGAAGTGCACTGTCACAAACAGAGGACGCACAGTCAACCTTAAATCAGCCGGCTGGAAGGTAGGTACATTCAGATTGCAATACTTAAATACACACATAAACACAATTCTTCGTACATGACCGTGAAAGTTGATGAACCTCAGTCTTTTTGCTATTGTGTCCAATGTACCATGTCTCTTCCCGCAGGTGCTGCACTGCACAGGGCATTTAAAAGTGTACCCCAGCCGACGCCCTCATATTTTGTGTGGATTTGCTGAGCCCCCACTGACCTGCCTAGTAGTGTTGTGTGAGCCCATCCCTCATCCGTCCAGTGTGGACACGCCAGTTGACGGCAAGACCTTCATGAGCCGACACAACATGGATCTGAAGTTCACGTACTGTGATGAGAGGCATGTAGCACTCTTGACTATTCTGGCAGCTGAGTATTTCAGAAACTGCTGAGTATTAAGTGTCTCAGAAACTGCTGATCGTCCTGGTTGTCACTAGAAGTTGTCATGCAGAACTGTCACTAGAAGTTACACAGAATGGTGAGAAAAGACAAAAAAAAATGTAGGTGGCAGTTTGGCAGGCTGGACTGGAGAGGTTAGAGAGCAACCAGAATAGCCAGGCTGGTTTGAGATGAAGGCTATAGAAACCTAATCAATAGTGTTTACAACCAGAAAAGCATCGCAACACAAGTCTTTAAACCTTGAGGTCGACAGGAGTGGAACCCAGAGTGGTCTTCTACTGAGATGTCGGAAAGTGTGCATAGTAAATAAGCTTTTAAGAACCATAAAAAGCGGTCAAGTAAAGCAAGCGTAGCGTCTCAAAACCAACAATATGCCCTTCACTGACATACACGTGTATATCTAACAGTGTTATTTTAACAAGCGGGAAAAGAACTGCAAAAATAACAGAGAAAAAAAAAACTCAAAAAAGAATGAAGGAGAGAAGGATTTATTTTCTCAGAAAACAAAAAGTCCCAATTGTCAACAGTTGGCGCTAAAGAGGGAAAGGCATTTACTTTGGCTTCTCCTGTCTTGTTTAGTGAGCTGATTGCTTGTCCTGTCTTTCGCCAGCATGTATTAAGAGCCGAGTCTAGATTTGTGAATGCTTGCCTCTTTTTGCTTTTTTTTTTTTTTTTTTTACTTTTGCGGAATTTGGAGAATATGCCTGCATGTTGTACCAAAGCCCTAAAAGCTTTGACTACACTTAGCATAATACATCTGTATACATTATAGGATATGGATATAAAAATGTATAGTTGGGATTTTCTGATTTCTTATAGCAAGTTTGGGGTATAAAAAGACTGAGCCAAGTATGTAACACTCTTTTGCAGTGTGAGAACGCTGATGGGCTACACCCCAGAGGATTTAATGGGGCGATCTGTCTATGATTTCTACCACGCACTGGACATGGACAGTATGACCAAGAGCCACCAAAACTGTAAGAACATACTTCAACCATTATCTGCTGTATATGCATTCAAACCTTAAAGTACAATATACATGACCAGTATTTAATCTTACACTTCATCGTGTATCATGTGTCCTAAAACTAACTGGAAATCATAAGCTGTTTCCTTTCCAAGAATGCACAAAGATCTTGACCAAAATGACCCTTTAGTTGGCAGCAATCCATGTTTCTTATCTCCTAGAATAGGTTAGATAGCTGTCTTGAAATCAGGCTTCCCTGGACACGAGGCACTTCCCATGCACCCGCTGACTGAGGGAAGCAGATGTCCAGCTTGCGTCTAGGAATTGTTGAGTTATTTATAAGCTCAATGGTTATTGCATTGCGCTGTTTGTTTAGCAGATGCCTCAGTGCAAATGTTCCACTCTGGGCCAATAGCATGAAATGTTTATATAATGGAGTTTATGGCTTTACTCTGTAAAGTACTTCAGGATTTCAAAAAATGCACGGTTAAAAACATTGGCACTTGGATCAATCAATTGGATCAAGTGATGTGTTTATAGTGTGCTCCAAGTCAGAAGGGTTTATAGTGTGCTCCTAGTCATAAGGGCTGTCCTGTCCTAGTCATAGGGCTGTCATGTGTCCCTTTTATGTTTTATCCACAGTGGAGTTTGGTATTTGCAACCTGACCCACACATGTATTCACCTTGGACCTTTCCACACCTATTTTTCCACATCTATTATCACAGCCTATGGCATTTTCTCTATGCCATGACTATTTCATAAATTGCAAATACTTGGATGTCTTTTGCAAGTGTCATGTAGCATCAAGTGACTGTTGGTCTGTCCACACTGGCCTTCATTCAGTACCGCAACTCATAAGCTAAGAGGGTCAATGAGTCCATTTAGTGTAAGCCCTTAAGTGAAGATTTCACCACACTGTCACACACTGACCTTTCGAAATTATGTATATACTGTATTATTGGATACTGCTAAGCTACTTGTCCATAACTTTACAGATACTTTAGCTGAAGTAAAGTATGGTAGGTATGGTAGTACCTTGGCTTTGACGTGGGCCAAATAGGGATGGCTAAACAAAAGGGTCAATCATCTTCAGAACAGCAGGTTTTGTGGGGTGTTTTTGGTGTGCAGGTTATCACTTTACAAAAGCACAACCACTAAACTAACAACGGGTTCATGGGCATCCAAGGCTCACTGGCGATGATAGACAGAGCTTGCTGTATTGGAGACTCTATAGCCACAGTGCAGTCCCAAGCTGACCCAGTGGGCACATGAGCATGATATAGAAATGAAAGAAAGTGGCGAGGCTTTCTGAATGATGTCATCTCTTACAAAATGTGGATGGCTGGTTTCATGTACATTACCTACCTGGGGATGAGTTGGCACCAGAATGGACTATGCAAACAATATTCTACTGGGAAACCTTGGGTAGTGGTTTTCATGTACATGTCATGTTTGACATCAACCACTTGAATAAATATTGTTGCAGACCAAGTACAGCCCCTAATTGCAACAGAATTCCCTAATGGTTTCTTTTATCCGGATAGTGTGCCCTGCCACATTGCAAAAATTGTCAATGAATGGTTTGAGGACCATGAGAAAACGTTTACTTTTGTGTTTATCAGGTGTTAACTTGGTCTCTCCAATTGTAATGTGTCACTTTTGTTAGGCTATTCCTCTCTGCTAGGGGATGACTTTTAAACCAGACAACATCTTTCTGTTCTCTCATTAAAAATTAGTGTACACTTTATTCAGGTTTATACAAGGCTTGTCAACTCTCAACTGCTTATTATATGGTTGCTGTAAAAACATGCTATTATATGGTTGTTATAAATACTACCCTATAGCATGTCATGTGTGATAATCTTAGAGTTATATTTATTTGCAGCTTGTCATTACTTAATGCTATTCTGTCACCAAAAATGTACTGTCACGACCGGCTCCTGTGTACAAGACAGCTAAAACAAAAAGAGTCTATCGTTATCTCTCTGAAGTTTTATGCGTTATTATTAACCCATTATAAGGCAATAAAGATAGTCAACAGTTATCATTAGGATTTACAAATCATGCATAGCTTATAAAGTCAGTTTAGCTAAAAAGTTAAAATGCATATGCGATATCAATAGCAGAATTTAAAGACTTCTGTATATATGCAAACACAAGGCCACTACGCAGCCTCTCAAAGTTGTTTTCATATATTTCAGAAATTAGAATTAATTTATGAATTGATGAAAACATTTATGAAATTAAATTAAAAATCACAATTTAATTCCCCTTTATGCACATATTAGCTGTGCGCCTTGTTCCTTTTAAGTCATCAAGATGGCTTCTCATCAACAATAAAATCATCAACAGTTAACGTTACATTAACATTACAATAAGTCAAGTTAAAGTGATTATTAATTATATTTGCATTTCCCCATCTACTATAACTGGTAACCCTAAGTTTATAATATCTTTTTTTCCCCTGCTAAATATATTCTTAATTAGATTTGCAAGATGTGAGTCATAAGGAAATCAGCTAATTCTATTTCAGGACTTATTGCAATTTCGATCAGAATAATGCAGTAATATGTGCAGTAATATTTTATACAGTATACATATTTTAGCAATTTTGACGATACCTTGTATAAACTGTGATAAGGCCAGTCTGTGTGGTTTTGTTGCCATACAATTTTTTAGCTTGCAATTATTTTCCACCTTAGACTTAAGGAAGGAAGGAAAGATTGAGGGAGGGAAATGGGGGGTTGGGAGGAAGGAATGAGCATTTTGTATGAATGGAAAGTGAAGCTAAATATTTTAGGGAAAGTTTTTAAAAATTACAAACTTCCCACTTAACAATGTAGAAGAGGTCAGTGTGCAGCTTGAACTTGTGAGATGTACTATAAGAGAGAACTGTAAGAATCAAAAGACTAGTTTGAATGCTGTCATCATCACCTCTATGGACTTTCAAGGTCAATTTCATATTATTATAAAGGAGCAGGCAGAGATTGAATTATTACAAGAAGATTCCTTACTTCCTCCACTGTTTATTGAGCATCTGCTAAATTGTGACGACTAAGCTACCCCTGCCTGCAGATACTAAACTAAAAGCCTTTTGTGAAGGTTCACATAAAACATAATTGATAATGAATATTTTTGTGCAGTGTGTGCTAAGGGCCAAGTTGTGAGCGGTCTTTATCGGATGTTGGCTAAGCATGGTGGTTACGTATGGTTGGAGACACATGGCACAGTCATCTATAACAGCCGCAACTCTCAGCCACAGTGCGTCGTGTGCATTAACTACGTCTTAAGGTAAACCTTCATATGGAACCTTCATAGGGAAAATATTTTGCTGCCATAGAATCAACATTATATACAGTATGTTGCAGCATAACCTATGCTGCTATATGTAAAAATAATATCATAAAAGTACATGCAATTGACAAAGCCTGCTTAGTGTTTTACCTACTAACGTGATTTCAAATGCGCTTACTGTTCTGTTTTAGTGACATCGAAGAGAAGGCCGTTATGCTCTCCATTGACCAAATGGAGTCGTTTTTCAAACCCCGAAACATGCTGGCCAACAGCGAAGTATTCTGCCAAGGCTCGCAAACATCTAACAGGCCCCGCTTTCCCAAATTCAAGGAGGAACCTGAAGAGATTCCGCAGCTCGTGCCAACACCAGGAGAAGCAATCATTGCCATGGACTTTGGTCAGAATTCCACCCACCGCTACCTATATCCCCATAACAACTTCTCCCTGTACTCCACCCTATCCTTTGACAGCATGTCCACTCCCCTTCTGCATGCATGAACTCATTTATTAATCTCAGTATTTACTGTTTTCTACCTCAGAACCACAATACGCACATGCGGTGCCCATAGTCGTCATCAGCTTTGCACTGGCAACCTTTGTAAAGTAGCACGCTTGTAGCTTGGCTTTGCAGCAGGGTACGCATTATATCAAAATAATTTAATATTTCTGCTCTGAAGAAAATAGCGCCTTATTCAGTATAGCATGGGCACATTAAATATTGATTGCAAACATGAAAATGATTGTTTCTTTTAAATAAATGTTGAAATTAATATTTCCCTGTTGTAAACAATTGCGTTTTATAATGCTTGGGTGCTGGCGGCGTGTGTCATCTTCTGTGGGGTCTGGGCTTTAATGGATATGCACTTTCATGTATTATCATAATTTACTGCATGAAATGAAAAACAAACTGATTTCTCTTTTGTCTATTTTAGATGAAACCTTGGGAAAGTGTGTGGTCTCATTTTTCCTTTCCATTCTCACACTCTCATCTTCCATTCATAAACATATATTGGGCTGGATCCCTAACATTTTCAACTAACATTATGATAACTAAGGGTAGGCCAAACGTAAAGGAAATGATATTGGGCTTAAAGAAATACTTTCAGCGTTTTTCAATCTTGATTCTGAAGCTGTTGTGTGATCACCACAGACAAGAATTTTGCTACGAAAACATGAAATGTGTAATTGAAATTGTCTAAGGAAATTATTAAAATGTAGAAGTATATAACGTTTATAATTTAAATAATAATAGTATATAATAATAATAATAATAATAATAATAATAATAATAATAATGATAACAATTTAAAACTAGAAACTAGAAGGTGAGGTTTCTTAGTAGGTACTCTGAGTTTTCCTGAAAAGTAATTCAGTTGAATAGATTAATACACAATACCTTTAAATAATTAATGCAAGTTTTTTCTACACTTTCAATATTTTTAATTACTTCATATTTAACGTTGAATTATGTACCAAAAAGCTGCCTTCGGACTTCATTATATGTGAATCAGGGGTTTTTCTAAATTCTTGTCCATATTATCCACACTTACACCACAGACGTTAGTATGTAAAATGTTAGACTCTTCGTAGAACGCTTTACAATTCTGTGTATGTATCGACAGACAGCCAGTACATCATATAATGTTTCAGACAGCATTCAGCTTTTAAACAGTGACATCAGCTATATCATGCATGTTCTGCACTTTGCATGTACAGGAAGTCCAGAATTTGAAGCTCCTCCTACCTTCTACAAATCTCCGAGTCAGGCTTCAGTCGATAAGCTGTGGGAAATTGAGTCTTCACAGCAAAGTCCTGACAGCAGCCTGGCATCATCCAGCTCACCACCATCCCTGAGCAACAGCAGCAGCTCCACTGTATGTTCCTTCCATCTCATGAATGATTTTCAATATTGTATTGTCTTTTAAAGCTGGTTGCGTACCCTCATAATTTATTATCATGTTGTCTGCTTGTGATTTGCAGCCTGACAGTGTAAGAGGAGGTTACTATGGAAGTGAGAAGACTGCGCTGAAGGTTGAGCTGACAGAACGGCTTTTCGAGCAGGACACTGGCACTGAAGTGAGTCCATTACAAATATTGGCACAAAACTATAGTCTGTCTTAGGTGCCACATATACCAGACTATTTAGGCACTTGAAAATGACACTTGCTATTTACGGTAGCTAAACAAGTAGTCAGGAATAAACAAGATTTTAAAAAGTCATTAAACTGAATGGGGAAAGACAAGCACGTTGTGCATTTGTCTCTAGTGTAAATATCTTCATCATAGTCATAAGTAGCAATTACGAAATTTACAATTAGACAAATGTAAGATTATATATTAATTTCATAGTCTGAAATTAGTGAAAAGGTGTAGATAAATGTGAATAAATATTCAGGATATTTTCGCTCAGATTTTGTGTTCAGCTTCATATCGGAATTTTCTAGGTGAACCTTGACATGCTTTGTGAGTTAATAGAAACCATGTGTGTGGGACTGTGGTCTCTTTGGTAGGTAAATGAAAACCTAGTCGCTTAACATTATGTAACAACCACACTGGATTTTGGCCTCTTACTTGCTTTCTTATTGGTACTTGACACAGCTCTTAAAAAATAGCTGTCTCATACATTAACTTACTAGTTTTCTGGTAAAATTATGTTCTCTCTCTCTTCTTGATAATTTTCTTACTATCAATGCTTGCATCTCTCTTCTGTATATTATAAATGTGATGGTTTTCAATCAGTCATCCAGGTCATTCCAAAATTTGCTCTGTCTGGATTTGTGTCTAGAGGAGAATGGAAAAAGAAATTAATGACATTTTGCCTTTTTTTTTTTTTTTATGTTAGCAGTGGGACTTCAGTGATCTGGACCTGGAGACTTTGGCTCCCTACATCCCCATGGATGGTGAGGACTTCCAGCTCAACCCCATAGCTCAGGATGAGTCCTTATCCGATTCCAGCTCAAACCTTTGTGCCCAGCCTCAGTACATGTTCAGCAATGTGACGAGCCTCTTCCAGCCTTTGGCCCCACTCACCTCTGAACACAAGAACTGCCCGAGCCCCTACCCTGAGATGCCACTTATTCCTGCTTACCAGGCTTCTTCAAGTATCCCCCAATCAGGCATGTGCTTTGATCACATTACTCTGGCTAACAATTTCAAGCGCAAGAGACAGGATGAATTTGTTTCTTCCTGTTCGTTCCCAGATATTCCTCGGGTAGGTTCATGGACATGTCATATATTGGTTTAAAAATGACAGATGTTAACACAGTTGCCCAAATTAATGTGTTTCTGTCTGTGTTTGAAGTGTATTAAGCAGGATGGAGTAAGTCGCAGTGAGTCAGTAGACAACGTGTGGAAGCGAATGAAAACAGCAAACACAGATGGGTGTGCCTTTTCAATCAGGAAACCCCCTGATCCCAGAGGTCCATACATACAAAACTGTTTCTAAATATGCATATTTTTGTTTTGTCTGCCTCTCGTTCCATAACATTTGATGTGCTTGATTTTTTCCCCCCCTCCAGATCCCTTCTCAGCTGGGCAAATAGGTAAGAATTCCCAACCTATTCGATGTCGGCCTCCTCCAGATCCCAGGATCTCTGGAGAGATCAAGCAGCCTTTTACTGAGCGCTTCTGTCCTTCAGTGTACAATCACTATGGCATGCCATCTTCCATAAAACAAACAGGTCGGTACTGTAAGATTCCTTAAAGCATGCATGTTTTTCATTATATGCATATACATATATATAAACATATATATATATATATATATATATATATATATATATATATATATATATATATACAGTAGTTGAAAGAGGATACAGGACAAGTAGTTACTGGCAGTTTTGGGATTTTAACTTGCAACTTCCAAATGCTGCCTCATAGTCCTAAATAGCCCTAAATTACCTCACCTTGAATGCATGTTGTGTCCCCTAGGACTTACAAATCGATTGCTAGGTCCTTCCTATGACCCGTACTGCCTGGAGGAGCTGACGCAATATGACTGTGACGTGAACGTGCCGTTGCAGGGAAATCTCCACATGTTGCAGGGCAACGATCTGCTCAAAGCTTTAGACCAGTCCGCATAGACTATTACGTATTTAAGTTCCACCCAGGCTGGGTCTCTCCTTTCATTATGTGCCTACTACATAAATGACTTTCTTATAACAGTTATCTTTCCAATTACATATATCTATGATTTTACAATACAGAATATCCATAACTCAGTCACAGCAGTTTCTCTATGAAATGTGCATTTTATTGTTTATGTAATAGTTGTCACTATCTCATAGGGTATTAATATCAGTTAATAATGTATAACTTGATTTGCTTTAGTTTTAGTGTGCATATCATGCTCACATTCAGATATCCTATACTGAGTCATTTGTTTAAGATGGTGAAGATTAATAGTTTACTGGTGCAATTTTCTCACTTCTCTTTTACTTACCTATAAAATATATGTTCTCATGTAAGTTTTGATGTGACAAAGAAAAATGCAGTTATTTAGAAGTAACTAAAACATTCTTATTAAGGGGTTGGGGTATATAAAAAAAAAGAAAAAGAAAAGAAAAAAAATTGTAAAATTGAAAAATTCCAGCTGCAAATCTTCATGGAAAATGTAATCATGAATGTGTTTCACAATTTGGATCATTTGTATAATATGCATTTCTTACTTCCTTTGTGTCTCAGTCACTCTTTTAAATTGCCCAGTCTACTTAAGCGATTGTGATGCTACTGTGATGCAACTGTGATGTTGCATATCTCTCCTGTACATCATGTGAAGCACTTTATCTAGAGCGCATTAAAATGGACCCATTTCTGCATAGACCAAATACAAGAGAACATAACATTATACAATTTTGCAAGTGGTGCTTCATTCCTGAGCATCTCGTCAACTAAATACCACTTTAACTATTATCAATCAACTGTTCATTGTTTCTGTCCTATACATCACACCAGGTTCACCAATGTTATCCTAACAGAGTTAAAGTTATATATTCTTACACATGTAGATATATACGGTGTATAGAGGTGGTGCTGATCAGTGCCTAGGTACCTTATCTTGTGTACTCTAGTAGAAACTGTAGCTGTTCTCCTTTTTTTTGTGTGTTATTAATGCGGTTTAAAGTTAAATGTATGATTAGCTCAAGCTAATGTATATAAACTCCATTTGATACTATGGAGCTCTTCTACAGTATGTCTCATTGGTAGACATCAAAAAGGAACTCAAAGACTGCCAGTGTTTTTCAAAGGAAAGGTGATCATAAATATGCACGAAACAGTGGCATATAGTCACAATAATAATTGTTTTTAACAGTTCCACTCAAACTATGTAGCAGTTTGATTTTTTGGAAAGATGAAAGATAACTGAATATGTATTCAACACATGGCCTTGTAAGCTATATTAACTCATGCACATTTTAATGATGACTGTAGTACCTGGTCAGTATTTATTTTTCTATTAATAGTCATATTACTGAGAAAGTCTTGCTTAAATGTTGCTGATGTTCATGATTATTTTGTAATGCCTTTCATAACAAAAACTACGCACACTACTCTCTCTCTTTCTCTATATATATATATATATATATATATATATATATATATATATATATATATATATATATATATACACACACACGCACACATACGCACACATATAGTTGCTTTCATCGAATACTTATTCAGATTATACTTACTGTCATGTGTTACATTAATTCATTCATTTGTAATTTATTAAGTGTGTCCATTTACTGAATATTTGCTGTCAGTACAATTGATGACTTCGATAAGAAACTAGCACAGAGTTTAGGACAGACAGGGTAAATCAATTGCAAAGTGAAAATCCTTACAATGCAATGTTACTTAATTGTTCTCTGAAGGGGGAGCCACTTTTTTTTATGTCAGGAAGCCTAAGATAAAAAAGAAAAATAGTGATATTATGAATTGCCTACCTATCAAGATGTTACTCTCTTGTTTCTTTTACTCAATGTAAAGAAGCACTTTGTTGGGCTCTTTTTGGTAATAAAAGGAGTAGTCAGTAAAATCTGTGTTTCTGTCTCTCTTTTGATATATATTAAGGATGGGTATGATCCAAAAATATATAATATTCACTACAATTGGTCGATCGTGAGTCTGAAACCAAACTAAAACCTGTAAAATATATTTTGGTGTATAATATGGAGGTTACATGAGTAATTCTACCCAACACTGCAATTGACAGTGAACATTACTGCCTGTGAATATGTGATCAGCTCATGGAAATTCAATAGTAGCATCTCAGTTTGTGCTGATTATACAACCAAATGAACCATAGTTTCCTCTACTAAAAGTTAAACTTAAGCCACCGTTGAAGTCATATTGATGTCTAGTAACAAGTAGAACAGGATCTAGTGAAATGCTGCACACTGCATTTTTTTTAGAACATGCTTTTTGCCCACAGAGCTTTTTGCATACCTGAAATGGGGAATTTAACAACAGGGTTTGCAATTTTAAAAGACCTAATTCATGAAATGTATGAAAGAAATGAATACAAATCACATTTAACAATACAAATACAGAGCGTGGATTATCTCCTAGGCAATTCCCAATCCCATAATCTCCTAAGAATTGTTATACAATATCTCAATCTTATAACAACATACAGGCAATTTCTTATTAGTCTTACCGAATATGGTTAAGTTTAATGAACCCTCAACAAAGTTTTGTAAATGTTTTTATATATATATATATATATATATATATATATATATATATATATATATATATATATATATATATAAATGCACCCTTTAGTAAATACTTTGTTGAAGTACTTTGGCAGCAATTAGACTCTTGAGTTAGAATGTCTCAATCCCTTTAAGGAAGGAAATCGTCAGTGTACCAGCCTAGATTTAGTGATTTAGAACATAAATGCATGGGTTTGGGATTTTGGATTCAATTCTAAATGGTAGTTACTTTAGCTGTTTTTCTATTATTATGAATTTATAAAAAATAATTTCAACAGAACATTTATAATTGTCAGGCATACTGTGTGGTTAGCTTTCATTGGTACTTATAACACTCATGGTGAGTTTAATTAATCTTGTGTGATTCTGTTTTAACAGATTATTAACAGAGCTTATCTCTGTTTGACAAACATTTTATTTTTTTATTCATTTATTTTAGTGGCACAGTGTGTAATAGTTTCACATGATGAAGTGTCATTCACTTGCGTTTCCTAAGGACGTTTCAGCGAAACGGTAGAGATCAAGGATCACAGGTGACATTCCCTCTATAGGATTCAAATTATTAACTTCGCAGCGCATTTGAAAACTGACCCTGTGTCATTTTATTCTCTTACTTTTGTGATATATAACACAGTGTGTTGCAAAATGTGGTAAAATATTAATAGATATTAAAATATTAATCCATATGACCATAGAAAATGTCTTAGAAATGTATCCCACACTGTCTCCCATTGTAGTTACACTGTTTTCAAAGATAATGTCAATCTGATTATTATCTGTTGTCTTTTTTAAGTAACAATTTTTTATATAAAAATTTTTAAAATTCTGAATTCTCACACACTGAATTGTTTTCTATACAACACCATGTGAATATTCAAGATCAGCAATGTCTGAGCCGCCCAGACAAACCAGACACCAGTAAAGTTCTTCAGTTCTTATAATTCCCTATTTTGATCGTGACCTGAACTGAAACTCATGACCATGTCTGCCTTTTTTGTTTTTTCACTCCATGGCTTTCACTTATAACTGAGCGCTACAACGCAAAGCTGTAGCGCTCAGTTAGTCATTTCACTAAATTCATTTAAACAAAACCATGATGCACCAATTACTTTAAACTTATGTATGATATATATTAAAACTTGATATCCTCTATAGATGTTATGTCTGATTGATTCTATTCTGAATTAAGTACTCATTTTCATTAATCATGGCATTTGTTTCTCTAAGCTTAGTAAACAGAGCTGTTCTTTCTCACGAAAGCTATGAAGGCCAGCCACGCTCCCTTATTCTCAGTGGAGCTCACAGATGTCTTTAAGAGGTGCAGGGTCTTCGCAGCGGAACACTGTTTTCCATGGCCAAAAGGAAAAATCACTATCAACACATATGACTTTGAGCAAATAGTAATGTATTTTTTAAAATGTGTTTTCTCCCGGTAAAAAGAACTGTTCTTTCCATTCCTACTGTGGCCTGCAAAATGACGCATGATAATATTTAGTATAACAATCAAAGAGTAGATATTTCTAAAACAGGAAATTCCCATTCAGTTGTTTATCCCAATGGTCCCATATAACTATGGGACTCTGGGTATAATGTCTTATACAACAAAGTCAGCTGTTATGTACTTTCCAGATATGTATCATATTTTTAGTGGGAGAAAAGAATAAATATAATACATTAGCACAAATGTGAACCCCACTGCAGAGTCTTATTCCAATATAGAATAAAACTCTATTTCAAATATTTTATACTTAACTACAATGCATCCAGAAAGTATCCACAGTGACTTGTTCCACATTTTGTTGTTACAGCCTTATTTCAAAATGGATTAAATTATTATTATTTTTTAATTCTACAAACAATACCCTACAATGATAGTGTGAAAGAAGTTAATTTGAAATCTTTGCAAATGTATTACAAATAAAAACCTTTAAAAAAAAAAAAAAGTGCATCCTCTTTCCACTGATCATCCTTGAGATGCTTCTACAAATTGATTGGAGTCCACCTGTGGTAAATTCAGCTGATTGGACATGATTTGGAAAGACACACACCTGTCTATATAAGGTTCCACAGTTAACAGTGCATGTAGGAGCACAAACTAAGCCATAAAGTCTAAGGAATTGTCTGTAGACCTTTCAGACAGGATTGTATCGAGGCACAGGTCTGGGGAAGGGTACAGAAAAATTTCTGCAGCATTGAAAGTCCAGATGAGCACAGTGGCCTCCATCATCCATTAATGGAAGAAGTTCAGAACCAGCAGGACTCTTCCTAGAGCAGGCTGCCTGGCCAAAGTGAGCGACTGCGGGACGGCCTTAGTTAGGGAGGTGACCCGATAGTCACTCAGAAAAGAGCTCCAGTGGAGTGTGGAGAACCTTCCAGAAGAAAAACCATCTTGTAGCATCATTCTCAAAAAGACTTGAGGCTGGAATTGGTTTCAAAGGCACTTCAACAATTAAAGATTTGTTTCTCATGGTCTGAGAGTCCTTCAGGTGCCTTTTGGTAAAGTTCAGGTGGCGGTCATTTGCATTTTTACTGAGAAGTGGCTTCCGTGGCCAGCCTACCATGCAGGCCTGATTGGTGGAGTGCTGGAGAGATGGTTGTTCTTCTGGAAGTTTCTCCTCTTTCCACAGAGAAACACTTGGTCATATAATATAATATATATCTTGATCACTGACTAGCAAACTGGTAACAGAATCTTACATCAATCTTACCCATGCCCATTCCACAGAAAAGCCAATCACTAAAGTGGCACAAATTCAAAAATTGGCAAAGGTGATCAATGAAAGAAAAGCATCAGAACACCCAGTGCACAACAGGCTACCATGCACGGCGCACAACAGGCAAAGAGCCCAGGGCCACCATTCCAGCCTCCAAAATCCCCAGAACAAAGCAAACCTAAAACCATTTACCATTAGAGTTCAGCGTTATGGTAAGTTTTGTTCCTATTAATAAATAATTTGTGCTGATCTCCTTGGTGCTTTGGTGTAGTCTGTAGTTGTATTGATGACAAAATTCTTGACTTCAACTTTAAGGCAAGATACTAATGAACTCAAAATGGCATATGCAAACTGATTTCAGGATTTTATTTTTAGAGCGAAGCAAAATTGCATTCAGGTTACACACACACTCATTGTCTAGACCATCCAGTAACTTCTCTATGTATGTTATCCTGGGTGAGTTGGTTTTATTTTGGTGAACTGCCTATTCATTTTCTTTTTCTCTAATCTATCAGTAGACATAACTTTTCCTTATTCTTTAACCTTAGAGTATATTTTTTATAGATGAAACCATTGCAAACTGGAAATTGAAAGAACATGTAGAAGTAGGCTTGATTATATTATTTTATGTTGGCTGCCAAGATATACGTTTTACCGTGTTCGGTAAATGAAGCATCATGTACTGGAACATCTGGTTGTGCTAGAGTTCAGTGGATTTTCTCCATAGTTTTGAATGATTGCAGTTTTTTTCTGACAACATAAAAAAAATCAGCTCATCAAGATGAAAAAAAGGATTGAAACGAAATGCTAAGAAATATCGACTGTTGTGCTACTTTACTTTCACTTCCTGTAATTCTGTATGTTAAAATCTGTGGAAAACAGTATTCACCTAAAAACAGAAGAAAAAAAGATAACATGAGCAAATACAATTTGATGTCGTTTTCGTTACAGTTATATACAGAGCTTACATTTCACTGTTCACATAGGCAGTTACTCGGGACACAAGAGAAACCTGCCTGTGATTACATCTGGGCCCACCATCTTGCGTGACCTCTGAATGACTTTTTGACCTGAGTTTATCAGGGAAGTCATTCTGTGGCCTTTTTCTGTGGCACGTGTAATTTTACTAAGCTGTGAATGGAACATGGCTACAACTGTGATTCGCCAGTTAAAGCATGATTCAAGAATGCTCTGATCTGAATAGCAATAAAAAATCATTAAGAAGCCGAACCTGTCATTTTAGCTGATTAAGATGTAACCCTTCTTCACGTCGACAGTGCTACAGTATGTGATGTTGTCTCTCAGTTAAGCCGATGCTGGGTTATATACACAGAAGAAAAACCCACACTGACCACAGTTTCCGGTAGCGAGGCACACGACAGGAGCTTTCTCGTGGGAACTTGTTCAACTCTTTGCCTTACAGCCTGCCCACACTTACACACTTCTGTCTGTTGTATGTGTCATTTCTTTAAGTATGTAGTAAATCTGTGGATGTGCTGGTCTGTCTCTGTGCACCCGATCATGATTATGTAATAAATCTCTGTGTGAAATGCTTTGTGTTAAGCGTAATGTGGTCATGTCTTCCAGGTTTTATAGAACTTACCGGGTATGACTAATCTGTTGAACTCGATCAGAGCCTCTTAAGAACTTAATGCAGGATGCTGAGGTATAATTTTGGGTCCTGAGTAAGAGAGATTTACATGTTAAACAGCATTCATTTTTACTGAAAACCAGTCAGTTTTGTGAGAAGGAGTGATAGATTATATTCCTCTTAATAATTAATCACCAGCTAAAAATTCTTCACTAGGAAATGCACGGTTTAAAGCTTTTTATTCTTAGGACACAGAGATGAGTCAGGCGACACTGAAGCGGTGAACCAGTTCATGTCCTGGTCCAGCGTTAAAAGTGAGAGACTCTGTTCTACAGACTGTAGATATGATTGACAACCCCCAACCATTATGAAGAGGGACATGTGGCTCTTGAAGATGTTTTCCAGTGTTTGGCTCTATCACCTACCACCAGTGCGTTATTCGATCTGAAGTGAGGATCACTGACTGTGACTACCCCTTCCTCACTAACCTTCATGATAGCAGAGCCATGAACAGTGCAGTTAAGATTGTCTCTGACCCCTCTCACTCCTCTCACCACTCACCCACGCTTTAAACCACTTCCTTGAAGGGTGAGAAACCGACCCGTGATACCAAAAATGTTCAGATATAGAGACGCTTTGTTTTTTTCCATTGAGCTGTAGTCATGCTGGACAAATTTCATTAACACACACTATTGTATATTCACAGCTAGTGCATGTCGTCTCGAACTGGATGATTTTGGACATTGTGTTAAACTACATGCAGTATATTTTACATCATCAATATGATGATTCAATGTTGTTTCAACCCATTTTTTTTTCTGTACCCATGGATTTGTTTCAGTTTATCGAGCAAAGTGAGATACTGTGTAAGTGAAATTCTACTAGACCAAACATTCCTCTTAAAGAGTCTCAATCTATTATCTGGTGTCTGAAGGATATTTGGCGCCCTCGTCTGGCCTAAATAATATAAGCAACAACTTACTGCTCATCACAAGAGCTCAGAGAATCAAGTGTGTCCTGTTGTACAGTAGCTTCTCAATACATTTCTATAAATAAGATGCAGAAAACAGTTGGATTGAATATTATGACTATAACTAAAACTGAGATATTGTTACAATCTGAAAATGTCTGAAATTTGGACTAAACATTGTAGTACATTGCAGTAGAATGGAGACATATAACTCTTTACTAAATTAAAGGGAAAATATGTTAAACGGCTATTATGTATATGTTTTCTCTTTAATAATAATAATAAAAAAATGTTTGTCTTTGCAAATTGATACAGAGCAAAATTCCAAGTGTTGAAAGTACAATTAGAATGCAGTTAAAAGCATACAGTGTTTATAAAGGTGCAGCTGGACTCATATGAACTGTTACGACATTTGGCAACCACCCTTATCCAGAACGACTTAATAAAGTCTCACAGTTGTAGCATATTTCGGGATTTGGGTGAATAGTGTTCACTGAAAGAGCCTTACACAAGTCAACAGCTCTGGTATGTCAGTGGGGGAATAGAGCGTGTGTCCAATGGAAATAAGTGTCAAATTTCTCTCTCTCTCTCTCTAGTCTATAATAATAAGACTGTTTCTTTGAGCGCTCTGTCTTCTTGATAATTATTTCCCTAAAGTTCTCAAAACTTTCCTAAAATGATTATTCAATCTCCTTTTTAAAAATTTGGTTTTATCTTGATTACATTTTAGCACTTTTCAGTCATATACAAATTTTTGTAATCATATTTTGATTCACATTTGGTGTTCTACACAAACATTGTGTTTTACTGTAAAATTATATATATAATGTTTTTTTATGATGTGATTAATGATGTGTTGACTATGGCTAAAGAGGCCATTAGTCTCATGTGGGCTTGCTGCTAAGTGCTGGTTTTCCTTACACTGGGAATAACAGCGAGTAGGATGTTGTAATTAAACACTGCTACACCAAACAAACACTCTCCCCAGGAAATATATTGATGAAAGCCCTTATTTGACACATACAGGAATCATCCAATCAAATATTGTGTGTGGAGTGGGTCAAAGCTCTGTAATTTATCGCCTCCCCACCTCCCCCCTCATCCAACCACAGGGTGGGTGTTGTCTGTGCGTGAGCCAATGATGTGCTCACACTCCCCTCAGTGAAACATAACCATGATCAAATACAGCCCTAGTGACCGGCTACTGAACATAAGGGCAGAGTGTAGGGGAGAAAAAAACAAGGCATGCTGGGAGTGTTTCCTTTATCAAAGACTATACTTTATGATTGGTTTTTATGGCTATGCTTGAAAAAAAAATCATCCGTTTCTTTAATGCTCTTTGCTATCAGATGAAGGTCCATGGAACAAGTTAACTATAGGTCTTTTTTTTATAATAACACAAATATTGTATTATCGATATGCAGCATTGATATAAGCAACATATTTCTCATTTTTAAACCTTTCACTTGCACAAATTGTAACCTCAGCTTTCTGATCTTGCAGGAGTGGAACAGATTATGCAGTAATCTGTTGTAGTAGGTAATTTGCTTTAAGGTAGTATCTTAGAAGCTGCTTTTCTGCTCAAAAGGGTTGTATATAATTGTTAACTGATTTTCTGTAGCCCGCATGCCAGCTCAAACCAGTGTGGCTATTCTCCTCTGACCTGTTTCTGCTTGTACTGTATACAATCCACATAAAGTCGCTCAGAATAACACGAGTTAACACAAGACAGTTAAGGGTCAATGTTGGTGAGTCTGTTCTTTTCCAGTCCACAAACCATCATAAAGTGTTCGCCATGTCAATGATAATTATTATTTTTTTTATTTTTTTTCATGCACCAAATTCTAAAAAGGAACATAAACCTTTACTAAATTAAAAGACATTAACCACAAGTTAAGAGTGTGAGTTTACTACTTCACACTTTGGCACTGAAATTCTTATCTTGCCCTTTGATGCTTCATAGAAACCTGAGATCCTATCACTCCAGACAGAACCAGACTCTACAGGTCATCGCCAATAACTTGTGAAACCGAGTTGTGCAGGGAGAGTGTGACGCCGCATTTCCCCAAGGTTGCTCTCTTACCTATCTTATCTCCTGGGCAGAGTCCATATAGGCCAATTTAGGGTCATTGCAAAAATCGTCGTAGTCAGCATCAGCAAAAACACAATTCCTGTTTTCACTTTGCACTGAACATACAGTTCAACTTTGACAGTCTGATACAGAAGCCAGTCTGTGGTTAGGTTTTATACAATAGAGACGGAATTAAAATGAAAATGCTTTTTAGCACTGTTCCTTGCCTGAAACATCCAACTGGTTTTGTTCCCACATTTCTGTAACCATTAAATAAAGCTGGCTTCATGCATTCCACAGAATGCTTCTGACTTTCTTTTATGACTTTTGTCCTCAAAACATATCTGTCCATTTCCCCCTGACTTTTAAAGCATTTAATTTATTTTATTCCTCATGAATGCATTACTTAGCTAATCCTGTTTTTTTATTTTTAACTCACATGTGCTGAGAAATACAATATAACAATATAATGAGTTACAATAAAATATTAGAGTGCATTGATTCAATTAATTAATTTAGTTATAACTTGTTTTATTAATTAAAATCGCATTATTACAATTTCACCTTAAGTGATATTTACATTATCATCACAGTCTTACAATCTTCATGCAATGCCATCTGATAGGGAAACCCTGCTGTAGGAGATTCCTTGCCCGACTTAAGTTATTATATTTAATGTTAATGTGATTGTTGTGGGTGGCACGGTGGTGTAGTGGTTAGCACTGTCACCTTGCACCACCAGAAACCGGGTCCGATCCCTAACCAGGCTCGATTCCCGTCTCTGTGTGCATGGAGTTTGCATGTTCACCCCGTGCTTGGTGGGTTTCCTCCGGGTACTCCGGTTTCCTCCCATAGTCCAAAGACATGTAGGTTAGGCTAATTGGTGTTCCCAAATTGCCCATTGTGTGTGAATGAGTGAGTGTGTGTGTGTGCACTGCGATGGATTGGCACCCTGTCCAGGGTGTACCCTGCCATGTGCCCAAAGTCTCCTGGGATAGGCTCCAGGCCCCCGTGAGCCTGAATACAGGCTTAAGCGGTATAGATGATGAGTGAGTGAGTGATTGTTGTGATTGTTAGGTTTGAATAGTCATTAAACATGCCACTTTTACGCTATTTGAACGCAGACATTGTGTTGACTGGGTAATGACAAACAGGTAATGGGTAAAGGTCTTGTGTGTCAAAGAGGTTTAAATCATTACCCACAAGCTAATGAAGGAGAATAGCATAACATACTAGTAAGACAAAAACGTCTTGAATTGCAGAATTTTATCAGAATTTCTAAACATTCTTTTTTTTAACAAATGATGTTCTTTTTTAAAAAAGTTTTTGTGTCCACTAGTCCTCTGAAGTGACCACTGATCATTATTAAAATTGATTGTTTATTGTGTATTGATTATTAACAATAACACACACACACACACACACACACACACACACACACACACACACACACACACACACACACACACACACACACACACATACAGCAGGTTATATTGCTGGGTAGTGAACTACAGTGGGACTGAAATGTTCTCAACATGTAGGTCATAAAACAGTGGTGTGTGTACGATTAGACACACTTTCAAAATGCCTCAATGCTGTTGTGCTTCCATGCATCTATATTGATCTTAGGGTAAATGTTTTAGCCTTGTTTAATCCGAACCACCAAAACGATCAGAAACCATGTCCTATATAAGCCCAAAGATAATAATTCATAACCTATTCAGATACTCTGACAGTACATTGATCTGCCATAACAGATGTGAAGAGAATAACATTGATTTTCTCTGTCCAGTGACGCATGTCAAGGGGTGCGATATATTAAACAGCAAGTGAACAGTTCTTCTCTAAGTTGAAGTGTTGGAAGCAGAGCAAGTGTTGGAAGCTGGCGGGGATATTGGGATACAGTATTGTACCCTGTATAATATTACCTTGGGTAATATTCTCCTGGGAAGCCTCCAGTCCTGGGAAGCCTTTGGACCAAGTAAACCTCAGATTATTTTTACAGCAGATTACTGTTCATTGCCAAGAATTGTTCAGGAATTGATAATGGAGCATGACAAAATGTTCAAGCATGAGCTTGGCAAGCAAGTCCAATCCATGGACACCCCAACTCACAACTTACAGAACCTGTGTGCAACCTCATATTGCCAGATACAACAGCACAAGTAAGGCAATGATGGTGGATGAGGAGATGAGGAGGTCTGTCATGCAGTCGACAAGGATGCAAACTCATCAGGATTGAGAAAGGTGACAAAGATTTATGGGGCCTGAGTCCTATAAAAAATTGCCTAGTGGAATAAATGATTTAACATCTTTTAATATAGTGTCCTCATTCAGCAGAATTTTTCTTTTTTAATATTTGCTCTACTCAGTATTCTTACATGGTGTTTGTAGATTTA
This sequence comes from Clarias fuscus, assembly GCA_030347435.1. Lineage (NCBI taxonomy): Eukaryota > Metazoa > Chordata > Actinopteri > Siluriformes > Clariidae > Clarias > Clarias fuscus. The sequence goes on along the minus strand of CM059220.1, from coordinate 9,565,679 downwards.
GAGAAAGCGTATGAATGGCAGTATTGCATGAGGAAGTCAGGAGTGGCAGAGTAGTATGCGAAGGTAGTGGAAAATATGTACAAGGTCATTTGGGCACAGGAACGACCAACTGGTTTAAGGTGGAGGTGGGAATGCACCAGGGATCGGCCATTTTATGTTTGTAGCAGTGATGAACCAGTTGACGAATGAGGTTAAACAAGACAAGAGTCCCCATGGAATATGAGGTTTGCAGATGATATTGTGATCAGCAGCGAGTGTAGAGAGCAGACTGAGATAAATGCACTAGGATAAGGGATGCACTGGTGAAAAGAGACATAAAGATCAGTAGGAGGATATACTGTATGTGTAAATGAGAGAGAGGGCGGGGGAGGGGGGGGGGGCAGTTGCAAAGAGCAGAGGTAGGGAAGGTAGAGGAGTTGGGTACTACTAAATTGTACTTCTTTTATCGTCAGCCAAATATATTCCCTGTTCGGTAAACAGAAAGTGAATCGAGATAAGAAAACGGAAAAGTAGAATAAAGAATAAATAAATAAAGAAGTTTTGTCTTAAAATGACTCCAGTGCATTAAACTTCACTTATACCACTTCAGTGCTGTTATTTCAGTTCTGAAAATATTACCCTATCCAAGTAAAAATATTCAGTGTAGCTTTTCTAATTAATATCTATTAGTGCAGGTGTTTGTTCGCATTGAGCGAGTATCTTATTAGTAGTTTATTAATTTATTTTTGTAAATTATTTAATCCGGCAAATAAGAAATTAACAAGAAATGTTTACTGTTTTTTTATATATCATGTCCTTAACTTGCACTACCCCAACCCACTATCACAGTAGATCACAGTATATTGCATTGTGTCATGTTGTCATGTTGCTGATCCTGTTTGCACATTTGCACATGCATTTATGTTGTCTTGTGTGATCTTTTATTCATTTATTAATGACTTCTGTATAGTATTTTTAATAGTTGTTGTTAATTTATGTTGTCCATTTGGTTTGTCTTAGATGGTCAGCTAATTAGGTGTCCTAGTTAACTAGTTAGTTTCTAGGTGAAATGGCAATAAAAGCCTACTGACTTGACATAACAGCACTGATACACAACAATTTGTTTTCACTTAGGGTGCAGGTTTAACGTCAGGCAGATATCTAAGTACTGGAAAAGATTCATTCAATTCTGTCTAGCCAGTTTTTTGTGATGCTGTGACATCATCTGGCTGGACAGACAATGTTCTGAGGCTGGTTTCAGGTCCTCCGATATATGAAACATAAAGTCAATCATTGAAAGAGTGAATTCTGACCAATGTACAGGCAAAACCTTTCTTTTATTTACATGGACGTATCACCTTGGTCCTGGAGGAACGTTTAGTTTCACTGTGTACTGAACTGTATAGTGTTGAAATGACAATAAAGGCCTACTTTGACTTAAGGTGCTCGTCCCCTAGAGACGCGCCCCCTAGTGCCTGCTGAGCTCATTGCAGTAGCTCTGCGCTCTTCGCTGTGCCTTTTAAAGCGAAGGGGACGGCACGAGCGCTGTCATTTCACTACTGGACGAGGCAGGGTGAAGCACTGTTCATCTCTCCTTGTTTTTGTTTCCTTTGCACACCTCCTTGCTATCCCCTTTGTTTTATTTTACTCGCTTTTCTTCCATATTGAACAAAAGCACCCACTTCCCCTGGTCGAAATGTACCGATATTTCGGGGAGCTTGTGAGCCGCGGAGCGGGCAGCGCGCTGGCGGCGGGCTGCGTGGAGGCAGCGATGCCGGCTTCCTCATCGCTAATGCGGCTGAGACACTACAGCGACGCCGCGGATAAAGAGGACGACCCGAACTTCTTCAGGATGGTGGAGGGCTTCTTTGACCGCGGCGCCGCCATCGTGGAGAACAAGCTGGTGGAGGACCTGAAGACGAGAGAGACACCCGAGCAGAAGAGACACCGAGTCCGAGGGATCCTCAAGATCATCAAGCCGTGCAACCACGTCCTCAGCGTGTCTTTCCCCATCAAGAGAGACAACGGAGAGTGGGAGGTTATCGAGGGCTACCGGGCACAACACAGCCAACACAGGACTCCGTGCAAAGGAGGTAACTTAATATAACATAATATGATTGTGTTTTTATTTTTTGACGTTAAACATATTCACATTTGTGTCACGCTGTTTTCCTGTTTTTCTATACATGGTGTCAAGTTGGGGAGATGACGTAAAACACATGTCTGTCTGTTAGCTAGCATAGTCCTATGACGTTAAGGACGTGTCAAATTGCTCCTCACGCACTGCACTCGAACACTTTTTAAGGGGGTTGACGTAAATGTGTGCTCGCTCTACATAGTGCACTCAACTGGCTGTAAAGTGGAATCTGGACGCGTCCAGTCGCCTTTCTGCTTGTTCATGGAACTAGATAGTTATTTTCAGGAACTGGTCACTTTAGCTTTAGGTTTTACTTTGGGTTTAATCACTGAAATGTTATTTATCGTTGGCACAAACTCAAATTCATACATTCATATATGTGTGTTTTTAAAGTTCCTAAGTTTAATTTTACACTATAGTACACACTTCAGGAAAAGAAAAAAAGTATGATGTCTATTATATGCATATAATGCTAATAATATACTTTTATTATCATAATATTATCACACACAGTGTATAAATATATAACGTATAGCAATACATTTGATTGAATTTTTAAAAGTTTTTCTTTTTCAAGTGTATACATTTTCTTTTGGCTGACTGGTTTGTGTGTGTGTGTGTGTGTGTGTGTGTGTGTGTGTGTGTGTAAGGTTAAGACCAAATAATTGGGCAAATGATCTCCTTAAGAGGATGTATGCTATTCAGTAACTTATCAGCTCAAAATTATTTTTTGCAATGAAAGAAAACTTTAATGATTGCAAAGCTCTACATACATGTATTCATGACTATGCTTATATTACCTGTAATAAATTGCAGCCTTTTTATGCTTAAATAAGTGCTCAGGTCCTTACTACGATTTAGATTTTTAGAATTGTATGCAATTAATTGTGCAGCATTAATTTTCATATTGAAAGATGTTTAGAAGCCTGACTCTCATGGCACAAGCACAAGACCTGTTTCCAAACTGATTAAATTCAGTAATAATAATAATAATAAAATAAAATAGCCATGTCCCTTTGTTAGGGGAACATAATTTTTTTTGTTGGATCTGTGTAAGGGTGTGTGAGTGTGTGTTTGGTTACTGACTGCATGCTTAGTATGATTGAGAGCCCTGAGATCAGGTACAGGAAAATATGAATGGACAGAACACTTCTCCACTGCATGTTAGTCCTCAGAATGCAGAATGATTTACATCAGAACAAAGCTTGTGCGTCCTTCACACTCTATTAATAACTCCGTAGGAGAGCAGCTCAAAGCCCATGTCATTCACTGCAATAGAGCAGTGCATGCTCCATGTTGCTCTGATGTTAAGGACCGGTGGGACAGGATATAAGGTGTGGGAAGAGAACACCACAATGTGTTGTGGGTAATATATGAGTTGAGGATGTGACGTAGGCTATCGTGAGGTTGGGTCAGGGGCGGGTGCACCTTACTCGTTAAGGCACTCGTTTTTATCAGCTGCATGGCACAAACAAATTTAAACCAGAGTGCCTCAGGGTTCATGAGCGCAGTCATTTCCACATTCCTGGGCAGGATGTTTAGCAAAAAAAACGTCTGATGATAATTTTCAGGTTCGTCCTGACTTAATCCTGACTGCTGTATATCAGATTGTTAGATGCAGAAAAGAAGCCAAACTGAACTATTGTGCAAAAATCACAGTTAATTTTTTCCCCCTGTAATCTTTAATGATCCAGGTATTTGGCTGACGTTTGCTCATTTATAACAAGCCTCTGCAACAACTTAAAGCTAAAGTCCAACATGTTGCTCGTACATTTCTAATCAGCACATTTCTGCTCAGTGAGCTAAGAAGAAAAGGAAAAAAAAGAGGGCTTGACAATATGATGTGTAGAGTATAGCTATATGAAATTTGATAGACTTTGGTAACAGTGACAGACTCCATGATGCGAGCATGACTTCAGGCTTAAGTTGTGTGAGTGTCCAGGTTTGTGGTTACCAAGCAGAAGAACTCGGTGCTTAGTCATTCCTCTCACTCTCCTCCTCCTTCCTGTGCTTTCTTTGACTTCCAAAATAGTCCCTTTCTCCAAAAAGAAAAAAAATCTCTCACACACAGTGTACTGCATGCACATTGATGAACTGTGAAAATGGATTTAATCTAGCTGTCAGGATCTGCCCTCTCGACATTTATGATTTTTGATGCATATTAACACACATGTTTTTTTTTTTTTAGCAGAAAAGAAGCCTTAAATGAAGCAACTATTCTGATTTATTGTATTGATGAATTAAAGCTTTTCTAACCTGTCGTTATAATGTAATGATCTCGTATAACACCGTCATATTGCAAGCCATCTCTTTAATTTTGGCCATGTGAATGAGTCATACATTCACAACGTCAGTGGCGTGTTGCAGTTAACCTGCATGCTATTTTTGTCCAGACCCGCTTTAGTAAGCCTTGTGATCTGACTCCTGTGGTTCAGGGATATAATGGTGAAGTCTGCTTCTTGAATATATGTCTGGGGCTCTCACATTTGTCTGCACAGTAATTGTATTTTTTTTTAAATAATTGAATCATTATGTAAGGCTCTCCGTTTTCAGCATACCAGAGTTATGCATGACCATCAGTCTGCTGTGTCTGTTCTGCTACTCCTATTAGTTTCATTGCAAAGAATAATTGGATGTAGGTTTTTTTTTTTGTTTTTCTCTCTCTGTGTCATAACAGAGTTTGGCTTTTACCAAGCAGCAGCTGTGAGAATTATTCAGGCTGGCAAGAACAGGCTGGTCTGATTACTGTGCTGATTGCAGCAATTACATGGAACTGTTTTAATTCAAGTGAAATATTAGTCCAGTTATTAAAAGTGATTACTTTCCATATAAACAATGCTGAAAATGGTAAAACGAAAATTGAGTCTTCAGTCTCCCTGTAATATTACTGATTTATCTGACTTCCTTTTGGTGTCTTCTCGCAGGTATTCGGTACAGCATGGACGTGTCTGTGGATGAAGTCAAAGCCTTGGCCTCACTGATGACCTATAAATGTGCTGTTGTGGGTAAGCGGCTCTGTAGTCAGCTGTGGTTGGGCAGCTGGTTCTGACATCTCTCATGTACAGGCTATTAGTTTTTTATTTGTTGCTTCACAATGGACATGCAGGTACAACAACCAGAAAAGGGAAATGCACTCTCCTTGCTGTTGTTCATATATGTAATAATAATAATATAATAATAATATTAGGTGCTGCTGATACTTGCGTAGAGTGCGACATGCAGTGGGATACAACAAATAAGGAAATATAATATATAAAGTTTATTATATTAAATACAATTATATAATAAATATATACACTATTTTATGTGTACAGCATATGTTTTGACTAGGTTTGTGCAAATTAAATATATATTACCAGTTATACACTGTCTGGTGAAAAAAAGCCACATTGTAATCCTTCTTTCAGTCTTTAGCCTTGATTGGTGCCAAGTTTGTGTGTGAAATACGTCATCAATAAAAACTCTATAGATGAGTTTACCTGGTCATTCAGTATTTTCAGGTCATCAGCTGACGTCATTACATAATGATGAGTGCTGAATCAAGACTGAACCAACCGAAGCAACCCCAGATCATAACGCTGCCTGTATAGACTTGTAGATTGGCTCTACGTATGATATGCACTTCCCTTCTTACCCTGACACGCGCATCACTCTGGAATCGAGTCACTCTGAAATTATTAGACCACATGACCTTTTTCCATCACTCCCAAAGTACAGTTCTTATGTTTCCTAACAAAACAAATGCTTTTATTTTGGTCACACAGCTGTTTCATACTTAATAATGTGTTGGACATTTTTAACCCAATTCTAGTGATTTTGACATTTGGCTGTGCTTGATGCTGCCCAGAATATGACCATTTCCAAATGGTGACTTTTTTGGCCAGGCAGTTAGCAATTTCAGTCAAGAAGAGATCTGATCAAGAGGCAGATATCCTGAGAGAAAAATCTGTTCTTGTGCATAGAAAGTGTGAGGGGGAAAAAGACATCATGTAACTCGTGATCACCTTGTGGTTTACCACACTGAGAGGAAAAAAAGAACACTAGCAGGATTCCAACAATATCTTTTACATGCAATGTAGTGTATTTATTTTTTTTTATTTTTCATTTATTTTTTGGCGGTTGCACACAGAGTGGAACCTTTTGTCAGAACAGAATAAGGCCATTTTATGGGAACACTCTGTCCCCAATCTGCACGCTTATACAAACTGAGGTGCTATGTTATTGTATATATGCTGTTATTTTAAAAATAATAATAAGAAGAACAAATATTTTTAATTCTTCCTCAGATGTGCCATTTGGAGGTGCTAAAGCTGGAGTCAAAATCAACCCCAAAAATTTCTCTGTAAGTACAACACTCCTGAATGAATGCTTTAGTCGCAGTGTCTTTGTAGAAGTACATCATGACATACGTTCATCTGCTTCAGTAAGAATGTAATTCCTGATGAAGGCTCTTTGTTGTGTGGTGTTTGTATATTGGAAAAGTCTGAAGGTTGAGGCTAAACAGCAAGTGAGCATGATGTCCTGATTGTATTTCAGATTCCATAATACAGCATGGTTATCTCTCTCATGCTTTAAAAATCGCTTATTGTTCTCACTTTTTTGACTTACTGGAGGGAGCAGACTGCTGTGGGAATCATTATATAGACCCCTGTGGTGCACGTAGACCTCTTCATCATACCAAATTTTCACTTGAGTCTATGGTCTAAAATACAAGAAGAATGTGTCCTTTTTGTCTTTTCTTTAGTTTGTAATGCTTATTTAGATGCACATGATTATGTAAGGATAAGTGGTTATAGTCATAGTCATTGGTGGGTCATTGTGTTAGTTATCAACATGAACAGCAGAAGCAATAGTAAAGGAATTTTATTTAGTTTTTTTATTTAGTTAGAAAATTTGCAATTTGCTAGCTACACAATGATTGGTGTCCTTCAAACTGAAACTGTTGATCAGCGTGACGGTACTTTTGCTTACTTGGCTTTATGAAACAACTAGCTGGGTTCTTAGTTGACGTAATGGTCAAAGTTGTAACTGACAACATTTACATACCATATCACATTGTTTTTGTAATAAGAGTTAAAAAGTATATCTTCGCTGACTTTACTGTCTGAAATCTATTTGTATGATCTTTGTACGTGATGTAATTGTGCTAAGTTGATTGTTGATGCTTTGTAGGACAACGAGTTGGAGAAAATCACAAGAAGATTCACAATTGAGCTTGCTAAAAAGGGATTCATTGGTAAGTAGCATTAACACTGATGCTCTTCTTTGACCATTGCTGTGGAGATCTCCAACTCTCTATTAGTGCATGTATTGCTTAGCAAATAAAGCATGTTTCTCTGTAAGCAAAAAACTTTTTTTTTTTTTGCTTCATGAGGACAATTTAAGGACAAGATCCTGTGGAAAAACTGCTCTCTGCTCTCTGATTGCACTCAGATGAATGGTCCTGAGTGTATTACTAAAAACATACCTAAGGCAGCATACCCTTATGTTCTACATTTAGAGTAACACCACTCGTAATCCTGGAGTAGAAGTGCAAATCTGCTGAGCTCCTGTCCTGGCCTCGGGGAGCTTTTCTCCTTGTGTTTGTTACCGACCTCCTGCATCCGTCCTCCAACAGAGCTGTTTGTGTCTAATGAGCAATTATGATTAAGTTTTAATTTGATGTTTTATAGAGATGTATATATTTATAGAGATGTTGTAGATATCCATGTACTAAGTAATGATAGTGAGCTGACACCATGATACATGATCGTTCCTTCTCTTCTTTCACATCCCTACATCTAGGCGATATTTTCATGATAGCTAAGTGTCGCTGTCATGTTACAATTGTCTCCCACTTCCTTTTCTGTCAGGACCGGGTATTGATGTCCCTGCCCCTGACATGAGCACCGGCGAGAGGGAGATGTCCTGGATTGCTGATACTTACGCTAACACTATCGCTCACACTGTAAGTCAGTATGCATAAGAACTGTATGTATGTGACATAGAACGACTTTTATATTCACATTTTCCTCTTTAGCGTTTACTAAGACAGTGTAAGAGTTTCCAAAGGAGATGTCCATCTTTTCATATGCAGATGTTCATTTTAACACTGGCTTTGTCAGACAGACTGAGATCTAGATTTCTGTCTGAATAAACAGAATGTCCAGGCATTTTATTATGTCAATATCTCAACCATATTCTGTATTTATTTGGAAAATTAATGATGGTACACCCACTGATCGAAAGCAACAGCTGCAATGAATTCAAGTTGTGCTTTTGCCTAGAGTCACATTACCGTGTTGACTTAAGGGCATTAATGCAATGTACACCATGTCAGCTTTTACTGTATATTTACAACCGAATATCAGGTAATAAACTGGCCAAATGAAGATTCATGCCATCAAAATATCTTTAATCTTTAATTTATTTGAATGGTAGTTTTTGTTGTTTATTTAAAGCCTGAAGCCTCTGTGTTTTACAGAAGGCAGCATATTGTCTGAAAAATGTTAGTTGGACATGTATCTGTCTGTCTGTTTTAAGATTACTTAAGATATTTCCACCACCCCATAATGTCAACCCCTTTTTCCCATCTCCTTTTTTAGTTTCTCTTTGTAGACACGTCTCTCTTCTTGTACACCTCTTATAAAGAGTTCTCGCAGTGCCCATGCCGTTGCCATGGCAGCTTGGGAAAAGATTCTTTTTTCTACATTTTCTAATTTCCTCTCAGTATGCGAAAAACATGGTTGTAGACATGTCCCTCTCCCTATACCCTTCTTATACAGAGTTCTTCCAGTGCCCATGCCATTGCCATGGCAGCTTGGGAAAAGATTCTTTTTCCTACATTTCCTAGTTTCCTATCAGTATGCAAAACCTGAAGCGTGCAAAACAGTAACCCTAAGTCTTTCATAGCAGGTTGTGTCAGGATGTGTGCTCAGTTCGGCAATGGAAAGTGGAAGAAACAGCTGTTAGTATTATTCCATTCTGCTTGAATATACTGAAGGCAGCAGATGCAGTTCACTTGCACTTGATGTGTTAATTCATATAAGTTCTTTCGTACAGATTACGAATTTCCTCGGTTCAGCCAGATAGATTGTGTTCATGATTTTGTTTTATTCACATTTGAGCCCTCTGCTTTGTGCATGGATAAACATGTGTCATTTGTGGATCGAGCCAGCTCCTGAACAGTAAGAGCCATTGTTTCTGATTCTAAATAGGACATGTCCCAGAAACTGTGTTGATGGTCCTTGTGTTTCTTTGTGACCTATTGGACTTGGTCCCTACTCGTATACAAAGCTTTCCAGGTTATTTTTTGCTATCTTTCAAAAAAACAATTAAATCTGGCAGATTAGATGGATGCTGGCAGTGTTTGTCAGTGTTCCTTTATGTGGGATGACAGAGAGACAGTGTGGTGCTGACCCACATGTGAACAGTAGGTGATTAGTAATGCTGTGGAAAGGATCTGAGGGAGCTGGAGTTGATCCAGGGTTGAGTGAGGACAGCTTTGAAAAAGACATATGGGTTATAAGCACTGGTAGAAGAGGGGGAAGAGCATAAAAAGAAATGTTGGTGAGCAAAACCTATGAGCCGTGACACCTATGAATCATTTGTATTTAGATTTGTTAACAAATGACCAACAAACTGTACATTATAATTACAGTACAGTGGAACCTTGGATTGTGAGTAACTTGATCTGCGAGTATTTTTGTTGTAAGACGAGCAACATTTTAAAATAAATTTTAACTTGATAAACGAGCAAGGTCTTGACATACGAGTAGTATGCATGCTCTTTGAATACCGAGCGTCACGTGATCACAACTGAGCCAATAGTTCTTCTCTCTCGCACGCTGTGGGATTGTGGGTAATCATGTCCCATGTTCAGTCTCATATGGTCAACATCTGTCCGCATATGTACTGTTTACTATAACATTGTGACCGCATGTGTGTGTGCGAACATGTAAAGCATTTTTTTTTTATTTTGTGCAAAAGTGCAGTGACTGTTCTTTAGTAACTGTACTGCAACAACGATCCCTGTGAAGAAAAAGGTAAAAAAAAACAAAAAAAGGCTATTTGCAGTGCGGGAGATTAAACTGTTTAACAACAATGCAATGTTACATTTCCGTGACCTATAATTTAATAAATAAAAAATCATTTTTCAAACTTGAACAATTAAATGCAATAATAATAATAATAATAATAATAATAATTTATATAATAATAATTTTTTTTTTTTTTACTGATGGTTCAAGCTAAAGTGTGCTAGTGGTCCAGGTCAGATAGCATGAAAGTCCTGTAGATGTTCTATGTTTTATTAGTGTTTTAAGTTTTTAATCTAAAAGCTTTACCCATGTTACCTATACATATGCACCAGCGTAAATGTAAAAACACTGGGACATACATGGGACTTTAGTTCAGTCCTAGTCTTTTTGTCAAATCATTTTGAACTGAGAGTACAATGGATTTCATCTGAATATTAAACCTGTCATTTGTCAGCATTCCTGTGTGTATACCCCAACAACCACATATCCAAATATGTAGATGTTTTTCTGTGCCCTCATGATTTTCTCCACTGCAGCCGTTGTAATAATGTAATCTTGAGAATCACAACAGAGAAGTTGCTAGTACATGTTCCGTATTATAATTGCATATGCTTTTCTTTTTGTTTTTATGCTCAGCATATTAATGTATATAATCTGTTTCTCTCTATAAAGGACATCAATGCTCATGCCTGTGTAACGGGGAAGCCCATCAGCCAGGGAGGAATCCACGGCAGAGTGTCAGCCACAGGGCGTGGAGTCTTCCACGGTATTGAGAATTTCATCAACGAGGCATCCTACATGAGCAAGCTCGGGCTGACACCAGGCTTCGCCGATAAGACCTTCATCATCCAGGTACAGCTGGAGGGGAAAAAAATCAGTTTCAGAAGTGTTACATTATTGGGCTGAATCAAGCAAAGAAAACAACTAAGGAGATTTGAAATGACTGGAATTGGGTTAATAACAATTCAACACCTTGTATTAAAACCTGGAAGGATAGTGCTGAAGTGTCAACTTTGTGGATGTGGTCGGGGGAAAAAAAAGGAAAGAAAGATTCATGTGGTCGAGTCTACCTCAGTGACATTATGTCGAAATAAAATGAAGTCAGCTGACAACCTGAATATACATGGGTACATTTCCAGTGTGGTCCTGTGAGCATGAGGAATCTTTTTCTGGCCACCACATTGTGTGATGTAATTGAAGCTGACCGTGATTAAATTGAAAAGAAGTGTGAGCCACTTTTTCTGGCCAGGAAGGTTTTTTTTTGTTCTCTCTCTCTCCACCTGCAGACGTATACTAGGTTATATACATTTGTCCATTCTGTAGTTTTGTATTGTTCCCATATAGGTCAGTTGTTTCAAACAGGAATAGAGAGTTAAACATCAGCATCAGTTATGACTCTCAGTTCCTTCTTGGTTCAGACATGGTACTTCCTCTCTGTGTAATACACTCTTCTCTATATCAAATGCCTTTCTCAGGGAAGTGAACTGCAATCGCTGTCTTCTCTCAGGAATTTGATAAATGTGAAATGTGATGTAAAGGAGAAAACAGAGCATTTTCTTTTACACACAATTTTTATCTGGCACTTTTCTGTAGGAATAATTGGTGTCTTGTATTAAATTCTGTTTGAAAGTTAGAGTGTATACGGAGAAGGGATTGCAGGAGGAGTGCATTAAAAGGTGAACAGTAATTTAGATTTATGCACATTTATGTGAAACTGTCCTCTAAAGGCACAGTTCAACGTTCTGGTAAACGATAGATTTCATTGCGCTTGTGCAATAAAAATTTAATTGTATGCGAGTGGTTGCTTTACCTTATAAAGAACACATGGTGGCGCCAGAGATCCTTTACCAACCGGTCATGGAGAAATGTTGATCATCAAAAATAAGATATTTTATGAACAGCTTCCCAGTAGTCCAGCATCGTCTAATAATTCAGTTGATAAGTTGATGATTAATTTTAATCTCCTGCTGCTTCAGGATCATTGATTTTTATTTAGTTTTTACTGTCAATAGCAGTTATTCTCCACATCGCACAAACTTAAAAGCACTTACATTGTTTAAAAGAATTTATTTTCTCTCGCAGGGTTTCGGAAACGTTGGCTTGCACTCTATGCGTTACCTCCACCGTTACGGCGCCAAGTGCGTAGGTATTGCCGAGATTGATGGAAACATCTGGAACCCCAATGGCATCGACCCCAAAGAGCTGGAGGACTACAAACTGGTGAGCACAGAGGAAATGTTTATTGCTAGTTGGTACTGTTTTTCTGGCTCAGCACTGCTATTCATTTTACAAATGGGTGTCGTTCTGCTTTTTCAAACAGCAACACGGCACTATCGTGGGCTTCCCGAATGCTCAACCGTATGAAGGTAGCATCCTGGAGGCAGATTGTGACATCCTCATCCCTGCCGCTGGAGAGAAGCAGCTTACCCGGAAGAATGCTCCCAACATCAAAGCCAAGGTTAAAGATGAGCATGGACAAACGCACGACTTATAGTCAAGCACATCACATCGCTCATTATCTCTCGCATTTATGCCTGAGAATCTCACCAGGTTTTGTAAGTCTGTTCAAGTGAAAGGAAATTGCACCCGTGGGTCAGGTGGCTGGCTTTATCCAAGGTGTCTTTGGTTTGATAAATGTGAGTGTCAGACTGCTCAACTCCGAATGCAGGCAGTGAGAGTAGACTGTTTATCCAAATGTGATCTTCCCTGCAGGAATTAATGAAAACCATTTATCCTGATGACACCCAGTATCTCGGGGAAACAGGGGGGTTGGGAGAGAATCACCACATTAAACTATTTACTACTGACTAAATTACAGCTTTAGGATCGAAAAGAGTGGGTGATGTAAGCAAAATGTTATATTGCACATTTTTACACCACGCATGTTGGATAGTAGCACATATTAGATTGTACAAACTTTTAGGAGTAATCTTCCACTCCGCCCCTCCCCCCCTCCAAGTGTGTCTTAAAATCTAAATTGAGGTGCATATAAGTACACTGCCATAGGTCTTGGTAATTATAAACTTTCCTGCTCTGTACATCAACAAGGAATGTTGTACATCAACAAAGTTTGTCACAAGGAACACGAGTACAAGCATAAGTTATGGGGGACAAATTCCACAACCCTCATGCGAAAAGTTCACTGAGACTCCGCAGTCCCACTGAGGTAAATTTAATTGGTACCTTTCAAAGTTGTGGTGTATTTAGTGCAAATATAACTTGTGCCTCTCCCCAGAAATCACTGTATTCCATAAGTTCCTAGGAGAGAAACATTTATAATGACCATGATCTGTAGTAATGTATGGTAGTGTTGCTCCATCATGCTGCAAACGGTACTGCACCAAGCATTGAAAAATATTAATGAGATTCTAATTTAAACTGGTATCCCACCCGTCACACTATAATGCCAAATGTAACATTGTGATTAGCTTCATACACACTCAACCTGTATTGTGATGGTTTAGATCATTGCTGAGGGAGCTAACGGCCCCACTACACCCGATGCTGACAAGATCTTCTTGGAGAGGAACGTCATGGTTATCCCGGTAAGATTCTCCCAAACGTGTCCTCGAGAAAACACTGCCATGTTACTACTGTTCGACTGCACAATTTGAAAAGCATGTATCATTCATATTAAGAAAATTTTGCTGTTTTCGTCAAATGATGATGTAGTTTGCTTCTGATCTCGCTACAGGACATGTACTTGAATGCCGGTGGTGTGACCGTCTCCTACTTCGAGTGGCTGAAGAACCTGAACCATGTCAGTTACGGCCGTCTAACCTTCAAGTATGAGAGAGACTCAAACTACCACCTGCTGAGTGAGTTTTGTGTAAACGCCCTTATTTATTACACGAAAACACAATGTGCATTACCTCTGCGTCAATTACTCAGGGCAAGGAGACGCCTGCATCCATCTCAGCTCAATCAATGCGTCTAAGGCCAACACCCTACTCTCTTCTCATTATTATTTGTAGTCATTAAGGAGTAGGGAAAATATATGGGGTTACATAAATTGCTGCCTGGATGTTTTCTACATTTTGAAATACTCTTTTATTTGAATAATTTTTTTTCAAAGGGAGGGAACTTCAACTGGTATATGCACAGATAATGACATTGCCTGTGCTACTTTGATTAAAGCATACCTGCATTATGGGCTCTTTGGAGCATCTTTGTTTTTAATAGCGCAGAACTGAAGAACCAAATTTTTTACCCATCCTGTACAACAATCTATTATTCACATTAGTTTATTTGTTTGCACTTGAGTCATCAGGGTGGTGCCTTTTGCCCCACAGCAACACTTGCATTCCTACCTCCTTGTGTGCTTCTGCATTAATACAAGGTCACATATTTTTCGAAAGTGGTTGCGTTGTCCCTGTACTTTTTTTCTTATGTAAGTTACATAACCTTGTCTGTATTAGACCATCCACAAACGAGAGGACCACCTTTGTCAGGAGCCTACTTGTTGTTTGTTTGTTTTTTACTGCAGTGTCACATATACAGATGAGGCTTATGTAGTAAGTGTGGCAAAGATTAGGATCGTGCCATGGCCTATTTGTCTACCTGTTGCCATGTTTCACGGTCCACATTTATAATATTCTGTTATATAGTTAAAGGAATGAAAAAAAGAAATCTTGGCAGAAATAACCCTGCCCTTGTTTAAAATAAGTTAGCGAGTCATTAAATACAATGAATAAATAAGTATTTATTAAATAAATACGCTTTTACTTTAAACTCCTGATCTGCATAGTAAACCATAGAATCTTGAATAAGCATGTCCTGCATAGGCTTTGGACAAATATTGTTCAACTGGATTAATCTTTTAAGCAATTTATAGTTTTACAGGGTTAGTACATGACCATTTTGTTCCCTTAATCATAAGCTTAATACACTTTATCATACAAAAGCAATACAGTAAAGCATATCGTCCTTCTTACTGCCTGGAAATATTTTAGCGCTCTCTGTGCTTCTCATTCCTCCTGCAGCTGTTTTATAGGAAACTGTCACTAATTCTTGCATTTGTGTCTCCTAGTGTCTGTGCAGGAAAGTCTTGAGAGGAAGTTTGGAAAGCAAGGTGGTCCTATCCCTGTGGTTCCCACTGCAGAATTCCAGGCTCGTGTGGCAGTAAGTATCAGTTCTTTGTCTGTGTGTTTATGTGTGTCAGAAAATAACATGACGTAAATTGAGAGATTTTTAAAATGTGAACCAAGTGTGAATAATGATACATGGAATTACAGAACAAACAAGTGATTTAGATCTTGTACTATCCTAGGAGGAGTATTTAAATATTGTATATTGATTATTTGCATGACACCTTTTATACAGACACAAATCTGTGTTTCCACAAATAATGGTGATGTCATGTGTGTCAGGATATTATCCACAAAATGAAAGTGCAAACGAATCCATCTTCAACTAAAAAACATTGTTATTTTGGGAAGCATTTTAGCCGTGTTATTGCTGTGTAAAGGCAACTCTTTGTCCTTGCCATGCTCAACAATAAAAACTCCACCTAACAGTTGACACACACAACCTGCAATGTACAAGGTTGACGAATTTGCATTTTGTCAAAAAGTGTGTTGACTACAAGTGTAAATGTTTTGAATTCTTTTCAGGTTAGGATATGTAGTAAATAAGATTCATATATAGATATGTATGTATTTATGTATGGATAAATGGTTTCAATTGTCTGAAAGCTTTTAGGTACAGTATATTCATCAGATCTATTACTACACAGTCATTTCTCTGATTTAATCAATAAATGATAGTGTTGGTCTGTTATACATTTATTCTGGTCTTATTATATGGTTGCTCTGTAATGTGTAGGGCGCCTCTGAGAAGGACATTGTGCACTCCGGTCTTGCCTACACAATGGAGAGATCTGCAAGGGTAAGTGACCCTGTATGCTTTCATTATTGTGGATAAAAATTGTGACTTTAATTGACAAAAGGATTCACTGTATGATTATTTATTTATTTATATTAAATCTGCGGCATGCTTTCTTTGCTGCCACAACATTCTAATTTAGTGAATGTTTATATAAACATTTAGCTCTATTTTTCATATGCTCATCCGTAAACAAAGTTAAACAAAGACGTATAAAGGAAAAACTGTTGGATGTCAATGCAAATGAAAGCTAGCTAGTCTCCTAATATGAGATTACAATAACATCTTAAATACAGTAATGTTTATAGTGTGCTTTGATAATTATGAAAATGTTTTTTTCTGTTGATTGATCATCATAGTGTGTACAAACACTTCCAGGGCATTGCGCTGGTGTTGAGATTGCTTTATGAGTAATCAGTAGACCAACATGTCTACACTGATTACCCAGGCTTTCTTATCCTTCTAACTAAGCAGGGCAATCTTAGTAGTTATTCAATTAATGTTTTATTATTATTATTATTATTATTTAAGAAGGATATTTATATATTTCTGTCTTTTGTAGCAAATTATGCGTACGGCCAACAAATACAACCTGGGCTTGGACCTCAGGACAGCCGCTTACGTCAATGCCATTGAGAAGGTCTTCAAAGTCTACAATGAGGCTGGACTGACCTTCACATAAATGCTCAATGTCTCCTCTACCAGTTTATTCATCCTGACTCCTGACCAGCCTTAGACCAACCCTGTGCCCAATTATCTCACAGCCTTCTGTCATTTTTTGAGTTTACAATGACACCATAGTATGCCATATTACTAAAGTAAATTATATGAAATATTAAATTGTCCCACTCATATTGTGCCAAGTTTTGTTCCATAAAGTTTGTTCTAACTATGCTGTAATTTCTGTATGACATCGAAACAAGCTGCTAGTTATGGAGAATGTCATGCTGCGATGTTCTTAAGTTCACGTTCTCAAGCTATTCACTACCTTAATGTGTTAGTTTTGTACTAATTTGTTTTTAACTAATGTTGGCAGTATTGGCTCTGCATCCATTGTGCAAATGAAATGTGCGTCATTTATATTCTCTCCAGCCCTCAAAACATGTTTAGATTTATTCATTCATTCATTCATTAAAATTTTTTGTTGTCCCAAAGCTTGTGACCCCACATTATGAGTATTAAAAGGCAACACTAAAGATGTCTTTGACCTTGGAGCAGAAGTTTTATACTCGGAGGAATTGTGTCTTTATATCTGGAGAAGAACATTCATAAAATACCTCACATAGAGAAAATCCATCCAACACACTGGTCTTGTTCAGCACTTAGTCTTGGAGATGTGCAAAATCTAATATGTAAATCTAAAATGTCTGAATATTAAATCCAGTGGATTCGGTGACACCCTGGAAATGTATGTGTTTATATGTGGGTGCGTTTAGCTCATGGGGGAACAAAACCATTCACAAAGCTCATCTGTACCATCATGTGAAAATTTGCTTTCGAAAAAGAAATTAATTGCTTTTTTGTTATGAATAAAGACATTAAACACATTCTTTTGTTCTAATGGTGTTTAATTAAACAGTCTTATGCAAAGATTGGTAATAATGTGATACATACAATTAAAGTGCATTACATTATTATTTGTTTATTAAGCCTTTCCCAAAAGCGAGTGCTTGATCTGTTGCCTGGTTTACTGCAGCTTTGCCCATCGCATCGCCCACCATATCGTTGAGACCTGCAGCAGTTACAGCCTTATTATAACAGGCATACATGTACACCTTGATCATAATGCAGAATTTTATTCCAACCATATAACACAACCTACCACTGCTTTAGGATGTTAATAATAATAATATTATTTAAAAGGGATTCAGAAAAGTAGTAAAACTAACTAATATCCTTGCTAATACTAAACAAAAAATAATATAATTACCTCCCCCCTGTTTTTTGTCCTTGCCTTGTTTTCCTCCAGTCAGCTCGCCAATTTTCTGTTTTGCAGCACCAGCTTTAAACAAAATAGATTTAATGTTACAAATAGTGATGTGTACAGTAAATGAAAAGGAGAAAGTGGTTTGTAATAATAATCATAGTATTAATAACATATGTAACTGCATCACAAGTAGCATTTGTATAAATCGCTTCAATACATTTATTGACTCACCTGCCTGATCGATGGCCTTATTGACCTGTCCTTCAATACCTTTGCCCTTGACAAGGTCCATGTTGCAGAGTTTAGGCTTAACTTGTTGACACGAGTGCTAAGTTTGTGCTGTCGTGTGTGCATGTCAGCATACTTATAGAGCAATCTCCCAAACACACCCCAGAAAAACACAAAACACAACCACTCATGGTGGTTCAGCCTTCATTCCATACACAAGCAATATATTCTACTTTCTCTTTCTTTCACTCAGCTTGTGCTTGTATAGAATCCTGTGTATTGTAGCCACCTAATGCTTTTTTAAAGTTAAAGTATATTTATTATAGCACGATCTTATAAATATTAAAGTTATGTAATCATGTAGCATACAAATTATCATTTAGTGCTTATATGTATAAAACAGAATGAATAGTTTAATTAGGTATAAAAATAGAAATAGAATGATTATAAATGCTAATAATTCAAATGACTATAAGTGTATTATAATATGTGTGATGTATATAATATTCACAATAATAATCTTCCCACACTTGCATCTTGTTTATGAGAAACTGAATGACATTCTCTGTATGGGCGGTTTAATGTTCAACAGGAATTTCAAGCTTTCCCTGTCAGGGTAGTAATGTATGCTGCTTTGTAGAGCATCATTTGAAAGTCGACCAAAACAGACACACCTCAATGTAATCAAATCTTGGTATCCACTGCAGTGCATACAATGTGGAGGTTTTAAATAGTGTGATGTTAACTGAAAAATTACCTGCAAAAATACTTAAATGATAATTGCATTTCAATTCATCTTCTCCTTGCTATTCGTGTGGACCAGGCGGGGTGTCTCCCATTGTGTTTGGCTTACTTCTTACACTTCCTGGTTTTGTGTTTGGGGTGAAATGTGCAGCCATTTCTGCTTTGATGTTGTTTTTCTTGATGGAGTTTACTGTGGTTTAATTAAAGATCCTGCACTACCAGGTCAATAATAAAAAAAAAAACTCACTGATTACTTACTGAAGATGGCTCCACTGTAATCTGTTACAAACTAGCAAAAACAACAACACACACAGCTAATAAAGCTAATAAAACATTTAATTTGTGTGAATTTTTCAGTTTAGATTCAGAACCTAAAAATGTATGACCATGTGACTAATACTGTGTTGTTTGGAAATTAATCAGAAATAAATATCCTGTAAATAACAAATACTTACCATTAGCTAGAATCCGACTAGCTATAATGCCTAGCTAATTTAAGTTAGCTCCTGGAACAGATGTTCCAACCTAGCATTAGCAAAACAACAGTATATTTAAAAAAAGAAATAAAACTACAGAGATAATAATGTTAGCAAGTTAGTAAGACTTTTCAGAAGAATGTGAGGGTGGCATTGTTTTAAGTGAGTCTTTGCTTACATTAGCATGCTGAAACATTTATCTTAATCCCCAAGCTTGTGTCTGCTGGTTTATCCCTAATCAAATACACACGAATAGCTAAAGCATTACCTGGACTGTATAGTATGAGAAGTTTGTCACATCACAGTGGATGACTAACAATTCTGCATAATTCATTGACTAGAATAATAATAAAAAAATTTGTCTTGTGAATGTAATTAAGTAAAAGTGCAAGTATTAAATTTTGATATTCCTCAAATACAGTATAAACACACCAAAATCACCAATACTTAGATAAAGCAAAAAAAAAAAAAACATGACAAATATTCTGACAGGAAAAAGTAAATATGTATGTATGGGTAATGTCATATACAGTACATATAAAAAATATTTACTAACCTTTGTCACTCAAAGGTACATTTAATGGCAAGTATGAGGGACTTTCAAGTCAAACCAGGACCTTTCATTGTGTAGAATGTGTTTCGTGTGCTTTAAGTCATCATCACTGTTGAAAGACTGGCCTCCAGTAAACTCAAACATGTAGAAATGGTCGGGTACAGTAGACTGTACAGAGGTTGTGGTAATAACTCCCAGTTGAGTTCCTGTAATGTCCAAGTGGTGCGGTAGGCAGTATGAGGTCATGCATTGTCCTGCAAAAACAGAATGCCTTTGTTGATCAAGCCAGGATGTTTTGTTCCATTAAAGGAAAGGGCCTTTAAAGGACTTCCTGGGAGCGCTAGCATTTCAGCAGGGATGATGATGATGATGTGAAGACGTTCTACCTCAATGGTAATGAAGCATGGGTGAAACGCTGGGATAAGGATTATATAGAAGAATAAAGGGAGTTTTTACTCTCATAACTGTCTTCCATTATTCTGGACAATCAAGAATCCCAGTTTGACTTGAACACCCCTCGTACATTAGTATTAACTCACGTCGGTTAGATCCTGCATTTTATATTAAATGTTAAAGTGATCACAAAGATTTAACAGACCTTAATAGATTTCAACAAAACTTTATTTCATTTTTTATTTTCATTTATACTCTCTATAAAATCGACTTTTCTGCTTTGATGCCAATCAAATTGGGGAGTGACTGTATGTGTGTGTGTGTCTGTGTGTATATGTATGTGTGCGCATATGCACATGTATGCATGCATGTCTATATGTGAATTTGTGTATATTCGGAAATGAGTGTGAGGAAAAACGCCAGAATTTGTTTGCACATGAATGACGATTAGAGTGCTGATAAGGCAACATGCAGACTTCAGGTTCCAGTGGTTTCAAATCAAAGAACATTTGCGAAGAACAGCAATATGCGAAACATTTTCCCTGCTAAAAGCCAACATAAGCGTACACAGACTGAGCTGGGACACAATGTCTGAGGGTTTTTCAGATGGTGAGGGGATAAAGAGGGATGGATAAAGTCATCATCTATCGACACATCTTGGCATTCAGTTAATAAAACACAGTGCTAAAACATCATCACTGCAAACTGCTACAGAACAAACCACTGATGAACTCTGCAGTGGTAAAACTATTGCTTCACATCACAGGCATTGGAAATCTCTGCTAGGCTGGCACACCGAATTCACAACATGCGCTGTAGGAAAAAAAAATCAACCAGAACGAGATGGGTTAGCTTTTTTTTTCTATTTTTCCCTCCAGCTCACATCATTTTTTTCAGACACACATTGCTTCTTTTAAATAAATAACAATACTCGCTTCTCGACTTCTGCCTTTTCACAAATGTACAAAGACAAGCGAAGGAATAGATGCAAATCTGCCAGTGCTACATAAAGACTAATTAAAATAGCGATGTATTGAAATGTGGATAAATATCCATTTATTTCATTATAGAATACTCTATACAATAAATCTACTATTGTCTACTATTGGTGATCAAGCACACACGAATCCTGTCCTTCAGTCCGAGCTAAAGGAATGTAATGTTTGAGTATACACACCTCAGCATCTTAAATACAAAATAACTTAAAACGACTGCATTCCTGAACTACAAGGACGCAGCACTGATTATTACATGCTCTAATGGATGTCTTGCAAAAGGTCAAAATGTCACCCGTCCTTTAAACACGTGATAATTTTCCTATAGGTTCACATCACTGACCTTTACTTGTTTTGCTGGACAGGAAAGATATGACACTGTAAATTGTAGTGTCTTTAAATTCGACTGCCTAGATGAACGTTAAATCACATTTTGGGAGTCAAAAAATGTTCACAAAACACACATAGCCAAGCATGAGCTCTTCTTCATATTTGACATTTAAAGTAACATTGCTCGTGTGTGAAATCTGTAACTGGATTCAGGGTGACAACACCAGGAGAACAGCATGACGACACCAACACTGGAGCTTTGACGGAACGAGAGCATTACACCACGCAAACGGGAGCCTGGGAAAGACATATTCCGGTTTGTTTGTTTTTTTGTACTGTCACAAAAAAAAAGAAAGAAACTCAGAGCCGTGTGAAGTGCTGCTGGGATGAGAGGACAGGAGTGATGAGGAGGAAACTGTCGAGTGTTGAAGGAAACAAAAGGGTGTTGTTTCTGACTTCAGGACTAATAACCCTGTTTGAAAGAGATGAAAGATTTATTAGCCTCATACTCAGGCAGTAAATTATTCAAACAATTTGTGGGTGTTAAATAATGAACGTTCGATTATTTTTGAGGAATTTACCTGGCCACCATCTCCACCCTCCATCCCGCCCTGGGAAAAGTCCGCCTGAGGACACACACACACACACACACACACACACGTGTCTTACTCTCCTTATAAAGACTTTGTACTGACACAACTTTTTATGGAACTAAGTAACACCATTCTACACCTAGTCCAACCTTAACTCTTTTTCAGTTCTGTGCTATGAGTGGGAGGGTGGAACAGTGGTTAGCATTGCAGACTTAGAACTCCTGGGTCAACCAGGATTCCTGTTTACTTTCACACATGTAGAAATGCCCCTGTGTTTGCATGGTGCACTGGTGTTGCATTCAGGATTTATTCCTGTTTCAAACCTGGTGTTCCTGGTGAGGGCTCTGGATGCACAACCCTAACAAAGATGAAGGGGTTACTGAATTAAACGAGGGTAGCTAAAGATGAATGTACACCTTGTGGGATTTTGGAGTTATACAGGAACATATGTGTGTCATTTTTGGCAAACCTGCTCTATTGCTTTGGATGGAGTGTTAGTCAGTGTTACTCTCTCTCTCTCTCTCTCATCCCCCCCCCCCCACCCCCCGCCCTGCAGCTAGACAGTTCTGCTGAGTCACTGATCCAGGAAAATTAAACCTTCAGTTCTCTTAAATCTTCACTCCATTCCTCCATTCTCCTAAATCTTCCATCTGTCATTCTCACCCCTATATATATAATTATTATTAATGTTATAATTTATTATTGTTTGTTTTATCATCATCATCATCCATCATTTGTTTTGACTTTATCACATACATATTATTATTTATTTTATATTTATTATATATATTTTTTATTACATGTTATTTTTTATATATGTACATCCAGTTATACCTGATTAGAAGATGTTTTAGAATATTTCAGCTTGGTTATGTCACACCATGGCTAATTGAAAGTTATTAATCAATTTAAAGAACGGAAGCATATTTCAGCTAGGTCAGCCTTATATTTGACACACAACACATACTATAGCTCCTAATGAAATTCATACTTTGAGACTTTAATCTCACATTTACAGTATGTTAAGGTGATAAACAGCAAAAATTTAGCATAGTGAAATATTTCTTGTCCATGTCCAGAATTGTATTTCAAGATATCTCAAGATTAAAAAAAAAAAAAAAATCCATTCAATTCAGCGCAGGCATGCAACATGAGTCTGTTAGGGAAAATCAAGGCAATTACTGAAGCAAGTATTCATGCATCCACTATGTACTAAAATTATGATTATTTTAATGTTTTTGTTTAACCGAAGGGCTTTGCAGTTAAACTCTTATTTAAAAAACATCTTACAGTTAGAAAACATCTGATATGTTTTCTCAACAGCCATCATTCTGGCTGGTATTGAAACCAATACTCAAACTGGGTATCAGTACCATCAATGGCTTGTATTAGGTTGTATTAGGTTGTATAAATCTTTAGTATTAGGTAATATTTGCTGTAATGTTAGCTAAACATGCTTTTAAATTTATAATATAATAAATCTTAGGGCTCATTATTTGACTTACAGTTGTGATCAGAAGTTTACATACACTCGCCATGAACAGGAATGTCATGACAGTATTGGACATACAAGGAATATTCTGAGCTGGTCTTTGTCTCTGGCATGGTTGTATAAGATATAACGTTAATAGAATAAAACCCCAGGAATCTGGAGCACACGTTTCAATTTAATTTAACTGGAACCTGCTGTGTAGTGTTAGTAGGAATTTTTGTTATTGGGTGTAATAGTAGTGATGCATTAAAACCACAAGCACTATTAGATTGGATTTTGTTATATGCCAGCCTCAAGGGACAGCATGAATTTCTTCTATACAATAAGACATGCATACATCAGTATTGATGTCTTAATGAAGAGCAATATCTTAAGCACAGGGCCATTATCTGTTTGGTCTAATGTTCTTGCATTCAGCTTTATTTTTTTCGTTAGCATACATGCTGTGCATTCAGTAATCATACAGTTATGCGTTCCCTCCCAATCCCATAAATAGCCACCTCATATACAGGTTCATCCTGTTATTGGCATGGAGATAAAAGCAGACAGAAATGGTTAGTTACATAAAACAGTTTCAAAATTGGCTCTGTGATAGAAAACTAGGTTAATTGTTTTATTTCCTTCTTGGCACAGCTACAACTACAACACAGCGTAAGGCAACTTTCACACTAGGCACGATTGATTTACACCATGCCTGAGTACGATTGCCCCTCTTCTCCTCCCTGTTCACCTGCTGGTGCTTCAGGTACCCAACATGGCAAACAGTACTGTACATAGTCTAGTTTTAACTGAGTTAGTGGGGTTGGGTGGTTTATTGAAACTGGGGGCTTTAAACATCATATACTGCTCCTTTAATTACGTGCTACAGTTCATGCAGAAAGAAGGAGTCGTTTTGGGGCAATGAAACAGGTGTTTGGTCCGGATTGCTGTACACTTACTGGATTCACCAAACCGGTTGACGCAGCCACGTTCTCCACTCCCTCCACAGTCTTCTGTCCCATTTCATTAGCACTCGCCACTGCTGTGTCACCAACTATGTTTGCCTGCTCTGTAGTCCTGTTCGTCACTGGTGCAGGTACAGAAAGATGAAGGTTTATTTATTAACCAATCACAGGTATTAACTTGATAGTTAACCTATCACAGTTGTCATTACCCTTACCTGTGTTGACACCTGATACAACACCCTCTTTTGTCTTAGTACCTGTGACATAAAAAAAGAAAATGATTTTTGCTTAATATGTTACACAGTACAATATATAAAATGATGTAGATGCAGGTCAAGAGCTTCAAATCTGAAAATAAATGGGGAAAAAAAAAACTTGATTTCAGTGACTTTAACCATGGCAAAGTTAACTACTGTACATGGGATGGTTTAAGTGTAAATTGCTTATTTTCTAGGATTTGCATGAAAAGAAAAAGATGGTTAGTACCAGTTCTGCCGGCAGAAATTTCTGACTTGAAAGGCTGTTTCGAGCTAACAGGAAGGTAAGATAGAAGAAAAATTAAATAAAACATTTCTGCGATTGTGATGACCAGGAACACACTGCAGAATACGCATTGTGTTAAACCTTAAGGTGGGTGGGCTACAACAACAGAAGACCACATTTGGTTCCACTTCTGTCAGTCACTAACAGTAATGGGAAGCTACAGCGGGTACAGACACTCACCCAAACTGCACATTTGAGAAAACCAAGCAATTTTCCCCCACTGCAAAATATAGCGTGTGTGTTAGGTAAAAAAATCTCACCCTAATTTTTTTTTCCCTGGAAGGATTACAGAAATCTATCCTAAAAAAAATTGTGTTTGCTGTTAATGGCTAAACCTAAAAGCATTCGGCGTGTTTCATGACTGTCCACAGGCCTGCTTTCAGATACTTCCCTGCTGATTAAATGGCAGTTATATAACAGGCTCTAGGGAGGCTGAGAATATGGTTGTGAGGAGAGGGGAGGGAGAAAGATGGAGATGGATGGTGAGCGAGAGCAAGACAGGAAGAGAGAAACAGAGAGAAGAACAAGAAAGAAAATTGCCTAAAGGATCCCGATTTTTTTAAATATTCATATTATTAATGTTATCCCGTTAAGATGTGTATCAAATCACATTACAGTATTTTTTCATGCGCAATAGGATTCACCTGTGACCTTTAAGAAGCGTGTGTGTTTCAAGCCTGAAGTATCTGTTACTGGGTCCGTCTTAAAGGCTATATTTTTCTTACATCCAAATATTTTGGCACCCTCCACCCCACCCCTGTCTCTCTTTCATTCTGAACACTCAGTGCTTAGTGGAAGCCACATGGTTCTGGCTGCCTGAGCGAGCCACTGTGACAAGCGTCTGCATGTCTGCATCATCTGCAGTTTCTATTCCTGTTATCCCAGAAAACTGCATCACCCTCTCCCCAGCCTGCATTTTTTCCCATATGCTATAGGATAACATTTTGGAAGAGTGTCTATTTAAGTGCTTTTTTGAATCCCTGTTAAAACCACAGGAATGCTTCCAGCAAACCAGTGTAAAATTAGTTAGACATATTGAGTCATAGTGAGTCTTTAAATCTTCTATAGAAATTTTACTATTGTATACCACTTGTTTCCATGTCATCACTTGTTACCCACAAACTAATATGACTGACCCAAATGTATACTAGTTCTACACTTTTTTTAAAAAACTAAATCAGAAAAGGTTTATTTGCCAAACACCACATATATGTGAAATATGGAAAGACATGAAAGACTGCGAGTAAAAATATGAAGGTAGTAACACACCATAAACAGTCTGGGGCCCACAGGGTTAATAAAACGCTATGCATTTTGGTTTATATAACATTGACTAAATCATAGTGTCCTGAGACATTTTTGTGAGACAGCAAACTGAGACATTCTCTGCAGAGCTATAAATGTGACTGATAAATGTGACTCAACATCTTGGTCGTGTCGCTATCGTACATCATACAGATTCATAGTATATAACTACGAATAATATATACTATAAATAATATAAATGTTGCATTGCTGTGAGCCAGTATACTATTTTTTCATCCCTTAACCTCAGGCTGCATGTTCAGTGATATTGCATAAGATAATAAATAAATGAGAGCAAGCTTTGGAGGAATGACCTTGGTGAGATGAGTGGTGCAGTCTGGAGAAACGGAGCACGCAGTCCTTTACTGCAGCGTTAGGACGTTAATGCTGATGCAGAACACTAAATATGACTGATTAAATTGGTTTAGTTCATTTAATCACATGAGTGGAATGAATCAGCAATAAACCCTTATCATTTAAATATACCTGTAGGAATACATCATATTCTGGAATTAATATGTAATGTATATTGTATATATAATGCTTTTTGCTGCTTAAGCAGAGACATCGATCAACACTTAATCTTGTTTGACTTTTTAGACATTCAGTTTGACCAGATTGTAAATGTTATCCATTACATCAGCTGACTAATGAACATGTGGACACAGCTGGAGCTGCATGCCTGCCACACGTCTCCGATTCCAGTTTTATTTTCTCGTTCGATGGTGGTGGAGCTACTGATCATAAGCAGGCTGCCGCAGAGGCATGCTCTCTCTCTCTCTCTCTCTCTCTCTCTCTCTCTCTCTCTCTCTCTCTCCCTCAAACACACACACACATAGACACATGCACATGCGTTGGGGAGGGGAGATGACTGCAGCAGTGCTCAGCTGATCTTTCACTGACCTGAACATGCATTCTGCAAAGTCCCAGTGAACAGTGTTATCATGCAACCTTTACAGTCAAACAATATCTACTATCATGGGAATATTTAGGTTTTATACTATCCACCAATATAAAACACTGCATCTTTTTTTTTTTTTACATTTTTGCAGTCAAAATGATTTCAGAATGATTGTTTCCCACGTCTAATTGTTTGTATCCTTTTATTTTTCCTGATCTGCAGTTCATTCCATTTGCATTTCCATTGCATCCAAAACCCCACTTGTCCTTTTTCTGTCCCCCTGCACTGGCTCTGCAGTAGCATTGCTCATCTGTCGTTCTCATTTCTTCTCAACTGTCTGAGACATGCGAAAAATAAGCGTGCATTATCACATACAGCATCCCCATGAGACCTCAGTCATGAACATTCATGCACACAGGAATACATACAGAATGGAGCCATTAATCACATTCACTTAAAATTCACAGAGACCCCGTCTAGGTCCACTGCTTAGGTTCTTTTACATAACAAGCAGATCATCGCCGGTGTCAGTGCTGCAGTATGTTATACTACATTAGAAAAGGATACAGCCCTGCACCTGCAGCAGACACACTACCCAGCTCTGCTCTGCTCTCCCTCCCTCACTGGCACTTACCTACATACATGACGCCCTCTTTGGTTTTGAGAGCCGCCTCTTCAACCCCAGCTTTGGTTTTCTCTGCAGCCGCAACCACTCCCTCTTTTGCCATTGAAAATCCTTTCATTAGTACATCCATCTTGGATGCTGTGTATGGAGCGGAGGCTGAGATGGAACAGAGAGAGAAAGAGACAGAGGAAGTCGGGACAGCTCTCTATGGTAATGTGTGTGTGAGTGTGAGTAAATGGAGCAGCACAGAGAGAGAGAGCGAGAGAGAGAGAGAGAGAGAGAATTATGGAGCAATTCTGTGCTCAAGCAGAACACACCGAGCCACCTTTGACGTAGAGATTGGTAAATCAAGCACGTGAGAGTGAGTGCGTGAGTGAGTGAGGGAGGGAGAGCGAGCAGCCACACCAGGAGACGGTGCAGAGAAACAGAAGCTGCTGGATGCTGCAGCGCATTTAAGTCAGGCTGAAACTACAGGCCACCTCCCAGTTACCCCCACCACACACACACACACACACACGCACACACACACACACACACACACACACACACACACACACAGACACGTCAAAGAAATCGATCATGAATGAAATACGCTCATCTGACCGTAAGCATTTTTACATCACAGATGTAAAACATCGTCATCCTCAGCATCATCATCATCATTTAATCTAAACTGTATTTTTTCCCCCCTCACATTGCAACCAAGTCATTTGTTGTTGACTGCCATGCTTGTTACATTTGAGCTTTATGTACTGTGGCTTACCATCTCAGCAGTTTCTATCTGCTTCTTAGTAACTTCAGAGTAAAAGTGATCATCCTTGGTGATTTTCCTTCACACAGGGAAACTATGCTGTGGGTTCTTTGTCTCACAAACAAATAGTAATACTGAACACGTACTGTATATGAAGAAGCTTTAAAGGAAGATATTCTTCAGGAAAGTACTCAGTGATTAAAGACTAAAAATGGACCAATGTCCAAATAGCAGACAACCTGACCACCAAAAACAGCTGAATCACTCTATTTGTATCCTGGGACAGGATATGACTACACAGCAGATTAAATTTTTTTTTATTTTTTATCCAGTGTGCTGTGAAATGCTGAACATCCACCCTAGTGCTCAAAGCTGATTGGTCCGTGATGGTTAAGTGGGTGGATTTGACGAAGACAGCGCCAGTCTCTCGAGACCTGTAAGATGGAGTAAGTCCTGATGACAGCAGATGGGATCTCTCTCTCGTTCTTCAAACTCATTGCTATACTCCCATGTGGCCAGCTGGCTATCATTAGCGCTAGACGCAGCACGAGTTGGATAGCATCAAACACATCACGTAAAGCAGACAAAACATGAAGCATGTTTGTGCTCCCTTTCGCAGTGACTACAACCATATACCAGACATAACACCCCATTACATGACTGAAATGCTAGCAAATGGACTGTTAGTAATATATGCTTATATATTGTACGGGTACATAGCTCATACACAGTCGTTTTTCACTGTCAACTAAACACACACACAAATATCTATGTGAAGTGTGTTCCATTTTGTAAATTACACCCTTTCTGTTCCTGCTCTGTCCTTGCATTTTTTTCCCTTCTCCTCTTAAGAGATATGCTACCTGGACAAAAAAAAGGTACACAGACCAATATTTTTGTTCAACCGCCTTTAGCTTTGATTATAGCCTGAACAGTAGAAGCAACCTTACTTAGATCCCAATCTCCTTCTACACACATTGCTCTGAAATAGGGTCAATCTGGGCTCATCAGACCACATGATCTTGTTCCATTGCTCTAAAGTTCAATCTTTATTCTATCCATCAAATCGAAGCCTTCTGTCTAATTAGTCTCACTAACAAGTGGTTATCCTCAGCCACACGACTGTTTAGTCCCAATCCTAAGAGTTCTCATCACATTGTATGTGGAAATACTTACTTTCTTAGGTTCACTAATAAACATAGGTGTCATTTCTACTGATGTGCAATCCGTATCTCTGATCCAGATTTTTTTTTCAACCACATTTCTATCATGCAGTTGATGGTTCAACAAGGCTCTATCCTACCATGTTTTAATAATGCATTGCAAGTCCAGTAGTTTCAAACCACCACATGTGTTTCCTTAGGTTGATGCAAGTCAATAATTTGACTGTTCTGAAATGGTGACTTTTTATTTGCCAGACAGTGCATAAAATGTAATTTGATATATTACCACAAAAAAAAAAAAAAATAAATAAAAAACTAGCCGGCAAGCAGGCACACAGGATTGAATATATATTTATATGCTCTGAAAGTCGCTTTTATAACATCTTAAATCGAAACATTAATTAAGGAGCTCTGTCTATCTGGGAAGAGTCCTTTTGGTTGAAAGTTCATCATGATGAATGTACAAAGCTTTTTGAGTATACAATAGCCTGCCTTTTTCTATCGCATAACGTTTGCCAAACTGAAAGGGTTTCTCTGTGGTAAGAAACCAAACCTTTTGTGCCACCACTTTTGCAGTGAGACATGGTAGCTGAATATGATTGAAAGGGAGTGCTGACTTTCCAATTTCTTATATGGTTTTTATATACATGTAAATATACACTGGAAATTGATTCCGTATCATTGCCTATAATTTACTGCCTTCCCAATCACAGATGCTTGTAGAACCACTGAAAGTTGAAGTTTTGATTGAAAGTTGAAGTAAAGTTGAGATTGATGTGGGTGTTGAAGTGAGTAAATAGAGTTTTTTTTTTTTTTTTTACTGACTGTGCACACGCAGTGACTAAATGGACAGGATAAATGAACGAATTCTTTCACTTCATGTCTGAAGTACAAACTTCCCACTCACAGAATCTGAGTCATGAACACCTCTAGACTCAGTGGATGAAAATTAAGCTTTTTGGAAACGAAAAAATAGCATACACCCTATCTGTATCTATACTCAACACACATTTCATTTGTTTTTATTCCAAATAATGTACCGGAATTGGTTACACATCAGCCCTAATGACCGGTCGACTGAATGCATTTTGGAGAACTGAACTTCGGGGTTTTTTCATTCCAGAGATATAACATAAATAAAGGGCTAAAATAGGATAAACGTGGTTCTGAAATATGAGGCCAGAAAGCTCTTGATCAGTGTGCAGGAAACAGGGAAGTTTTGAAAGGCTCAGAGGCCAGCAGCACGCATTTGTTGTCACAGCTGAGCTGCGACCGACCGGTCAGACGAACATTGAACCTACGGTTCTAAAGAGCACCAGACTGGAGATCTACACTGAAGCCTGCCTTTCTTCAATTAATCCACACAATAGGACCCTTCTCACTGAGATTGCCTTTATTCCAAACAGGGCGAGCCCTGCGCAGCTGTTTTGCTGGTGGGATATTGTCTCTTCAGCTTGAGAAAGAGCAGCTGATGTCTCCTAAAAGGGTCTGGGGTCAGCATTGAGAACAAGGCCTCCAGTGTGTGAGTACACTGATTTATAATTGAGGAAAGAGACATGAAACCAGGCTTTGGTCATGGTTCTTTTCTTTTTTTTTGTCTGGTTAACTTTGTGTTAAAAGACATCTGATAAAATTAAAATCTCTGTGGTCTGTAACAATATTCAAAACACACTCTAATTCAAAACTTAGCTCAGTGTGTGTGTGTGTGTGTGCAAGCTCAACCCCAGGATTTATTTGAAAACTGGTTTATTGCTCCTTTAACACCTTTAACCCTTTAAAGCCAGCAGCCCCTTTCCCTCGATTGTTTGAGGGCGTGATAATGTCAAGAGAGGGGTGGGGGTGAGCGAAGGAGAGACAGGAAGTGGGTGCAGAGAGGGTGGGGACTAAGAAAGTTTTATGAAAATGCTCTGAGAGAGAAGAGCACACAGATAGAAAGGCAGAGGGAAAAACTATTTCATCCCAGAAACAAACCACATACTGCAGAAACATTTCCAGTGCCTTTTTCCTGTGATGCTGCTGTTGGCCATGCTGCTATGCTCATCCTGCTTCAGTGAGCTGGGGGCCAGGGATCTAGATGAAGAGGAAAAAGAAAAGCCAGGGCTCAAGGGCAGAGCTGACATTCCTGTCCCTCTCGAACATGAGCATCTCAGCAGATCTGGACACCTGGACACTCAGCTGGGGACACCTCGGAGCCCTTTGCCCTTTTTGGAAAAGAGTTCACACCATCCTGCACGCAGAGGGTAAGTAGATCTGATTTATTACCTCAAAAATAACAATAATTTAAAAATAGACTAATAAAATGTAAACAATACATCGATAGACTGAGAGTTAGAAAAAGTTGCTTCTCAATTCCTTAAGTAAAAATAATGCATCATTTACTATTGTTTTCCATACAGGTACAGATATCAGGGGTAGCTAGAAAGGCTTAGTTTGTCAACTGCATTATACAAATAAATTGTAACTATTCAGTTTTGGCACAATAATTACTCTATTTGTTGTCATTTATATGCAAGATTTACTTGTATTTTTATTAAAATCTTAAGAAATAGTTTCTTAGAACACTCTTCTAAAACTGTTATATATATATATATATAAAAACATAAGAATATATACAGAACAGACCAAAAGTTTGGACACATCTTCTCATTCAAAGAGGTTGAATTTCTATTATGGCAAGAAATTATATATATATATATATATATATATATATATATATATATATATATATATATATATATATATATATATATATATATATATATATACACACACACACACACACACACACACACACATACATATACACACACACACTCACCTAAAGGATTATTAGGAACACCATACTAATACGGTGTTTGACCACCTTTCGCTTTCAGAACTGCCTTAATTCTACATGGCATTGATTCAACAAGGTGCCGAAAGCATTCTTTAGAAACGTTGGCCCATATTGATAGGGATAGCATCTTGCAGTTGATGGAGATTTGTGGGATGCACATCCAGGACACGAAGCTCCCGTTCCACCACATCCCAAAGATGCTCAGGGTTGAGATCTGGTGACTGTGGGGGCCATTTTAGTTCAGTGAACTCATTGTCATGTTCAAGAAACCAATTTGAAATGATTCGAGCTTTGTGACATGGTGCATTATCCTGCTGGAAGTACCCATCAGAGGATGGGTACATGGTGGTCATAAAGGGATGGACATGGTCAGAAACAATGCTCAGGTAGGCCGTGGCATTTAAACGATGCCCAGTTGGCACTAAGGGGCCTAAAGTGTGCCAAAAAAAGATCCCCTACACCATTACACCACCAGCCTGCACAGTGGTAACAAGGCATAATGGACCAATGCTCTCATTCTGTTTACGCCAAATTCTGACTCTACCATTTGAATGTCTCAACAGAAATCGAGACCAGGCAACATTTTTCCAGTCTTCAACTGTCCAATTTTGGTGAGCTCGTGCAAATTGTAGCCTCTTTTTCCTATTTGTAGTGGAGATGAGTGGTACCCAGTGGGGTCTTCTGCTGTTGTAGCCCATCCGCCTCAAGGTTGTGCGTGTTGTGGCTTCACAAAAGCTTTGCTGCATACCTCGGTTGTAACGAGTGGTTATTTCAGTCGAAGTTGCTCTTCTATCAGCTTGAATCAGTCGGCCCATTCTCCTCTGACCTCTAGCATCAACAAGGCATTTTTACCCACAGGACTTCTGCATACTGGATACTTTTTCCCTTTTCACACCATTCTTTGTAAACCCTAGAAATGGTTGTGCGTGAAAATCCCAGTAACTGAGCAGATTGTGAAATACTCATACCCAGGCACCAACAACCATGCCACGCTCAAAATTGCTTAAATCACCTTTCTTTCCCATTCTGACATTCGGTTTGGAGTTCAGGAGATTGTCTTGACCAGGACCACACCCCTAAATACATTGAAGCAACTGCCATGTGATTGGTTGATTAGATAATTGCGTTAATGAGAAATTGAACAGGTGTTCCTAATAATCCTTTAGGTGAGTGTATATATAATGCTTGTTAAGCCACACAGTGACCTATGAATTAAGCAAAAAAAGAAAACAAACAAACAAAGAAACATCTAACTTAAAGCATAAACCAGTGAGAAGCCTTAAAAAACTCATTAAAAAATTTGACATTGAAAAATTTTTTTGTTCATCTTAAATTTCAACAGATGGCGCTGTACATTTTTAACATCATGCTTATGAGTGTGCAATTCATAACATCTAGTGATATGATATAAAATAAAGAAATGAGGCCTGGTTTAAGACTTTCACACAGTACTGTACTCCAGTATTATATTACATACTTGATGTCCCCGCGACTTCTAATTCCAAAAATCATCTTGACTTTGCAGTTTTATTATTTGTATAGAAATCCACCACAAATGTAAACACATTGCGCACACACACACACACACACACACACACACACACACACACACACACACACACACACACACACACAGTCCTTTCACTTTTGATTTTTATTTTATTTTATTTAACCAGTATTAAAAGATTGGTATTAAAAGTGGCAACAAGATCCAAGCAAACCCACAATACACCATTACACCATCTCCACCAGCTTGGAATATTAATACAAGGCAGGTTGGGTTCATGGATTCATGCTGTTGGCACCAATTTCTCAACCTACCATCTGTGCGTCTCAACAGCGATCATGATTCATCAGACTAGGGTATGTTTCCAACTGTCTGGTTTTGGTCAGTCTGTGCCCACTGCAGCTTCAACGTTTTGTTGTGTAACCTGCTGTTGTAATATATCTGTTTCATCTGTTGTGATCTGACTTACATCTACAGCTCAAACCAGTCTGGCCATGCTCCATTGACCTCATCAACAAAGTATTTCCATCTGCAAAAAAGCTACTTACTGAATGTTTTTTCTCCGTGGTGCAATTCTGAGTAGACTCTAAAGACTCTCAGGAGGTCAACAGTTACAGAAAAACTCAAACCAGCCTGTCTGACACCAACAACCGTGCCAAGGTCAAAATTTTTAAGTTAATATTTTTCCCCGTTCGCCTGGTCGATGTGAATTTTACCAAGGCTGCTGGCCCATATCTGTATGATTGGCTGATTAGATAATGCAGACATGATTAAGTACAGGTATTCCTAAAAATAGGTCTAAATATTGTCTAAATAGTTTCACTATCAGTTACACTTGTTCAGCATATCTTTGCTTATGTTCAAATCAATTACATTTAAGTCAGTTCCAGCACTGTCATTTATAAATACAAAGTGAGCAGATATAGATTATATACATCATTTTGGGGGTTTGTGCATTGAAAGTACAGTAGTGTGCAAAAGTCAAAAGAGCACATGCAAATAAATGCTGTAGAGTAAGTATACTGTATATTAAAAAGCAAAAGCAAAGTTCTCAAATATTGTCAAATAGTTGGTATATAGAGCCGTTTCTTAAGCATTCATCAGTCTTATCATGATGTGCTGATGTTGATGTGCTGTCATTTTTTAGAGTGATTCCACACACATACACACTCATGCACACACTCACGCACACACACACCCAGCCAGTGAACAGTAAACATGAACACAGGTGGTGCTCTAGACTGGGAACCCTCAGTGTAACCCAATCAGTAGCCGGCAGAGAAGAAAGGAATAGCGTATGAGTCTGGACCAGCATCCGCCAGTTTAAGTGTGCAGACATGACTCACAAAGGAGTATCAGGGAGAAATAAAGAGGTGTTTAAAAAGAGATTAATTGATAAAAGCCAGGAGAGATGAAAGAAAGAGTTAAGATTAAAGAGAGATGAGATGAGAGCTATAGAGGCAAGAGCAAATGGTAATAGATAAAAGTGTATAGCGCACAAAGGACAGGAGAGTCAAGCAACATGATCATTTGATAATGACAGATGATAAGCCAATCCAGTTTAAACCTTGAATGTGTAATGGGTGCAGATCATTAAACCTAAACTGCAATAATTTTAACAATGCTCTAATGTGCCGTTGGTGCTGTTAATTTATTAAGTAATTTGCACTACCTTAATAGTACTGTATGAGGGGCGGTATGGGTGCGTTCAAGTCAAATCAGGACGTAAAAGACGATTGACAATTACAGATGACTTCAAGCAGAGAATGGTGGAAATGTTTTAAAGAAGTTCGTAGATTCTTGAATGACGATCCTGGCCTAAGTGGCTCAGAGTTCACTGCATTCATTCTTACAAACGTTCCAAAGAACAACTGATAGCCAACATGTGGGAGAGAAGCATCTATTTGTGGGAACTGTACACACAATCATTCACGAACACCGCTTGCACATTACAGGAACTTACCTGGGAGTTTTTGCAACATCCCTTGTACAGTCTTGACTACACTCCTAGCCATTTCCATATGTTTGATGCTTAAATCATGTTTAGTATAGACATTAATCCTTTAATATCGTCAATAATGTTATCAAATCAAATTCAGATAAGTGTTACATCAGTATTGGAGCAAGCTTCTAGGTCTTATTACTTATGTAGTACATGCTGGTATAGAACAAAGAACCCTTATTTTGAGTTTTTGAAAGAGTCACACCCTTTCTTTTAGAACATAAAAAAGCCGAAAGAAAAAGAAACAGAGCCTCTTTAATGCATTCATTCATCTTCTCCAAGTCATATCTCAGTTCCCATCTTCCTTTTATGCTTTTGCTTTAATCTTTTCTTTCTTTAACCCAGCTTTCTTCCCCTTTTGTTTCCATTTTGCTTCTCTCCATCCAGAAACTGGTGTGCATTTGTTCATCAGCGGTTGGTAAACGTGGCTGGGCTCAGTGATCCTGAGAAACATATAGTCAAGGAGGTCAACCCCTGTGTCAATGATGACCCTGACTGCCAAACACTCAAGTGAATCCCTTAATTCAAATTTGTAAAAACTCAATTCTTATGTTTATGCATCAGGCTTTGTTTGTCTGTACGAGGAGGAGTTAAGGAGTTTGTGGCATCAGGTACCAAATTATGTTCAGTATATTTACTATAAAGCAAGTTATACATCATCCAGACGTGAAAGACCCTCAACTCCATGACCACCAGAAAAAAGCCAAACTGAAGTTGGCCAGTGAGCACCAGGATGAAGCCCTGCTGGGCCCATTTATCCTAAGGTGTCTCAAAGTAGGACATCGCTCCTAAGTGGCCAGAAATTCTCAAAGTGATGCAATTTTGGTGCTACTCCGAAAAAAGTCGGACCAAAAATTGCATCACTCTGTGAATTTTTGGCCACTTATTTTAAGACTTTAAATTACAGTAGGAACTCACACACACCACCCCAAAAATGAAATGTAGGAGAGCTCCGGAGGTGTCATATCTGGTTAGGAGTTGCAAGGAAACTGTGTTCAGGGAGAGACATCTGTAGAGGAGAGACGGTTTGGTAACACTGAATGACACGGAGCTCATTAAAAGATACCATTTGGACAAAAATGAATTTTGTGTGGTATCAGCACTTCTGAAATTAGATGGCATCCTGAAAAAGGGAGGATTATCCATAAATACTAAAGCAACACCTCAAAACATCAGTCAGAATGTCAAGCAATGGTTGCGACTGGGACTATGCATATCTTCAATATAATATGGCTTAAAAAAAAATAATTTTGGAGCAACCATTACAAAACCATGACCCGAACCCTATACAAAATTTGTAAACTGAACACAACAAGGTTTGCAAACCTAACAGATTCACAATACTATTATTATATATATATATATACTATTATTATATCTGTTGTATTGTTAGAACAGGTTTGGCAAACAATTAAAACATAATGCTATCATATCCTAATAAAGTCTATGTAAATTTTTGACCCTATGAAATTCAGTAAGCAAAAGATGAACTCTCTTTTACATAAATATATGTACATCATACAGTCTAATGGACTTTACTCAGAAACTTTGAATGTCTTTCTTTATTCTACATGGGATTCAACATTTGGTCTTAACTGTACGCTGATCTTAAGGTACCAGCTCACCTCACGGCCGGCATACAAACAGAAGCAGAAAACTATTACTGCACTGCAGTGGAAGTGCTGCCCAGGCCATGGAGGCAGCAATTGTCAGGAGACAGGTAAACATAAATACACGCCCACAATCACCTTACACTTTATTTTACACTATGGGATACGCTATAAAAATGATGTCTCACTGCTTTTCAAGTTGCACTAGACAATGAAGGGTATTATGTGGAGCAATGGGTTATTATGGAAATGTCTTACTACTGTGTATAAAATGTAATCATTTTCATGGTTCTAATGAAATACTCATTCCTGTACGCCATGGTCTCACAAAAGTCTGTTTTTTGACAATTTCATGATAATTACAGAATGAAATACTAATAGCCAGATGTGTTTAGATTATGGGCATAGACTGTTGAATATAGCATGAATAGTGTATTTAGCCATTAGAGATTATC
The DNA here is from genome assembly GCA_030347435.1 of Clarias fuscus. Taxonomy (NCBI): domain Eukaryota; kingdom Metazoa; phylum Chordata; class Actinopteri; order Siluriformes; family Clariidae; genus Clarias; species Clarias fuscus. The sequence goes on along the minus strand of CM059220.1, from coordinate 9,527,289 downwards.
CACACACATCAGGGTTTTTGCAAACATATGAGATAAAAAAAAAAAAAAAACATTACTTTTTTAATTTATTTGTCCTTGTATAAAATAGGGGGTAAATCCAGCAATTTCCTTCCAGAATCCAGAAATTTAAGCAATTTCCCTTTGGGATTAATAAAGTTCTTTGATTCTTGAATCTTAAAAAGATATGTTATGTCGGATGTCTTAAATCTTATTAAGAAAGGTCCAAGATCAACATGCAGCCACGTTGCTGCTTTGCAGAGAAGATATTAGACCCCTGCATTATGCTTTATTTAATTATTTATTCATGCACCCACTTTTGTGTTATCCACAGTGAGTCTGATGGGAGAAAGCCAGTCAAGTCAAGAACATCCAGAAAAAGCTCCAACACAGGCTGATGACTTTGAATCTGGCAAGTATTTTGAATTGGGTCTTGGTCTGAATGATCTCACTTTTGGCCCATGACCCATAATCACTCACACTACATTCGTTGTTTGCTTTTTCCAATGACGTCTGGTTCTAACATCTTGAAAAAAAAAAAGATGACTAAAAACTATCCGGCACTCTAATGGACTTCTAAGTGTCTTCAAACAGGAAATGAATTGTAGTCAGGGGAACGAAGAGTGTGGCTCAATAATTTCCATTAATCCAAATAATCAGACAGTACAACAATGATTTAATATAAATACCAAAAAAAAAAATAATCAGCTCCTAATATGAGGGGTGTTCAAATCAAACTGGGACTTGTGTTGAAATTGCTCATAATTGAAGGTGTAAACCCTGTTGAGATTTAGAGAAAACTTAGTACAGTACGATTATGGATTTCTTAGCTGCAGTAAAACATTTGAATGGTGTAAACGTTTTTAAAGAATGTTGAATGCAGGTTAATGATGATAGCAGACGAAATAGCTCGGAGCTCACGGTAGTCGTTTCCATAAACAATCAGCGAGTGGAATGCGTGATCCTTGCGGAGGAGACGCATCTGACTATGGGAACTGTATACAATCGATCAATCAATAAACACCACTTGGAGGCACCCCCATATAGACCTGACCTAGCTCCAAACTATTTCTGCATGTTTGGGCCATTAAGGGAGTTCCTGGGAGGCCAGCGTTTCAGACATACTGAAAAAAAAATTCTACATTGATAGTATCCAAGGATTAATGAAATGCTGGGATAAGTGCATTAGTGTAGCAGGGGGTTATATAGAGAAATAAAGGTAGAATTTACGCTCATAATTGTGTTCTATTATTATCACATTATCAAAAGTCAGTTTGAGTTGATCTCAATCATATGTGGACGTCAATTAGATTTACAGTAGGTTATAATCGTACTTATGGCTATACTTAACTTTACTAGTCAGCGTCAGCTGAAGTTTTTATTTCAAACCTGAGAAGGCTTGAAATTTACGAGACAACCTTAGAACCAGATCTAAACCTACTCAAAACTAATTTTTTGGAGGTGGTGGTAGGGGAGTTGTCGTCTGAGATCAGGAATAGGCCCAAACACTCGTCACACCAAAGGAGGAAATCTCCTCTGCATGTAACAACATTAGCTCTGATACATCTTGAAATGTTAAAAGTTTTGGTGAATACACAAGTGCCATGAATTTGAGTATTTGCTTTCGTTTTAACTTCTTAAATAAACTTGGCCAGGAATCTGGACTTGAGAGTAAATCTGAAAACTGAGAAGTAGTCAGATGATTTGCACACAGACGCAGATGTGGCTGAAGTTCTTGTTGAGACTATGTATCCTAGTATGAATAGGCGAAATGGTGAAGATTACTGACATCACTGTGTTTTTTCTAGGCAGTGGGGGAAATATTCTACCTTCGTCTTCTCTGCCTTTCATTGATTCCAGTAGCCTTTTGGCATTCCATCAAATATTTGCAACAGTAATGACGCAACTTCAGCCAGTGCTAGACGGCTTTAATCATACTCTGGAGAATTTATCCAGAGATGTGGAAGGTCTATCCATAGAACTGAAGAGTCTGAGGCAAGAGCAAGAGAGCATCTCCAAAGCCAGACATGCCCATGAAGAAAGATTTGAGAAATACATAGAGGACAGCACTGAACAGATGCAGAAGATATGGAAAGAATTGGACTCACAACAGAAAGAGATCAAACAAACCGTACAATTGCAACAAGACCATCTGCTTCATAACATGACTGATCTGAAGAACAAAACTGACCACTATGTCAACATGAATCATGAGGAAATGCAGGTAACACATCATTACCTACTATTAAAACAGCCTTTAGTTCATACTAAATTAAACCCAAGGTTGCAAGAAATACTGTAGTAAAATATATTAGACTGTATTTGGGTCTCCATTTGTTTGTTGTTGTGCCACTTAGGTGAGCTTACAGTCTATGAATAAGTCCGTGGAAGAAATTCGACTTAATTATAAAAGCCTGAAGGAGACAACGCAGGGAGGACATGCTGTCTCGGCTAATGCCAGTGGAAGCCAGTCACCACTGGAGACCAGTGTGTGGGAAGCCATCAGTAGTCTGGACATGAAGGTGCTGAATAACACAATGGAGCTCAGTCCCCTAACTGAAAACGCCAAACATTTGGTTAATATTGTTCAGAAGCTGGACCATGGCTTTAGGAACTTGAGTCAAAACTTGGAGCACGTCAGCCACAGTACAGAGCTCAATCTGGTCCAGATCAAGCTTGAAGTGGATGCAGCCAGAGTGGCTATGCAGAAAATCATTAACGATCAAACTTCTAATCTCAGTACACAGGAAAGAGAATTGCGAGAGATTCAGCTCGATGTGGATAATATTTATCAGCATCTTCAAAATATTGAACATGCAAGTGAGATTTGTAACTGTAAAGAAATCAGCGACTCATTGATTAGGTTGGAGTCGGAGGTGGCTAATGTCACAAACTTTGCCAAAGAGAACCGGTATGCACTGGAGGATGTCGAAGCAAAGAGGGGGCTTAACCAGTGGGCACCAGAAGTTCAAGATCTCCATCAAGGCTTGTGGAACATAAGAGAATCATTAGCATTTGAGCAAGGCAAGAGAAAGACTCTTGATGATAATATAGCCCAGTTAAAATCCTCCCTCCTGGACAGCCAGAAGGAGATTGTTGGTTTTAAAGACCAATTTGTTGCTAAGGAAGCTGAAATCAGACATCTCTTCGCAGTGTTCACTTCTTTACTCAAGGATGTCATCCGCCACTCTGACGTTCTTGAAGTACTTTTAGGAGATGAGGTCTTGGAGTTCTCAAGCTGGTCCAACAGCAAGCAGAAGGAGCTTGCTATTCCTGAACTGCTACAGAAAATGCGTCTGATGCAGGAAAAGATCGATAGTCATGAGAATCGCTTGACCTCATTAAGAAAGGGTAGCACAGAGAAATCTCAAATGTCCAATGATGACCCTGCGGTGTTCACAGAATGGAGCCTCACAAAAGGTCAGGGGAGTGATACTGAAGATAATCCAGACACTTTAACAGATGTTACAACAAGGGAGGACGATGAGGACTATTCAGTTAGTGACTTTTGGAGCCTTGGGAGGGAGGTAGAGCAGCTCGCTAACAGACTCAGCATGCTGGAACAGCAACCATGCAACCACACTGCTGCCCCCAGTGGCAGTGTAGCAGAACTGCAGCGAGATGTTAGAACCCTGCAACAAACTCTGGAGGATCACTTGAGAACTTTCCGGAATTTATTCAGATATACAGAAAAGCTGGCTAGTTCCTCTGATGGTGTCAACTTGGACCAGCTGCAGACTATGATGAGGACAAAAGAGAGGAGGGAAAAGAAAAGACCAAATGTCAGGAGAATGGAAGAGATGAGCAGCAAGCGCAGCAGAAGGAACATTGGGGAAAAGTAAGACCACTAATGGTGACTATAAACACAATATATGCTGTTAGATCAACATAAAATCATGGGGGCACAAAAAAGGAGCTTCTAGACTTTAGACTTTTCAGTTAAAATACTGGAAAAACAATTAATCAATAGAATAAAATCTTATTGTTGTAATGAAGTTTTTAACACCATTGTACATGTAAAACTAGTATGAGGGCAGAAAAAGAAGTTGTTTGGGTGGTAAAGTCTTTTATTTAAAAAAAAAAAAACCCTGCAGTGGTTCCTACCCATGTAAAAGGGTTGTACTAGGAAGCAGTCAGTTGGGCAAAGAACCAGGGAGACAACAACAAAAACAGTGTGTGTGTGTTGAATCATGATGCTTTTATGACATAACATTTATGCAAAGGTTATGCAAAACTGTGAATAATGTAAATGTGTAAAAATGTGTTCTACATAAAAGATTACAAAAGGTGATAGATTACACTATCTACTAGTTTAATGCAATAATGGCTTTTAAGCAACTTTTACAAGAACACTTGACCTAGATGACGTGGTACTATAATAATATCTGAACACTAATGTAACTTTTTTTCTGTTTATTATGGTTTGGTGCTTTTCAAAATCTGCAGATGTTTACTGTAATAAGTATTTAAATATACATTAATCTGTTTACACAAATTGTTCAGTTTCCCACCTTTTTCTTTGTGAAAATGTTAAATAGGAAAGTATTTCTATTTCCAATTTTTATTTATGGTATTGCAATATATATATATATATATATATATATATACACTGCCCAACTTCAACACATATTCCCCACATGGCGTTCATTATGGCAGTGATTTAAAGGACTTTATGTACCACACACTGACATTTGCCTGACGTTAGACGGAGTCATTTCTGCCCCAAATTAAGCATGGGGTCGTTCCCGGGGCATCCCTCAAACTGGGACAGGAGCAGGTACGGTACACTGGAGCTTTTGAATGGAACTCTGGTCCAAAGCGAAGCTAATGTCACACATTGTCAGGGTTCTGTTTATTGCAGAGGCCAAGCAGAGGTAACTTCGAGTTACTGCCTGTTATCCTTTAACAGACTCTGCAGACCTGACAAAGATCACGTTCCTTGTTTCTAGTTGGAGATCTGTTTTCAAGTGCCCTCTTGTGGACATTTGTAGAACAGCAAAAACACACAGAGGTTCTGCTGTTTTTTTTATATTTTCTTTTCTTTTCTGTGTTGCTACAAACTGGGTCATGATTCTTTAAATAAAAGAACACGGCTATGAAGATATCACAGAAATGTGACTTTTTAAAAATATATTTTACCCTAAGACATAGCTACGATGTAAACATTCAATAGAGGAAATAAGTTCATTATATAAGTTAAGTAAATAGGAGTTAAGTATAGCAGGTTTTCCCTAAAATATTTTTAAAAGCTAATTTCTGCCATGTAACTCCTAAGTTGATAACAGATAATGCTCTTCCTGTTTACTATTTACATTGCTTAATCTTCTTTCTAAGTACATTTTAAAGCTGTGCATTTCTTAGCTAAGGGCAGAAATATACTTCCTGTTCATCAAACCAGCAGCGTCCTGAACACATTTGTTTGTATAGTTGCCTATATACTACGTGTCTTCCTGCAGGATTCCAGTAGGGGGCACACCATTGAATTTAATCAAACAGTTTTGCATGAATTAAAAATAAATGTCTCAAGTATATTTTTAGACGCCTCAAGTACATTTTCACCCTAATGTGTTTTGAATAACGAAACCAAACTACACCTTTTAACAGCAGTGCCACTCTTTCATGGTGACATCATGGAAAGATATATACTTAAGAAACACCAATTTTGTCTGTCCTTGGGGATGATCTGGACAAGAGCCCATGCTTCTCTTACCTTACTAGTCATTTCCCCAATGTTGCACTTTAATATAATTCCTTTCAGCATAAATCAAGAAACACAGACTTCTTTAGTCCAAAGAATTACAAAGGGTTGCATACTAAAATATTGCAATTTACTTTAAAATTGATACATTGGACAAATTCTGTGTATAGAACAGCTTTTCTTGGTAAACATAAGGCATCTTTTCTTTAACCCAGATGCTGTACAGAACAAACACAAAAGATTTTCTGCACAAGCTTCTTTTGAACACTGGACATAGACGAGGAGAAAAGATTCTGTAGTCAGTTAATGATGCAGATGAATTTCTACTGGCTACAACACACTTATTTAAAAACAAAATAATGGGCATGCACTGATGATCTGATTTTGACTGCATAGATGCGGAGCATTAGTGATTCCACAAAACATCCCATGATGCATATTAACACACACACAGTGGTGTGGAAACAATTAATTCCCAGAAACTGCGTTTCTATCTCAGACGCATAACACAGTGTGTTCTTATGGTACTAAGAACTTTGGTGGGAATAACTGAACTCACTTTAAATAAACAGTTACTTAAATTCAAATTTCCAGGTTAAATATAGGCACACAGTCAACAAGCACAAGGAGTGCCATTTTTTTCTCCCATTTAAGTAGATTTCATGTGTATACAGGAATCAATATACTCTGTATATTTTCTGAAAAAAATAAAAAATATGTTCAAGCTTAGCAGGGGTAGCTCAACAGTTATGACATTGGATAGTTGATCAGAAGACCATGGGTTTAGACCCCATCACCACCAAGCTGCCACTGGCGGGCCTTTGAGCAAGGCCCTCAACGTCTTAGATATACAATGACATAAAAGTAAGTATCTCTGGATAAGAGTATCTGCCAAATCCTGTAAAGATAAGTTTTAAGAGGTGATCATTAAAAAAAAAAAAAGGAAATAAGTTGGAATCTTTTAATGAAGTACTGGTATTTTGACTTGTTTTAACTATACAGTAAGAACATGACATTAAACTAATGATAAGCTGCTCTGTAACAATATTGAATAAATCACTTTTAGTAAAATGATTTTTTTTTCCTTTTCTTACCACAACATGACATGATTACAATAAATAGCACATGCAGTTGTATTCTTCAATCCTGTCGGATATTTATGATATTCTATATGTAATCAGTCAAATTACATAAGAAACTCTTAAAGGTAAACTTGTATCCTATCATGGCAACATTAATGTGATTGATTGGCAGGTTTAAAGAAGTGATGGCTTAATGGTCAGGGCTTTAGTTCACACCAGCGCTGCCACTGTTGGGTCTGCGAGCGAGGCCCTAAACTGCTCAGTTGTATTCTGTCTCAACTGTAAGTCACTTTATCTAAAGTGGCAAACAAATGATGAAACATAATGAATGTAAAATGTAATGTAGAGGATGATGTAAGGGTGACATGGCATTCTAACAGACGTCTACCAATCCACGCTTATTATTCAGACAATAATACATGACTGCAAAACCTGCCATTTATAAAGTGTAGAATAATTTTATTCTTTTGGTGTGAAAATCTGTGATGACATTGTAGATGGCCATGTACCGAGGCCATTCCTAATGCATACCTAACCATGCATTCCTATGCCACCCGTTAGTTTTGGCAACACCTCTACCATTAAACGGCCCTGTCGTTAGATTTCTTTCCTAACTGATTACATCATCCAAATAATTTGACAACAAATCAAAATTAATTGGACAGATTTTTAAAATAGAGAATGTATAAGAAATTCTTCACGAGTATTTTTTTAAATATCAATAACATTAGTGATGAATAATACTTAATTATCTATAACAATATCAGAGATCATTTAAAATAATGTTGCACTTTTATTTGCACCTGCATTGTGCTCTATACACAGTCCGCTTTTAGAGCAGTCATTTTGAGTCCATGTGGAAAAATACCGCCACTTTGATGCACATGCCTCTCTGGCTGCTCAGGGATGGAAGAAAGATGCCATACAATGATGGATCTGCCTTCTCCTAAATGTTCTTATACTTCAGGCTTCCACTCCGTTGACATGCGCTGCCATTTGCCTCACCACACACAGCTTTCACAGAAAGCAAATTATTTGGCAGATCTCTCCCAACAGAGTGTCTAAAGTAAAAGAGGATGGACGGTTAAAGTAGGGCTACGGGTCATCCCTCTAATGTGAGTTAGTGTTTGGGTTTGAAAAGTCCCACACTAGGTTGATTTTTTTTTTTTTATTGTAGTGGTGGCATTGCACTCCTGGTCCAGCAGAGGGTGCTACATGGACACTTAAGGATTTAGGTGAAGGCGAAGCACTCTGCTCCACAGCACTCCGTTTCACATTTAGGTTTGGGAACTCAGTCAACAATTCCTGCTTCAAATTAGTTCACATTTCCACTCTGCCACTGAAGAACCCAGTGTAGTGAGATACGTTTTCAGATTTTGATGTCTTGGGATTCCACCATTTTGGCAAGTGTTTTCTTTATTCTCAGAGCAGTGAGGCGAGAGGCTGGGTTATGGGCCCAGCACTCAGACATCAACTTCAGCATGGCTCTGAGACACTGTAGGATGGAGAGAAAAAAAAAATAAAATAAAACAATTCAGTAAGCAAGATCACATCAGCAAATTAATCCTTAAAGAATCACTGTAAGTATATTAGTTCCTATAAAATGGCCCAGATAAAATAGCCCAGAAATACACATCATCTATGTCTCTGCCCAGATGGAGTTAATAAACATGTCCTTGTAAAATACAAAACAGCTTAATACCCCCCAAATTGCGTAACGGAACTAGCCGTCTTCTACTAACAATAAACAAGATCCAGAAATTTGATGCAATATCCTGAAGGATTTATTAATCTTTAGGCCCATATGTCAAAATATTGAATTATCTAATTTTTAGATAATTTGCTAAGTAAAGAGTTCCAGGTGCAGCGTGCCACCAATTACACTATGATGTTACATACTGCGTATGCACAAGACTTTGTAACATGTCACAGATTGTTGAATTATTGTTGAATTCAATTCTTGAATTAAAGAAATAATCAGAAGTACAAAAGCACCAATGATTATAATTACATTGACAAAATTGACTTTTGTCAATAAAAACCATGCTTATGTTAATTGGAACGTCAATGTTTTTACAATAAAAATATAACGCATTACCTCATCACTGTTCCAGCGATTAGAGACTGTAGGCCGCATGCCCTTCACACATACGACTTCCCTCATGTCCTCATAAGATGGATCTGAAGGAACTGCGTCCCAATAGGGTAACTGGTACTCTTCTACAATGCCTGCAAAAACAACAGAACCTAATTGTGGATGATCTTAAGCCAGGATCATTTATGATGTTTATGAGGTATAGTAGATGATCATGTAGCAAGTTAAGGCGTGTAAAGATATCAGTTATACAGCAGAACAGACCTCCTGTCACACATCTCCGGGCCATCTCCCAAACCACGAGGCCATAACTGTAGATGTCTGCCATGATGTAGGACTGGAACTGATTCTTATTCATCGTCTCATCCAATACTTCAGGAGCCATATACCTCCGTGTTCCCATCCGCGTACTCAGGGGGACGTCCACCTCATTAGTGTCACTGAGGGGAAACAGGGTGAAAGTGTATGAATCATTGTGCATGCATTCAGGCAACTGAAAAACATGCATTAAACAAGGACCTTCTAATTCCATGTACTTTTCTGAGTTTTATTGCTTTCTACATTGTACAATTATGCTAAAGGCATCCAAAAATATGCAATAATCTCCTGTGAACAGCTGACAGTGATACATGTCTGCTACTAACGCCTTCATAATGACTCTAATCTAAGGTGCTATAAATTGGTGATTTTTGAGGCTGGTAACTATAAATGAACTTCTTTTTTGCAGCACAAGTTTTGGTCTCGCTTTCCTAGGATGGTCTTCATGGGAGCTTTCATCATGGTGCTTGCTTGGTTTTACAAATGCACTTGACAATACTGTTCTTGCATGAACTATTCCAGAACAAATGACTTTCGTGCCTTAAAATAACAACTGACTTTTGTGTTGTTGTTACTTAATTACCTAAAGCCATATGTAACCTTTTTATAGTTTTGAAAAAATACCGTATTGTTCTAGAATATAGAAAATAAACGCAAACTTTTGACAGGTAATGTATGTGCATTGTCAGAGTACCTGTTGTATTTAACAGCCAGACCCAGATCAGCGATGCAGCATGTGCCGTTCTTCTTAATGAGGATGTTCTTGCTCTTCAGGTCTCTGTGAGCGATGGCTGGTTTGCCTTGAGTGCCATAGATCTCGGTATGGAGGTGGCACAGACCACACGCTGCAGAGTAGGCTAGCTTCAGCAGAGCCTGAGTGTCCAGGGTGGTGAACTTCAGGTAGTCGTACAGAGAGCCGTTCTCATGGTAGTCTGTGATGAGGAAGAGCTGTGTGAAGGCTCCTGTACCCTTAATGTCTGCTGCAATAAAACCTGGACAGAAGAAAGCAGGTTATGATCAGTGCATCAACACATTGGTTGATGTTGATAAGAAACTTTATGTTATGATTTTGGTATATTGTTCTGGCAATAGAAATAATGCACCTAAAATACAGAGTCTGCCAAAAAAAAAAAAACATTTTCCACACCCGAGGAAAAGAAAACTAGTTATAAATTATCATAATTATTATTTTCTGTCTGACTCTGTATATATATTTGTAAATACTAAATACAAATGTAATCTTGTAATCTTATTTCAAAAATCCTTTTTTATAGGATTGGGATGTTTTTGTTTTAAAGACTACACTAAGATATACCCTGGCAAGCATGAAGGATATTCCTGAAAAACCTGAGAACTTAATGAAGTCTGAGCAGATATTTGTACACAAAACTGAAAATATATTGTAATTTAGTGCTATTCGGTGCTCATGTGCCAGATCTGGACCTTGAGTAAATTTGGCCCTTTCACTGAGAGAGCTATTTAAATAAAGAATATGGATTTTTGTATACATTACAGGCATTTAACCTTACAGACGTTCGATTGTCTGCCATTTATTTTCAGTGAGAGTGGAGCAGCGACCAGTATGGTAAGTGAGCTCGACCCCAAAGATCTTTCAAGTACCTGTTTGCCTGCAATCAGCTCAGCTCTTAGGTTTGGCTAACCTCCTGCTTTACCACAAAATATATTTGACACAAAAGGAAAGTACCTAGCATTCCTCATAATAATACTCATCACCAACAATGATGATTTAGTAGTAATTATTGTATCGTGTCCAATAATTTGCACATATGACTATAAAAATACAAATGAGTAGTTGTGTGATATGTGTAGTCTCATGTGGTGTCATGGTCCTGGGGAAATGTTACTCTGTTCCACTTTGGCTTCTCACCAGGTAGTGCTTTTGTTTCTGATCTAATTAGATATTCTCATTCTTATCGTTATAGTTAAAAGTCATCCACACACTGGTTAGATGAAATCACCGTGGGAGGGACATACCAAGAATGTTCTCGTGTCTCATCAGGACAGTCTGGTAGATTTCCGTCTCCCTGAACCAGCTGGTCTCCTCGCGAGTGAAAAACACCTTTACTGCCACTTTCTCTCCTCTCCAGCGGCCAAGCCACACCTCGCCGTAACGCCCCTTCCCGATCTGACGCACCATCTGGATCTGTTTAGCAATAGTGCGCTGCACCTGGGGGGAAAAAAAACAAACGAAAAAAAAAGCTTGAGATCATACCTTTAAATAGGTCACCTTTAATAAGCAAAACTAGTGGCAGATTTTTCATTTCCCCCATTTACAATTGCCTAATTATGTTTGGCTGGAGACATGCAACCAATGTGCTTTATTAAAAAGCGAAAAGTAAGATGTGACCTGGAGGCCAAGATTATACCACTTCCATGTGTAATTTCATTTTAGCAAGGTTTCTTTTCAAAGGTGCTACAATAGAGCATAGATGGAGTCTAAACAATTAAACCAGGATTTAGGTGTAATAAGTTTCTTGTGTCTATTTCCTTTGTTTCAGTCTGACGAAATGTTCAAATAATGAAAAACACGTGTACAACATGAGCAACAAAGGGACCTGAAGCAAAATAAAGGGAGCCCCGAAAGTTAATATATTTTATATACCAGTAGGGGGAGGCCTGAGCCCGAGCCAGTGCTTGACTGGCTGATCAGGTCTTTGAGAGACTCGCCAACAGGAATGAAGGCCTCATCCTGCTCCAGGTCTCGTTGGTAGCGTCTCCTTTCTGTCTGCAGCTTATACCTGACACACACATATGCATGCACATATAAGCACACAATTCATCATTATCATGTAAAGTGTATTGGGTGTGTCTATTCATTTCTGCAAGTTGGAAATCATTCACCTAATTTCAAAACAAATCTGTATTACCTGTAGTAACAGACAACAGTAATTGCGATGAGTGTGAAGCAGCACACGGTCACAGAGATCAGGAAGGCCAGCCAGTGAGCATTCATAAACAAGGGATCTGGATTAAGAAACAGACATGTTCAGATTTGAAGGAGGGGAAAAAAAAGATTCAAAAAAATTATATTTATCACAAGGTTACCCTACAGCAGGTTTAAAAGTCTGGTCACTTCAAACAGGTCTCTAGCATCAGAATTACATACCTATTGTCTGCAGTGGATTTTTTTTTAAATTCAGTGTACTGTGGACACATGAGAAATAAACAATGGCTCTGTAGAATTCTACAAATTGTTACATAGGTTTTCTGATTTAACCTTTTAATCCTGTAGTGAAGCACTGCTTTCATGATGATGACTAGGTTCAAGGAACTAGAGCCCACTGAATGACTCCATAAGAAATAAAACTTGTATAAATAATATGCTAGATCCTTCACAGTCACCAAACTACCCTAACTTAACACACATGGGGAACCGCTAATTTGAGAAATATCTTTTGGAAAACTTCTAAATCTCCCTAAATAGCTTTGTTTACTTTTTCATCACTCATCATTACTATGTTTTACAAAAGTTTAGTTCCAAGTGCACTGTAGTAACTTCCTAACAGCCTTGAGGTCGAGGTAGCAATAAAGTATTGATCGGTGTTATGTTGGATCAATCTTATTTGATCTTTCGCTCAAGTTCACCTTGGATAACAGGAGGCGGAAGAGTAGGCTGCAAGTCTCTGTTACAGAAATCTGTGGAACAACACTCGATCGTCCTCCTCGTCTGAGAGTTGGGAGAATCCTGTCACAAGATAAACACTCGTCAACATCCAAAATCTACCAAGTTACCAAGTTACTTATTAAGGTTTAGAAATTGCTATTAAAAAAACAAACCAAAAAAAAAACAACAACAACAGGATGATATTTTGTACATATGAACAGCAATTGGTGCAAATTACACATATTTCGAACTGAATAAAATCTGACCGAAGTAAATTACACTCGTATCTAAAATAAGATGAACAGTTTTTCCAGTTTAAAAACTACATTATCTAAATAAAGGGGTTACCTTGCACTGGAAGTGGGAGCCTTCATATTTCATACAGCCAGATGTAAGGACAGGTTCACCATGCTCATCTTCCTCAATAATGGCAAAGCACTGCCCATTGGTCCTAATCACACACAAACACAGATCCCTTACTCACGTTTTATCATGGCTTAAAAATGTAGGGATGACAGAGAGGATGAGAAGAGTTAAATAGTTAGTTTAAGGCCAGTGGGGTAAGATGGTGACTCACTCGCAGGTGTTGTTGGTGGCGTCCTCTGGGCAGTGACCTGAGCAGTAGCAGCTGAGGAATCGCGCGGCGTCTTCTGGAGCCACTGTAGAGCCGTCCTCTGCCAGAGACTTTTTTGGCTCTCCGTGTTTCACTCCTGTGCCATGGAGCACGTAGTCTGGATTCTGACCACCTATGAATAAAAACCATCACACTGTTGGTTAAAAAACAAAGAGGAACATGTTATACTCGAGTTTAATGTACAAGAAATCTGGGATTAAAGTAGGCTTGACTCAAAGACTCATAAAATGTTCGAATGGTTAACTTCTTGCATTGTTCATATGCTACTGAACTGTCCTTCTGTTCAACAGACATGTTCCAGAACTTTCCTAGAAACACTAAATTCTTAAATATGAACTCGGGTTCATCAGAGACGGATCTGATATGTAGACTATCAGTGGATGCTGCGTGTTATCCAGAGAATCTGCTTGGTATGTACACTATGGGGTAACAAATAAAACTGAGGTTGTTTTTGTACATTCTGACAGGATTGACTATTGTTAAATAAACTGCTGAGAGTGGGAAGTGAATCAAGAGGGCGTGGGGGACAAAAAAACAAAAACACATTAAATTTGTAACAAATTCAATCTAGTTTGTTAGTTTACAAGCCAGCAAGCTAATTATCCAATGAGTAACAATCATTATGAATACAATATATATAATGTTGACAGGTTTGCCAGGTTTGACTGTTGAATTGAAGGATACCATATTAAATGAAATCGCAAGTGAACCTCCGTGCATTTACTAAGAGGCATATTTATGTATCTATAGTGTATTTTATTAAGAACCAATCTTGCTTAGTTTTTGTATGTATATTTCAAATAAATGCTTTGGAATAGCGTACATCCTGGTGTGGACTGGTGTGTATCCATTACACTATCTAGCTGTTTGAATGACGACACCACCAAAAAAAAAAAAAAAAAAAAAAATTCAGGCTCGTCATGTTTACTATATTTAAGAATGCAGCTCTTTATTTTGTCTGATGATTGTGTAACAGGGTTTGTGCTTATATTTATGCACGGTTCATAGTCATTCCAAGTGAATGCTACGATTAACCTTCAGACTAAACAAGCAGAATGGATTGTTCTAGTAGATTTACTGACTGACTCGTCTTACCCAACTACAAGAATCCAAGCTGACTCATTACTGATTAAGGCGCCTCCTTTGGGGAAACTATCACAAATATACGCAACACTTTTTTTTTTGTAAGATCTTTTGAAAAAAAAAAAAAAAACAAAAAAAAAACAACAACCGTTGATAAATCAAAACGTAGAGTGTCAAAACTAGAGCTAAAAGAAAAGATAATACGGACTGTATACAAGTGCTGGTAGTTAATGAGGAAGATAATGACTACATCCTTAGCTTCCAATTCACATTTTCCTCTGCACAACAATTCACCAGTGACATAGATTTTTTCTCCCCGATAGTGGAGCGTATATTCAGTTACGGCACAGAAAATCTTTATCGAATACATGGCAGGCGGTACACCATGACCAAAACAGACTTTCAGACTGTGAGTAAGAGACAAAGATAAAGATTGAAGCAGGGACAGAGGGAAGGCAGCGTCATGGATGTCTGAAAACTGTAACCGGATCTCTCTGTGAGAGATGTGTGTGTGTGTGTGTGTCTGTCTTAGACAAGCAGTGTGCCTACTCCCCAAGCACAAAGGCTCCTGTGTTGAGAGCTGTGGATCCTCTTAAAGTCACGGTGCTGTTCCGCAGCCTGCAGGTCCAGACAGGCCTTCTGGAGGCCTCATCTCCATCAAAATAAGCCCACGCTAACGTTTACTCAAATCAACACATTCCACCCCTAGAATCCTGCTTCAGCGCCACACACCTCAACACTGAAGATGGACACAAGATGAGAGAAGTATGAAATCACACCATAAATCACAGCCACACGTTTCCCCTCGCGGAATTACTGGAATAAGGGACGGGGGGGGGAGCAGACTTGGAGCACATAGAGTAGACAAATCCAGTCATGTATCGGTAAAGATAGCAAGCAGCGACACCTCTACCTCGATCAGACAGGGTGGAGTTGAGCTCACTGATACACAGCCATGATATCTCGTCAGCTGTGTGGAGCCAGGCAGTCAGAGAGCATTCGACTCAAACACTGATATCACTTTGGGGGGGTGAGGGAAGTGTGTGTAGGTGTGTGTGTTGGGGGCTCAACGACTAAACCTACTGATATGACAAACCGTGAAGGGAGGAGTGGTACGCTTTTACTTGCTCATTGCTACATAGGAAATGACCCCGGTGTCCCAATGCTTTTGTTCTTTACTACACTCAGCGTCTCATGTTCCAAAAAATCAATGAGTCCATGATACAGCTCTGAGGCCCTGACGCCTGCCTTCAAGAGAAAAATAACATGATATAACGGCGTGTTCGAATGGAACTCCGAAGCGTGGGCTCTGACTCAAGGAAACTGATCACTGGTTAAAAGTTGTGAGACCACTGCTGCTAGGCAACTGGGAAACAAGTTGGCGAATAGATGATTTAGCCTGCACATATATGTTAGGCCTTTTATATGAAAAGCAAGACAGCAACAACGCAACCTAGATAACTACAAGGGCAAAATAAACATTTCTTTTTCAGATTTAATCAGTGAATTACTACAAAACTATTCTGCAACACATGATTATGACGCATTAACTCTCGACCGTTAGAGTACCGGGAAAAAAAAAAAAAGTTCTCATGTTCCACCAAAAGCTCCTGAACCTTTTTTTTTTTTTCAGGAACCAAGAATTTCTTGAACGGTTCTAAATGAGAAGCATGCCTTTCTCGGATGAGGATTTAATTTACGTTTCCACCAGAAAGCAGAAATCCTGTCCATACATTCTGTTGTGGTATTTTAGAAACCAAGTCTTAGGAACTCCTGCTTAACATTTTAATGTATAAATGTTGATAGAAATATTAAGCTAACAGTTCTGTAATTTTCTTGTACTTGTATTTAAAATGTTTAATTAAACTTTAAACAGATTATGGTTTTCAGAAAATACTGACTTTGGAACATTATAGAAGTTTCAGGACATAACGTCAGCTTAAATTCATTAGAGAAAGATTGTGCATACATTTTCTGCATTCTTTCAAAATCCATGCAGTTGAAATGCACCTATAATTTAAAATCGTCTGTATTTGAAGCTGCTTGGTGGTTTATTTTCTTTTATTACAAAGCAATTATGATCGAGAGCATCCTTCATAAAACACTGTGCAAAAAATAGAGTAGTAGTTTTTTAGTAAAAAAATAGAGTATTTTAACGGATTGTGTCTTCTCTCTCTCTCTCTCTTCTTCTTTCCCCCCGCCCCCTCTCTCTCTGTCACATAAACACACACACTGCAGTGTTTGAAAACCTTTTCAGACATTTGCTGGGTGCCTGGGATATAAAATATAAATCCTTTGCTTATGTGTCAGGGTTTGATTTTTACAGTTGAGAAATGTTCGTTAGATTGCCGCAGTGAAAAGCGTCCCTCGGCCCCTCCATTAAGCTGAGCGTAAAATACACATGTTGAAAGCGTTTAATTTTACATCTTTGATCAGTTCGCAGTTTAGGCCAGGCGCCGCCGCTGTTAAACAGAACTCTGAACGATAATGGAGGAGGAAGCCGGTAATGTAAACACTGCTTGATGGAAAAAAATAAAACGTCCTCCTGCGAGGTGAGAGTCCACACTCTGGAGTCTCTCAGGGAACACGCTCACAGAGGCCTGTTTTTTGTCGGCCTCCCTTCGCAACCCCCTCCCCCCCACTTTCTGCGAGACAGCACTAAATTTAAGGAAGGAATGCGAGTTGTGGGGCCATGATACAGGCTACTTTTAAGTGAGCCCGTAAAAGTTGGTCCGATCGGTCACGATGTGTTCAGTTTGCCTTCTGTGATGGCTACAAAACTGAAGAAGAAAAAAAAAAAGGAGACAAATAAGACACAGGTTAGACTGCACATTAGCCTCTAAATCGGAGCACATACAGCTTGGTAAGTGTGCGCCTCTGAGGGACCTCGACAGCTCAAATTACTGCACCACAGAGCCTGCCTCCAAACCCTATCCAATATACTCGCTCTCCCTGCTCCTCCCTTAAAAAGAGCTGCAGTGTCTCCCTGCTTCTACATGTGTGCTTAATTCTGGCTGGCCGTCACAGCGGAGTCTGAGGTCTGGCAGTGCTCAGGCAGTAATGAGTCCCTCTGACCACACTCTCCCAGCCTGCAGACTGCTCTTAAAGAAACAGCAGCTATAAAAACGCACCATCGCTCTCTAAAGCACAAACAACGCTTAGAACAAATTATGAGTGATTGTAAGTATGTGAAGGAATACGGTGGGGTCCAACTGCCTAATCTATGCAGTTATCATCCACTTACTCCATTGTCAGATAGGAACGAAGGAATTTATGCAGTTTGCATAAAAAGCTCTAACGCATCTGGGGTTTAACCCTCATAAATATGAGGGCAGTGCAGACAGCTTGGAAAGCCCTGTGCAAAGCTCAAAAGAGCCCAGAGCAATATGTGAGCTGGGATATGCTGAGAATGCAGATGCAAAGGGGTAGAAACTTCACACCTTGATAAACAGGATATGCCTGAAACTTCTGACATTTATCCAAACTACAGTGCGTACCATGACCAGAATTATCAGAATTAAATACGTAGAGAATGTCAAAGACAATTGACTAAAAATTAAAGAAGGGTGTTTTTTTTTCATGTAAAGTATTAACACATTTTTTTTCTTCAACAAACTGAGTTTCTCAGAACCACAGGAAAGTCAGATCAGGAAATGATGCAAGACCTCAGCCAAGTCTCTCGTAGTCTGTAATCAAGGCAGAGCTCGTTCTTACTGCGCCTCAGCGACTAAGCTAGAGCTGTAGAGAAACTCAAATCCTCCACTACAACAAGGCCAAGGCCCAGCTCAGTCTATTCATTCTCTAAAATACAACAACAACAAAAGCTAAAACAAGTCAAAATCTTGCAAATAAGTAAGTGCACTTATGTAGTAGTTAACTCAGGGGTCCATAGTCTAGCATAGTCTAAAGCAGTTCATACACAAAACCCTTCTAAAACTTTCTAAAACAGCTCCATGAGAAAGTCCACCAAAAGTTTGTGATGATTAAACAAAAGCTCTCCAAATTGGATTGTTAACACTAGCATGGCTTAACAGTAAATCAAAGTGCCTGTAATGGTCACAGGTTTTCAAGACATGGCCTCAGGTTTCAGAAGAGAGTCTCGAGCACTTAATAATCCATCGCTATTTAAAAACTAGCTTGTTAAAAGTCAATTGTAGGGGAACATGTGAAAAACAAGCGCCTGCCTGAGACAGACTCGTAAAAGTGGACTGGATTCATTAAAGTGTGTTTCTAATGGGGCGAGAGACACCTCCCGAACCAAACTCTCCACAACCGCGACTTTCTGTGCCTTATTACACTGACACACACGCGCACAATAGCTGGGTCTTGGTAATCCCTTTCGTCAGCGTAGGAATATCATTTCCGGACAGCGCTGAGTATTTTCTGTGCTTATTTGAGAATAATGACCATCGCGCAGTGTAATACAGGAAACGTTAAAGTGTTGGGGAAACGCTGCTCACCAACAATAGATTCAACAAGCTTCCTGGAGTACGGCCTGGGCGGCTGGCCCATCACAGGAGTGAACGACTGGGGGAGGGATAATATCAAGCCCTCACAGGACAGGAGCGAGCGTGAGGGGTTCAGAAAAACAGCAGGGTTAGCACCACAGAGCAATCATGAGCCATCCAAGTATTAAATTAGGGCTGTGCTAAACAGATGACTGAAAAGCGAAAGAGTAAAATAGTGAAAGTGGTGAGCCACAGCAGACATGCAATTCTTAGCATACGGCCCGTGTGATTTTACTGCACTGGGCCACAAGACAAATAAAAATGAGTTAATTTGGTCAACCTTAGTTAGTCTAAACTTAGGCTCCATTTAATCTCAAATGTCTTACTTTGTTCCTTTTGTATTAAAAGTAATTAATTAATTAATTAAAGTTTTTTGAGAGAAAGGGGATAATGCTCTCAATCATTAACAGAATTTCACAACCCTAACCCCATGTCCTCCTCCTAATGCAGCTCCTTCATGTAGGTTAAAATGAACCTCTGCAGTGAACGAGGTGGTTGCCCTTTGTTTTTAATGGCTCTGGCCAAATCTTCAGTTTATGGTCATGAAGGAAAAAGCTTCCAACGTCTGTTTCTGCACCCATCCCAGGGTAGAGATACAAATAGCAACACGAAGGACGTATTTTAAGATGACGGTGACCACTCCATACAGTCACATGACTTGAGAAAGAACAGTGGAATGGTCACGAGAACACTGAACCAAAATATCTATGGCAATTTCATGAAGGGGAAAAACAAACAAACAAACAAAAAAAACTCGACCACTCTCTTCTTAAGAGCTTCACTAAGAAAATCGAACAACAAAAACTTTTTACAAAAATATATCTTTGGCCTGCATGTGACCCTGTGCGTGAATTATAACCATTTTTGATGGAACTAATGAGACTGTGAGCTACGACTGAGTCATTTCAGCTTCAAAGAAAAGCAGGCTGATCTCTATAAAATCTGCTTTCCTAAATCGGGCTAACGCTAGCCCTACTGCTGTTTTCCTGCGGCTAATAATAGACACTGTTTAAGACTGCAGGAAATTATACACAAAAATAGAGGGGCTTTTAGAAACAAACATGTCTGTAAAAAAAAATAAAAAGAAAAAAAAAGTCTCGGGTTATATTAATGAGAAGTCCACGGAAAACAAATAAACGACTAGCTAAATGCATATCCTGGTAAAATTAGCAAAGCCGGGTGAATCAGGTAACCAAACAAAACAAAACTTCACATTGCAGCCTAGAACTGTAACACATATAATTGAGTTAATGCTGCATTCAACACAAGTAGTTTCTGTTTAAATCTGACTGACAAACCTTTTGAAAATTCTTTATTTAAATATAAATACTACAAATTTAACATAATTGTGCCTTCTACTAGAAGTAGATTGTCTCTGCTTAAAGGATTAGTCAAACAATTGCCCCTTTAAAGTGCTTTTAGAGATAACACACCATGTTATCTATAGAAATACAATGAGCCCAATTCAACTTTTCACAATCTGCCCCATCTACAGATATGTGTCAGCTGGAACCTCCCAAACAATGAGCGCTATGCTATACGTCCCACCATACATCTAACCACACCATTTGCTTTACACACGGACTCTAACCCCATGTAGTGACTGACAAAAAAAACAAACCTTATGCATAGTCAATGGATAGCAATGGCACATTCACACCTAACCAGGGGGGGTAAATGTGGATTCTCAACTAGTGTTACACACGTGGACAAAATTGTTGGTACCCTTCGGTCAATGAAAGAAAAACTCACAATGGTCACAGAAATAACTTTAATCTGACAAAAGTAATAATAAATAAGAATTCTATGAATGTTAACCAATGAAAGTCAGACATTGCTTTTCAACCATGCTTCAACGGAATTATATTTAGAAAAATGAACTCATGGAACAGGCCTGGACAAAAATGATGGTACCCCTAACTTAATAGTTTGTTGCACAACCTTTTGAGGCAATCACTGCAATCAAACGATTCCTGTAACTGTCAATGAGACTTCTACACCTCTCTGCAGGTATTTTGGCCCACTCCTCATGAGCAAGCTGCTCCAGTTGTTTCCGGTTTGAAGGATGCCTTTTCCAGACAGCATGTTTCAGCTCCTTCCAAAGATGCTCAATAGGATTGAGGTCAGGGCTCATAGAAGGCCACGTTAGAATAGTCCAATGTTTTCCTCTTAGCCATACTTGGGTGTTTTTAGCTGTGTGTTTTGGCTCATTGACCTGTTGCAACACCCAAGATCTGCGACTGAGACCCAGCTTTCTGACACTGGCCTGCACATTTCTCTCTAGAATCCCTTGATAGTCTTGAGATTGTACCCTGCACAGATTCAAGACACCCTGTGCCAGATGCAGCAAAGCAGCCCCAGAACATAACAGAGCCTCCTCCATGTTTCACAGTAGGGACAGTGTTCTTTTCTTGATATACTTCATTTTTCCGTCTGTGAACATAGAGCTGATGTGCCTTGGCAAAAAGTTCCATTTTTGTCTCATCTGTCCATAGGACATTCTCCCAGAAGCTTTGTGGCTTGTCAACATGTAGTTTGGCATATTACAGTCTGGCTATTTTATGATTTGTTTTCAACAATGGTGTCCTCCTTGGTCGTCTCCCATGTAGTCCACTTTGGCTCAAACAACGACGGATGGTGCGATCTGACACTGATATTCCTTGAGCATGAAGTTCACCTTGGATCTCTTTAGAAGTCTTTCTGGGCTCTTTTGTTATCATTCGGATTATCCGTCTCTTTGATTTGTCATCAATTTTCCTCCTGCGGCCACGTCCAGGGAGGTTGGCTACAGTCCCATGGATCTTAAATGTCTGAATAATATGTGAAACTGTAGTCACAGGAACATCTAGATGCTTGGAAATGGTCTTATAGCCTTTACCTTTAACATGCTTGTCTATAATTTTCTTTTGAATCTCCCGAGACAACTCTTTCCTTCGCTTCCTCTGGTCCATGTTGAGTGTGGTACATACCATGTTACCAAACAACACAGTGACTACCTGGAGCCCTATATATAGGGCCACTGACTGATTACAAGATTGTAGACACCTGTGATGCTAATTAGTGGACACACCTTGAATTAACATGTCCCTTTGGTCACATTATTTTCAGTATTTTCTAGGGGTACCATCATTTTTGTCCAGGCCTGTTCCATGAGTTTATTTTTTTAAATAATTCTGTTGAAGCATGGTTGAAAAGCAATGTCTGACTTTCATTGGTTAATATTCATAGAATTTTTAAAAAATTATTACTTTTGTTAGATTAAAATTATTTCTGTGACCATTGTGAGTTTTTCTTTCATTGACCGAAGGGTACCAACAATTTTGTCCACGTGTGTAGGCACGTTCACTGTTCCGACATACTAACGACGGGGCAAAAAGTGAGTCAATCCCCACAGACCCCCCCATGTTAGGGCACTTTCACACTAGGCACAATTTTTTTTCATTTTTTTTTTTTAGTATTTCTGTATTTTCAGTATGCACCTATTTGGTTTGCGAGCCGCCATTAAACACCAACATTAGGCATAGAGCAAAAAAAAAGAGAGCTGCATTTCACATGCATACAGAGACTTCAGAGAAGACGAATTGAACATTCCGGCTATGTAGACATCGTAGAGCGTTCTTATCTTTATTTTAGAGATATTATAGCTTGCTATGGGCTTAATTGTACTAACAGGCTGTTTAAGAACACTGTGCTTCAGTTTCTTCGGGGAGCGAAATGATCTATTTCATGTTAGTAAGGCAGTTAGAAGCTATTGATTTAAGTCGTGCCTCAGAATACCTCAGACAGCATGCTAGAGGTAAGGTTAGCTAAACATCTTGGTATTAAATTGATATGTAGGATATGGGACATGGAGGACAGAGTTCACTTGCATGCAAAATAAAGTAAGGATATAAATTAACATTAAACACTAACATTTTAGCTAAGACAAATATCAGGTACATACAGTATGTGTGTGTTTGAATTAAACTGTAAGTAACATTTACATAAAAAGTCATCTCCATCTGAATGACAGAATCGAATAGTTTGATGAAAGGTTACATATCCCGTATCTGAAAAAGACAATTACAGATCTTCCAGTCTTACCTTCTGTTTGGTGGATGAGAAGAAAAACTCCAAACACTGCAAAAAAGACCCTGATTGTCTTCATTATGGCAGTTGTAGGATGAGAGGCTGCAGATGGTTTGGTGATGTAGAGTGATGGCGTGGAGGGACGCGTCTTAGGATGCAGACAGCAGGACAGCAAGACAGAGTTGTGGGGACTTCAAAGTCTAATCATGAATTCCTTCTGGTTATAACCCTACAAAATGCAGAGGGTACAAACTGATTAGGGACCAGCATCCCGTGATTGTGTGGCATAAACTAAATAGATTTTGTACAAGGTGAGCATATTAAGGTAATTTTACTTGACTCGTAGCCATCATACATTTTCTTTCTGGTGGTGCTTTGATCAGGATTGTACATACTGCTGATTGTTCAACTGCTGGCATTGGTCCCTAGCCAGTGTTAATAATAACATGTCTGCTCCTTCATTGCTCCTGCATGTCTGTGCAATTAATGAGTCTCGGTGGCTGCTTAGAGCTCAGAGGGGCAAGAGGTTGGTTTGTCACTTTTCATTTGGCCAATGAGGACGAAGATCCCTGACCGGTGCCCTACTTTTCACACATCCAATATAAGTGGTGACTAAAGGAGGAACCTTTGAAATGTTGCCTCCTCCCAAAGGGAACAACAGGCATTGCTGGTCTCTGGTCAGACAGCAGCAATAAACCACACACTGAACATCCAGAACTGCAGCATATTAGTTTCCAGTGGATATGGAATGCAAAACTTACAAAGCACCTCACATGAGAATGAAAACCATCTTAAACGAAATAACTGGACTAAGATATCTTGAAAGTTGGAGTCTGCTCATTTATAGAAATTACCTGGATGACCGAGTTCCTTTAGTTAAAAAAAAAAGTATATATACACACACACACACACGCACGCGCACACACGCACGCGCACACGTTACATAATAATAAAAACTGGAAGCAGGACAAATCAACAGGGCTCTTTAACATCCGAAGCACATGACAGTAGAGGCATAAAATGGCATACAAACTACGTCTTGAGGGGAGTTTGCGGGTTTGTGAAGGAGGACAGTTTCATCACACTCGCACAAGGCCCCTCGACACTCATAATTCCATCTGTAAACAAGAGCTTCCTCTACACATAGTCACACAGTCCATGCATAACGCACAAACCACGTGCTGGACTCCACAACCTCCCAAACCTTCAGACTGAAACAATGAATAACAGACCATGACATGATATTTTGCTGATACAAACTCTAAGCTTGAGAATTGTGTTTCTTTAATTTGAACTTCCTTGACGTGAGTCGACATGAGCTAATATTAGAAAGAATTAGACAGCAGGGTCTCTTAGAAGTAGGGCTGGGTAATAAACTGTGATTTTGATTACATACAGACATACATACATTTGTTAAATGTATACAATATATAGAACACTGAAATGTGTTTTCTTCTAACACTAATAGACAAGTGCGTTTTACCACCCGTCACTTATCTGCCTCACTAATGGCGCCATTATATAAATAATTCACCTGCTTTCATTACATTTACATTCAGGCATCTGAGCAGTTGAGGGTTGAGGGTTAAGGGCCTTGCTCAAGGGCCCAACAGTGGTAACTTGGTGGTCATGGGGTTTGAACCTAGGATCTTCCGAACCGTGGTCCAAAGCCGATGAGGGTTCACTGAGCTACCCCTGAACCCTCATCAGAAATATTCAGCTCTTTTTCACAATAAAAAGTTGACTGTTATAAATATTTATGGCTCTCATAGGTTAAGAATCACTTCAGGCTGTTAATGTCAACAGTTTAGATTTTTTTAAGCCTAATGTGACACAGATCAGGCAGCACGGTGGTGTAGTGGCTAGCACTGTCGCCTTGCACTGCCAGGGTCCGGGTTCGATCCCCGGCCAGGCTCGATTCCAGTCTCTGTGTGCATGGAGTATGCATGTTCTCCCATGCTTGGTGGGTTTCCTCTGGATACTCCGGTTTTCTCCCACAGTCCAAAGACATATAGGTTAGGCTAATTGGCGTTCCCAAATTGCCCGTAGTGTGTGAATGAGTGAGTGTGTGTGTCTGTGCGTTGCGATGGATTGGCACCCTGTCCAGGGTGTACCCTGCCATGTCCCCCAAGTCTCCTGGGATAGGCTCCAGGCCCCCTGTGACCCTGAATACAGGATTAAGCGGTATAGATGATGAGTGAGTGAGTGACACAGATCAGAATTTTTTAAGGCTGGTCTGAACACACAAATCTGATGTTCTTTTAATCGGATTGGAGTCATTTTCGTGTGTGGTCCTAGATCGGATATATATCCAATACAAATCACGCAACTTGAATGAGAACGGGCAAATGGGAATTCATGCTACTTTTTGGCCGCTGGCATTTAGCACATATGGTGCGAAAACGACAGAAATTGTCAGTAAAGGCTTATGTTAGGCCTGAGATGTAGATTTTGAAACTTTTAGTTCAGAAAGTTTAGTAACTTAGTGTTTTTGTATAATTACTTTTTTTTTTTAAAAAATGTGTGCCTTAGTTTTTTTTATCCTTAAAGTCATTTGAAATACCTTTTTTTGTTTTTTTGCAGTTTCGCACGGTGGCCGGAAGTACGGTTCTTCATGATTTACCGCGAGTTTTGGCGCTGCAATTACGTTTCCATTTTTCTGCGGGAAAAAATAAAACACGTTTAAGCCGCCTTAAAAACATGTTTAATTTTTTTGGCGGACTTTTGCGGAACGGCGGCGGGCAGTCGTGGCGGCTCACGGTGCCCAACACTGCATCTTACTGCGAGTCAAACCGCATTGGTGAGATAGGGTTATAAGCTATTCCTTGTATTGTGAATAATTACAATGTTTATTTTTGATAAAATGCTGTATGCATTTAAAAAATAAAAGTTTATTTTTCTAAAAAGAAAATCAATTAATATTTGTTTCTCTCATATATTTTACATTGCTTTTTAATTAAGCAAAAGTACATTTATCATTTAAAGTACATTTATCCGATTACTCGATTAATTTTTTGGTAGAATACTCGATTGCTAAAATATTCGATAGCTACAGCCCTAATACTGTTCATAATGTCCTTTCAGATGTGAATAAATCGTACCACCTTCATGCACCAGTCTGAAAAGATCTCCTTTACAGTGTGCTATCTGTATTTGTAATATGACAAAACAAGTCTAAACAGCAGAACATCAGTCAGCAAGTCTTACAGACACTGGAAATGAACATGATGTTATGTCCAACCTGTCCTGATCATGTCTAACAAATACTAATAGAAAGTCTTAACACCTCTACCTACATACATACACTTTCCAAAGCATCTGGTTTGCTGCCTGCCTCATAACTGGTGGAATGCGAGAGTAAACATGGCATATATGGCCTGTGTGTGTTGGCATGTGCTCCCTCTTGGGGCCCCCCCCTTGGAGGCAGTGCAGTGCCTCGGTTGCCTCTCAAGGCATGGGGAAAAGCAGACTTCCCGGCTCCACTCACATTGTTTGCTTGGCTGCTCCTGTGCCTCATTCCAGGCTGGATTAGCATAAGAATAATGAGCACTCCCTCTTCCAGCCCTCTTGCTATACTCCTCCTTTTCCTCCTCTCCCCCCTTCATCTATCATTTCTTGCTGGTTGTAGTCCCTTCCAAAACCTCAGTCATGTTCGGCTGCTGGCGACACGCTGGCTCCTTCACATCCACAGCATGTCTTTGGCTTACGTCTGAGACTTATCAAATGTTCGTACATCTCTAAAGAGACAGATCGCACTGCGCCCGAGCACTGTGATGTGGAACGGGGGAACCACCTGAATATTAAACTGGGATCATGTATTTTACAAATGTTGAGTCGCATTAGGTGCATTTTATTAGTCAATTGCAGAACTTTTGGCACCTTTTAACAGGTCACTAAAGATAACTCGGAACATACAAAAATGATCAAGTTTCCAGTCAAAAAGGAAAAACTAATAGTCTCCTCTGACAAGGCATGGCAAAAACAATCATGCACTGCAGCATGGATTAGAATAAAAGCAGATGTAGTAAAAATTAAACACAGTACAAGGTTTACAGCTAGGAAATCACTTTCCCCCCATGCTCCATTTTCCCATGGCTGCACACATCAAAAATCTCTCATGTCCATCACCACAAGACAGAGACTGTGATGGACACCAGGTAAGTCACGGTTCAGGAATGGCACACATGACTTGATTCTTGAAGCTGAAAAACCGCTATAGATCAGACAAACAAGTTGTTTGGAAGAGCTGCGTTAAGAAGTTTACAAATTGCCTATATATTTATACTTTCTATAATCGCTCACTATATACGATATTTAATTTTTGTCTGTTCTCCCTCAGGTTGTCCAGAATGAAAAGTAAAAAATCTCCAGGAGGAAATAAAATGTCTTGTTAAAACATTTTCGCTCCAATTAAAAACGGAAAAATAAACAAATATAAACGTCCAGCGAATTTCATACATATATTTAAATGTTCATAAAATGCCACAGAGGTCCAGTGCGAGTTCAGTTTTTTTTTTGTTTTGTTTTTTGCCCTTTTCCAGTTTGCCGTTGCTGCTTCTTGAAGACGTTCCAATGTCGTCTGGTCCAACAGTCTAGACAAAACTCAAACTGTGCAGACTGTTCCCAGATTGCTGCTCATTTCAAAAAGCAGACTCGTTAAGGACCATGCCGACGCTCGGTGTCCAACTTTTAGTCTCTTCCCTTTTCTCTCAGAAGATCGGCGCTCAATCTCCAAGATGTGCGCCTCCGGAATTTCTTATGCAGGTGACAGCAGTCGAAATAATAATACTGATTTCATTTGAAGTAAAAGCGCTAATACAATGTGCAAAAAAAATAATAAAAAATTTATCCGAGATCTGCGGCTCCAGTTTGACCTCTAAAAGATCCTGGGAAAATTGTGCAAAGCCTACTATGGATTGGCTGGCTGGAGATTGTCAGGGTGGCCTGTAATTAGTCCATGCAGCTGAAAATAAGGCAGAGCTTTAGAAGACCCATATGCTCCGACACATTCCAAGAAAAAAAACAAACAACTGTGCTGTCTGGACCCGGCTCAAGTCATCACACACACACGTACACACACACGATCACATACAAGTTTAAAAGGCTTATGGTTAAAAGGGACTGGCCTACATCCATATTTCAGTTCTGCAGAACAAACTCTTGATTTCTACAGTGTAACTTCCCACACTGGTACAAAACAGCTGCCAACAAACAAACAAAAAAACATGTCATCTATGCAAAAAAAAAGAAAGAAAAAAAGTAGTGATTTAAATTTGCTAAATAACTGGAATACTCCACTGAAAATAATGTCTCAACACACTGAAAAGGTCAGAGGAAACTTTACAACATTAGATTTTGATAAAAACAAAAAAACAACAACAAAAAAAAAATACATTCGTGCTGACAGAAACATAAGTGAGTTTCACTGTCCTGATCAGCTGTTTATCATTACTGGAACACCACATCTCTAAAGACTTCATACGCCATAACCAAAGGCATTCCTCTCCAGCGGTCTGTTTTACTTCAAAACACACTTTTCTGTACCTGGGAAAGATCAACCCCTCTCCATAATGTGGGCCCTTTTAACGAGAGTGAATTCCTGCCTGCCAAGTCACTGATTCTAATGAATGCAGACCTTCGAAAGCCGTTCTGATAAAGCATTCAAGGGAAAACAACGTCCTCATTCATATGTACTCCCCATGAAGATACGTGTCATATGGCTTGTTAAAAGATGCTAAAACAAACATTGAGTGTGGTGTTTAAATGGGGGGAAAGTTGAAAGACAGGATGGTATTTTAACTAAAGGCATAAAATAAATAAATAAATAAATAACTTCATGCAGGTAGTCTGAGCGACTGCCACTGCAAGCAAAAAGGTCTTAATGGATTCATGAGGAGGTTCTTCTCTTACAGATCACTTTCACACACTGCAGAATTTGTGCTGCCACACTGTCTGCACAGCCAATCTTCCATGGGCTTACAATCTAGATGTCTGCCACACAGTGTTTTAAAAGCATGCCTTCCCCTCCCCTCCCCTGTGTTATCCATACAGACCGAGTAGACATGCTGAGCTACTGTTGGAGATCTGTTTTCTTATCACTGGGGGTGGGTGGGTAGGTAGGGGGTGGCAGTTGTTTTGCTTTTTCCTGTGAAAACAAGCTCATCTGGTGCCGCCGTTCTCGCCACTCACTTTCACGAGGCACTTGGGCCCGACACTTGTGGAGAGAGTTTTTTTTCCCCCTTCCCTCATTACCTGCCCTCGCATTCCAAGAGAGGCAAATGATAAAGAGGCCTTATCTTGTGTAGCAAACCTTCCTTCTTGCAATGCCTTTCCTGCTTTAAGGAGCAAAACAGACAGACATTCTTATACAACTGTGTAAAGGTCAACTAGGATCAGGAAGTATAAGGATGCTCATATTCGCCCTTTTCCCTTTGACAGTGTGGTGGTACGTTCAGAGCTAGTCACAAATCTTCAACCGTTTTGGAGTGAAAGAAATGAGTGAAAAATCTGTTCCTTTTTAGCACCATTTCCGTTAACATTCATGGGGCGATTTAGATTTCTATTTTATTACACATCTTAGCAGTTGAGGGTTAAGGTCAAGGGCCCAACAATGGTGATGGTGGTAGTGTTGTGGTTTGAACCTCCAACACCACCTAAACCTAACCCTGGCCCTAACCCCAACCCTGGAATGTTCCGATCATCAGTCCAGTGCCTTAACCACTTAGCTACCCCTTCCCTAAAATGTGTCTGGTTTGGATTCACGAAATGCTTATATCAAGAATGGCAAGATTTAATCACTTGGGCATTTCGAGAATATTACTGAAACATCATTAAAGTAGAACAACATTATAGATTAATTCAGTCACATTTCATCAGTGTTTATTCTATTCAGAGACGCTACAATCATACCTAAATACAACTCTATGATCACACTGAAAACTTACATTGCAGAAATTTGGAGAACATGAAGGAACTCCACAGACATATGATCAGTTCACAGACACTGACGATTTGGTTTTGGATGGCAAAATATACTCTAACAGGCAGATGTACGACTTGTAAAAACATCCAAAATATCATATTTATGCTAGTTTTAAGTATAATATCAATACGCAACGGTTTTGTTGGGAAAATGGTAAAAATTGCAGACCAAGTTTTGGAGTCTTTGCTAATTCGATGGAACTACCTTATATATGAGGAAAGATGTAGGAGTCACAGCGGTACTGACACCCCAAAATCTCACAAACTATTGACAAATCACACACAAAAAACACACTGCTTCTCCACCATGGCAAAACACATTAGCAAACAATATACAGTGCATAACCAATAACTGTCCATGAATTAATGTTTAATTTTTTTTAGTTTTTTGGCTAAAATAGTTTCTTAAAAAATAAAAATAATAATAAAAAAGATTTCAGACTTGATTTTTTTTTTTTTTTTGAGATTGCAGCATTTTAGAAAGTGCTGCAAAAATACTAAGCCGTTGCAATTTTACAGCTTTAAGCCAAAGCTGGCTAATTGAAGCAGTGGGGGTTGGGTGCTGTAAAGTACAGTTTTTACACACGTTCTCAAGCCGTCGGCCGCCTCTACGCCACATTGTCTTCAAAGAACAAACATGACGTCTGGTTTTGTTTGATCCCACGTCCAAGGGCACAGTTACACTGAAACTCCGCCTGCCCCCATGATTTCATGCTCATGTTTAAATGAGCTGGTGACTATTTGATAGCAAAGACTTGCGCAAAGAAATATAGATAGATTTTTAAGTGGGGGGGAAAAAAATATAAATGTGTACATGAATCTTAGAATCTACTCTAACTATAAACTCTGTAGATCAAATTTCTCCAGTTCAGCTTTCTGTGTGTGGTCTGTGCAACTACTTGAACTCAAAGCTCCATGAGAAAGTTTACGAGTGTGTGGAAATGACTGGAAATGTGTCGATGGCTTATGATTGCAGAAGTGTAAGGCGGCATGGCAGCGTGTTTGTGCTGCAACCACAGTAACGGCGAGGCTGGAGAAACACGCTGGAAAACTTCTGAACTGCCCACAGGCGAGGACCCTGTTTAAAGTCTGGCAGATCACACAGACGCGTTCGGCTCAACATCCTTTGCAAACATGTGGCTGCAATTGAGTTTTACAGCCCCTCCCCCGGGTCGCCATCTCACCAGTGGCGTGTAAACATCGCTGGCTCGCTAAAACCACACTCGAACAGCCCCGACTGATCCATTTCTCTAAGCCAGACTTAAACTTTCACTCGGGGGGCCAATCAAAATTAAGGTCTGCAATTTGGTAGGACTTACTGGCAGTCATTTTCAGCAGAGTGGCGCAATTCTGCTCGTTCCTAACATGATTTGGGGGGGGGGGGGGGGCATTAATGTGCAATGAAGTGGAGAGGAGTAGGGTGTGGGGTCAAGTTGCATAGTGAGGTGGAATCAATCAAGACCAATCAAGCTCGGATAATCAGGAGACAGGAAACCTGCTGATTGCTCAGGTCTGTTTGTGCAGGGTTAGGGGTCAAAACACACACAGGGGAGCACAAAGGTAAGGAAGAAACGGCTTCAAATAAAGGAGAGCCACGGTTACATGGCAGAAAATTGAGTTTAGAGACTAATGCATCTTTCTGGTAAAGATTAAACATTACATATACTGGTTTATTCTAAACAAGAAAAGCAAAGCATTCAAGCAACATTCTGCAGCACCTCTCTTAAATGATAGATCAGATCTTACCTGAGAAGGGAGGCAGTGCAACAAGGCATGATGTTTAAGAGAGCAGGGGCTGGCCAGATTCATGAGTGTTGAAGGACAGGATGTCCCACGTTGAGAGAATTTCCAGGCTACTCTCAAGGACCGGCACCGACGTCCCTACAATCCCTCAATGAAACTGCAAAGATGGTTCAGAAAGATACATAAACTTAAGAAAACGGGTTGTGAAATTTATACAAAATGTATACATTTATTTATACTATATTCTAACATTTTTCATTACATACAGATGTTCAGACATAAAACAAAAGCAAAAAAAAAAAAAAATGCAGAGATTTGCTGAAATAAGTGTAAAAGGTGGCCCCAAAAGTGATGACTTTTGTAAAACACACAGATAACCTTAAAGAGCCCTTGTACATTGGAAATAAAATACCAAGCACTAATAGCCAGCAAAAGGTTTCATGATCCACCTTCAGCATTTGCTGATGTTTCTGATTTTACGCTGGAGCTCAGCCACATAGACGGGGAAACACGAGAGAGAGGTTTCAGTTTACAGAATATTGAGTTAAGAGCCTGTGCTCATAGTTGCACCCAGTCGATGCACAAATACACAGCTTGGATTCAGACTAGAAGCTGCTGGGCATTTTAAGAGCTTTGTTATGACCATTCAGGTTGGTGAGGCGTATAATGAGCTCATCAAAACTCCAATTTACAATTTTACTGCAACATTAATATTTGCGTTACACGCCAAGCCACTTTTTCATTCCTCAAAATCAACCAGTGAATTAGGATTTGACACTTCTGTCCTCAGCCAAGACGAGGACGGCAGCCAGTTTTCCAAAGCTCTCTGAAACTAAGCTGCACATGCTCACATGTGGAATTTTGTCCCCCCCCCCCTTTACTTCAATCATCAGGCCACCCAGCAGAAAATGTTCTACGTTCCATTAGCATATTTAGTTGTCTAATGTGTCATTCTACCATGAAGCCTGTGCCCACACACACACACACACCCACACACACAGCAGTGACTGTACTTTACCATAGGGATGGGAATCACCAGTCACAACCTGATACGATATTGCGATACCTAGGTGCCGATTAATTTTGTATTGTGATTCTGTAAGTACTTTAAGACCGTGAACCTTTATAAAAAAAAAATTACATTAAAAATTCAAAGTTTGTTGCTTCACAAACTGAACATCAGTAATTAAATGTAGCACGTTACTTATAACCTGAAATTTCTCACTTAAAAACTAAGGGCAGCATTTAAACAATACAAACTCACTTACAAGAGTTTAAAATTTAAATTCAACAAGTAAAATTTTTACTGAGCAGCACATATCTGTCAATTATTTCTAAACAAATTTGGCAAAAAGATGTGAATTATTTAGAGAACTGTAGGATTATAAAGAAACGTCAACGCTTTACTGCCTCAAATGCCTCAGAAAAGTCTCAAAACTAACTTGGAGTGCTGTGAGCACTTGGGCACGCACGGCTTCTACCACAGGCGATTTTCAAGACTAATTTGTGCTGGTCTTGTTTTGAGACTCGTGTAATTGTGTGTAATGAGGGGATTTTGGGAGAGTTCAACGGTAAATGTGAAAACCAACCAATTCTGGTCACTGGTCGATCAACCGGCCCATCTCTATTATACATGTAAAAATATTTTTCATTTTGGTCGTCATTGTGGCGATGCACGAATTGCCACATGAAACAATCATGATTCATCCATCCCTACTTTAGCATATCAACTAAAGGACAATAGCACTTACATAAATAACTGCAGCCTGAACATTACCGTTTTTTTTAAATGATTATAAATTACCGACAGCTGAAGGAAGCGCGAGTCAAATGTCTGAAGATGGTCTCAGTACCATTAATACTGATGGGTTTAGTAAAGCCAACAGAAAGGCTGTGGGTGTATTAAAAGCAGCTGGGATGAATACGATCAAAGTGGACAATCGACCATTTCTAATTGAAATTAAAGC
The DNA here is from genome assembly GCA_030347435.1 of Clarias fuscus. NCBI lineage: Eukaryota > Metazoa > Chordata > Actinopteri > Siluriformes > Clariidae > Clarias > Clarias fuscus. Next base: position 9,493,490 of record CM059220.1, on the reverse strand, counting down.
CCATGAAATGAGAAGGCTAGTGTGGCTTATACGGGAGCTCTCGGTATGGAAACACAGATAAACTGGTGGGATGCCTCCGACATCCCATCCTGCATGAAACAGGATTTCCATTACGCACCACTAGAAAAGACGTCTTGCATCTTTAACAAAGAGGGAAGATTAAGAAAGATGATACTGTCCAGTGTTATTAATGAGCTGTCACACCGCATACCTGCTTATTCTCAAATTAGACAGCATGGATGAATTTTCAAGGGCAGGAGATCAGAGAACAGTCCCGGCTTTAACATTAATGATAGAATGAACCCATTGACATAAAAATAACACTGTTTCTATAGTAATAACTCCTGCACAAGGATTTGAACGAGGACTGTCCGCATAACCAAAGACTAATAAGAGATTAAACAAGCTGTTATTGAACAAACAAAATAAAAAAATACACATCACTGATATGGTGATGTTTCTCCATAGTGACACTTTTTTAAAATTATTATTACAGCAGTGCACTTTTTCACCTTTGGGTCTGATCTTCAACCTGACAAACTGTTTCCTTGTTAACTTCAAGTGAGAGAGAACAACTACATAGAGATGCTACAACACAAGTTGTAAAAATAAACCGCTTTAACATGGTAAAAGTTACTCTGCATCATGTTGTGTCAATATCATGTCAACCATACATGGATTATTGTCCGGTAACAGGAAGGCCCTTCGTGTGTTATTTCCCACATAATGCCTTGTATTTATTTTTTTTCGCACTAGAGCTAACCTTCATATTTTTATATCCAAAAAAATTAGTTCAGCTAAATAATCAGGGTTTTTTTTTATTGTTATTTGCTTTAAACAGTCATAAAATAGACCAAAAGACACAAACTTTATCTAAAGTATTTATGGTAAAGATTGCAAGGCCTTTTGGCCAAGAACTCTCAAAAAGCTATATACATAAAAATGCCAGGGTCTTAAGAGATAAAGCAGGGATGCTGATACAAGGTGTTAATAATGAACCTTTTACTCTTATGAACTTCCTTTATCAGAGTAATGCTAGTTTACTATCTTAAGCATAGTACATTTTCCTATTCTCAGAGCCATTGAGGAGAAATTTGTCAAATAGTAGTGCTTAAAATGATAGCCAAAGATTTGATGTTTTAATGAAAGGGGTCAAAGGTGATACGTGTGACGATCAGCCTTGGTGGTTATTAGCATTTTGCTTGTTCCATGAGCTAATTTGTATCAGAATTATCCTTTTATCTATTAAAGAGCAGACTGTCAAAGGCCATTCTGCTAAATAAATGTGCCTAAGGGGACCAACATGGCATCCACAGTACTGGATTCACAGACACTGACAGTTAAGTAAAAGTACAGTAAATGACACCGTAAGCTCACTACACCCAGTGTACACACCAACAACGACATCCTGGTAAGACACTTCGCTTACATACAGCACATTTACGTAGATAACCATCTAACTTGGCTGGCTTCACAGCCAGGATGAATGGCCGACTAAACCGCCATTGCACCAAATATTAATAAAAATATTAAAACAAAGCAAAATGCATTTGGGAAATAAATGCTGTACAGTCTTGCAGCTAATCCACAGTGAGCATGCCTGGATAGATGGATAGAAAAAAAAAAGTTTGAACCGAAAGCAGATGTGCTTCTCGTTCTTTTTCTAATGGAAAGAAATAGATTAGCAAATGGATTAGTGGACCGACCGTGCACAACATGTGGCAATTGATTGTTGGAAGCGCTTTCTGAGATTAATACAACCAGAATCACACAAGTGGTCAGTTGTCTTCCTTTCTAGTCTCTCTCTCTTTTTTTTATGCTTAAGCACATCACAGTAACGTCTGTTATTATAAGTCAAAGTGGCTTTTATGGCCATTTCCTATACAGAAGGTACTGTTTTGGGAAGAAGGGGAAAGAAATAAAAAAGTTTTTGATATACAACAGACAAATGTGACTATGGCTTATTTATTACCATTTACAATATAAACAAGCAGTGACTATATGGATTCCCAGCGCCAGACAAACAACACACATGTTCAATATGCCAACAATTATCACTGACACTGCAGTCTCTGGTCTTTTCACTGGCAATCCTAATCTACATCTGGAACTTTGTAAAGCTGCCTTGTGACAATGTCCTATTGTTAAACCACGACTTGTGTCAAATTAAACAGGCCAGGCTGACATTATGTCAGTGTAGTAAAATGCATATTACAAACTGTTGGGTATTTAGCCTTCACTAATTTAATTTGGAAGAAATCAAGACCTGAAAAATATCAACTCTGCAAACAAACTTTAATATTTGCTCCAGGTTTGAGGGTTTAATCCCAAGAACAAACCTCCCTCAGCTATCTAATGGCACTTAAATAAGCTTTAAACCTTTACATACATGATGATTTCCTGCTGCTTTGGATGAATTCTACTACAAGGTAAACAAGCAATGCTTCATGCCAGATACACTGTACAATAAGCAAGCTGGAATCTGACACCAGAAAAAGCATTACGGAAATATTTTAGATTTGCTAAGATAGAACAGGTATTTCAATTGGACTGCAGTTAACGGGTTTCATAAGGAAACAGCCCACCTGTAGACTACCTTAGATGGAGTGCAACTATCAACACTTGTCCTGTATGACTTGTGTGTAGGCTAGACCAGGAGGGTAGGTGTTAGGGTCCAAGCATGGCTTAGAACAAGTGTGTGTACTTTTATATATTTCAGCTTCCATTAATCAACCAAATATGTTTGTAGGCCCTTAACCCTAACTGCTCCAGGGGCGCTGGCCCTGCGCTCTGACCCCAGTTACACTGGGATATGCGAAGAAGGAATTTCACTGTGCTGTAATGTATATGTGATGAAATAAAGGCTTTACTTTACTACCAAATATGTTTGTTCACAAGAAGAAAAAAAAAAAATCTAGGACTCGTGTCTGAAGTGTCCTTTAGTGGCCACGAACAGAGGGACTTATCCTGATGAAAACACAAAGTGAATGCTGAATAAGAATTAGCTTATTATGCGATAGTTGATAGCTCCCACGTCAACAGAAAGACCGTTAAGAACACTTAGCAAGAGAAAGAGAAAAAGACAAGTACAGGAAATCGAATACCTGGACTAAACCATTACATCAACCAGGCAATTGAGGGAATGAAAGTAACAGTGTGTAAGACTAGTCTTACTATTCTGGGAATAATCTCAATCAAAACCACAAAAAAAAAAAAAAAAAAAGTACTGCTATTGAATTCAACAACCTCTCTTTTTTTTTCTCTGTTTTTTTTTTTTAACCTTCTCTTCTATCCTCAGAGCTCCTGAAAAGACGTGTTCTTCGGTTGCCAGACCCACACAAGTCATTTGTAGACTGAGCGCTCATTAAGATCTGTCGATAACATTCAGTGAGAAAAAAAGTCGCAGAGCCAGGAAGTGCATGCCTGGCTCTGTAGTAAAAAGGGAAGTAAACAGGTAGGCTATTGCTGTGGCGGGTGATAAGATCTCTCCAGACACTGTTTCAGCCTACATTCATTGCCGTTACCGTAGCCCTCCTTTGGCTTTTTTAAAAGCATGTCTTATGTCAGCCAAGGGGCTGTATTACAAAGGAAAAGCTCTGAAAGCAGACTGTGAACACACACACACACACACACACACAAACTTGCAACCGACAATAATATTGCCAAGTGATTAACTGAAGTAAGTTGGGTAAAACATGCTGGGCTGAGAATGCAACATTTTGCATTCTCCTGTACTTTGACTCGTAGTACATAGATTGAGACAGTAACCCGACTCTTGTGCTTGCCTTGAACACTCCCACCCCCAAACCAGCACTATACTCTTCCTGGTGAAAGCTTGAGGGGTCGGAAAAGAGCCTCGGCTGTTAAAAACGAGGCAAACAGGGAAGATCATTTCATACGCAAGTGTCTTGAAAACTGGCAGCGTGTCTTTGGAACAAATCATTTTGCAACATAAAAACGCAAACAAATGTATATAGAAGCACAAGTTTGAACGTTACACTCCTACTCAAAGGCAAATCAGATATGTTGCCGTGAGAAATCGACCCACCAGTTCCTTAGTTATACCAGCTGCAACACTCCTACTACTCATTTTAATGCCATGAGAACAAAATATTTTCACAAGACAACAGTTTCACATCACAGACAAGAAATGTCCAAAATTATCGCCCAAACTAGAATTTTGCTCTCTTTCAGTCATCTAAATCAGCAACTCACAAAAAGAAGGGTCCATAAAGGATAGCATTTTCTCCCCGATTTCAGCGATGAAAGTTACAACTAACCTTTATAAAAGATGGATTCATTCATGAGATCATAGCTGTATGAGTCTGTTTGATTTAAAACATATCTATCCAGATTCCTATTTGAATAATAAGCAGCTTATAGAAGGCTGTCCGTGGATTATTTTTTTATTTACTTATTTAGTTATTTATTTACTTTGTGGCCTTATCTAAAATCTAAAGGAAGAAACAGAGGATAAAGAAAGAATTCACAGGCAACTCTGAGACAGTTGCTACTCTGTTCACACACAATGATGTCCCCAATGATAATTACTTGAAAGGCAGACAGCATGACACAATCTGAACCGCACATGCACTTTGGTGATAAAACCTTCAAACAGACACCGCAACACAGAGGTGAGAGTTAAAGCTATAGTCCAAACACAATATGAAAAACTGACATGCTACATTTCTACAGCCTAAAACCTTCCCTCAGACACCATTAAAAATCTGTATATGAAATAAATCTTGACATAGAAATTATTCAACGTACATTCACAACTACCCTGGTGAGCTAAGATGCTTAAAATGTCCAGTGTTTACTTGTGAGTCTATTCATACTCACTGCACTGAGACAGGGAGAACAAACCACAGACACTAAGGTCTCTGCCCATTTGTGTTTCTGAAGCCTGGCACTAAAAGAAGCAGAAGAAGGAAGAAAGAAAAAAAAAAGAGAGGCAAAAACGTTCTCTTTAGTAAAGCCAGCGTGCAAGCACGGCCCACTCCGAGCTTCTAATTTTCCCTCTGTGTTTTTTTTTTTTCTCCTTCTTCCCAGAGCACGAGAAGTCTGATACCACTCTAACCATGACATGGGGCCTGGATTCTCGAGAACGTTATCCCTAATACTATTTATATACACATGTCCACTGGGAATAATCAGAAGTCAGGTCACACTTTTCATGTTTGGCAGGACTGAGACGAACACAGCTTTACTGAATGCGAGTTGTACGTGTGGAAGCCCTTGAAGCTAACCACTTTAAAGAGCAACACTGCACTTTCTAATCAGCAGCATACAAACACATGAGGGTGGATTGTGATGGCATAAAGGCCATGTCGGTACATGCAGACTCTTACAGGAGCGCAGTTTTTTTTTTTTTTTGTAGGTTTCCAGATGATGACAAAAAGGATTATGATTTCATGTTATGTTTTTGTTTAAAACATTTTGCAAAGAAATACTGAGATCAGAATCAAACCCTAGATCAACATATATATATATATATATATATATATGAGGGCCGTACTGTAAGTAAAACAAAAGTGGCCATTACTTTTTTTCTTTTCTTAATAACTGACAAGTTCTTCAAATGAGTAACTCCTCCTCATGACAAAGGTACTACTCAACATGGTCTCCATCACAAGTTGAAACATTTGTGTAGAGGTTTAGATCAGAAGAAACAAGCATTGAAGACAAACCACGCCGTGATACAAAGGGGGTATTCAAAGAGGATTCGCGAGTCGGGTTCGACGACGGTGTAAATGCATGCTTCGTGATGGAGACTTTCTTTGTACTACTCAGACCAGAGTTACGCTCTACAAATTAAACAAATTGAATTACTCTACCAACATGTGCAATTTCAACCATCTATATCAGTTATATCACTTTTGCATTACTTTCGGTACAGGCATCAAATATTTACTCATAAATGTACAAATATGTGCATTATGTAGATGTGTGTATGTACATACATGTATTAGGTACAAGTGTTCATGCATATAAACACGTGTGTGTACACATTATATTTAACAAGGTCTTACTTTTGTTCAAGGTCTTACTTTACTTTTCTTCATGTTATTTTCTGTGTTAATATCTCACACACACAGTTTGCTCTGGATTTAAAAAACAAATAAAAACCTGGCACAATTTTTAAACAAACAAATGCTCCTTTAAACAAAGCAAGGCAGTGTCTAGTGCAGGCTCAGGCCCAAGTTTTCTCTACAAGGAAAGAGTATGTCTAGTTAGAGCACACACAAGGCCTACAAGGTATGTTTCCACGTTGCAGGTTGGAACTTGTAACACACACACACATCCTGATGCATCAAAAAACTAGATTAAACAAAAACAACCAGTTTGTGTAGATAACTGAATCACAGAAGCTATAACTTGTAGTATGTGATGGCTCGCACGCACGCACGCACGCACTCACTCACACTCAACTGAAGAAATTCGGATGATAGCAGTAATGAAGACAGGCTACGTGCCAATCCGCATACTCGCCTACTAAATAGTGTGGATCTACAACAGTACACTGCCTTCAGCACACTAGTCTATTTAGGGAGCTAGTATGCTACAAAATGTAGAGCGCATCGGCTTTAAATGTCTTTAAACTCTGCACACCGAGTTAAAGCAAACAAACATTCTCCATTTCAAGTATTAACAGAATGTAACCATGAGCATACTATAAATATATAATATACAATTAATTATTACTATTTTTAATATAAACAAATAAACCCCTAAGGGAAAAAAAACAAACTAACGAACAAACGGAATCCCCACTTACCTATGTAGAAAATTCACACCATCATATACCACATCCGCAAATAAACAGGTACAGGATGACAGTGTGGCTGTAGCTTCAATGCAAAATGTCGTAGAAAGGTCCAGAAATATAAACGTTAAGCGGATTTATCCAGTTCGTGTGGGTGTAAAAGCGAGGCTCGGAGTCTCCGGCGTTGTTTTTATGTTCGTAGTAACCGGAGTCAGACACATTCCGCTCGTGCAGCTCGGTGCTGAGCAATCCTCCAATCAGTGCACGGCAAAGGGAGTGTGGAAAGCCAAACGGGACACGGGGTGTTAAAAAAAAATATTAAAAAAGGGTAGTGCACGCAGTGGAGCCGCGCGCAACAAGGTGAGCGGGCATGGCTTTATCCCAAACTAATGCTTGACTAGTGCCATCTTGTGGACACCTTGACGTACATCAGTAGTATTTCGAACCAAATCAAAATATAGTGTAAACTGGCCAGCCATAACATTAACACCACATTACATTAACATTAATTCTTCTTCTATACCGCTTATCCTGACTACAGGGTCATGTTACCATGAAGATAGTCTTGGACATGGCTGTTGCAGACACCTGTTCTCTTATGCCTTGTGACTGCCAGCTGTTCAATAGTTCAAATTCCTACAAACAGTCTTGTCCCTGAGCCTACAATAGCGAAATTATACATTATATTAACTTAGAAACATCTCCTGTTGTGCTGAACGTCCAGCCTCCTAAGACACAGTACCGATTGCAGCTCAATCTCTGCTATCTGTTATCACCTAAATGAGGATGAGTTCCCCGTTGAGTCTGCTTCTTCTCAGGGTTTCTTCCTTTTGCCACCCTGGAAAGAGTGCCTGTCTAGTGCAGGGAACGCACAACAGGCAATTTGGGAATGCAAGTTTGCCTTATCTGCATGTCTTTGGGACTGTTGGAGGAAACTGGAGTAAAACCCAGAGGAAACCCATCAAACACAGACCAGGGGTGGGAATCAAACACTTAACCCTGGAGGTGTGAGTCCACAGTGCTAACCACTATGCCACCGTGTCACCTATTATATCACCACAAGGCTCATTTCAAGGATTACCATGAGGCTTATTTCTCCTATTTTCATTGTATAATAGCAATAAATGCTTCTTCTTCTCCTCCTCCTCCTTCTTCTTATGCCTGTGTGGAGCAAAAGCAAGCCTTTCTGGTCCAATCAACGTAAAAATGTAAAATGTAGTACAAACAGCTGAAAAACTTCACCAATGGCTATGATAGAAAGGTATTAGAACACTGGGTGCCTCACAGCCTGTTGTGAATGCAGTTTAGCAGGCAAAGAGTTGTTGATCCTGCCACCAAATTCCCCAGATCTCAATCTGACCAAGCGTCAATGGGATGTGCTAGACAAGCATGGTTTATACATGGAGCCCCACCTTACAACTTACAGCACTTAAAGGATCTGCTCCTAATGTACTGGTGCCAAATACCAACGCGCACCTTCAGAGGTCTTGTGGAGTCATGCCACAAGGGGTCAGTACTGCTTTGGTGAGAAGGGCACATACACAATATTGGGAATAATGTTTTATGGTTTTAATGTTGTGGCTGATCAGTGTGTACTTAAACAGTGATACTGTGTGTATTTTTTTCCTGTTGAATGTCAGACTGATAGCAATAATACTTTAGTGAACTAAATCAAAAACAAAATAAACTCCCTCACCGCCCATATTCAACTGATCCACTATAGATCTTAATATTGTACTGCTTTACTGCTTTGAGTACCGCTTGAAATGCTTCCCAAACTTCCCAAACAGAACTAAATACCAATTTGGTTGGATTTGTTTGGAAGAATTATCATTATCTGTGGTAGAGCTATAATAAAAGTAACACCATAGCTAGCATTTGACTTGTCCAAGCAGTTCCTTTTGACTAGTAGTAACATCTTTAGTTAAAAATTCAAATTCAGCTCTAAAGTTAAAATCTGTATTGTGTCAGTAAATTACAGGGTGCTGTCTATTCTTAAAGTATGCCTCTATCTGTATTTGATGACATGTGCTGGGGTAGAGCTACCTACCGTGTGCTACTAAATAATAAGACTAAGGACTTTTACAGGTGTCAATAATGCACTTTGGAACATAGACAATAGCACTGCTACTGAGACACATTATTTTTCTTTCATGCTTCATATTTCAGTCATACTGCTGCTGATGTACCATACTGTTTTTTTGTTTGTTTTTTGCACTTTTTTGCACTAGTTTGACACAAACAAAAACCTGATAACAAATGTTGGATCAAGGTACATTTTCATGCATGGCATTTGTCCGACACCCTTAAGCAGAGTTATTTTTATTTATCTCATTTACATAACTGAGCAGTTAAGGGGTTAAAGGCCTTGCTCACGGTCCAAGCAGTGGCAGATTGGTGATGCTGAGTTTTAAACTCACAACCTTCTGTCCGGTAGTCTTTCAGTGGAACTGACATTTTGTACCAAGAAGTGAACATGTGCAATATCACAGATTTGTGTACATTTTAATATTGAGCTAGGAATTGTGCATCTTGAATAGCATATAGCTAATATGTTGCACATTTTCTTTTGTTTGCTTTATACAGTACATTTTGAACATTCTAAATTTTGTTTATTTCCAGTAAAAAAATAAATAAAAACAGTGAAACATAGGAACATTTTGTTGGTTTGGATAAAAGAATAATGTTTTATTCACATTAACAACAGTACATTTCGATTAATATGTTTGTAGGACATGGTGGTGCAATGCACAGTATACACAGACTTAAGTTACTCTAAGATTTTGTGTTTGTACATCAATAATTAATTTTAATTTAGAATAAACAGCCAAAGGAAAAAGAAAAGTTATGTAATATTGTATTGGCAGGAAGACACAAAACATACATGACATATAACCACGTAGCAGCAAGGGGAGCACTTTATTTTAAATATTAATCTATTGCGTTAGCTCACAAAGCCATCACTACAATACTCTTCACTTTTACCATCTTTTTTTTTCTCTTACACCTTTCCTTCATCTCTTTGTTATTGCTTTCCATTGTAATACCTGACCCTCTGCTGTAGGAAGTTTTTACTCTTGAACATTCAGGATCTGTGCAGACAGACCATTGTGCCAGTTTTTCAGTTTGGCAAACCGTGGGCCTTTTGCCTCTGATTCAAACTTCTCCCTGTAAAGAATGAAATTTTGTATAAATGTATAATATTATTTCCAAAAATTTCAAATAAAACATTTAATTGAGACTCAACATGCACATTATACAGATAATAACAAATAATGTAAGGTACCTTGATTTCCTGAGAGCATCCTCATCTGGATCTTGCACTGTAAGCAAAGAAAGACACATGAGCCTGGACTTGGTAAACATATGTAATCTATCTATCTATCTATCTATCTATCTATCTATCTATCTATCTACTGTATATAAAGGTCAGCATGGCTATGTATGTACGTATGTATGTATGTATGTATGTATGTATGTTCCTTATAGGCTCTTCCGTTCTTTGAGGGATCTGGACCAAACTTGGCACATATATTCGTCATCCCATTGGTCAAAATACTGATATGGTTTCATGCCCTAATACTCACAAAATTTTCAAGAAAATACTGATTTCATCCCGTACTACACACTCATTTTCAAGATGGCAGACAAAGAACATTTCACTGCACCATACATTGCATTTACAAGGACAACCACAAGATGGCAGGCTTTTTCACAGCATACTGCCGTACACATGTTAAATATCACCACTCATTTTCAAGATGGCAGATGAGGAAACTTGATACTACTTTGTGAATATTCTGCTTATTCTGCAAAATAAAACACCTCCCAGAACTGCAATGGGGACATAAACAATTTTCCAGTGAGTGTTGAACTGTGCATTCTAATTGCAAGATCCAAGTGTTATTTTTTGTTCAATTGATAGCCTTTAATTTGAAGTCTCCCTGTGTTTCTCATGGGCAACTATATGTTGCATGCTTAAGGGTAGGCGCCCCAAGGAATTTTAGTCAAGTACTTCAGTAGGAATTTTTACTGCAGCCCTTAAAACCCTTTTCTTAAATGAAATTTGTAAATTTGTAATAAAAGTATGAAAAATACAAGAAAATATCAAATTAAAGTTTTCTTAACCTTACCACCACAAGCTTTTAAATATGAAAAGATCAAATACTGATATTGGACAAGAAGGCCTGGCTCGCAGCCTCTGCTCTAACTCATCCCAAAGGTGTTCTATCAAGTTGAGATCGGGACCCATGCCGGCCAGGCAGGTCAACTCGCTCATCCATGTCTTTATGGACCTTGCTTTGTGCACTAGTGATGTTGGAACAGGAAGGGGCCAGAACCAAAGTTAGGAACATGAAAGTGTCCGAAATGTCTTGGTATGCTGATGCATTAAAAGCTCCTTTCACTAGAATTAAAGGGGCAAAGCCCAACTTCGGAAAAACAACCCCACATCATAATCCCACCTCGACCAAACTTTACACGTGGCACAATGCAATCAGACAAGTACCATTTTCCTGGCAATCGCCAAACTTAGACTCATCCATCGGATTGCCAAACAGAGAAGCATAATTCATCACTCCGGAGAACACGTCTCCACTCTAGAGTCCAGTGGCAGCGTGCCTTATTCCACTGCATCTGATGCCTTGTCTTGCACCTGGTGATGTAAGGCTTGGATGCAGATGCTCCATGAAGCTTTCTTTGGAGGTCTGTAGCTATTGACTCAGCATCTGCTGACGCCACTCTGAGTTGCTGTCGTTTCCAATCGATTCCACTTGTTACAATATCACTATAAAATAATTGACTGTGAAATATTTATTAGAGAGGAGATTAACGACTGGATGACAGGTGGCATCCTATTACAGATTCTGATAAGCTGAGCTGAGTTCTTTCACAAATGTTTGTAGAAGCAGTCTGCATTCCTAGGTTCTTGATTTTATACACCTGTAACCATGGTAGTGATTGGAACACCTGAATGTAATGATTGGGAAGTGTGAGTGAATACTTTTGGCAATATAGTATATGAATGTTTACAACATTGCATTTGTCTGAGCAGTAAGCCATTGTAAGGGGAACTCACAATATTCGGTCCCTGTGATGTGCGCGAGGATACGGAAAGACCTGGACTGCAGGTTGGCAGCACGACGAGCCCATTCAGATAGGTCATTCTCCTTTTCCCCTGACTTTATCACAGCTTGGTATACTGGAGAGGCACTGTCCACAAGAGGATCTTTGACAAGGAGTGAACTATTTCCCCAAAGACAAAGAGAAAACACAGTGCAAACAGATTAAATCAGACATACAAAGGCAAACACCAGACATACAAAGGCAAATGAGTTACTACAATTTTATGTAAATTACTTACAGGAACATTTAGACAAGAAATTTGGTATTCATGAAAATGATATGTCTTCATGATAGTTGAGTAACACAAGTACTAACAATAAAGTTGAAAAAATGTGAAAGCAAGTCCTTTTTATATTTTTCGGCATTAGTCTAAGACAAAATAAAACAAGTCCATCAATTATGAAATGCTTAAGATACACTTTATAAACATTAGATACAGCAAGTTAACAGAATTTAAAACCAGCAGTTTCCCTTTGTGATGCACATAGAGTGTACAGTAGATATTTCTCTCTGCTCGGTTTTCATGTCATGGCATTTTTTTTTTACCTCACTTAAGTCTCACCTAATTTACATTTTCTTTCATTTGTTTCTTGATTATGACAATTTCATATGCTGTTACTGTACCTTTCAAACATTTTTTTGACCCTGTGTTTCTAGCCCTGTGCTTGATCTTTTATGGAGTATGGTAGGTCCCACAAAATGCAAATGAGCTGTGTCAGGAAAATGCCTTGCATATGACCAATATGGGCTCATGAAAATGAATAAAACCAACTTTTCTCAAACTTTTGTAAATCTGAAAAAAGTTTTAATTCTTTACATACAACTTACAAATACATTATTATGTATTTGGTAAATTCTGCAAAGTATTCTTTTCTTTTTTTTTATATATATAAATGTTTTCATAATTTTTGAAAGAATTGTGAAGAATAAATGCCCCTGACAATTGTGATAGTTGTTGCAAAAAACATTGTAAGTGTAAGGTGCACATCATGACGCATTAGATGTCGCGTTACATTATATCAGATGTACTCAGAACTACATTCCTTAGTATTTATAGTCCAAACAGCAAAGTGAACCCACTGAACCTATACTGCAGACATTGCAGACTGCTTAGGAGATAATATGCAGGGTTGACATATATATAATATATACCATAGGTTTTTAATTTTTTAACGATGAAAGCACACTTGGAATGAGAAAACACTTTGGTATGAGGTGAACTGTGACTAGGTGGGGTGTGAGGTGTATGAGGTGGGGTGACTACTCACCCCAGTGGAGATCCAGCAGCTTCTTCACCCCTGATTATCACATGATGAGCCAGAATGGAGAGGAGCGATATTGGGTCATAAGAAAGGTGGAACAGTGATGATGTATATTGTGAAGTTGGTTATAAGTTGAATGGTTTATTGTTGATGGAGTGAAAAACAAAAGGGAGGAAGACGAAAGATGAGGTTGACACACATGAGAGCCTCATGCCTAATCTCTTTCAATTACGCATGTACACCTGAAAACAACCAATACCACCCCCTAGTGTACATATAAAGGAAAACATGAGTTTCTTATGCTTAAAATAGACAACACAGTTAGGCTTGTCAAAGAAACTTTAAATCAGATTCCAACAACTACTAAATTATTTTCAGGGAAAGTTACTTAAACTACATTTAAAGCCCTAATTTACAAATGATCAGATGATAAATACACTATGTACAGTCCTGTGCCAGTCTTGAAAGTCTTGAGTCTTAAATAAAAATAAAATTGTGTAGGTTAAATTAAACTTGCCAAAAATTAGAGCCAAAAAGGTTTTTATGAAGCATGGAGAACCATTCCTCAAGACAACATTAAAAATGAAAGACAGTCTGGCTCTTTTTTGGGGGGGGGGGGGGGGGGGATTTTTGGACCTAATTTAGTCATATCCCATTCCTACCCATCACTGGTGTGTTCCCTTATTAAGGCTACTACTACCAGTCAGACTGTCAGACATGAACCACGTGACGCCTGCCAGCCTGTATCTTTTAGAACTGCTTGCTCACGCACCATTGGGGGGGGGGGGGGTCATAACACACTCTGAGGAAAGCGCTATCTGCTCCTTCCACTTGTGTGAGCTCATGGACTCCCATGACTGGCTGTACAGTTATGATGTGAGAACCCAAAGTACCCCTCATCCCTCCCCTCTGAGAGAGCTCGGCCAATCAGCTCTCTCCAGGCCTCCGGCTGTGAGAGATTACAGCATCACACGGGAATCGAACTAACGATCTCCGGATGATAGGGCGAGCGCTTTAGCACTGTGCCACTCGGAGGACTGACACTCTGGACTTTTCTAAGAAAAATGTGAAAAAATGAGTGGTGGTTCAAAACTTAGTACTGTATATAAAAACCAACGAAACATAAAAATTGAAAAGCAGTTTTTTTTAACATTAGTTCTTGGGTACCTTGCATCTATATCATCTGTGTGTTAGGGATTGAAAACACTACTTAGGAAACTTGCCTCATATCGCTGCCTCTTGCCTGAGCCTGGCCGGCGATGGCATCCATGATGGCATCCTGTGAGTACATGCTGATAGGAGTGTTGTACTGGGCATGGATGATTGTCGCTTTGCCTCCTGGGCCCTTCACTTCAATAGGCTTGTGAGTGGACAGAGCAGTGTCCTTCAGTGCAATTGGGTTGAAGCTGGGAACGTACTCTTGGCTGTCAGAGAACATGTGAGTAATGGTGTTGAGAACATTATTACAGGTTGTCCAGTCCTCAGAGCCCGAGAGCAGGGTGCAATTTGGTGATCTGCATGCTTTAACACAACTGCTGAACCTGCTGATTAACTGGTGAGTTCAATCAGGAGTCTTTGAGCATGAAACCACCAACAAGTGCTCAACCCCGGCTCTCCAGGACTGGAATCAGTTTGAAGGACGTTAAAGTAAACAAGTGATACTTACCTACTAAAATCAAGCAATGGTAGCAGAGTGTTTGGTACATATTTGTGCGATGGCCTGGGAAAACCCTTCACATGCTAAAACTCATATTATTCTATGATACATTATTAAAAGTAGACTCTTAACTACCCAATAACTTGATTAACGTGCTGCATTCGACTAGGAACTATGAAGTTTTGGACACGATTATACAGGTTTAATGTTTTTTTTTACCAATGTGTTTGTAAATTAAAACTTATGATTATACTTACAGTTTCTTAACATTAGCGTGAAAGCATATTATAGCCGGGTTGGTGGGGGGAACGGTTCAGTCCAAAACCCATTTTAAAAATCTATTTTCTAGCAACATCCAATGGATTTTCCCACACCACCATGGTTCAACAATATTTTTTATATTACATATTACTTTACATACTGTACGTGTCTAGCTCTCATTGGCAGCTTCTTTAAGGATTTCTTAGAAAGAATGCTGAGGGGAATGACATGCAAGAATCTACCTCAAATAGTCAAGTCAAGTATTAAAATCTAGTAGTTTCTGTCCAGTGTTTCGAGTTTATGTAAAAGACTAATCTTGTTATTTCTGATTAAAATAAGTCACAAGCAACTTGCAATTAAAATGTTCAAGAAACATGCTTGTGAATACTCAAACATTCTCTCAAACACACACACTCAAGTTTTTGCACTTAAGAAATTTACTGACGTGGCAGCTGTGTTGGCAATAACCTGGAGGAACATGTAAAAATGAGACAGACAGACAGAAAGAGAGGAATCGGAATGAGCTTTAAGTCAACTGTAAGTCCACATAACTGGACAGAATGTTGTCTGGAGAAAAACAAGTTAACAAAGAGCCAAGCAAACGGTATTTGATTCTTCTTTTTTTTTCTTCTGTTCCCAGGAACTAGCTTAACAGTAATCTGACCACACATGCCAACCCAAACATATTCAAATACCCCTTTCCTACATCACATGATGAAAATATTGGTTATTATTGGTGTGCGTGTCTCATATGAGTGACATTCCAGTTTGCTAGTGGGTACAGAATGATTGACTGCAACAGACGTTCCTGTTCCTGCAACACAGCCAGAGAACAGGAACACTGAGATCTAAGCCATCTACTAAAAACAAGCCAGGTTTACATGCATTTACAAGTATATATAAAATCATATACAAGATCGAGACCACAAAAAAATCAAACACTGAGTGTAAAAGAAAAGAAAATGTCCAGTGAATTGATATTGTTTCAACCGTATTAAGTGCAAGATTATCCGGCCTTTAAATAGTCCTGATATGTCACACATTAACCATGAGTCAGTGTACAAAAGATTTAAAAATGCAGTGTAAAATGGTATGTAATATTGCTGAAAGATTTCTAGTCTTGTGCCCTGCAAATAAAAACAATCCATGACAGAATAAGTGTAGTTATTTAGGGTACACTATTATAGGAAATGATACAGTATATTCTGGGTTCATTAAAAAAACGTGTTGGTAGGTCAGACCTCTATTAATTCATAACAAGAACATCCCTCGTGGCACAGGGCTTACCTTTGTGCCAGGCCTGGGAAACAATACGAAATGTGCGCTCATGTCCTGGGACTGTCCCGAATTAGAAAAAACCTTTGCACTAATTACAAAGGAGAGAGACACTGTATCTAAAAATGGATGGACATATGCTTCTGTGGTTGTGAGGGTTTTACTAGCTAAGGTTTCACCAAACACACATCTGCATTTACAGTATAGCATTCCATTACAAAAGCAAATCCACTTAAAAGACAGAGTTTGTAGGTGAAGAAATCTATCCACTAGAACTTGTTTGAAAATGTATTCAGGACTGGGCAGGGAAAAAGTGAACTGGAGATCACTTGGAATGTTCCAAAGCAATTAATAGAATGTTCTGAGTATTGCTTTTCGATAAGGTCATCCAACCACCTCCCCAATGCTCTGCTATTTAAACATTATCAACTGTAATGAGGTTAATTAAGGCCAGGGGTGTTGGTTAGGGAAATAATATAACCAGTTGCCTTGAGCCTTGTAACCTTAACTACCCCTGGAATGGCATTCCATCAAAGGCACCATGCTGTGTACCACTGCAAAGTACAGGCCGACGTGACAGCTACACCTCTGGTTGAGAGTTATTTTTACCCCATAGTCAGGATAAACCTGCATAGAGACAGGTGTTCAACTCATTACAACGCATTTTTCTTCTGCTTTGGAGCCAATACACAAGTGTTTGTTATGAGCAGAGTTTTCCAAAAGGGTGTTTTTCTTTTTTTTTTAATCAAGAAAAAAAAACTTCATCAGCTTCTGTTATAGATAGATAGATAGATAGATAGAGAGAGAGAGAGAGAGAGAGAGAGAGAGAGAGAGAGTACTTTATTAATCCAAATTGGAAACTGTATAATCCCAAAGACAAATTGCATAAATAATCAATTATAAAGCAATATAAAGTAAGTCTGTCTATAACAGATACTGTAGAAGGCTTGATTAAGGTAGATGAATCATAGAATAGCTGATGAAGCAACAGGACAGAAAGTTCTATGGAAAGACCTACTGTCACTATATGAAAACAATATTATTCCTCAAAAAGAACAAAACTATTTTTTTTTAATTCAGTTTGTGTCAGACCATATTTTATTACCAATAAGGCACTTTAGAGGGAGCCTGCACTCAAGAAAACTGCATTCCATTCAAAGCATATTGCAGCTTTTAATTTCAATCACTAGATTTCCTTTAAAAAGGTGGCACCTTAAACACAATGTTGGGGATAAGGAGAAAAATCATGTTGTTTCATTGCCTGGTGCATTTTATGGCAGGATTGGAATAATATTACCTTCTGGTGAGGAATAACTGGCATGGGTGAGTCCATTCTTGGTGTAGCTGTAGGAACAGGGGCTGGACGTCTTGACCTGATAGAACCAAAACAATAAAATACGTAATTTAAGAAAACACGTGTCTTATGTATGGAATAAAACACAAGAAGGTGAGCTGTTGTTGGTTGGCCTGAGTGTTTTTTCTCCTTTCCAATGACACCAATTTGCTAAATCTTTTAATGCTTAATTTATTAAATGGGACCTGTTATGCAAAATTCACTTTTTTTTGGACAATTTTAGAAATTCAGATATCTTTAGGGTTCTACACATTTAACGTTCTTTACATTTTTATATTTAAGGGCCTTTCTCAAGGGCCAAACAGTGGCAACTTGGTGGTGCTGGGGTTTGAACCTGCGATGTTCCTCGTGAACAAACAAATAAAAAGTCAAAATAAAACATTCCATTTTTTTTGTCCTTTTTCCATTTTTGTGAAATATTGATATTGATATTTTTCCCATATTGTGGCCCCATATAAGAAAATACCCTCCCCTTGCTTGTTGCTCTGCTCTGTTGTTTTCTGTCGGGATGTCGTTTCGGAGGGGTGAAATAAAGGGAGTTTGAGTTATCAAAGAATACATACCTACCACCTGAGGATATTTATATGGAGCATTAACAGACACGGTTTGGGGGCGCACTGAGATACTTCCTGCTATCATTTGTGATGAAAACAATAATTTTCCCCATATCAGCTGTTTTTCATCCTTAAAGATAATCATACAAAAAAAAACTCATGTTACCAAGAAACTGCTATGCTTTTACTCCCTGTAAAAAAAGAAGCATGTTTACAGCTTTATATATGACTATTACAACAGCACTGACACTGTCAACTCCTTCGACCTAGAACTGGAGTTAGGGCGAACATTACTTAAAAAAGGATCAAGCTTTTTATAGAACTGTTGAATTAAGAAACTGAAATTCTCCTACAAATAATATATGGTATATTTTACCGATGTATCCCATTTGACCAATTTTCACTGCAAAAAAAAAACATGTTTCTATTTTAAAATAAGGATATACCTAAGGTGCTCGTAGTCATACACTGTATTTGCACATCCATATAATAGGTTGAACATGAAAGGTACAATTCTCCGCTATGTAACCTTGAAACCCCCCACAAAAACATCACCTTTATTGTACACAGAGTCAGAATTTACACTTGAATAGTCTGTGACAAAAACAGGCAATTTCATGGATAACAGGTTCACAACTCACAGTCTACTTGACTTTTTTTTTTTAACAAAGAATGAAGTCTGTCGCGGCAGTGATTGCTTTTTTATAGATTTCCTTTCAGGTGTTGTTCCTGAGCGTGGCCCTGAGAATGGAGTGTAGCTATTGTGATTGTTGCTATTGTGAACAAAGTTGGTAGGTCAGGAGCATCATGGTTAATCTAAGGCTAAACATCAATAAAGCTACTCTGCATGTTTTTGGACTGTAAGAGGAAACCAGAGAATGTACTGCACACACAGACTTGCAGGTGGGACTTGAACCACTAGGCCACTGTGATGCCTTATTTTGTAATATTGTGTGGTAAAATATTTTGCATTCGCTGTAACTCCTCATCAAGGGGTTAAATATTGAAAAGGAAAGAAACTAAAAGCTCGAATCTACCATTCTCTTCATGTGATGCCTTAGCCAGAGGAAAAAAAAGAAACCTAACATTTGGATTTGTGAGGGCTGGCTTTTTAAAGGCTTTTTTAAAATGAATATCTTACTATAAAACTCCTGCAATGCCTTAGGACAACATTGTCCCTAGTTGGCTTGCCAAAATGTAATAAACCTACGCTTGCACCATTAAAATGTCTGTCAGGATTCTTCATGGTCTAATGTGGAGACATTATATTTATGAAAATGCTTACAGGCCTGTCTGGGCTCTTTCAATGAGGGCTTATGTTCTAATGGTCCGTTATAATGTTTCCAGGTTAAGAATCTTCTCACAACCAGAGGCAGAAGGAAATTTATTGGAGAGTAATGCATGACTAATAAAAACTACTAACTACTACTTAAATACTACAGGTGGTTTAACATCTCTCTCTGTTTCTGTTAAAGAAAACGCTGACTTGATATGATTTTTATCACTCAGAAGGAATACTCAAAAATAAAAATGGCTTTTTTAAAATAGTCATTATCAATGTTTCATAAACAAGCATTGCTTTCTACTTCAGTTCAGGCTGTTACTTTGTCATGCTTAATCTTCATTGTGGTAACAGACTGTGTGTTGCTACCCTGATTAAAAATCTGCAAAAGCTGCATTTAGGAAAATTACATTGAATTGACAGGAAGCATGTGTGCTTTTTCATTTCTGCAAGGCGCCAGGTCAACTGTGTTTTTGTTTATTCCGGAGATTGGAGGTTTTTAATCGGATCCATTTAGTAGAACAAAGTAATCAGAATGAAGGTGGATATGATGGATTACTACAATAAAAAATGGGGTCAGCAAGGTACTGTGTGTGTGTGTGTGTGTGTGTGTGTGTGTGTGTGTGTGTGTGTGTGTGTGTGTGTGTGTGTGTGTGTGTGTTTTAATATTTACTTTTGCATGCTGAGGCTTAGCTTGGTAGTGGCTAATTTGATCTTGTTCTGGGCCTCCAGGTGGGTCATGCCTTCAGTGCTGACCCCATCGATGGCTGTGATGATGTCACCTTGGGCCAGGTTTCCAGTGGCTGCCTTGCTGCCCGGTGTGATCTGTAGACAAGCCCAAATGAAAAAAGGAATTTGACACTATTTCCAATGGAGGTCTGTTCTTTGTTTAACTTCCGTTTTATATCCATTCCATATTCATCACTACACCAAGTGTCAATTTGAACTGCTGTGTGATTTAAACATTTTTCTTTTCTAATGAACTGTTTCACATGATAAAAGGTTTGGAATTTCTTACACACTTGCTGTAATCGTTGTTAAATGTTCATTATCAAACAGAGAGCGAAACACTATCCTGCTGTGAGGTCGTAGCTTGGCTTACAGGCAGCTCATTAAAATGTTAAAAATAAACAGTGCTGTTGGGGGACACCTTCTTCCACTTGAGCCTGCACAGTGCTCCCTTATTCTCCCACCTGCTGCTGCTACTCAGCACACACCCCGAGGTAGCCCAGTTGCCAGCAAACTCCAAACATTTTGATTAAAGATTTCCTGATCAAGATATACACTTTCTTATCATATGTATTTCAGTTTTAGTACAAAACGTACAATTTACTATAAACAGCCTGAATTAACATGTTGAGACCTATTTATGAAGCGGATTTTTTCTATGCGCTTAGGCAAGTACAAAAACATTCGCTTCCTATGAAAGCTCCTCCTTGTGTACATTATAAGCAGCATAAGCAGACTCACTAATATGTATCCAGTCTGAGTTGACCTCTTATTTACTACAGTTTATACACAAATGACTCAAATCTGTATTGAAAAGGAAATTTAGTTGAACGCACCCTTACATAATAATAAACATTTTATATAAAAATAATAAAAATCCATACATTCAGACAAAGTTAACTAATTAACCAGTTAGGACAAATGAAATGCCACCTTATAAGAGAAGGAAGAGATATTGTGTCTTTTATCCTATTAGCAGATGTTATTCAATGGATCAACTGTATTACAGGAAGGTTTGGCATTCAAGATTCAAGTGACTTACTCAGAATCATAGAGAGCTTCAGCACTTAAAAAAAAAAAAAAAAAAAAAGAAATGGTATACACCAATCTCCAATGGTCAGGATTATTAAACAATGGGATAAAGCCTTAGTGCATGAAACCCTATTTTAGTGCTTGAAGGGCACAGGTGCAAAATGTGGAATGTGTCCAAAATGCCTCCATAGTGTTTGCAGCATTATACATAAATAGCCATCTCTGCGTAAAAGCCAATG
This sequence comes from Clarias fuscus, assembly GCA_030347435.1. Lineage (NCBI taxonomy): Eukaryota > Metazoa > Chordata > Actinopteri > Siluriformes > Clariidae > Clarias > Clarias fuscus. The sequence goes on along the minus strand of CM059220.1, from coordinate 9,471,955 downwards.
CTGGACAGTCCCTGGCTTATTATCCCCTCTTCAGGGATAGGGAACAGGCTCATCACATTTTATAATAAAACACTGTGATACATTTTGCATTACCTATCTAAGTTTTTTTTTTGCCATATATGTATATTGCTAAAGTAATATCTAAATGTTTAGGGTGTCAAACAGAAAATGCCAGCTGCACCTTTTGTCCAATGCATACTTTATATATACAGGATTAGGGTGTTGCTGTTTACAGTACGTAATATTTAAATTGCACATTTATGAAAAATATTTTAGAACATAACCTTTATTGTCTCAGTTACTAAACTATATCCTAAACTAAACATATGTTATGATTTCCTATTGCATTTTGAATACATTAAGTTTAATCATGCATGATGTTTTATTTAAGAAGATATTTCATCCAGACACTTTACAATCAGCTGCTTTTGCACATAGCAGTTTCTGCTTAAGCAGAATTTCGTTATAGCTCATATAAGTGCTGTGAAAGTTAAAGTTAGGTTTCATAGCTTAAAATGTTAAATTCCGACCTCAATTCATACAAACATTTTGATTAAAACACACAAGTGAAAACATGTCATTGTGGATTGTTTCCTAAATTTAGTATTGCCTTAACTGTTTGGACAAGAACACCAGATTATTGTCCTGTACACACTAATAACTTTGTGCTATTCATATTTATGCATAAAGCATGTACTGTAATTGTTTTATTAAAAACGGAAAAAATATGAAAAATGACAACAATGTCAAACTCTGAAATGGTATTCATGCATTTGTATGCATAGAGGACAATAGAGGATAAATGTATGCATAGAGGACAAATAGGACATTTACAAATAGGATCTGAAGTCCACATGGAATCAGTGTTCTGAAAAATATGAAAAAAATCTGAAATTATGCAAAAAAGTCTAATCACAGGTTTCATTATTCTCTAAGAACAGGTAGTAGGTTCTCCTGCTTGTACAATCATCTGTATGTCATTAGAACACTTCACAGAATCAGTGAAACAGTGCAGGCTTTGGTTTACTTTGTCTACATCATAGTTAAAACCCAAACTATACATCATGTTGAACTTTCAGGGTTGGAAAAATAATTTATTTATAAGTCTAGACTATCAAAAAAGTAAACGCTCCAAGAGCATGCTCAGTACTACACTTAGCTTGCCACAACATTGCCCCAAATGACTAGGCTAAAAGTGATAGCTAGCTTCATGTTATAGCATATGGTAAGCTGATTAACTGCACGAAATTATACTGTACTGAAAATGAACAAATAAATGATGAGGTATCGCATCATGTTTGCACCTTCAAACAGCAAACAGTTAAAAAATCACTGGCTAATGTGACGACTGAGCCTTAGTGTTCATTTGTGTCTCAGGCAAAATATATAAATAAATTAGTCTGACCAGCACATTTATTTTCTCGTGTTTTCTTTATGTTTAATCATAAAATAACTGTGTGTTATGATATCCTCTGCCTATCTTCAGTGCACCTGGTGGAATTTGGAGTGAGCAACATGTCCGGTAGTTTATAATACTGCTGTACACCTCTGTTAAATATACAATTCAAATGAAACCTTGTTTTGGAAGTCAGAAATACAAATGGTTAAAAAAATATTAAAAACTAAGTAAATGGTTAAAATAGACTATACTTGTCTGCTTGTTCTTTTTCTGATCCAGCAGGTTAATTGCATCCCCTAGACTTACAGTTCGATTAACATAATCAGGGCATTTGTGGAAGCTAAATACATCTAAACAGCATTTCCATACCTCTAAAATTTCTAAAAATATTCACCCAGCTCTGATTAGCATCAATACAGCTTTAAAATGTTAGGTTATTCTTACAAAACAGCTTTTTATGGAATAGGATAAGGGCCACCATAAAGAATCACAACAAGGGAATTCTGGGTTTAATTTCAGAATTCTGACATTTGTTTCTCAGGATTTGCAACTTTAATCTCAGAATGAAATTCAGAACCTTTTTTTTTTTTTTTTTTTTTTAAAGTTTACAGAAGTCTAAAACTTTTTTTTTTTAGACTTCTGAGATTAAAGTCATAAAACTTTTTTTCTGAATTCTGACTTTAATCTATCTATCTAATCTATTAATCTAGATCTCTGATATTTTTTCAGACTACTGACTTTAAATTAATATATTATAGCTATTTAATAATTAATATAAAAAAAAAAGATAAAAGCAGAAAGTACAGACAAAAAGATTATAGGATAGCTTTCCAATTAGTGTTCAGGACACAGGCACAGTCTCAGTCTATTATGGAAACACATTTGTTTTGTCACGTGTCTTATTAATAGTTTTTGTCTCAGGTAAGGGTGCAGGGATTTACAACCACAAAGTGTTTTAGTGAACAAGGATGTTTGGATGTGGTCGACCCCTATTCTTACTCATTCAGCCCGGTTTGTAGACTGGTTTGGATTGGCTGGCTACTTCATGGGTAAGGGTGGCTTATGTCTGTGTATTCTTCTGGCTCTACCTTTTATTTACCTACTCAGAGTCTCTGCACAATGGCATGTAATAATCTGTGCCCCAACCACCAATCTCTCTGGCAAGCTATTCCGGGGACACCAGTGATCCTGACCCCTTCTGTTTTCTGGACCTGTATGATCCATCCCAGCCTTAATTTTAGTTGGAATTCACATCACTTGGAAACCACTTGCTGCTCTTGAGGATGGTCCCATATGAACAGTCAAAGATTTCACTTAGAAACCATGAAGATGGCTTTTGGACTGGAATAAATTTGTTTCGCTAGATGGCTGAGGACTGTACATAAACAAGTACAACTGTAACGGTTTTCCTGGTTACATAATTGCTGTAGTCTTTTGACAGCCCACATTCATAGAAGCGAATTTTTTAAATAATTGCACTCTCCAGTGTCACACAGATGAGGATGGTTTCCATTTTGAGTCTGGTTCCTCTCAAGGTTTCCATTTCAAGTTCACCCAAAGTGGAACTCCAGCCACAGGGGTGCACAAGTCACTTTTGAAAGAAGAACAGTAATGATTCTGTCGTGTCTATAAGGCCTGTAAATCTAGGACAATGGGACACATACTGTACCTCACAGTTACCGCTGAATTGAGTGACATAAAGTGATGTTGTTTAGCATGCATGCTATCCGACATGTCTTACATATGTATATCATATGTTTAATTTTTCCCCATTTGGGCCCCCATTAACTACAAAACACAGCATGCTAAAAAGTCTTCTGCATTACTGCCAGTATCTGATTTCCTGGAAAATGGCAGCTATTTTAGCAGTTACCAGCCCTGAGCTAAAACAAGGCCTGTCATGTGTGATTAACTGAAATGATTGAAACATCTTTCTGTGTAACGACATGACACAAAGCTTCATGTGATGAGAATGCCGATTTTCTGTAAGCAAATGACATCTGGCAGTTGAACACAGCATGTGTAATTCGGCCAGACAAGGCCCTAAAAGATAACACAAGCTTAAATCAAATACAGTATTTGCTAAAAGGTTCATATCAAAGCTTCAGTTTTCCCTTCAGTTACACTTACTATTCATACAGTCTTAATTATGTGGTGTATCTCACCAGTCTTAGACCCAATGCTGGATTCATACTGTCAGGTTGGACTGTCAGTAAGACATAAGAACTGCACTCCAACGGTATGTAATCTTATTTTGCCACTAAAAAGTGGTTTGGTCCTTCTTATAATTTATTGTGCCAATTATAAGGAATGTATAACAGATCTTAATAGACGTATAGAATTAATTACATTTAAATATCTTTTTTTTGTTGGTATTTCACATATTTAAAAAAAAGAAAAGAAAAAAAGCTTGTCTTACCCTGGAGACTGTAAGAGGCATGTTGAAGTCTTTGCCTCCCTGCAGCCTGAAGCCCCATGGTGCAGGTCCAGCCAGAGTTATTGTGTAATTGCTCATTTTGGGGAGAGTTTAAATGGAAAGCCTCGCCTTAGGACAAATAACTCCTATTTCTTTCCTTGTTAGCTCTTCACCCTGCAGTCAGGACGAACACCCGGGGACGGGCAGGGACGCCGAGGAGCCTCTACAACACAATAACAATGCAGGAATGAGTGGGCAAACACATAGCTAGTCAACAAATACCTGTACAGACAGGACACGACCCATAAACCATAACCCAGAACCCCTAAAGTACAGCATAACCAGATTTTAACTGCACCCATGACTAAATTATCAAAACATGTGGGGAAAAAAAACGGTTGAAAAGCAGAAAGAGCAGAGATCTTGCCTGCACGAATGGCCTGGACAGACAGCCTAAGAATAGCCATCCACTGCAAAAAGCGATAGCACTCAAGTCCTCAGGGTCCATATTTGGTGTGTAAGGGGACACCCTGAGATACCAAGCCTGTATGATTCACAGAGCGAATTTAGCCTCTTCTTAGGCCAACACATTTTTTTTTTTTTGCTCTGTCCCTGTGGCCATTCACTGGGCAAAGTGCACCCCAGAGTGGTGAGAAGAAACTTATAAACAAGCAAAAACCATTTGTAGATGGAAGTGGACTGGGATGTGTTGGCAAGGACATTTCCTGCCTGCAAATGGTTCCCATTCTAGTTATACACATGTACCTGAAATTCAGCTTTACAGTGTCAAATTGTTCCCCTCCTAAGGCTCCACACTCTGCTCTGGCACTCAGCATTACACGTTGTAGATTGTAGTGTAGAGTTCAGTGTTAAAAGTCCATTATTCAATTCATGTAAACAGACACACTACTTTGCACATTAGTTCACTGAGTCAGCCTTGCATGCATGTTATTAGACAGTTGTAATTAACTGACACATTTGGTTGGTTTGGTTTCTTAAACACCAATGTAGAAATACATTAAAGGTTCATACTTGAGTAGTTTATTCTATGCAGGCATCAGTGACAGGTTTAGGGAAACTAAGCCAATTCTATGATGATTCAACCAAGAGATGTGGGTGAAGATGTGCACAAAATGTACTGTACCCATCAAAAAGGATTAGTTACTTAAGGCATACTTTTAGTAATTAAAGAGCTCAATTAATGACTAGTAAAAGCAGTTAGTGATGTAGTGGTAGTCCCACTGTCCTTACAATCTGTAAGTGTCCAATCAGTAGTGTGTTCAATCTAAAATGTATCTGTCCTAGAATTCCTGGATTAATCAGTTTTATAGGAAGCAGAGATAGAGACACCAAAATGAAGCACAAAGCAACTGTTATTTTGCGCTAATTGTTGAGGTATTGCTGTAGAGGCTTCTTACCTGCCATGTCAAAGTCCTAGGTCTGATTCCCTGCCACTGGATGCAAGACATCCGCAGTATTGGTCCCAGGCCTCAATAAAATTGGAAGGGTTATGTCAGGAAAGCATTAGGATGCTGTGGCAACCCCTTAATGGAATCAGCCAAAAGAAGAACATGAAGGATGTCACTCAGAAAATAATTTCACAGTGATCACTGGGAACATATTGTCCATATTAGCATATGTTAATATAATGTATTATTAAAGCTGGACTAACTAATGTAATGAAAAGTGAGAGCTTTTACATATACAGTGTTGTTTATGTGTTGTCAGTGAAGTGAGCACTATTGTGGGTTCACTTGTTGTGAGACCACAGCAATCATACTTGAGTGTAGAGCAGAACATCTGTGTAAGAGTGTGTGTGCAAGGTGACCATGGTTCATTCCCACTCAAACATCAAAGTGGTTGGCAAAAGTATTCAGGCAAAATGCATTAATATCATTATCTCTTTAAAAAAAAAATAATGACAATGAGAATTATATATATATATATATATATATATATATATATATATATATATATAATGTAATTGCTGTACAAAAATCAATATTCAGTTTGAACCATGATGTCTGAAGTGATATGTTGCAGCGAATATCAGGCACAGGCCGAATGCCTAAGATATCATAGCTGTGCTGAGATTCAGTAAAACAGCACAGTGATATTGCTTAAATATGCCACGTTTTAATTAGTTCTAGTCCATCTGGCTGGAGAGTTGTGCTCTACTGTTGCTTTTATACTACAGTCTCACAAACACCATCTGTTATCAACAGTTGATGATTTGGTTGTTTATTTATGTTTATTTATGGTTGTTATTTTGTCTGCCACAACTGCCTGAATGAACGTTTAGATCTGATAGCTAACTTAATTAACAAGGATGGAAGTAGTTTAAAGTTCCGGGACCATGTAGCCAAAAGGTGAGAGAATGAACCATGTATGTGGTAAACGGTCCTGAGAAACTTGGATTTACAGGTCCTTCTCAAAAAATTAGCATATTCTGATAAAGTTCATTATTTTCTATAATGCACTGATAAAACACCACCAGTGGTTTTGGCACTGTGAACAGGCGTGTGCAGGAAATGGGCTACAGGTGCCGCATTCCCCAGGTCAAGCCACTTTTGAACCAGAAACAGCGGCAGAAGCGCCTGACCTGGGCTACAGAGAAGCAGCACTGGACTGTTGCTCAGTGGTCCAAAGTACTTTTTTCGGATGAAAGCAAATTTTGCATGTCATTCGGAAAATCAAGGTGCCAGAGTCTGGAGGAAGACTGGGGAGAGGGAAATGCCAAAATGCCTGAAGTCCAGTGTCAAGTACCCACAGTCAGTGATGGTCTGGGGTGCCATGTCAGCTGCTGGTGTTGGTCCACTGTGTTTTATCAAGGGCAGGGTCAATGCAGCTAGCTATCAGGAGATTTTGGAGCACTTCCATCTGCTGAAAAGCTTTATGGAGATGAAGATTTAATTTTTCAGCACGACCTGGCACCTGCTCACAGTGCCAAAACCACTGATAAATGGTTTACTGACCATGGTATTACTGTGCTCAATTGGCCTGCCAACTCTCCTGACCTGAACCCCATAGAGAATCTGTGGGATATTGTGAATAGAAAGTTGAGAGACGCAAGACCCAACACTCTGGATGAGCTTAAGGCCGCTATTGAAGCATCCTGGGCCTCCATAACACCTCAGCAGTGCCACAGGCTGATTGCCTCCATGCCACGCCGCATCGAAGCAGTCATTTCTGCAAAAGGATTCCCGACCAAGTATTGAGTGCATAACTGAACATAATTATTTGAAGGTTGACTTTTTTTGTATTAAAAACACTTTTTTTTATTGGTCGGATGAAATATGATAATTTTTTGAGAATTTTGGGTTTTCATGAGCTGTATGCCAAAATCATCAATATTAAAACAATAAAAGGCTTGAACTACTTCAGTTGTGTGTAATGAATCTAAAATATATGAAAGTCTACTGTTAATCAGTACATTACAGAAAATAATTAACTTTATCAGAATATGCTAATTTTTTGAGAAGGACCTGTACTTCATATTTCTATTTATTAGGATTTAGAATATGAGCTAACTTGTGGATTCCCAAATAGTTAAAAATGGAAATTAAGGTGTACAATCTCTTGTTTCACACACCAAGTAGTGCCTTTGATCAGGGGTTACAGAGCGATTTGAGATTCAGGCTAGTATTAGAAGCTAGTTAGCGTCATAGCTCCCATTAGCTGTGAACAGAACAACATGGATGGTTCAAAGGCAATTGGGAATGACTTAGAAACAATTGCAAAGGATACAATAAGTTGTTGAAGATGAAAAAACAAAATCAGATGCGTTTTCTTGCTAAAGGGGCATCTGTGACTCATTTTAAAAGTGAATGTGTTGGCTCTCCCTTCTTTACAGTACTACAGATTTTACCAACTTACTTTTAAACGACAGTGTAATTAACGATTATTAGAACACCAGTGTCATGGCACATTTAGTTAAATATCCCAGTGATGTTATGCTCATTATGACTATTTGTGAAATCCCTCTCGTCCAATCAGATTGTTGGAACTAATTGTTGTATAAGCTGTCTGAATAATTTTTGTTGTCACCACTATAGTTGCAGTTAGAACCTAATTTAACTTTGGTTGAAATAAAAGCTGGCAGCCAAACTGAGACAATGTGGATAAGGCTGAAGACTTGCTTCTTAATGTATAAAAGACCAGAGTACACTATTTCAGTGATGAATATAGTTTGTTTAATAAAATATCAACAATAGAAACAATTTAAAGTATAAATTACATTGTATCTATATATGTACATACACTTAATACATAGAAACTAAATATCATTGTTTAACAGTCAAATGGTTTTAAATAAGAAAAGGGTAAATTAAGTTGGGGGATACTATTAGTATGTGAGAAATACAAGACAGTTACAAGTAGTCCCCTACTTACAAACAAGTTCCATTCTAGGAAGATGTTTGTAAGTCTGATTTGTTCTTAAGTCTGACAAAGTAAGTCTTATATGACTTTGACACAAATATACAATGTAAAGCATACAAATTCATTTGACTTAATCTCTGTCCTCTTTTCCCACACTGCCATCATGTGGCCAAAAAACATAACCATGCTTAAGGAAATGTATCTCACAGTGAAATAACAGTATTGTCTCTGCTCCTTCAAATCGTGAGGACAATTCCTGAACCCATTTTGTCTGAGAGCTGTTTTCCACTGTACTATTAGACTGTGAACTCTGTTTTGTGGATTTTCCAAAATTAGGATTATTTACCATCAGTAAATAATCAGCATTTTCTATCATCATGCATCCAGACTGATTCATTGAAGCCAGTGAATCTGATTAATTTCTCCCACATTCCCAAAACCGCACAAATACAATATAACGGACTTTACACATTCACTTACACACAAAATATTCACTTACAATACGAAAAATATTGTATATACTGTAATTTTAAATATTAGTATCTGGTGGACTGCAGTGCCTATTTTTGTACAATACATGTGAGCTACTTCCATGATTTGTTCGCAACTATGAATGTTCGTAGAACCGAAATTAGTAACTCGAATGTTCGTACATTGGGGACCACCTGTATTGGAATCTTTGAGGTAAACTGCGGTTAAGAAAACTTTTTGGATTACTCATTGTCTTGTCTACAATAATAAAAGAATGCAAAGACAAAGTCACATTCATATTAAATAAGACATAAGATACCTTGTTTTACATTTATGTTCAGGAAGCAGTAATAACTTACAGACTAGACCATTATATATACACAGCAAAAAACAAATGGAAGGAAAGTTACAACAATCACAAATATTTTTTTACCTTTACAAATCTACAGCTAAAAAAACTACAACAAAAAGACACATTAAACAGCAAAATGTACACGAAACACAATATCTCTAGCCTTTTATCATTTGGAATAATTGGGGGCACTGATCTCCTTTACAGTATATTCAGAGAGAACCGATCAGAGATTGCACGCTGAATGATGGAAAGTTTGGTGAAGGGAAGGAATCTGTTCATGATCATTTTATGGTGTAGACATTTATAGCTGCCAGTGCAACTTGTTCATTTGTATTTATTAATGAAGTGACCACTGAAAGAAGCAGAATAATAAATGTATAGGGCTATGTTATCTGCTCAGATTCAGCCAAAATCCTCAAAACCCAATGCACAGTGCTTCACAGTGCAGACAGACATTGACGTGAGAAAATGTTGAAAGCAATCCAGACATTTTTTTAAGGCAAGGAAGCAGAATGTTCTGCAATGGCCAAGTCAGTCATTTGACAGGAATCCAACTAAACATGCATTTTACTTGCTGAAGGCAAGCAGGAAAAATAGGCAAGTGTTAGGAGCTTATGATGGCAAAAGGCCAAATTGTGATGGCTAAATTGTGATTGGTCACAGCATCTTCAAAATGGAATGACCCTGTGACTGGTTTACCAGTGGCTTTTCCTTAGACGACTTTTATTACATACTATACCCTGCATAACCAGTCACAGGGTCACGGGCACCCAAGGCTCATTAATGTGCATGGTGAGCAAAGGATAGTTTGTCTGCTCTGAGAGCACCTAATCTCATCTGATCTCGGAGCTAAGCAGTGTTGGTCCTGGTTATTACTTGGATAGGAGACTGTCTGGGTCCTCAATGGGTCTCAGCTGTTTTAGAGACGCAGTGAGACTAATTTGGGATCATTAAATAAGTTCTTCTCACTCCTGCATGAATATCCATCACAAAGCTAGTTGGGAGGGTTGACATAGACTGCCTGACCAAAAAAGTCACACAGTCTTAGATTTCATTCAGTCACCTTTAGCTGTGGTGACTAGCTTACGTGTGAAAATAATTGCTAATTCTCCCAGAACCAGCCACCTGTGCCATCAGGGAAGAAAAACTCCATAGATGTGATAACCTGGTCATTCAGTACATTCAGGTCATTACTTAACTTTGTTTTATTGCCAAAACATTGCTAAACTTAATCCTGACCACCACTTTCCTTCTTACCCTGACAGACCCACTGCTTTGGAATAGGGTCAGTCTTAACGTACCAGACTACATGACCTTTTCCATATCTCCAAAGTCCAATCTTTATGCTCTCTAGCAAACTAAAAAACTTTTGTTCTGATTAGTCCGACTAACAAGTTATTTTCTTATTGGCACTTAGTTTAGTTTAGTCCCAATCATTTGAGTTTTCATTTCTATGTATATAGAAAGGTTTTTACTTTCACTATTAAACATAGTTATGGTTTTCACTGTTGATTTTTTTAAACATGCAACTTCACCAAGTATTTAATTAATCTACATTCATGATTTTTTTTTCAGACCACATTTCTGTCCAGGTTTTGATAATGTCTGTTCCAGTAATTTAAAATCTCCTTAGTTGTGTTCTTTGCTTGATTCATGTGGACATTTTTTGCAAAAGTAGTGTACGTACATATGTGTTATTTTAAAGTGTAAATGTATTAATTTTTTATAAATGTCTGTATTATTAATTGAAAACCTTTCCATGAGCAAGTCTGTGCAAACCTGTGACTGGAAGTGTATGTATAGATTCAAACAGATCATCTGATAGAATAAATAGATTAGAATGAATGATAAAATTAACAAAAGACATATGAAGGAAATAAAGGGAGAATGCTGCATGGTGTAAGGAATTAAATTTCTCTCTGTGAATGAAAGAACCACTTACAAGTAATAATACATCTAAGACCTAATTAAGCTATGGGATCAGTTACACACGTGGGCAAAATTGTTGGTACCCTTCGGTCAATGAAAGAAAAACTCACAATGGTCACAGAAATAACTTTAATCTGACAAAAGTAATAATAAATAAGAATTCTATGAATGTTAACCAATGAAAGTCAGACATTGCTTTTCAACCATGCTTCAACGGAATTATAAAAAAAAATGAACTCATGGAACAGGCCTGGACAAAAATGATGGTACCCCTAACTTAATAGTTTGTTGCACAACCTTTTGAGGCAATCACTGCAATCAAACGATTCCTGTAACTGTCAATGAGACTTCTGCACCTCTCTGCAGGTATTTTGGCCCACTCCTCATGAGCAAGCTGCTCCAGTTGTTTCCGGTTTGAAGGGTGCCTTTTCCAGACAGCATGTTTCAGCTCCTTCCAAAGATGCTCAATAGGATTGAGGTCAGGGCTCATAGAAGGCCACTTTAGAATAGTCCAATGTTTTCCTCTTAGCCATTCTTGGGTGTTTTTAGCTGTGTGTTTTGGGTCATTGTCCTATTGCAAGACCCATGACCTGCGACTGAGACCCAGCTTTCTGACACTGGCCAGCACATTTCTCTCTAGAATCCCTTGATAGTCTTGAGATTTCATTGTACCCTGCACAGATTCAAGACTCCCTGTGACAGATGCAGCAAAGCAGCCCCAGAACATAACAGAGCATCCTCCATGTTTCACAGTAGGGACAGTGTTCTTTTCTTCATATGCTTCATTTTTCCATCTGTGAACATAGAGCTGATGTGCCTTGGCAAAAAGTTCCATTTTTGTCTCATCTGTCCATAGGACATTCTCCCAGAAGCTTTGTGGCTTGTCAACATGTAGTTTGGAATATTCCAGTCTGGCTTTTTTATGATTTGTTTTCAATAATGGTGTCCTCCTTGGTCGTCTCCCATGTAGTCCACTTTGGCTCAAAAAACGACAGATGGTGCGATCTGACACTGATGTTCCTTGAGCATGAAGTTCACCTTGGATCTCTTTAGAAGTCTTTCTGGGCTCTTTTGTTACCATTCAGATTTATCCGTCTCTTTGATTTGTGATCAATTTTCCTCCTGCGGCCACGTCCAGGGAGGTTGGCTACAGTCCCATGGATCTTAAATTTCTGAATAATATGTGCAACTGTAGTCACAGGAACATCTAGCTGCTTGGAAATGGTCTTATAGCCTTTACCTTTAACATACTTGTCTATAATTTAGTTTTCGAATCTCCTGAGACACCTCTTTCCTTCGCTTTCTCTGGTCCATGTTGAGTGTGATACACACCATGTCACCAAACAACACAGTGACTACCTGGAGCCCTATATATAGGCCCACTGACTGATTACAAGATTGTAGACACCTATGATGCTAATTAGTGGACACACCTTGAATTAACATGTCCCTTTGGTCACCATCATTTTTGTCCAAGCCTGTTCCATGAGTTTATTTTTTTTTAAATAATTCTGTTGAAGCATGGTTGAAAAGCAATGTCTGACTTTCACTGGTTAACATTCATAGATTTTTTTAAAAATTATTACTTTTGTCAGATTAAAGTTATTTATGTGACCATTGTGAGTTTTTCTTTCATTGACCGAAGGGTACCAACAATTTTGTCCACGTGTGTATAATGGGTATCAGACATCATATAATGGGTAACAGCACTGGGTAGACAAGCACGGCATACAGCTGATGTAAAACATAACTGTGACTGAGAAGATATAAACCATGACCACAGACGTAACAACATACTCTAATAACATACCGTAATGATCTAAAAGTTTCATATCATGGTGAGCACATCTTTCATTCCTAAAAAGGAATAATATAAAAAAAAATAGCTGAGAGAATGAGGCTAAAGCTCACGACCTGATACACCATGTGTGAAAAGTACATCAAATGGATCATCCTTTCCAAAAAAACTAATCTTGTTAAAAGCATTCTCTAGTTATCCTCCAGGAACCAGTGTGGCTGCCATATTAATCCCACTAAGGTATTTCCAAAAATGCAGTCAAAAATAAAATAACTCCTCCGAATGGTATAGTGCGCTTAAATCCTTAAAAAAGAAACAGTGTTTATATTCGTTTCTTATTTACTGTATTCATCTATCGATCTACACACAAGTATATATACTGTATATTTATACACACACACACACACACACACACACACACCCACACACACACACACACACACACACACACACAGATATTAAGTGTGGTGAGAGTAGATATATACACAGTATACACCCACAGTATACATACACATTCCTTCAACTTTCACTCCAAATATTTACATACTGACATTTAAGTATTGTACAAAGATGCAAAGCATGAATGTAAAAATGTAAAATCTGTGAACTGTTTTTTCCTTTCTTCCTAAACTTCTTTAACTGTTAACATTCATTTTTCACACTCTATAATTTCAGAGGAATTGTTACAAGAAATTCCAATACATTTCAACTGCTGAAATAAGCACAAATAAACACTACCAGTCTCATTTGCTCCTATGCTACTAGATATACAATACTGCATCAGATTCTGATACCCAAATTGGAATGTTTACCACACATAGTGATTGTTGCATTATATGAAATAATGCACATAATGCAAAGAAAATAGACAGACATTTAAAATGACTGTCAAAATACCTGTGAACACTCTTTTTCTATATTATTTTAAAAATACATTCTGTAACACCAAATAGCAGTAGTTGATCAAATAAAATCTCTGAACAAACAGCAGTTAACTAAGACTTCCTTGTCCTGTGTAACAGTGAATAGCAGTGCATAATAAAATAAAACTTATATTAAGAAAAGCAGTTTGCTGAAATTTCAGGCCCCAGGTGTTTCATTTTCCTTGGTTGGAATTTGAGGATTTATTTGAGGATGTATTGCCCTGCCGTACATGTGATTTTGTCCATTGTGTTTCTGTGAAACCACAGCATTTGCTCAATATTGTCTAGACACAGTGTGCTGCTTCCTTTGTCAGTAGTAGAGTACAAAATGCTTCGCTCTGACAACATGGTTTAAATGCAAGCCATTATGTCTTCCTGGAAAATCTGCTAAGGGAAGGCTCTATCCTCTGCAGAAATCTGAAGCTGCATTTCAACACTTTCCTATCTATGAAGATCAAACATATACATACTGTATGCATATATATGGCGAATGAAAAATCAACAAAAAAAACTGCTCAGCAAGATGAATGATCTCCTAATACAGTGGAACCTCGGATTGCGAATAACGCGGTTTGCGAGTGTTCCGCAAGTCGAGCAAAGATTTTTAAATAAATTTTGTCTTGAAAAATGAGCAAGTCTTGGTTTACAAGTCTGAGCCAATGGTTTTTCTTTCTCTTGCGCTGCGGAATTGTGCGTCTCCCCTGCTGTATCTTAGTGATATAATCAACATCTCCCTCTCTGTTTCAGCATGTCGTTAGTCCTATGTGTGTGCGTGCATAATTTGACAACGACACACACACACACACACACACACTCGCCTTAACACCCCACTCCCCGGCTTCACACACACATACAGACACACACTCTCCGCTATACACAGAAACTCTGCTCTGTCACGATTCTTTAAAGGTAAAGTGCTGGTTCATTTGTTTGTTTGTTTTTACTTTACAGCAGTGATTCTGATAGTGTGCGTTCACGTGAGTGTCATTAGATAGATTTCTTTTTTTGTTAAAACAGTGTTTCCATTGTGTGTGTGTTTGTTGTGAAACTTAAAAAGCGAGGTTGGGGGAGGAAGGAGGAGTTTTTGGGGAGGGGAGGGGCTAATTCCATACACTCACACTCACACACACACACACACACACACACACACACACACACACACACACACACACACACACACACACACACACAAATACACGGCGCCTGCGTGCACAAACGGAAACACTTATCTGTCTGGATTTATTTATTTATTTATTTGGTTTATGAGTGTTTTGGAATACGAGCCCACTTCCAGAACAAATTATGCTCATAATCTAAGGTTCCACTGTATATTAAAATGAAAAGAAACTGTGCACTGTGTACCTTTTTTGGCCTTGTGCAAGAAAAATAAGGAAAGAGAAACAAGGATTGGGTAGTTGACTTCTCAGATTCTATGCTGAGGAATGGTATTTTTGGCAGTAGTATTGCCATACGGTGAAGTGCTCACTTGGTCCACCACAAGAGGTTCCATGCTGACAGAGGCCACTGGAGAAAGGCTGTGGAGTGCAGGATGGGTCTCGGAGGTTACAAAAATGGAGGGAATAGGTGCTGTCTCCTTATTATGCCCAGCATGCTCTGAGATCACACATGGCTACAAGGACGATGAAAAAAAAAAACTCAGTGTATGTTTATTTTAACAACTAATTTTTATTTTATTGCCTAATAATATGTACTGCAGATAAAATGAATGGGCAAAACTGACATCATATAAATGATTAGACCAATGTATAGAGGAAATTGCTGACAAGGTACTGCTAAGTGGTCAAGCACTTTCTATACCATTTGAGCTGAATGACCAAACCAAACCAAACTTTCTTTTGCACACAACTTGGCACAGGTTTACATCAGATGCCCTTTCAGACATAACCCTCTCTTCTCTCTACCCAGGCTTAGGACCAGCACTCCATGAAGTGACTGGGTAGTATGGGGTGTGGCAACCCAATAACAGCAGGGCTTGAACCCGGAGCCTTATCCACATGAGCCACCAATCCCCCTTTGAGCTACACAATCATGAATCATGATGTGCTCACAACCTTCATCAAGGACATTATTCAACTCTTTTTCTGATTCTGAATTCTGATTCTGATTCAGATTCTGAATTCTGATAAGAATCAAGAGAATAACATCATTGTGATATAAACGAAACCAGTTAACCATTTCAACCATCTCAAATATGAATATTTTGTCTCAATTTTTTTTTGTTGAAAAGAATAACAATTGATTTGTTATCAGTTTCAGACTTGAGGTTCTTCATTTGATCCTCTTTTGCAATTAAAACTGGGGTATAGATTCAATTAATGTTTTCCATTACTGAACAAGGTCATACTGAAGTATAACCCCCTATACACGTGCAAGACCTGATTTTCTCAGTGAAAGATAATGTGATCATGGAAAATATGTTTGGATTGGGATCACCTGATAAAGGCTTAGATTAACTTTGAAACTGTCAACACTAACACTAATCATAAAACAGGCTCCAGGACTTAAATATGTATAACTGAATCTTTCTAAACTCTCTCAATTCTTCATTCTCTATACCTGTAAGGAAGCCTAGAATCTATCCCAAGGGACTCTGGGCACTATGGAAGTTGTGCCAATCAATTTCAGGGCACTAGCATGCACACACTCAAACACACTTTCACTATGGGCAATTTGGACACATCAATTACCTTAATCTGCATGTTTTTGGACTGTGGGAGGAAATGCAGGGAGAATATGCAAACTCCACTCACACAGACCTGAAGGGCGGGACTTGAACCCTTGACATTGGAAGTGCGAGCCCACAGAGCTACCCACTTCGCAACCATGCTACACTTACTAAACTACTGAAGTTCATTAATGGTTTGTTGAAACAAATATAATCAAAGTTCCTGTAGATTTCACAAGATTAACATCTACATACAATGAAGAAGTCATTGTAATTCTGGAAATTTAATCCTGCTTGTGTGTCTTTTAAACAAAAAATCAAGTACTGCAAGTAAAGTCATATGTACAAATAAGACATTAAGTAAATGCTATTGCACTTACAGTGGAGAGTAGATGATTAGACTGGACAGACTCGATCATGGAGATGTCATCTTCATCCAACACATTCTGTAAAGTCAGAGACCAGAGTAATTTGCTTCAGTACTCGGACTTACATGTACTATTCCTACATGCAGAATATTTTTTTTCCATGCCACTGAAATATTTCACACTAACAGTTTCAGTGTAGATCACATTTTCGGTATGTTGCACCCCTATGTATAGAGTCTTTTTGGAAAACACTGTATAATAAACATTTGCATTTGAAGTTTAACTGATCCTGCATTTCCTTTGTCATTTCTCACACATTTTTCACACAAATCAAAATGAAACTGTGGATCAACTAGGAGGTGATGGTGATGAGAGGAAAAGAACCGGTATGGCCTACTGTGCCCAGGGTAAGATTGAAGAAGATTAAAATTCAAAGCTTTTTATAAAAAAAATAAAAATAAAATAAAAATAAAACAGTTTATAAAACATGAACAAGTTATCATGCATCGATTTCACCCCATCAATCTGTCCCACTCTTTGCTCCTGCTTTGCTTGGCCTGCCAATGGGCTTTTAGCAGGTGAAAGTCAATGAGGCATGTCTAAGAAGAGTGCCACTTAGTGGATACATTAGTTACATTTGATCTGACACAAGTCTTGCGGACACAAGGCTGTTTCTAGGGATTATCTCAAAGAGCAACAGATTAAATGCAGAGAATTATACACCCTGAATTAATCGCTCAGTTCTGACTTGATCCACACAAAGATCCACACCATGTGACCTAAATCACTGTTCTTTCGTGCCACATAGTGATCTGACCGGATTACATTCCCTGCAGAATTTATTGGGGCAGAAAGAGATCAAATATATCGATATTACCATCTAATTTGAATGATGAAGTTATTTATTTATTTTCCTATAGTGTATAATGCAGTTAAAATGTGGTTGGGAACAAACAAACAGCGAGGTTTATTTTTCAGGTAAATTAAAGGACAGGAATAATTTATATATTCAATCCATTAAGTAATAATAAATATTTCTGCAAAAACAAAAGTAGTGGATGAATTAGATGGGGGCTCTGGGTGTTGTGATTTTCAAGGTCCTTAGGTTAACCTAAGAACCAAGATGAAGGTCTCTATAGTATTTGATGTTATAATAATGTTTTGGGTGTATTACTGTAGTATTTGTTCACAATTAAGTGGGAACTGGGAGGTTTTTGACTTCCTAGTACAAAAGGTGAACTTAAATAGCTTTACCTTTTTTTTTCCCCAAAAGCTGTGTGATGTCTTGAGCATGGCAGCACATAAAAAATTTGTTAATGTTTTTAAGCAGTCTTTAGTCTAGTCTGAGTATCTGTTATTATTTGAAATCCCAAAATATTGATACACATGCACCCCTCACCTACCCAAATTGGTTTCTGATTTAGTCATGGCCAATTTATCCCCTATCACCCAACACCCAACTAACCAGGAAGTATGAAGGCTATCACATGCTTCTTCCACATTGTTTTAAACTGCGTTTATTACACAATAGTACCTAGACTGCACTGTAAACCTGAATAAGTTGGCAAAACTCAAAAAAATTTCAGGTCATCAGTTACATCAAAATTTTAAAGTAATGATTTAAACAGAACTATCAATTTCTGAGTTTGTTGTACTCTTACATATTAATCGTTCCTTACTTGCATTATTGAGTAGCTTAGCGCATACAATTTAATAGCAATTATAATTTTGTTTAGTTGTTGCAAGTCAAATAAGTTGCTGTTGGTCTTTCGGCTGCTCCCGGCAATGAGTCGCCACAGCAGACAATCCGGTACACAAGCTTGGCACAGGTTTTACACCAGATGCCCTTCCTCATGCAACCCTCCCATTTCATCTGGGCTTGGGACAGGCACTTCAACCCGGGCCTTTCTCATGGCAGGCGAAACACCCACCACTGAGCCACCAGTGCCCTATTGCCCTGATGACGTCAGCTACAAAATCGCTAGATTTTAAGTTGGTGGAACTTTAAGGTGACAGTTACTGTTACTTAAGTACTTAAAATATCAAATTTGTTCAACTTGAAAAGTGTTATTTCTACAAACTCGTAAATACCAAAATGTTCTAAATAGTCATCAAGGACTATTAATTTGAACTAATTATAATTAGTTAAGCTAACAGTACTCAATATGTTTAATTACTTTGAGCATTAGGGTTTACAGTGTGCAGAAAGACACTTGGAAAAAAGTATGATCCCATTATTTCCACATAACGAGCTCACCGACATTTGTGATTGGCAAGTGTTGCTGAGATTGATGAGGAAAACACAGTATGCCAGCGTGTCAGGTTTTTGCACTTTCGAAGCCCCTTAATGCACCTAAATTTATCACTTCAGATGGCTACAGGAATAATTTCGAGTCCCCACTTGTCGTGAAAGCACCATCAGATGTGATTGACGGATACTAGAAGGCTTACTTTCATTTCATTTCATTTCATCATTACTTCTGAGAAGTAAATATTGACAGCTATATCAAACGTAGTGCTTTAATTATTGGGTAGTCAATATGACGCAGAGAGGCTTTGTAAGTAAACATGGCTTTTCAAGATTCAGCCACGCTATGACAACACTACTATTAGCTCTCTTTTATGTCTGACAGTTAAAAGCTCATTTTTACTCTTACAACAAATTTAACAAGGTCAGAGGAAATTTCCCTGTAAATGCTGTAAACAAATTGTATAACTATGTTCCAGCTTACTTCACAGACCCATGGGTGCTGAGCTATCAGGCACACACATGCACACACACACAGACACAATAACATGGACTCTTACTCACTCTGATATAAGCATTGCCGGTGAGGTTTAGCCGTGTATCATCAGGACTCCTATTGAAGCTCCCAGAGTCTCGACCTCTCACCTTCACCTTTAGAGAATTGCCGTGCTGAAACTCGGACAGCTCCTTATGGCCGTCGTATGACACCTGACGGGAAAGAGCACTCGCCACATCTACCTCTGTGTCCGTCAAAGCCTTAGATAGATACAGAAAAACATAGTCGCAGTGATGATCTCAGTCTCCTACATCCTGAACCAAATACTTAATGAAACTGTGATGTGTTCATACAGACTCGCTGTCGGAAGCTGAGGACAATCGAGTCCTGTTGGTTTGACACACGTTGCCGCCAATTTCTGAAGCATGGCTGTGCATGGTTGAGCGGCGTGTGGACATGAAACTGCTGCTAGTTAAGCGTTCTCCATGAGGAACACAGAGTAGCACACCCAGACATGGAATATACCTTGCTAAAGCAGATCTGACCCAACATAAGACAAATAGAGAAAGGAGTGGAGAGGGGGAAAAAAAATGAAAAAGAGATTATTTAGTCAGAATATTGTGGACAAACGTAAATGTAAGACCAGACAAAAACTGCAATCTGACAAAAGGCACATCAGAAAAGTGACACAAAATTTATATGAACGAAATATTCCTTAAAATATACCAAAATTTTGTTTTATAGTTGTTTATTTATTTATTTATTTATTAAGATTTATGATTCAAAGAGTAATAGAAATTCTAATGAATTATGAATCAGAATATTGCAGTTTTAGATTTTTTTCTACCTTTCACATGTATTTTTCAACATACACCTTTATATTATAAATTATATATTATATAATAGAATATATTCAATATTTTCTGTAAATTCAACAGATTTTGTAGATAAAAATACAGTAATCCACCAGTAGTGTATCCTTTTCTAAATTCTGTTCTTTAAAAAATAAATGTTATTTTTGTTTTATTTTATGTAGTTTATTATGTCTACGTTTTTTTTTTTTTTTGTAAAAAAAAATATTAGATTAGATTCAACTTTATTGTCATTGCACATAGTCACAAGGCAACGAAATGCAGTTAGCATCTAACCAGAAGTGCAAGTTAGCAGTGCAATATAAACATATATACAGATCTATAGAAACTTGTATGATAGAAGTAAGGTCTATGTATAAATTGTATTACAGAAAGAAAAAAAAAAAAAAAAAAAAAAAAAAAAAATATATATATATATATATATATATATATATATGTACATGAATATACAGTGTAAAGTGAGCATAGATGGATAAATTAATGTACAGAATAGTTGTAAATCTACAGATATGTCTGATTATAAATATGTGGAATAAAGATATACAGAAACTATATATATAGGTGAATTTACATTATGTGCAGTAGTATGAATATACATATGAATAAATATGAGTAATTTAACCGCTGGATATGAATGCAGAGTATACCTATACACACATCTACTATATGAATATACACATATTAGTATACAGTCCATGTGCAGACTGTACAAATGAATGAACGGGAAGTATTTACAAAGGTATAAAAAAAAATATAAGGAATTACAAAAGAAACAAAGATGTGTTTTAATAGAATAATAATTCAAGATATAAAGTGGGCTGCTTTTACTAATGGATTAACACACCATCAAATTAAAAATGTTCTTTAAAATGATAAAAATTGCATTTTTTAAAAAGACTATGTAAACATTTCATAAAGATGCAGCCCTAAACCTGTCTGAATTGCATGCTCACTCACTCTCACTCACACATCGTCATTACCGCTTAATCCTGTATTTAGGGTCGCGGGGAGCTTGGAGCCTATCCCAGGAGACTTAGGGCACGAGGCAGGATACACCCTGGACAGGGAGCCAATCTATCACAGGTTACAGACACATTCAAACACTCACACACTACGGCCAATTTGGGAACGTCAACTAACCTAACCTACATGTCTTTGGAATGTGGGGCGAAACCGGAGTACCCGGAGGAAACCCACCAAGCACGGGGAGAACATGCAAACTCCATGCACACAGAGACGGGGATCGAGCCCGGACCCTGGAGGTGCAAGGCGACAGTGCTAACCACTACACCACCGTGCCGCCTGAATTGCATGCTAAGGATCCAATTATTAATTTCTTTAGAACTCTTATTTATTTAAACCTTTTAAAGTACCCTGAAGAAAACCATAAAATGCTAGGCAATGGCAATTTCTAATATAAGTCTGACAAAATTGTTGTTGTCACTTGCCCTATTATAGGTTTTTGCTCTAGCTTTATTCAGCAGCATCACTCAGGATGCTGACAGCAAGCAATGCAGTGAAGTACCTGTATTTAGGATGTGTGATGGCGTAAATTATGGGGTTGTGGATAGCTGAAGCCTTGGCAATCACAGCAGGAATAGAGTTCATGTACGGGGTGAGCATGTCAGCGTAACTACGTGAAAAGAAAAGAATTTGAGAAAATGAATGTTGTACAGACACTTCAACACAACAGAGGAGAAAAATGACTAAAACAACAGATGTGCATATGTACATTCTACTTGCCCTACCTTCTACTTCACAGCGATTCACAGTATTGACATTAAAGTTAGTATTAGATTCAAATTTTATGTAACTAGTTCTAACTCATTAAAAAAAAGGATGCATTTGGAATATTAATTAATATTAAGATGAATTCAATTTAATATCAATCACCACATTAATGGTATACCTAATGATTGTATTGTGTATTTTATATTGTATGCTGTATTTTCTAAGATCTGAACGTATAAATGCTTTTACATTTTTTTGATGGATCTCCATTGATTTATACAGAGATAAATAGGATTCATGTGAGGAGTTAATTAAATCTGCGAAACAAACACAATTAGTAATTGTACAGTGAGGCAAAAACTCCAAAATTTGTCCGACCAAGGGATGAAGCAAAAGGTAAGGGTCCGCAGATTTAGCACAACTTGATGATCACGCAAAAATTACTCCAATTACCTCTAATTGCAAGTAGGGTCTCCTGTGCATAGATCTCAAGTTATTCCATCGGTTTTTAACAGGCTTTTGATCGAAGCTCTTATTGGACCCTTCCAAAATATTGACCTTCATTTTCTTGAAGCCATAGCTTTATTGATTAGGATTTGGGCTTTTAATCTAGTTTTATTAAACTAGAGGGTGAACTATTTTTTTCATTAATCAATAAACATAATTAGAGCCTCCGCACAAAGTGAAGAGGAATATTCGAGTTGTTGGTGACCCAACAGTGCCAGGGCTCGAATCCCTGAGTCTCCCATCAGCAATGCCGTGCCTCCACTGTCTGAGCCACCACTGGTGATATTACCATGCTACATTAAAAGTTGGAAATATTTTGACTTGTTTATGCTTTTTCTTTCTTTTTTTCCATCAAAAAATATTTTGTGTATGCTTTTTATGACCATGGAGCGAAGCTGTATCTTAGCAGCTTAACTCTTAACCCTTGCTTACATACATAAATAAGATTTCGCCTGTACCTTGGTGTTTGGAAAATGAATACATACTTTAAAAGAAAAAGAGAAATAATGTAACAAATGAAAACACTGTAAATAATGTAAAAAAGAAAATGTAACAAATCCTCGCCACATTAATCCATCCATTTTTATTTTTCATAATGCATATTGCAAAGTTCTTGGAGTATAAAAGACACTATCCAGCCTCAGAACAACACAATGGAAATGCTTTCAAATTCTTTCAAGCTCTTTGTGTTACTTTGGTGCGTCTGAGAATCTGGTTATAGAAAAGGATTATGGTATTTGTGGTACATTAAGCTTTAGAAGCCTGTTTGGAATGGAAAACATGGATTTCGCAGGGAGGAACACATCTGGGCCATTGTTAGCTTGTTTATTTACAAACAGCATTGTTATACAAGAACTGTGAGATTTTCATGGGAAGAGATGTGCATCCTTCACCTACTGTACCTGTATCTAAACTCTCTTGTCTGTTTGGCTTGGACTACTATTACATTACATTCTCTGCTCAATTGGATTTTGCACATTGAATAATAAACAGTTTTGTTCAAATCATAAACGGCAACATGATGACATAAATATTGCTTCTCACCCTGCAAATGCCGTCAGAGCCACACATGAATATGGAGACCAGGAGATCACATACAACAGGATGACAATGAGAGCCACCTTCGCCATCTTCCATTCACTCTTTAATCGATGAAACTTTTTGATTGAGTCTTTGCTGATTCCTCCTTGCTCACTGATTTTACCCACAGCACTGTAACACAGGCATTCAATCCAAAACACCAAATGCATCAACAATACTGATAAGAACATTGTGAGTAGAACTGAATTAAATGTCAGAATTATAGGAGGTCTTTCATATGTATTCATCCTCCCTTGAACTTGAATGGTTTACATTTTAAGGTGTCAAACCTGGAATTTAAATGGCTTGTAATTTAACTATATAAGAAATATATAACCAAAATACATCTACTGTAATAGTTTAAAGTGCAAATCCTATTTGTGTCACAAATATTACTCCAATAATTATTGGATCCTCTATCCGGATAATTTGTGTAGGCTAAAGTAAGAATGGAACCAACCTGGTGGTGTTGCGAATAGCACGGAAGATGCAAAAATAGCAGTACATGATGATAAACAGTGGGATGAAGAAGACACAAACAAAGAGCAACATTGTGTAGGCACGAACAGAGGGGGTAAATGTCATATAGTCCCAGGTGCAGGAGGTCATCAAGCCCTCAGGAACATATGCACCTAGGAGACAATATAATACAGTTAAGGACACTATGTGTGTCAAGAGAGAGAAAGAGACACTTTGTCCACTTACTCCATCCGAAAAAAGGAGGAAGGCTCCAGACCAAAGTGTATAGCCAGGCTAGGACGAGAATGATAAGGGCACGCTTGTGCGACATCTTGCCGATAGAGGCCAGAGGGCGAGTGATAACAAAATATCTATCCACAGCAATGACCACTAGTGTGATCATAGAGCATATCCCAAAGAGTGCACCACAAAATGCATACAACTCACAGCCTATAGAGAAAAGAAATAACCACATTTAATAAATCAGCTCTGATTATCTTGTCAAGCTATGTTAAGATAACAATCATACAATTGATGTAAGTAAAGTTACAGTGTTAAAAAAAGAAGCAAGAATAAACACAAATTCACATTCATAGCCAAGATTTCTTAGCAAATCACATACAGTACTTTTGCCAACATAATGCAACATGTGCAAGCAAGGTCAGTACTTAATGTTGGAACATTAGTAGAAATATATTTACATAATATCAAATAGGTGTTCAAGTCACACTGGGACTTTTGATTGTGCAGAATAACACAAACACAATTACTGTACCAGAGTAAAAAATGACCATTTCTCTATATAATCCCCTGCTACATGAATGCACTTATACCAGAATTTCACTATTGCTGGGATACAATCAAGGTAGAAAGTTTTCTCATTATCCCGGAGCCATAATTGTCTGGAACGCTGGCCCCCTGGGAGCTCCTTTAACAGCGCAAACATGTGGAATTAGCTTGGAGTGAGGTCAGGACTGTGCCAGGGATGTGGCAAAACCGTTCTTTACACCTCACTAACCAGTGATTTTCTTAAGGACACACAGCTGTTTAGTCCCAATCCTTTGAATTCCCTTAACATTTTGTGTGTATAGAAATGTTTTTACTTCCACTATTACACACAGCTATAATTATTACAGATTTTTTTTTACCATGCAACTTCACCAAATGTTTAAGGGATCTCCATTCATGATTTTTTTTCTGAGCACATTATTTACAAGTTGACAGTTCTGCTCTACACTACCAGGTTCGGACAATGTGTTGAAGGGTTCTTAACCAACTTCCAGTCATGTCAAATCTCCTTAGTTGTTTTCTTTGCATGATGCAACCCCTTTTTATTTATTTATTTTATATATTTATTGGACCAGGCAGTGTAAGTTTCCTCTTTGATATCTTCTAAACTTTGTTGTGCTCTCCAGCAAAGACAAAAATCTTCTCTATCTCTTGTAAAAATAATAAATTATGGTCAAATGTGCACCTGGCACAGAAGAGTTACAATAAAAAAGAGCTGTGTGGCGCATATACTTTCTAAACCCTTACTTTGGATTAGTCATGGAAAGGCTGTACAGTTGTGTTGCATTAATTAGTAGCATTCACTGGCTTCTGCACATGACTGGAAAAGCAATCAACTTAATGAGAGCTCACCTCAGGATTCACTCAGTGACAGACACTGAAGAAAAATACATTTCTGGACATTTCTGGACCAATACATAGTTATTGGTCCAGAAAGTGAATTAAACACTCTAGGTGGGCACTGTCAAGCCAAGAGATTTGACAATATATACAGAAAAATAACCTAGGTCCATGACCTACATTTTCCTGTAACTACTAATGTATGGCT
The DNA here is from genome assembly GCA_030347435.1 of Clarias fuscus. Taxonomy (NCBI): domain Eukaryota; kingdom Metazoa; phylum Chordata; class Actinopteri; order Siluriformes; family Clariidae; genus Clarias; species Clarias fuscus. The sequence continues at coordinate 9,446,000 of CM059220.1, read as the reverse complement.
TTATAGCAACTATATTCAATAAGAAGCAATAGGTAGCAAAAAATGTAGTATGAGTAATTGGCATTATCTCATATTGTCCCATTGCCATGGTACACACTCCGCATTTTAATATATTCTTATACTCATTACATTGTCACCTTCAGTGAGTATACAGTGAGTTGAAAATGCTGTTATACTGTAGCTTACATAAAGGTCATTCAGTTTGCAAAAAGTCTATGTACACTGCAATAAATAAATACATAATAATAAATACACAAATACAAATATATACATTTTTTATTTAATTATATAAAACAAAAAAGGAAAGGCTGGGAAACTCAGAACCAGACAGAATGAGAGGGAGAGATTTTTTTTTTTAATTGCCCAGGAAACAAGCTCAATGTACATCGACTTATTCAGTCATCCAGTAACTGCACTGCTTGAATAAAGTAAAGGTTTAAAAACAACTTCCATTAGTGATCAAAGACTTCTTAGCCCATCCAGCTGAAGGACGATATACAATGCTTGTCAAAATTTTAAGAACATTTAAAAACTCTTCTGAGAACCCTATCCATTCATACATGAAGTAGTTTCATTATTTCTGTTAAATATTATGCTAAATTATTACATATCTGCCTATGGCGAAGCCCCAGAACCCTCACAGACACAGAAAAATCCACCACTAAATATTATACACTGAGTATTAGAAGGTTTTAATTATATACAGTAGCCTTTTTTTTCACCAGACACTCAGATTATTTACTGTGTCTTCTCCACATTTTGTTACAACCACAAACATGAATGTATTTTATTGGGATTTTATGTAATAGACCAACACAAAGTGGCACATAATTTTTAAGCGGAAGGAAAATGATGAATGTTTTTTTTTTTTTAATTAACCACAAAAAATCTAAAAAGTGTTGCATGCATTTGTATTTAGCCCCCTTTACTCTGATACCTCTAACTAAAATCCAGTGGAACCAATTGCCTACAGAAGACACCTAACTAGTAAATAGAGTCCAAATGTGTGTAATCTCAGTATAAATACAGTACATCTGTTCTGTGAAGCCCTCAAAGTTTTTTTTTAAAGAGATTGTTAGTGAACAAACAGCATCATTAAGTCCAAGAAGCACACCAGACAGGTCAGGGATCAAGTTGTGGAGAAGTTTAAAGTGGGGTTAAGTTATAAAAAAGTCTATTAATATTTGAACATCTCATGGAGCACTGTTCAATCCAACATCTGAAAATGGAAAGAGTATGGCACAACTGCATACCTAATAAGATATATCTGTCCACCTAAACTGACAGGCCGGGCAAGGACAGTATTAATCAGAGAAGCAACATAGAGGCCCATGGTAATTCTGGAACAGCTGCACAGATCCAAAATTCAGGTGAGAGAATTTTTCCACAGGACAACCTTTAGCCATGCACAACACAAATCTGGCCTTTATCGAAGAGTGGCAAGAAGAAAGCTGTTGTTGAAAGAAATCCATAAGAAGTCCGATTTGCAATTTGCAGCAAACCATGTGAGGAACACAGCAAATAAGTGAAAGAAGAACTTTTTGACCTAAATGCAAAACCACATGCACATCAATCTGAAAAACCATCCCCACCATGAAACATGGTGGTGGCAGCATCATGTTGCAGGGAAGCTTTTCTTCAGCACTGACAAGGAAGCTGTTCAAAGTTGATGGGAAAATTGATGGAGCCAAATACAGGGCAATACAGGGCAAAAACCTGTAACACAGGGGTGGTTGGTCTGATCCAGAACAACCACAAGACTTTGGAGGAGACAGCAGCACTATCTTTTTGGTGTAAGAACAACAACTTGGACTTAAATGCCAGTGTTTCTGAGGGCAAATTTTAAATATGCTCATAAATTAAGAGACCTAACCAAATCTATTCATTGTCAAATAAATATTTCCCTCAGGGTTAGTCTGATACATTGATTTTATGCATTCTCACCACTACATGCTTATTGCAGTCATTGAATAAAAAAGAAATAAATCAATACTAGGAAAGGCAAATACATTTGACAAACAGACCGTACACAAAGCATTTAATATTTGAGGCCGGCCTCTAAACCTGTTGAGATATTACTATATGCTTTATTCCCATTTTCAATAACCTGGAAAGGGCCAACTACTGGATTACCTTTCTCTCCAAAGATCCATCTCCTGTGCATGCTGGTTATGAAGAAGGTGGGAGTCTGAGTGACACACATCATGAAGTCCGTTATGGCCAGATTAATAATGAACATGTTGGCTGGTGTTCTTAGACTCTGACTCCTACAATAGCACATGCAGATGAGGGAGAGAGACAGACAGGAAGTCAGAAATGTTGTCCCTATGGTTTAGTTACTTGTAATTTGGATTCCAGACAACTTTGGTTTTGAGAATAGCGTCAGGAGGTAAGATCAAGTCTATCAAGATTTTCATTTGTTGCTCTATTGTTAGTAAATTAAGATGATTAAATAACAGATATAAACCATAAAAACATATCTTACAATAGTGATACTGGAAAAAAATTGCCACTACTTTATTTTTCAAGGTAGAAATCATATGTTTGAGTCCCTTGTCCAAAACTAGGCCCCAAGTGATTAGACAACTTTAGACTGCAAAGATGTTCTCTTCCTCTTGGTATTACACTACATGGCCGCTTCCTGAAAGTGTAAATGCTTTGTCAACAGCCTGCTAACCTGCTTCATTTCAGATATACGAACTCCAACCCCCTTATCCTATAGCAGTAATTTTCACAGTGAGAGATCATCAGGTGTGCCGTGGGTAAGTATCCAGTTACATTTAATTGGTCCAAAAACTTATTATGTAATTACTGTAAATCATTTGCCATTATTGAGTGTCTGTGCCTGCGATATACTGTAGTTACTGAAAGAGTAAAACTCATTAGTTGGAGGCAATAGGTAGTGCGATTGTGACCTTGTTAATTTATCATTCAATTGAATTAATGATGCACACAACAGGTTATGGTAACAGCACTGGATAAATAACTGAAAAGGAAAAGTGCAAACTTTAAACTGAACAAAATTCAGTGACCCAGATGAAGGCCCTAGCATGAGTGGTTGTCAAAAGAAAGCAAAAATTGTGAGCTTAAGGAAATACAGTGAAAAAGTTATCTTTTGTTTGGATTTGCTTTTACCGGAGATCTGACTGCACTGACTACATTTAGTGTGTGGGGAAAAGCTATGCAACAGTGCCATGGTCTCAAAACAAATTGAGAGACTCAATCATCATTATATACAGTACAGACCAAATGTTTGGACACACCTTCTCATTCAAAGAGGTTGAATTTGTATTATGGCAAGAAAAAAGCAGCTCAGTAAAGAAAAACGAGTGGCCATCATTACTTTAAGAAATGAAGGTCGGTCAGTCCGAAAAATTGGGAAAACTTTGAAAGTGCAGTCACAAAAACCATCAAGCGCTACAAAGAAACTGGCTCACATGCGGACCGGCCCAGGAAAGGAAGACCAAGAGTCACCTCTGCTGCGGAGGATAAGTTCATCCGAGTCACCAGCCTCAGAAATCGCAGGTTAACAGCAGCTCAGATCAGAGAGCAGGTCAATGCCACACAGAGTTCTAGCAGCAGACACATCTCTAGAACAACTGTTAAGAGGAGACTGTGTGAATCAGGCCTTCATGGTAGAATATCTGCTAGGAAACCACTGCTAAGAGACTCTTGTTTGGGCTAAAGAACACAATAAAGAAATCTCTTTAAATGAGAAGGTGTGTCCAAACTTTTGGTCTGTACGTATACTGTCTTAAGCTACAGTGAGTCATTTTGTAAAAGTTTTGGTTGGTGGTGTGCTGTGAGAATTTGCATTAATCTGACATTCTGTCACTGTACCGTATTAAACATCAGTTTATTATACTGCTTAATTAATAGATTCTGATTGGTATACGTTTTTTATTTTAGTAGACCTACATCAGTAAGAAAAAGAAAGAATGCCTTACTTGCAGAAGGCATACATGACCAGACAGTTGCCCACCATGCCAATGATGCCAATGATTAAGATAACAGTGCCAACAATATAGTGGGCATGGTCTGGAACATCCACAGTGGGAAAAGGATGGTGAGGAGCTTGAATCACAGACATCTGTGAAATGAGACAAGCAAATTACAGTTCAAAAGAAGATCTAGTGTAGAAAAGTCTAATAATGCTTTTTCAACAGTGCATTGCTGTTTTTTTTTTTTTTTTTTTACATTTTCAGTGGTTATTTGTTACCACATCTTCAGTTCTTGTCCTGGTTTTGATAGTGTTTTTACCAGAATACCAAGACTACTTAACTGTCCGATTTTTTAACTGAAATTTACGAAAATGTATTCAGATTTTGAATTTTTTTTTAGAAAAACTAACACTGAGTCTGTGATCCAATTTCACAAAATCACACCAAATGGTATATCAACATCATAATTTGCTTTCAGGCTATAAGGGCATTAAACACATAACCTCACAAATGACTGACAAATTTTGCACACAGTTGCACAGACCCACAGTCACTTTAACACTGTCACTTCGTCATATACTGTATCATTGCACACGTATCACGGATTACAATATAATTCTGTATTATTTATATTTACTGTATATTATTTGCTATATAATTTATATCATAGTCTTCTTAGGCTTATTACAGACTGGGTCCAAAAGTTGGCCACGACATTCAATGACTATACCAGAAAATTAGTTTGTGTATTGACCTAGTGCTAGTTACCGAACCATAAGTAACATCTGCACTCTGACCACAGCTAATACTGCATTTGTGTATATTTAAGCTTCAGGCTATAAAACATAACCCCAGTTAACAGACGGTTATAAATTCAAATCAACATACTGTAGGTAAGTAACATAAGCAAATGCATGTTTACATACACATAGATATCAGTACTAATCCTACTGTTGGCAGACTTGCGTATTGATATTGGCGTAACTAAAATAGTCCTTAACGGTGATTGTACAGGGTTTTTCTGCCTCAACAATCTAATTTTCTTATTATTTAGATGTTTTTGATGCAGCTGACAATTAGGAAGTACATACATTTAGTATGCCTTTTACTTTTGCTACACACTTATAACTCTAATAAGAATTACATTATTATTCTGTTTATTTATGAGATCATGTGTCCAACTAGTTTCCTTTTCTGGCCAGTTCTACATTATACACTCTCTCAGACATTGATTGTCCTTAAAATGTAGGCTTAGTAACACAAATCTTTTCCCTTCTGTCTTGTTTTGAAGTGCCTTGCCTTTCTAAGTCACTTATTGTTCAGTCAGAAATTCCTGCTGCTCAGAGAATCAGAACTATCTATTCTACAATAGGCATATACTGTATATCTGACTTCTGTGATTTAACTTGAAGGAAAAAAATTATGAAGCTCTTTGTTTCATGTCTTGCTATTATCCAAGTGCACTATAAAAATAACTAAAGATGTTTGAACACATCAGAAAAAAAAGATAAATTAGATAAAGAGTAGAACATTGTGGTTTTGAAAGTTCACTATGTGTAAAAAATAAAAATAAAAAAACAGTGCAAAAGTTCTGAGCTGGGGTGTAAGAGTCCTATAATAAAACATTTGTTAGTTTTATACCTCAACGTCTGATCTAAAATAAGCATAGATAAATATAAAATCCCTCAAATCAAAATTCATTGCTGGTGGTCCGTTTTTTTTTTCAAATCAGTGTATTAATGTATCAGATAAATTTGGGAAAGAATCATGTAATAATTAACTTCAATCAAGTCTATCCTCAGGGCACAACTATACACAAAGCCCTGAAGAAAATGCTTAGGAAAAGAAGAGCAAATATTCAAACCTTTGCCTAAGGATCAGTTCAAATGCTAAAATGTGAATGGTGTTTAACTAAGCTGCTATTATTATTAACTCATTCTAATCAACATACCGCTCTCATTTCTTTATATTAAAACATATTTAATTCTGTAGATTCAATAAAAGAAATAAAAATGTTCATGTAACAACCTCAGCAGCAAACCTCATTTCCCGTCTCGTCTGTTCCAAACACCCAGCATTCAGCATCAGCAGTATACCAACCACCAGCCTGATCATCTGTCATCATCTGTTTCTCACTGGTTTGTGCCTTCAGCTAGATTTGTTATGCTTGAATGATTCATAGGTCACTGTGGGGCTTAACAAACAAAAACATTCTTCTGAAACTGGTCGGTTACAAGGACTGGATTGAAAATAAGAGCCAAAAAGGCTCTCAGGATGCCTGGAGGAAGACCTTCATGAAACCTGAAGAACTATTCCTAATGACTCCATTAAAATCCAAGAAAGCCTGGCTCTCTGGAAGCAAGATATTATAAATGTGGGGGATGGCTAAAGCTTTTTGCACTGCACTGTACGTGTTTTCCTTGACATGAACATTTGACATCAGCAAATACTGCTGACTGCCAGTAACACCACTGACAGTCAGGTGTCAGCACAGGCAATATAATAAACCAGTATTGTGACAAAGATTTAAGTAAATTTATCTGCTTATTTTAGGCTTTTGATATCTTCTCGATATTATTATTATTATTATTATTATTATTATTATTATTATTATTATTATTATTATTGTTGCCTTTAACTTTGCACACTTGAAGAAACTGAAAAGTCAGCAATATTTTATAAAGGGCGGACTTCAAACACAACAGACAACATTCAATACCACACAAGTTAGTATACAGTAGATGCAGTTAGCATTTTGATTACCATATTCTGTTCATTATTTTAGTACCATGTACTAGAATAAACTTAAAGTGTTTGAGGTTAAAAGGTGAAATGTTCATGTTTGGTCAAGATTTTGGTATGTAGACTCTCCTTGTTCATACAGCATGAACGTTGATGGAGAATTGAGGTAAAATGAGACATTGGTGCTCATTCTATCAATTTTATGGAATCACCTCTGAGCATCTTTGGTGCTGATGTCTCATGGCATCCACATGACTGTGCTACAATCAATCTCGCAATGTTCTACTTATGCGTGCACTCTAGTTATCCTACTATAGCATCGATCTTGATCATCAGGTGTTCTAGCACTGTGGGAGACACCTAATCAACGACCTTAGATAAAAACACTTAATCAATGACCTCACATAGTCACTAGACATTGCCCAGAAAATGGCAGTGGTCAACTGGGAAAATTCATCTGTTAATGGTCAGTCTGCATCAGCTTGAAGCCAAGGACACAAGAAGAATTACCTAAACATAATTTTCCTGCTAACAAATGTGACTATAATGACAACATATTGATCCTGAAAAACATTTGTTAGGAAGAAAATGAAGTAAAATACAGCTGACCTTATCAGTGTAAAATACAGTATACCCTATTGTGAGCCAGTACTCCCCTTTTCCACAATATCATGATGGTTTTCTTCAACTATTTGTAACAACTGTCGAGAATTTCTTTTAAATAGTAGAAATAGTTCGTTTCGACAAAAAGTTTCAAAAGAAAAAGTAAAAAGGTCTGGGGAAAAAAAACTGTGCATCTCTGTGCAACATGGGACAACTTGCATTTTATTTCATATCAAATGATAATATTGTGCTGTTGCCATTGGGTTTAATACATTGTCAAATACATTTAATTGGAATAGTGATTGAATAGTTAATACATAGTGAGTAAATATATTAATTTTTGCTGACCAGAAAAGGTCAATTATATACAATAGTGTGCTCTTACATTAATCCTAAAATAGAAGGATTTGTTCTCACTTTAAAAAAAGCTACTTTTTTAAAAAAAGCACTTTGACCACAAAAACATAATGACATTTAGCAAACCCTTTATCGAGATTTATTTACTTAGTTAGTTTTTTACTGCCAATTTGTAAAATATCACTGAGTCATATTTGCAAAAACCTTTGTTTTTAACATCCAATTGGCAATTATCATTACTTCCATGGATTCATCACGGATTACCAATTACTGATTTGTCTGTCTTTACCAGAGTGATGCTGTCCATCTGATTAATTTATACTTGCACAAAACTCCGTTCAGATGGGTACTGGACCGCCATTACCAGAATGATACATTTGATTGATTCATGCTTGCAAAAACCTATATTCCCAATGTCCAATCACTGCTGATGATTGATTTTCCCAACTGGATATTTTTTGTCCTTAGTTTAAGATCTATTCTTGGCTAAATTATTAAAAAGTAATAAAAGCAAGTTATTCCGAAAGTCTTCGGGGAAGAGGACTTTACACTTTCTGGTTTCTTGGTAAAATAACAGGATGCATTTTTTGGGGTGAGAAATTTGGAGGGGGAGAAGTGAGAAAGAGAAAGAGAGAGACAGACAGAAGACAGGAAGTGACAGAGATGTGTGTTGTTTCATCCATTAATAATTTCAATATTGTAAACACTGGGAAAAAAATGTGGTATAGGCAAAACAACATTCTTCAAATTGCATGTTAATAAAACTTAAAATATCAATGGCCTAAAAGTGTAATGTAGAGTTTAGCAGGGTTATGGTTGAAGGGAAAATAGCTGCTATCGCACATTTCAACCCATTTTTTTAATCAAGACTCCCCTGTCTTTCTTTCTCAGCACTTGATGTAATATAGTCTGTATAATCTATAGAGCTCTGCTCTACAGTGCACAGATTAATATTGATTGAGCATTTTAATTTGTCAGCAAAATACCACAGTAAACATAGGAAGTCAGCTAATCTTCTGGGAAAATGAAATTAAAAGACACTGTCCATTTATAATTTATTCATAAGGTTTTTCATTTGTTCATTTTCCATACCACATATACAGTACAGCATGGTGTTGCAGGGGGCCTGGATTCTATTCAAAGGTAACTCAGGGAATAATGCAAGAGGAGACATATAGAGGGCCAAATGATTACAGGGCACAAGATCACCCATTCATGCGCTGCTGGCAGAGTGAAAACAAATCTTTAATCTGCAGACTGTGGGAGAAACTGGACTATGCTGGGAAACCCAGCAAAAATCAAAAAAGTGGAGAATATGTAAACTCCAGAGGTAAGATTTGAACCCCCAATGATGGACAGCGCAAGTTGACAGTGCTCCTGACCACTTTTTGTTTGTTTGTTTGTTTTGTTTATCTTTGTTTTGTTTGTTTATTTGTTTTAATAATTAAACTAGGAAAAAGATGTAAAAAAGATGTAAAAGATCTTTTTTACATCCTCTGATGCAGCACTTTGTGGATGTTGTGTGGAAATCAACTCTCCAACATAATACCATTCCTATTTTTAATGACTAACCTGCCACTGTCATAGAATAATTTAAAGACATCTGAATAATTTAAAGTTACCTTCTATGGAAAGTTAATTAGAAGAATAATATAATATTGTAAACGTTTTTTTACCCACAGACCGTATATGGGTAAATAAACAGAACTGTAGTCAGAAAAATCTGAAATTAATTTAGAAATTAAGGCATTTATGCTTTCCCCCATTGCTCTTTTATTGGTTTGATGCAGGTGATAAATCATCTCTCTGCAACAATACATAGAAACTTAAAATAAAAAATAAAAAACAGAACAGTAAATTGTGTGTATATCTTTATAAATGCTTCTGAATTTTAAATTAAAAAAATTATTTGTGACAATTTATAAAAACATACATCGCAGTCAAAACATGATAAAAAGTTCTAAAAAAAACAACTAAAAAATAGTCTCACCTATGCGTAGTGTCCTTAATTGTTTTAATTAAAAATCTTTCAATTATCTTAATTGTCATGTAGATGAAACTTGGCCAATTTAGATTTCAAACAAAAAGACACACAACTGTAAAATGCAAAATTGTTAAGATATTGCAACATGAATTTGACATCATTACAGACAGTACAGATTTTTTTGGGGGAAAAAATCCTTAATTTTTCACAAAATCCTTGAATTAATTTTTTACACAAATTCCATATTTTTTTACAGGTCATACTGTATGGTTCTAAGCTTACATCATTGTAGTATCAATACTCATAAAGCAATATAAGTCATTTTCATTTTAAAGTCTTTTTGTTTGAAACGAGTTAGTATAACACTGAAAAATGGCCATTTTGGGGGCACCTATAAAATCATCTCTCCATTAATAACTTGATTTTTTTATTTTATTTTATGGAAGCACTTCCATGTTGTAAGAAGTAGCTTCTTTGACACATATTTTATATGTATAACATAATGTATTATATTGTATATCTTTAAAGAAAAATCAACACCAATACTATGTTTAGGCAGTCTGTTTTAGCAAATGAAATAAAATTTTAATTTCAAATAAAATTTTCCTTTTAAAATCATTATTTTTTTTTTGTAACATTCAATAATGTATTACATAAAGAGAAAAAAGCTTGGTGGTATACTGTATGTGAACTATTACTCATATGCGTACTACTAAAAGTGCATTTTTCTCAATGACTTTAGTACATTTCCCTCAACAAAATTATATTGAACAAATCCTGCACATGATCTAGAAAGCGCGCGCACATGACCCGCATAAACGCTACCTTATCAATGTGAACGAGTTGGATCTGTAGCGCGTGACGGACCGCAGGATTGCCCCCAAACTCCACACTCATTCATGCACGCGCTCTCTCTCTCTCTAAGATCTTACACTGTTCAGGTAATTAAGTGTTGACCATGCAGTTACAGAGTACAATTATTAATGCCACACTCAAATACAAGTTTCCTCAAATGCTGAAGTTTTTCAGATATGAAGGAGATCTTACCGAAGTGGTGGTGCGCGCGAGCAGATCCGCGCTGCTGGAGTTCCAAGACTGCTCGGTCTGTGCGCTTCCAGCCATGCTGTCCGGCTCCGGAGTGATGGGGAACCCCGGCACAAAAAAGTTCAGACAGGAGTGTGTAGCTTAGTGCGTAATGAGCATCACGGGTTCTTCCCTACAGCCTAAAAATAAAGAGGAATGCAGGAGGAATAGAGTTCCCTCTCTTCTCTGTCTGAAGCATCAAAGTTTACTGGAGGCAAACAGCTGGAGGAGCGAGAGAGAGAGAGAGAGAGAGAGAGAGAGAGAGAGAGAGAGAGAGAGAGAGCACGACGCAACGGGTTAAATACAGCTGCGTTTTAGTGTAATCACACAACACACTCCATGTAACTCACACACACCAGCACATGCATACAGTGCAAATTCTCTCTCTCTCTCTCTCTCTCTCTCTCTCTCTCACACACACACACACACACACACACACACACACACACACACACACACACACACACACACACACACACACGTTTCTACCATCCTTGTAAGAACCATCCACTAAGATAATTATCAATACAGTTAATAACTTACTACACGTCCTGTAAATCAAACCTTACCCAATAACTTGAAGAAACAAAAGTATACATTTTGCTTGTAATTTACTTCATTGAAAATAACAACAAGCAAAACAACATAATTCCTCTTGGGGAAATAACCTATGCTTATACTTGTAGGGCAACTGGTCCACATAAAAATATGCAAGAAAGATTCCATCTAGCATCTTTGTCTCTTCTGAGAACCTTTCAAGCTTTTAAATTGGTGACAGAAATCTTTCCCTCTCATTGTCATGTAAATAATAATGAAAGAAATCAAATAATAATTAACATTTTATGGTAAAACTCAAAATATTGCAGAAAGACAAAAGGGAAAAGCTGCACCTGAGACTCCTGATGGGTTCTTTGGTTTATCCTTTGGGGGAGATTAAAGACTTTATTTAGAGATATGTCAGATTTTTTTTGTGAGGGTCCAGGTATAACCAGTAAACTTAAAACATGTAAGTATTATAAGAACTTTGGAGTAACTTTATAAAACAAGAAGTCTATGAAATTTTGCATGTGAAGTGCAGTCTTTTAGCTGCTCCTGTCAAGAGGATGCCACAGCAGACCAAATCCACCTTCCTGATGCAACCCTCCCATTTTTTATCCAGGCTTGGGACCGGCACTGCATCCAGTGACTAGAGTCTGGGCAGTAATTGAACCCATTCCTTCCACATGGTAGACGAGTAATCCACCACTGAGCCATCAATTCCTATAAAAAAATAAGCTGGTGGATTAAAACATGTAAATTCTTTGTAATCCATTCATGACCTTAGTATACAAATGCATACTGTTTCATGGACTTCATTTTTTAGGAATTAAATCACAGAAAAGGTGGTACACATAAAAAATGTACGAATGGATCCAACGAGGAGATTCAGAAAAGAAGAAAAAACCCTACAAATTCTAACCATGAACTTACAAATGATTTGTTGCTTCTCCATTATTCTGCTCTTAATTTTTTCCTGGCTCAGAATTCCTAGAATTGTTGCCTTTTCACTGATCACAACCCGAGGTTATGAATACAGAGATCATGTGTACCAGGGCAATGCAGGGTAACTCTCCAAAACTTTCAGTGCTGTGGGGTAAAGCTGTGCGATCACAAACATCCCAAAATGTTCTACACCAAGTGTTACTCTCCTCAGTAAAGCTTATATGTGAAAATAAAAAAAAACTAATGTATGTTATGTACTAGCAAAATATATATGTATGTACTGTATACATAAATAAATAAGCAACACGGTGGTGTGGTGGTTAGGACTGTCGCCTTGCACCTCCAGGGTTCGGGTTCGATTCCTGAGCATGTTTGATTCCCGTGCATGGAGTTTGCATGTTCTTCCTGTGCTAGGATAGAGTTACTATTTTTGCATACTTCAGTAAACTCTTCTTTCTCAAAACAAATAAAAAAATGGAAAGCAGGTCTTTCACAACATAACATGCCTCCACAACTCAAGCTATTTTCTCAAATCTAATTTTTCCCTGTTTACAGAGTGATGATAAATTAACTTGTCTGCACACAGTATCAGAAATAACCAAAATGCAACTTTTTACTATAAACAGGTTATACAGTATATATAAGAGTTAGCTTTAGATTAATTAATACAGAGACATATTCATTTGTTAAGTCTAAAATAGTTTGCTGTCTAAGAAAATATGCATCCCTAATCTGAGATAGCTGCATAGAAAAATAAACCACAGACACAAGGGCTCTGGTTTCCCACTTGTGATGTTGGCCTGTGAAACACACCAAAATCAGAAATGTTTTCATGGCATTTAAACCATTAATTAGAATGGACCTTACAAGACCTCTGAGAGTGTGCTGTGGTATCTGGCACCAGGACAATAGCAGCAGATCCTTTAAGTGCTGTACGTTGTAAGGTGGGGTAAGATGGGGAAACTCTTGGCCTGCTAAGCATTTATTCACAGCAAGCTGTGATGTGCTGGGTATTCAGGTGTAATTCCTTTCTTTTTTTTTTCTTTTTTTTTTTTTTTTTTTACAATGTAGCGATTTGTGGGATCGAATTTGCCACCAGTTTACTGTTATGTAACTGATAATTAATGTTATTCAATTCACCTGTCAGGAATATTAATGTTATGGTGTCGTATAATGTTATGTTATGGTGTATATAGATTACCGTAGGTTTGGGCTTAAATCCTGTATATGTACAGATATTTGGAGCCATGAATTCAATTTAAGGATGTTATGTACTAAATGTGGTAAAATGAGTCTGCTGAATCACAGAAGGGCTTTTGTTTGGTTTGTGTGGGATGAAATGTAATGAAAGATATTGTAGTAGCAGAGCTATTCAGTGTTTCCATAATTTTTTTTCTGTTTATTTTTCCTTTCTCTTAGCTGCCATGAGGCAGCTGTCATATGATGTCATAAGATGCATCAAAATTAGGACAAAGCTGTGTAAGCACCCAAATGAGAGAAAATATTTCAGCATGACCCAAATTTTCAGAAAAATAAATAAATGAATGAATAAATAAATATATTTGGTACAGTACATATTCTTAAGTTCACCAAATGGCATAGAACCTTTCAACCTACAGTACTTGTGCATATGCCACTACCCTTGTCCTCAAGCCAGGGTTTGATTAAGCATCTACCGTTCCAATTATCAATTCCAATTCCAATGTATATGAACATGGAGAAACTATACTATATTATAACAGAAAATATGAGGAGTTCAGGAACAAACTATTTACACTGGAGCTGTGAGGATCCAACACTACCTGTTGTACCATTGTGCTGCCTAGATTTTATACACGTTATATGCTTATATACATGTTTACAATGTAATGAGAATGAGTAATGATAATGCACCAGAGAATAGGTGTGAAATATTCAGGGCAATTTGTTTATGGGCTTTTGATAGCAATAGATCCAGTGTGTGTGGATTTTAAAATATTAATTTGCAAGAATATCTACAGTTTTAACCTGTTAAGTGATCATTTAAAATGGGAGAAAGGGACATTTTGGGTTCATTTAAAAGCTACAAAAAACTGAAATGGCATCTTTGAAAAATGAGTGAAAGAGAAGGAAATCCAGTCATGCCAGTATGAACAACCAGTTGATTTTCAGCTAGAAAGTTAACAATTTGGAGAGCACTAAGACTTATGCAAAATTGTTTAAAAAACATGAACTTAGTTAAGAGTTCATATGTGACAGGATAAGATGAAGTGACATTAATAACTTTAAAATGTATTTTTTTGTTGAATAGCAATCTAGTTGAACTCCACACACCATAGGACCGGTCATTTAGCCATGTAATATAGTTCCTAATTGAATAGAATGAAGAAATTTGTCTATTGTCACAGTCTTCCTTTTTTTGGGTGAAATCGTGACGCTGTGTTTTGAACATCCACAGAAAATGCATAATTATCTGTTGGCTGCTAGCGTGAACATCAGGCAAGGTATTTTCATGCCAAACTACATATATCACCAGTTTGTCACGAACTTTGATTTCCTTCTTCCTACCAAAAGAATGCAGGTAAGCATACAGTATGTTATGTGCAAACATATGAACATGTTTGTGAATGTGTCGATAGTGCCCTGTGATTTACTGACTTCTGGGGTAGACTCCTGAAAATAAATGAATGTTAAAGCATGTGGTGTATACTGTATGTGTGGGCTATAGGTTTAGAGCCTCAGGGAATATTGTGGTCTTATTGCAACTGTGTTTTAATGATGTTTTCAGGTAGAAACCTGATACTTAGGCTTGTAATCTATTCTCTTTATTGTGTATTAAAAGAGGTTAAACCGTAATTTTTGTAATTTGTCTGATGACCTTCACAGTGATCAGGTTCTCTTCAATTCAATGAAAACTGTTGATTCTTCGTTTGGCTTTTTTTTTTTCATTCCCAGCAAATATTTTCTAACTTTTGTGCAGAAGTGAAAAAGTGCAGCTTGCCTTCTGTAGTACGGAGGTCACCAAGTGAAGAGCATAGTGACAATGTGAATAACTAAGCAGATCTAGCATTTCACTCAAGTAGTATGTGTACTGTATAATGAAGGCATTGATAGAAAAAGCAAATGGTTAAGTTCAATTCAATTCAATTCAATTTTATTTCTATAGCGCTTTTAACAATGGTCATTGTCTCAAAGCAGCTTCACAGAAATGAAAAGAAAATGAAAAGAAGACTTATGGAAATGTATATATGTGTAAGAAAAATGTGTCTAGATAATGAGATTGTCCCTGATGAGCAAGCCAAGGGTGACGGCGACAGTGGCAAGGAAAAACTCCCTGAGATGGCAATAGGACCTTGAGAGGAACCAGACTCAACAGGGAACCCATCCTCATCTGGGTGATAACAGATAACAGAAATTGTAGAACATCATGTGTGTTATGCAGATGAAAGTTCGATATAACAGAAGTTATTTAAATTAACACAAAGTCCAGTTCAGCTCAGGGATGAGTCAGCAGGTGCAGAGGGCAGATGAGGGTCTGGATCACTGGGAGCTCAGGAGCAGCATGTGTAGATCCAAACCAACGTGAAGAAGAAAGTTGCAGTAACAACTGCACACATGCCTTATATTTCTCTACAGTCTTACAATTCACACAGTCAATGCTAAGTAACCAGATGCATTAAGGACCATGTCTGAAAGTGTCATGAATACTTGCATCATGGCGCATCAACATGAGCCTTTGGACACTGTACCACATGCTAACTAGGGCAAAAATTATTTATCATCGCAGTCCATATGAATTTGGTCTAAGTAGATTTGGATAAAAATTTTCTTAATTCTGATAATAACTGGGGTACCTGTATATGTTTATGAGGTAAAAGAAAAACTGAGTACTGCGTATTCATTTATCTTCGATAACCATTTTATTGTAGTCAGAATCACAGAGGATCAAGAATAACAATGGAATACACTTTGGATGAGATACCAGGCCACTCACATTTGCACACTTATTGACACTAAAGGGCAATTTGGCCTAGTCAGTCCATCTACTGGCAAGTTTTTGTTTGTGTGTGGGGTGATTGGTGAACCTGGAGGAAAATCAAACCCAGACCCTGAAGTTGTCTGGGTCTGGGTTTGTCAGCTTACCTTTTGTGCCACAGCAGGACTTTTCACTGACTTCGATATAGAAAATTCTCTACTGTAAATCCAACAGCTTTCTAAAACATGTGAAGAAAGCAGTGTAAAAGCCATAGCCAGTATTGGATCGTATTGAAATAGTCTGATAAGGACTATAATAATGATAAATCACTGAGGGCTCAGTGGTTAGAACTACTGATCAAAAGGATGCGGGTTTGAATTCTGGTACTGCCAAGCTGCAACCTTCAACTGCTCAGCTTAACTGTGCTGTAAGTGGCTTTGGATGAAAAGTGGCTGCCAGACAAATAACATGCTGTAAACGTAAGCATAGCTACAGTAGCACAATGTTTTGAAGGACGCCAGACTTACTGTAATGCTCTCTGCGACATCAGGTTAAGCTTCTAATAATCCACTCTGTTCAGGGCTGTGCACCACCCCGCTCAGTAATCTTGTTACTAGATCCTTGTGAACAGCACTTAGAAAACTGTTAAAGTAATACCAATGCCTTTAGATATGCATAAGCAATGAGAGATGTTTATTTTATGGAAAGAATAGTATGGTAATCCTGCAATTGTAAAAAGCTACTACCATTCTCAGAATCCTCCACTGTAAAACAAATCATATGACAAGTTACTTGACACACATGTTCCTAATCACTTGTTCACTACATACTGTATAAAGACCAGAAACCTCATTGTGAAATATCGCATCTAACAAATCACTGGTATTGTCTTTTTCTGATTTACAATATTTATCCACTTTGTCTTGCCTGTTCTTGCATCTTTCACATTTAGAGTCAACAGCTCTGCTGATGCAATTAATTGGCCCTTACTTTTGTATAAGACATCATTAACATTTTTCAAATGCCCTTATCCGGAGTGACTTACTTTTTTCTTCTTCTCATTTATACATCTGAGGGGTAAGGGCCTTGATCAAGAGTCTTTTTATTCTTAGTCAAGCTAAGTTGCACATTTAGTGACACTTATTGAGACTTATTGCATTATTAAGTGACCATCATTGTCAAACAAGCTGAGACTACTGTTCTCTACATTCTCTATGAATATAAATATAATTAGTATCCAACTAATCAGCTAAGTAACATGCCCATTCTGCTTTGTGGGGGAAATTATATGGTAATAATAATAATAATAACAAAGAGTCTAATCATGACAGTTCAAGATCACCTCCATCAGACCTGTGTACTCAAAATGCAGGTAAACAGTAAGTGCGGAATGCGTCAACAGCAGGAGGAGCATATAAGCCACATATTTACTTGCTGCTTGCTACTAGTGTTAAAAGAGATCACTCTTTGGCACAGCAGGATAGCCAGTTACCCCCACTGATTGATGCTGGGCCTAAAAGTTCCTGCTTCCTACATTCACCAGCCTAAAAAAAGTCACTGAGACCAACAGCATTATGATCATGCACAATATGGCAGTGAACACTGATTGCACCATTGGAGCCAACTGACACAACAGAACTTATAAAAGATAAGCAGAAGAAAAGACAGCACTAGTATGTACTGCCCACATACTTCAGAATGTCCTTTCAATAGGAAAGTAGGTTGCCTTAGGGTCCTTGGTGGTTCCTGGAAAGAGACAGCTTAAACTTTGTATAATAATAATAATAATAATAATAATAATAATAATAATAATAATAATAATACACACTTACTAAACTCGGTAAATGCTGCATCTGGGTCAGGGCTGAGATGATTGTGGTATACACCCACCCCTTCCTCTTCAACTGTCCATCACTTGAGAATGACATAGTCAAGGATTTTGCTTGTACTTGTCAACTAATGGACACAACTCAAGTATCTATGGTTATAGAAATAGCCTTGAAAATGTAAAATTGTGAAACAAGCATGTCACTCACTGTGCAAAGTCTACAGCATATGAATATTGTTATCAAGCAACTATAGCTCGCCGATGTAAGCAGGTTCACAGACAGATTCATTAAAGATAAATAATGAGTGAACAGCAACAGGGTTATGGGGAGCCAAGGCTCAGTGATGCATGTGGGGAGCAAGGTCATGGAGTCCAATCCAATAGAAGAGCTACAGCAGCTCAAATTGGATCAGTGTGTGTATATACAGTCATGATCAAAAGTTAGTACCACTCAATTAATTCTATGTTTTATTTTGTAAAAACATAATTAAAATATCTGATCATAATGGGTCTTAGGCAAATAGATCTTGTTAGAGCTGCTTTTACACCTTCATTCACCTTTATAGGTGCTTCCATTCTTGGTTTTATTGACCTAGTTTTATGGTTTAATTGTTTACATCAACCCCATTTTAAGTTACCTGAACTTATACCAGTCCCCTTCCTCAGTCTGCATCAACAAGTACACTCAGTTTCTCTAGGACTGGGAATTTTTGCACCCTTTGTTTGTGTTATACACAAACAGGTATGGAAATGCATAAAATAGATTTCACCTTAGAGGCAGAAAAACGCAGCTTGATGTTGACTCTGAGATTACAATTTACTTAAATCTATGATATATTTTGTGATGAGGGATTATTATGAAAACAGATAGAGAGGATGTTCATAAACATCCCTCCCACAGGCACACACACCCACAGATGCAAATTACCTAGACACAAACATACATGTGCACACAATATGATTTAGATTGGAAGACTTGAAAGACAGACAAAAAAATAAATTATATATATTCAAGCTGAACCTGCCTACATATTCTGGCTCATCACAAACAGATACAACATGTTTGCAGTTGATGCAGTCACGAGCTTGTGCAGCATCAATGACAAAAAAGCCAATTAGAGAATAATAATTCTCTGGTTGCCACTTTCCACGAGGCAAATCGATAAACATGCAACTGTATTGATCAGGAAACCCAAATAGCACACATAGATCTAGCCAATGTTAGGACAACATGTACAAATTCCATTTCATGCAACCTTGTCTGCAGGCAAACTGGAAAGATGGAAGCCCAATATCATTTTGAATCCCTGCTAATCATGCCGTTCCTCATTCACTGAGAAAAGGTAGGCGTAGAGTTGGCGCAAAGTTGGCTTGATGTCTCTGCGCCGCCACCACAGAGGTTCTGCAGCTTCAGCAGGCATGAATTCCAGCATCTGTTATCCGAATTGACGCCCAACCATGACATCAAAACATTTGTACTACTGACCTTTGAGGGAACCGTGAGAATTATGGCCTCGGCTTCAGTGAAGCTGACCCCTCATTCCCCTATTAACGAGATCTTATTTTTGGACTTTGGCCATGTTTTGATTTATGTACAGTAGGTCTCCTGTATGTGAAAATCAAGCCTTATTTTCAGTGAAAATCAAGCCTTATTTTCAGTTAGAAACCTGTGCTTGAACCCAAGAGCAGATTAGAGCAATTTGCCATAGACATTGCTCTAACTTGGTGCTCAGCGCCACAGAACCGCTTCACTATTGCTATTTCCTTGCTATGGCAGAGTCAGTGAACAGCAGACAATGTTCATTAACTTCATGGAAATTGAATTGATTTCTCAATTATGCCTGTTAACATGCGTTGACTATGTGGTGGACTACGAGGTTTAATTAACAGCAAGTATGTTACTGCTCTTACCCCATCCTCTGAGTAAATAAAGTTCCAGTGGATGTCAGTATATATATTTACAATATATAAAGAAAGATGTTGGTGTTTAAGGATATGATGTTTAGGAATATGGATGTTCTATGTACAGTACAGGAGATGCAGTAGGTATAAACAAGCAAATTTACACAGATTTGTGTCCAAACAATGGTTCTGCAGTGATGAAGGACACTTAAGAAGACACCATGCTGAACACAAGGGGAGAAATGTATAGTAGTGCATAAAAGACAGCTTTAAAAATCCAGTTGGTGAAGATGATCTCAGTGGTACAGTACAGTGGCAAACGTCCACAAGTATCATGGATGACAGATGGTCTGTTCAATTAATAGAGATGCTGTTGCACCTTTGTTTAACAGAAAGCATAAGTTCAGGGATGAGGTGATGTTCCCAGAGATGTGGACTCCAAGAAACGTAATGCTGGATGTACAACAGCACGTCTGTTGATGTGAATGGGAGCATGATTTCCCACCCTCCTGAAATCCACAATGAGCTTCTTAATTGTCTTGGCATAGAGGAAGAATAAGAGGGGGGCACAATAAGCATCCCTAAGGAAATTAAGAGGAAGTTGAGGAAGAGACTTGGGACTTGGGTGAGTGCACTGAGACAGATGTTGTGTTATGAAGTGCAGAGGAGTGCTTTGGCACAAGCATGATGGTACCTCACTTGAAGGTGAGAACAGGCGCCTGAGGTAAGGTCCGGTCAAAGATAGCTGTGTCACCTCTGTCAGTTGCTCTGTTCTAGCAATGACATCATAGGCAGCTGCCTTCCAGAGTGGCTGATCATCTGGTAGTAGCTCTGTTTGTGCTGAAGGCTACAGTAAAGAATTATTCATACATTTTGAATGCTTCTCAAAATTACTAGCCTGAAAATTATGTGTGCAATACAAACTACAATTTGCTATTAAAGTTAGCCTTATCTGCGTGGTGGAGGGAAACCGAAGTACCAGGACGGAACCCTGCACACATGCACACAACCCGAGGAATGTATCAATCCCACACTAAAGATCAAACTGTACTGCCTTGTTAAATTAGATGAACTATTTTTTTTCCTCAACATTTAATATTGTGCATAGTGTAGGGGAATAGAGCACTTATGCTAAATCCCTGATGTACATATAATCATAACCAGAAGCTTTTATCTCATTTTCCAGTTATTGATGTCATGGCAAAATCTTGCATACAACTGAGATTGAACATTTTCATCCTTTGTATTGATTGGATTGACACGGTTCTAAGCGTAGTCAAGAGAATTTCCAATGCTGAAGGTTAAATTAAAAGATGTCTATAGGTGATATTGATATTCCTTGATACTGTATATTGAGTCTTGTTATTAAATGTTGATAAACTTTGCATGGTTAGAGCAGAATGGTGCTCTTTTTGTTGTTATTGTTGGCTGGGTGCTGAAGGGGAGTTCACACTCTAGACCTGCCACCTCCCATGCGTAAAAAAGCCAACAGCCAACAAAGTTCATGTGTAGATCCAACAAGCCTCATTAAGTGTTGGCCTATATTGTAACCAGGGGCAACTTGTATCAGTGGTCTAACAAGGATGAGCATAAAGGTCTTAAAGATAAAATAAATTCTATATAAATTTATAGGCACACACACAAACACAGATAATAACACTCCATGTGTGTGTATGTTAGTGTCCCTGAATAGGAGGAGTCTGTTGTGTGTTGGTACAAGCCTCTGGAGGCAGGGTTATGACCAGGGGTTCTTCAACCAGTCAGTTCAGCAACATTATGTGGCAATGAAATTAAGTCAAGTGACTCCCACAATGTGTGAAATAAGTTTTTCCTGTCAATTATTTTTCCCCCTGATAATAGGGCGTATTCCAGGACAAATGTCAAGATTCATCAGTCTAAAACTGAGAAAGAGTGGTCCTGGGAGTATAAGAAATCATTTTCACACATGAATTGGCCACTACAGTGTCCTTAGAGACTTTAACTCCTTTAAAAGTCTTTGGCAGGTGTCGGAAAAAAACTGTATGGAGTAGTGTAACTCTCCAAAAATGAATGCAAGTCTGAAAAGAAATAAATGTTGTGAAGTTGCATACGGCTCTTAAAACAATGCCACAATAAAAGCACGCCATACCAAAGAGAAAAACAGACGAAAAAAATATTAAAGCATGCTACATTTTTTGTAGCCAGACAGTGTGCTCTTGTACTTCAGATACTATCCTTATGGTACTGCACATGCATTTGATGGTGTTTACTATGAAGTGTGTGTGGGAGGTTCAGAGCTTCTGGAGACTAAAGATAAATGAAAACACGAGCACATGAGTAGGTAAATAAATACTAGACTTACAAGATGGAAGGGACTACTGGAGCTGTTTATCCTGTGAGTTGTGGCGCAAATCATGGTCAGCCAATGACTCATGGTTCAGCTGTTGTTCAGACTTCAAATGCTTTCTGGGTAAGGCTCATACCTGATCATTTGGAACACTCCTTGTATGGCATCGAAACCTCTGATATCTACGGTGGCCGAGAAGAGCAAAACAAAATAACAAATTAAGAAAGAAACAAAATAAAAACCTAAACCAAAACAACAAATTAATAAATTTAATAACAAAACCAAAAACAAAATAACATATTCCAAAACAATATAACAAAATCAAAACAAAATAACAAAACGGAAAAAAAACAATACAACAAATCAGAAAACACAACGACATATCCAGAAACAAAATAATAATTGAGAAAACATAACAACAATTCAGTCAAACCGGAAAAGTTAAGTATAGTTTGCAAATGAAATTCTTATCGCTTATTGGAAGAGACTCAAAACATACAAGAAGTACTGTCAAGTGAAGTCAAATTTATATTTAAAGCGCATTTAACACTACTTAGTTGGCCAAGGTGCTGTACAATCCTAAAATACTAATAAAAAAAAAAATCCTTAAAAGAAAATGCATCTAAATGTCCGTGAGACTGCAGTACTTCCTGTATATTTTGAGTGGCAGATGTCTCGTCCAGTCACTGGTAAGAATGTCATTCGCAAGCCACACCTACCTTTTTCAGCATATTGATTCTTACCGCTGATTGGACGAGACATCTGTTGCTCAAAATATACAGGAAGTACTGCAGCCTCACGGACATTTAGATGTATTTTCAGTTAAGGATTCATTTCAGTATTTTAGGATTTTACATCACTTTGGTCAACTAAGTTGTGCTAAATGTGCTTTTAAAATAAGTTTGACTTCACTTGACAGTACTGCTTGTATGTTTTGAGTGACGGATATCTCTTCCAATCAGCGCTAAGAATTTAATTCGAGAACGATACCTACCTTTTCCGGTTTGACTGAATTGTTGTTGTGTCTTCTCATTTGGTTTATTGTTTTGGGTTTTGCTATTTTGTGTTTTTGGATTTATTTTGTTTTTGGAATTATTTTGTTTTGGGTTTTGTTATTTTATTTTTGAATGATATTTTGTTTCTGTTTTGTTATTTTGTTTTGAACTTCACGGCCACCGTAGATATCTCCCATGCTTGGGTGTCAATCTGGTTTTCTAAAGATAAAAAGTGAGTGGAGAGCGATTTGTGAAAGCATCAATGCCACCTGTCAGTTTTGTGAAACATGCGGTATACCGTGGTGCTTATAAAAAAGAATCTAAAATAAATGGCTGTGCACACTCAAATAATGTAACTTAATTATATAAAATGCAAATATAATTGTTTTAATGTGTGTGCCATGGATGGTGTCCACAACTCCATGAATGCAGCTTGTTTTCGTTGATTTCACGCTGCGTGGTGGGAAATGTCTGAGCATGATCTGTGCTTCTGTAAGAGCAAAGTTTAATTAATTATTTCCAACACTGTCGGCTGGGTCACTGTTTCAAAGCTGCATCTTCACAGTTAGTAAAAAAACAAAAACATACAGTATCTGCCACCTACGGACACAGCATATGGAATGTTCATTACTGGACCAGTTACATACTGCATGCGATTAAAAGTAGGAAAAAAAAGTATTCAGTTTTTGTCCAAATGTATCTTTTATGAGCTTCGTGTCACTCAGCGCCTCTGCCTGACCACCATTTCCTCTCTCCGGAGCTCTCCTATATTTTGGTGGATTTAAGAGTGACTTCCTATTTTAAGGATCTTGATAAATAGCTCTCATACCTACCCCTGAAAGTAGGACCAAAAAAGGCATCATTCTGAGAATTTTTGGCTAATTAGGAGCAGTTTCCTACTCTGCAAAGCATGACTGTTTTACTCACATCATCCTACCTACAGTAGTTATATAATTGCAATCCTATGTAATTATTAAATACATTTGTGATGAATGTCATGACAGGAACAATTGTAACTTTTGAGGATAATGTTTTAGCCATAACTACACTACAGTAAATGTGACAAAATATCGAACACTTGTACAGCATGGATACTTTACTGCATGACAAATTTGTACTGTAACATTTGTTGTTGCATAACAACTTTACAATTTTTTTTGTTGTTTGTTTTATGTAAGGTGGTCTTATGACTCTATTCAGCACAGATTTCTACTGTAACATGAATTCTTGACCTTTGGACCACACACAGTTGGATTAAGCATAGTAAATAACACAAATGTGAGGTCATTCATTTCGTTCTCTTGTCCCTGAAATCTTCTTCTTGGAAAAAACAAATGGCAAGCCAAGATGAAGTAAGCACTACCACCCTTAGCGATTGCTTATATGTTTATAGTCAGGCTCAATGTTCAGCCCTGTTATGTGTTTTGCTTGAAAGCCGCATGGAGGCAGCTTTAAAAGCAATAATGCTGTAGTACTAGCCTAAAGACAGCACCGTCACTAGTGCTGTTATCTCATCCTTACTGTAAGCTGAAGCATTTGTTTCTTTATATTAGAAGAATTGTTTCTTTTTAAGGGGAATGTTCAAGTCAAACCGGAACTTGAGGAAATCTCTTGTTAATGAAGGCATAAAAAAACTGACAGTTACAGAAGACTTAAAGACTTAAATACAGTGATTGGTTTTGTCTCCCCTTGTTTGAATCATTTTAAATTACAAGGACTTGTGTCTGAATAAATATTCTATTTCAGGTTCTCCTCTTTCTTTTCTTAAACATATTTAAATCACTATACTATATAGTATTACAGAGTACTTACAGTGATACTGAAATCAGCGGTAATGCTGCAAAATGACTTAAACCAAGCCAGGTTGGTTGGTGCCAGACTGTCTGGTCAGAATATTTCATACACAACTGTCCAAAGTTGTGTCTCAAGAGTTTACACAGTTAAACAAGGATTGCAGTTCACATACCACACAGCTGGCTGACAAAGGCGAAAAGGACAATGCACTTTAAAATGGAGGCTATGGAACCGTCACAGTGACAAAATTCGTCAAATAAAAATGTATAGGGTTGAGTATCTCACTGGAAAATTCTGATCTTGTCTGTAAGTCTTTAACAGGCAATGTACTTACATGAACCAATGCCATCAACTAAAATAAGACAATATATTCTCATTGGAGAACCAGAAACCAAAATATTTCTGTCTGTATGTCTGTTCAGCCGATTTTGTGACAGCAGCACGCAAAATTGACTAAACAGTGCTTTTTTCCTCGAGGTGGGCGTGGCCATACAAGTCACTCAATAGGGCCGATCAATTCAGCGCTCTTTTCCTCGAGGTGGGTGTGGTGACTGTGCACTGTTATCTACTAAATGTTGAGTAAAAGAAAAATTATGAACAATTATGTGACGGATTTAATAATCTACTAAAAACAGTGTACTGTATGTGGCTGATGACGAAAAAAATACAACTCAGCGTAAATACGGCGTAAGGTACTCAACCTTACAAAATTTTATTCAATGCCGTACAGAAAGACAGGCAGGCATGTACGCAAGCTTTAACCTGAAATAATAAAATCATTGATCATTGATTATAATAAAGCTGATCAGCTTGTTTTAGCTTTAATCTTTTAACTATTTCTAAAAAAAAAAAACTCTTTACCCAATAATAAATAATATTTAAAATAAGCCTATACAAAAATAATTAATATATGAAGTAAAAATATATGAGTTGTTGACATACAGAGTAAAACCTCTCCACTGTCTGGACATGAGTTCAAGTCAGTACTCTTTTTTTGAAGCGTGCAGTGTTGATGTAACATGTAAGGAAGTACATGACCTAGTTAACAAGCAGAAGAGAGTGGGAGAGGATCCATGTGATCATAAGCTCCCGGAGGGCTTGGGCATACAGTAACAGACCGTACATTGATTATACACTTGTGAAGCCTGTCAATATTGTTACCAGTCTCACTTCTGTTTTATTAACTCTGATTCACTTACATGCACCTACAGCCTCTGGCCTGAATTTAAACTGAATTTAATTAGCTGATCCACGTTCCCTGGAAAACTCTGATCTTGTCTGTATGCCTTTAACATGCAATGTACTTACATGAACCAGTGCATCTTGGTGTTAGACATATCAATACCATCAAGTAAAATAAGCTGATATATTCACTAAAGTATTGCCATTTTAATTAGATTCAAAGGATGAATCACAGCAGGGTCCCTGCAAAGAAAAGGGGGTTCATAATATTTCAATATTTTTAAATACAAAATGGTAAATTATACGATAGTTAGTCCACTAATCTGATTGGATGAAGAGCATTCAATAAAGTCCATATTTTGGTATGACCATACTGGGATTTTTGACGGTGTGACCCAAAATTCCGCTTCATAGTTTGAAAGAAATGCAACACCAGTGTATTTGATATCAGCTGATGATACTTGAACTGGAACTCAACATGAGCTAGCTAACAAACTAGCCTATTATTCAATATCTATTTTTAGCTAGCAGTGCAAAATTACACAAAATATTTCTATTATATTATGCCATGTATATTATAGGTTCTTTACCTGCTGGGCAATTTGTGTCGCCTTGGTTTCTCCGTGGTATGAGACCGGACATGCTGCCTATGATCCTGTCACCAATTTGCTGGTGTATAATTGATCATCAGCGTTAATGGATTATTGTTATGTAGTGTTAATGTAATAGTATATAGGTGTATGTTATCCTTTCTATAATCTCTTGCTTGAACTTTTCAAATTTTATAGGGTAATGATTCAGAACAACCTTTAATAATGCTGTTAACCACACGATCAGTGGAGTGAACAGATTTAGCAAACAGCATTCATCACAGCTAGACACTTTCATGCTTATATTTAATGTAAACCACTAATCACACATAAAACCTGCAGCAATATTATCTGCCATATGGTGAGAAATCATTTGCACTGGACTGAACATAGTATGTAATTTAGTAATGTGTAAAGACAGACATACAAAAAAACAACCAAAAAAAAAAAAAAAACGTATGTGATTAATGAATGCGGTCAATTAAAAAGCTGTTGTATTAAAAAATTTACATTTAGAAAAATAATACAGGAGGTTTAAAAGAAATAACTCTTGTTTTGTGGCACTGCGCAACCCAGTGGCAACATGATGGTCGAACAAACGATGTTGCTTGGCAGCATAATTGCACTATAGCATGACACTACTTTTATATTTATCTGAAAAAAAAAACTCTCATATTTCACAGTTACCAAACATAATGAAATACCTTAAAAGTAATGTGATATTTATATGGCAATATAAAATTCTAAATAAATCACGCTATACTGCATCAAATGAACATGTTTCCACAGAAACTGTGAACTGACTTGACCTGAAATGTGAAGGTCATTCTTCACCTTAATGTGTATAATACTCACTATTATCCTGTAAAAATTACCCTGCACTACTCTAATATTTTATTCTTAGAAGGAATCAGCATGCCTTCTCTGTTTGAGACTTTAGTCACAAACTTTTACAACTTTTAAGCATTACAACTGTCCAACTAAGTGCAAACTCTGAAACAGTTAATGCAGCTTTAAGTGCTCTCAAGATGCTTCCTTGTGAACCCACACACTGATTCATGTGTGTGTGTGTGTGAGAGAGAGAAAGAGAGATTTTGATGTTTCAGTTATGCGGATATGGCATACTCATAAATGGAGATACACACACACACACACACGCACACACACAGACATAGAGACACACAAATGCATGCACAATATACAAAAAGGGCAAACATCTACAGTATGAAGTTATCCTGGTAAAAAATGAGCTACTCTGAGGAGAAACAAATGTTCTCGTTTGGCAATTTTCTATTCTGAACAATAGAAATTAAAGATAAATTGAGATAAAATTGAGATAAAAATCTTTTCCATTGAGGTCAACAGAATGGCCTGCATAAAATTATACTGCATAAAATCAACAATAAATAAAATGCAATAATATTTAAGAGTAATGTATAATTTTATTGTAATGCTACACAAAGTCATATTAAAACCATTGCACAACATGTTTAAGTCATATTAAAACCATTGTGCAACTTTCCCAATTAAAAAAAGGGCGAGGTGTCAGTTTTGGATAATTTCAATAAACAAACAATTTAATGCAACCAGCTTCACGCTCTTGAGTACGTAAGTGAAATGGAGATCACAAGGTCTCCGAAAAAGCAATATCCTTTTACGGCCATCACAGTTACTTAGGGTATTTTAGGGCATTGGACTTGACCTGAACAATTCTGTACCCTACTGACATCTTCAAATTATATTGCATTTATAGCATCCACAGGCAGCTATTTTATTTTCATAAATAATATAATCGGTAAAAGAGTGGAAAAATAACCCATAATGCATTTTTTTTTTTACATGTTAATATGTTTTTCATTCATATATTAACAATTCAGACAGGGACGTGTATGGCAGATGCTCCTCAAGAACTTATGCAGACTGTCAATGAAGCTTTGACGTTGTGAAGTTTTCGGAGCTTTGAAGTTTACCATGGGAAAGTCTTCAGTCTTTCAATTTTTTATATCATAACAAGTTGAGTTTGTTTTTGTCTCATGAATTTCATGTACACACATGCAAAATCACACACTCACCCTCCACTAGAGTCACAGATGCACATCCATGATGCGATTCAGGCTTTCATGGTGTTTACGCCAAATTCTGACCCTGCCATCCAAGTATCTCAGCAAAGATAGAGATTCATCAGACCAAAAAATGTTTTTCCAATCCTTTAGTGTCCAATTTCGGTGAGGCCATGTGAATTGTTTCCTGTTCTTTGGTGACACCAGTGGCACAAGGTGTGGTCTTCTGCTGCTGTAGCTCATCTGCTTCAATATTCAACATGTTGTGCGTTCAGAGATGAACTTTAAAATACCTCAGTTGTAACAAGATGTTATTTGAGTTACCGCTGCCTTTCTATCAGTTCAAACCCGTCTGGCAATTCTCCTCTGACATCAACAAGGCTGGTGAGGAAACAGTTGTTATTCATTTACATTACAACATTTGGCTGACACCCTTATTCAGAGCGACTTATATTTTTCTCTTTATACTATAAGTGCCTTGCTCAAGGGTCCCACAGCGGCATCTTGATGATGCTGGGGTTTGAACCTGGGACCTTCCAATACCTCAAGTGCAAGTGCTGTGCAAAAGTCTGCAGCCCCTCCCACAATTTCTTCATATTTTGCTTCGAAAGAGCCAGACTATCTTTAATGTAGTCTTGAGGAATAGTTCTCCAGGCTTCCTGAAATACTTTACTGGCTCTCATTTTCAGTCCAGTTCCTGTACCTGACCATTTTCAGAGGAATGTT
Organism: Clarias fuscus; assembly: GCA_030347435.1. Classification (NCBI taxonomy): domain Eukaryota; kingdom Metazoa; phylum Chordata; class Actinopteri; order Siluriformes; family Clariidae; genus Clarias; species Clarias fuscus. The sequence continues at coordinate 9,416,450 of CM059220.1, read as the reverse complement.
TTGTATGTTAAGCCACACAATGAGCTATGAGTCACTCACTCATCGTCTATACCGCTTAATCCTGTATTCAGGGTCACGGGGGGCCTGGAGCCTATCCCAGGAGACTTAGGGCACAAGGCGGGGTACACCCTTGGATAGGGTGCCAATCCATCACAGGGCACACACATACACTCACACACTCATTCACACACTACCCGCCAATTTGGGAACGCCAATTAGTTTAACCTACATGTCTTCGGACTGTGTAAGGAAACCGGAGTACCCGGAGAAAACCCACCAAGCATGGGGAGAACATGCAAACTCCACGCGCACAGAGACGGGAATCAAACCTGGACCCTGGAAGTGCAAGGCGACAGTGGTAACCACTACACCACCGTGCCGCCTACTGTGGATCATTTAAAAAAAAAAAAAAAAAAAGAATGAACCAGTGAGAAACAGGTGGAGGAGCACATTCACATTGCGATTAACACACCTCCCTGAAATGTATTAATTTTTTTAAATGACAGCATGCTCTATTATGTCTCGGCCCTTGTGCTACTAAACTGAAATGCAGAAAATAAAAATGATCATTTGGCCCAAAATTTCATCCATTGAATTTAAAGAGGTTCACACAGAACTGCATTATACATCAGCTGGAAAGAGGCCCCAGTGGGTAATGTACAAGGAATAATGTGTGCGCTGAAGACGACAGGCACTGAGGAGAATCTGCCACAAAGCGCCGTTGTTTTACTGTAGTCCAGCTCCAGTTTATTTTATTACTGCTGTTTTTACACTAATGGTATGGTAGATTTTACATAAAGGATTGACGAGCGGTATTGCTGACACTGTAAAACATTTCAATACATTTTTTACCTACCTAGGTATTAATAATGATGATGATGATGATGATGAACAGAAAACTCACAGACACAGCAGGTGGTTGTGCAGCACCCCTGCTGGAGTGCATTGGTAATAACTTTATTGCAAAAATACAAGTTCCCTCAGCCCCAAGCATTTACAAATGAGTTCCAAACAGGAAAACCCATTGAAATGAGTTTTCATCTTCAAAAAATCCATCTCTCTCTGGCTACAGCTGGCATTCAAAGGCTGATATTCATACAGACGTTAATATGTACATGTTTTACGATTCTGCAGTAAATCACTTTCATCCTCAGTTAAAGGAAAAACCAGGGAGGTCTGGAGGAACACGCACACTCCTGCGCACACTCTCTCTCTCTATCTCTCTCTCCCTCTCTCTCTCACACACACACACACACGCTCACACACGCTCACACACACAGCTCTGTCCCAGTCTGTCTCTTTGCTGGTTGTTCAGGAGAGTGCGATTTGTTGCATAGCATACTCGTGCACCACCACTGCTACATTCTCAGACACCCTTTAGGTGTAAAGTGTGGATTAAAAAAAATCACTAACATGGGCGAGCTTTGTAATAGTGCCAATCTTTGGTTAAGAAAAAGTTAAATCAATTCTGAATGAAATTTTAAAAAAAAAGTTTAATCAATCTGAAGTTTAACATTCGGCGCTTACGTTTTAGTGTGAAAATAATTATCACAATATAGAATTAAGACCGATGGGTTAGATACTGCAACAATCAAACGATACTGTCATATCAAGCTTCTTCAAACCATTGATCAATCTTTGTTACAATGATTTTTTTATATTACAATATGATCATAGCATAAAGTACCTTAAAGTACCTCTTGTGCAAAATGTCCAGAAATTCTTGAAAAGGACTTAAGTAGCTATCAGGGCCAAACATTCTTTAACGTTTTTCTTGAATCTTTTTCATTTTGCATTAAATGGAGTGAATCACAATTTTGCCAAAGAGATGTTTACTAAAACTACATGGAATGACTGTGACTCTTCTTCTCTTGGCCGGAGTTTCTTAATACAGAGACTCGACTACTATCGCATCAGCCTCGTTATCAGTGTTGATGCAGGTTACAAAAGAAATATAAAGAAAGCTTAACTTGGCATATCTCCCTATACAAATGGGAGAACTGTCAATAGAATTCAAATAGCAGTTTGACTCCAGCTTTACACTTCTGAAGTGTACTAAACTCGTCTTAATGCAGATAGTAACTAGAACCACTAAAATGAATTAACATTCCATAACGTCATAAAGTAGAGTTTCTCCATTCCTCTGGATAATTTCTAAGTATTTCAGAGTGTTCATATGTTTTTTTTTTTTTTTGTAATTATTTCTTTTACAATAAATCCATTGATTAGTGTATATTCAGTCAAAAGTAGTGAAGCAGTCTTTGCCTGTAACACTAGACAGAAAACAGGTGTGTGCTACAGGGAATGCCCGTACAAGAGGAAGAAAAGTTCGAGTTAGTCCCGTCCGCTCTCTACACTCGGGCTGCACGGATACATGCGTGTTCTGACTAAGAGCCAGAGCCGAGAAACGTAGGAATACAAAAAGGAAAAGAAAAAAAATCAAGTACAGCTCCTTCCACTGTTTTCTTTTAACAGGGAGCATAAGTATGTGTGTCGGTCAATAAATCAGAACAAACTATCAGCTACTTGTCCATCAGCCCACAAAAAGTGAGTCGGTTCCTTCTAAAACAAGAGTAAGAGAAAAAAATCCTTTCAAAATGGCAGAGGAAAGGATGCGCTGTGGTGGGTTTGCTTGAGCTCATTGTGGGTTTTTACATTGGGCGCTGCTAAAGATCGATGCACCCCCCCCCCCCCCCCCCCCACACGCACACACACACACACACACACACACACACACACATACCCGTGCACACACACACACACACACCCAAGTGGGTTATTTCCATACACATGTATAGTATTGTAGCTAAATAAAGCTATGCTACTTCTAAACCTAATCCTAACCTTAACTTCAGTATCCAAATAGAAATATTTTGACTTTTTTTTTTTTTTCTAAGAAAAATCTGTAATGATATTAGAAAAAGAAAAAAAAAAGGCGACCAAATGTCCACACAACGTTAGCATGTTAATACTGTCGATGATCTATTTATATCGTCATGAGGACATTTGGTCTAACTAAGTGTTAAATGCATACCCACACGCAAGAGACTCACACACACCTTAATCGTGTGCAGTAGCTACTGAAATAGACCTCAGAGATAGTGAAAAGTTATCCAGGATGCTGCTGGATCTTGCCGGCTTTGCAGCTCCACGCAGTGCGTTTAATTAAGTTAAGTGCTCGGGGTAGAACGGCTCGCTGCGGGAGGGCCCTGGCTCAAAGCCTTTTTTGTACCACAGCATGCTGTTAGCGTGCCCGCCCCCCCACACACATACACGCACACGCACACACACACATACACACAAAGCTACTCAGTCCATCATATTATCCCAAACAGTGAACCGAAAAAAGAAGAAAATATGCTCTTTCCCTCCCTTCACCATGCTGAGGACAGGAAGGATAACACACTTTTAAAACACTGCTATGCAGGACAGAGGCTGACCCAGACCCATAATACATGAACATTGGAAAAGGCAGAGCAGCCCACCACACTCCGAATGAGAAAAAGGTTAAAGAGAGATGAAACAGCTAAGGAAGACACAGTAGGCAACACGCCACATGAATAAAGGAAATGTTGCGAGCCCATCATGGTCCGAGAAACAGAGGCTACAGGAGGAATTTGGGCTTCAAGAGGGATCCAGCCCTCCAGAGCTGCTAGTGCTCCAGTGGGCTAGTGTAGCTAAAAGCTAGGGGATCTGGGATTAATCTCTGTTACAACATTCTAGCAATTACTTATTTGTATGTGCAGGGATCCTTGCGGGGGATAAAGCTGGACGGTGCCTAGGACACCAAGGAGACTACTGCCAAGGATGCCAGGGGCACAGCTCTAGTATACTTCACTGGTGGACTGGACTGAGCTTGACCCCCGTGAGACACAGCCAGAAACTTGGTGACTCTCTGGAGACGTCCTGCAAGGGAGGAGGGTGGCCGAGTGTGAAAAACAAGATTGAAAGCAATTCGAATGTGAACCTCAAAAAACAAACAAACAAACAAAAAAAATCAGATAAGAACAGACTTAATATCAAGAAGCACAACATACATAGAACGACGGGACTGTTTTGATCAGATTCCTGATACTGACACTTAAAGCAATCTGATGAGCATGAATAAACAGAAAGCAGTGCAAGAATAGCCTTCAGAGTTCATGGAGGTGAAGAATGAGACATTTTTACCTTGGGTGGTCCCACAAGACCCAGGCTGATGTAAGTAAATATAAATGGGAAAGGTGGAAGGCATGATGGACACACAGGACGACTGCATGAGTAAGAGACAGGGGTAAGAGGTGTGACATGATGTCGTCCTCATGCAAGATATACTGTACGCATTACAGACAGACACATGGCTAGTGACAAAGAAACACAGTAAAGCTCAGTGGTTTGTTAAATGAGGAGACATAAGTGACAGTTATACAATATGGACACAGGATGGCAGTATAGGTCAGAATGATAGTCAGTACTCATCCTCATGTACATATGTAGTGAGTGTTATTGAATGAAAGTCATAGATGAAGCCATATCGGACCCATTAGTGCAAAAATACTCGTCATGTTTAACTGTAAAAATGACATTAAAATGTAACAAAATAAACCACGCCAAGACAATGACATTATAGCAGCTGGTGTAATTTACAGATTATTCTATGTGATTATTCTGTAGATTATTCTGTGTGCCATTTAAAGCAACAGTATTTTAAAGCCATCTGCTGACTAAGAGGCAAAGTGCAAATGAAAACACTTTAAACACTAAGGAGCCCTGAAGCGAGGTCAGAAAAGTGATCTTTCCAAAAACGAAAGAGATTATGCAAATAGTTTTGTGCAAATGTTTGTATTATAGTATATAATTATAGTATAATTGGGGTACAGAGGATTTAGACTGTATTCTGAGTCTGGGTTATTTATTTATTATTATGCCCCATACATTAATACATTAATTATAGTATGTTAATAATAATAATAATAATAATAATAATAATAATATACTGTCTATAGTGTGCTCTAAAATTATGCTGATGGCTGCTGTCTTCTACACTGTTCCACTGTAACAAAATACTGGGCATACTTTAAAAATTTTAAGTCCTTGACTGTATATTTCACACAAGATCACAAGGCTATTCCCATACTTTTTTGGTTCTTTTTTTCTAGCCTAGCCTTGGGACCATGTTTGAGCTGTATTTTATTATTGTCAGGGTTAGGGACACACAAACTGTTCGGAGTAAATCACAAAAATGTGTGGTTAAATAGTATGTACACACCACATGAAGGTGTGTTCGTATCCAGTCCTGGAGGGCCACACCCACTAACTTGGCAATTGGCAAAATCACTAAACTTTATTGTATACTGACCTTTCAGGACTTTAAACGCCCCTGATAAAATAGTGATAAATGTGATAAAATAAATCTCTGAATGTCAGATAACAGGCAGTGTGTGCACATACTGTACACACACACACACACATACACACACAACTGAAGTGATGGCACTAGAGTCAGTTTTCCAGAGATCAAATCTCTTTACCTCCTTTTGCAGCTCTTTAACCAGCCTGTCACCTCCGAGCCAGTTTTAGCACCTGAGCTATCTTGCTCTATATTTGGGATGTGAATAAGCTCCACTAAGCCCTTTTTTTTCAAATTATAAACCTAAATTACTTTAATAAGCAGGCTGGGATTCAAGTCCATGTTTGAAGTTGTGGGGGATATTTTATAAATGCAAGGAGTCTTATTAAAGAGTGTCTGTGCGTGAGAGTGTCTGTGTGTGCGTGTACTGTATATACATACATACTGTACATACATATATACATATATACTGTATATGTAGGTGTGTGCGTGGTTCTGTGCAAAGGTCTTAGGCAGGTGTTGAAAAGAATTCTATTCTCAATAATAGAAGTGTTAATAGTTTAGCAATTAACAAAAAGGAAAGTAAATAAACAGAAGAGAGATTCAAATTAATATCTGGTGTGACCACCCTTTGCCTGCAAAACAATTAATTCTCCTAGATACATGTACACACGGCCTTTGAATGAACCCCACAGTTAGCTTGTTCCAAGTATCTTGGAGAACTAATCACAGCTCTTCTGTCTCAAATACCACTGTCTCTTCATATAGCCCAGACAGACCCAAAGATGTTGAGATCAGAGCTCTGAGGGGGCCAAAACATTAATTCCAGGACTCTTTATGCTGAAGATACAGAAGCTCTTAGTGACACTGGCTGTATGTTTGGGGTGCAAAATAGAACTTGGGGTCAATCAGACACCTCCTTGATCTCCAGTCCTTCGGCGAGCAACCTGCCTCCTCCTTACAGCCAAATATTAAAAATTTTGACTCATCAGTCGAGACAACCTGATGCCGTTTTTTCTGCAGCCCAGTTCCTATAGTTTAGTGCAAGGTTGAGTCACTTAGCTTTGTTTCCACATTAGAGGTATGGCTTTTGAGCCACAATTCTTCCATGAAGACCAGACAGATTTTGGGACTACCTGGATCCCACTGGTTTCTGCCAATTCTTTGCTGATGGCACTGCTGGACATCTTCCATTTTTGAAGGGGCGCATGATGTGTCTTTCGTTTGTTGCGTTTCCTTGGCTGACAACTGTGTCTATGGTCCCAAATAAAGCCGGTTTCTTTGCAGCACATCTTGAAACCCCAGTCTGCTTTGAAATCATTGCCTGGGAGAGACCTTGCTGATGCAATATAACTACTACTTGCAATGGTGTGTGTGACCTGTGACTTAGTAGCAGAGTGTGTTTAATCCTCGTTCACAGCTGTTTCAGTTTTAGTTAATGACTGTATTTCAATCCACATATGAAATTGATGATCATTAGCACCTGCATGGTATAACTGTTAATCTTACACCTGACTCTGATCCTATACTTCCCTGGCTTTGTGCAGGAGTAAGAATTGATGCTGGCTTGAAGGGTAGTCAAACCAATACTGATTTAGATTGAGATTTTTCTTTTGTTTGCGCACTTTGCATTTTGTAAACTGATAAAAGCAAACAATTACAATATAAAAAAAATTATGGATTAAAATAGTTCATTTTTTAGAACTGCTTAAAACTTTTGCACAGTATTGTGTGTGTGTGTGTGTGTGTGTGTGTCTATTTGTTTGCTCTGTTTGGAAGATACATACAAAGCTGCGTGAGACAGCAAGATGGTCCTGTCTATGTCCAACTGCGGTCCCGCTCAAACTACGAGCGATGCGACGCAGGTGGTCGGGATCATAATGCCTATCATCAACTAGCTGGATAGAGAAAAATAACACATATAGTCACACATAGTCCCAACCACAAATCGCACTGAGAACAAGGAACAATTTAAAGTGGCATAAAGAAACAAAAGAAAAATGAAAGCAAACTCACTAACATCTTAGCACAAATAAAAACTACTCATGCTGTAATCTAATTAATTTCTCTGTTCTTTTTGACAAAAGAGGTTTCTAAAAGGTTGGCAAAACAAAATTCTTAATTTTTGGAGGTTTTAAGTTTTTGAAACCTTTTGTTGTGATATTTAATACTTAGTTATTGTCTTCATTATTATTAAAAAAAATAATAATAATAATAAGAAGAAAATGCTACAACAATAATAAAAAAGTCTGCTTTTTTTTGCATAACCATTTAGGCTTCATTTAATGAAAAAACAGGTAGATCGAAACAAACATGTCCACATGTTCCCCCAGTGGAAAAAATGTCACGTGTGGATGTCTCACCATGTCTGTGTGCGCAATGGAGCTGAAAGAGCCTGGTGCCCCAAATGCAGTTCTCTCCAGCTCGGCCGTGGGGGTCTGTGAGCGGCCCACCCCACAGAGGAGCTGCCGTGCCGTCGGAGTCACTGAACAAGCACATTACAACACAGCACAAAACACTCATAATCCTCGGTGCACGCAAATACAGAACTGACATTTTTTACAAACCACTAAACCTTAAATCGTGTGCAATAGACATAAATCCCAAACCTGTGATAAATGTCATACAGGTTGTGTCATGCGCTGGTGGCCAAAAGTATTATGACAACATATACTATGTATTATACTGTAGTTCTCCCTGTGCCTGAAATGGGTGATTTCACTAATTTGTTCTAACCTGTCTGGCTGAAGAGTTAAACTGGCTATATGACAATGGTATTCAGTTTCTGGAGCCACAGCCTGGGTCATCCCCGGTCTTAAAGTCAAAAGAAATCTGTTGGACAATAGTGAAGAAGGCAGTAGCAGTCAAGAAACCGTTGCCGGATTTAGCAGGTTTTGAAGAATAAAGGAATTAATTTTAAATATTGATTAAGGTAAATCAATGTCATTGCATAAAATAAAAAAAATATTTTTCTTGATTGTCATTATGTAAAACATTTAAGAACATCACTGAATTTCAGTGTCTCGTTTCTTTTGTCTCAATAGTTTTGGCCACCACTCATATTTGTACAATAAATATGGGCAAAAGACAATGTAAAGTACGTTTATAAAAATATTTCACCCGGGTTTATTGTGTCAGTATATGAGGAAGTGATACCCATACCTGGTTTCCCAGCGGCTGGACTGAGACGACGGCCTGCCCGCAGACTAGCCTGGTACAGCGAGTCTAGCTCTGAAAGTTCCTTCTCCTCTAACTCTGCAGCCTGAGCCTCTGGCTCAAACTGAGAGCTGGCAAACTTTTTGATACTCTTGCTCCTGGAGCTCATTGGACTATGGGGTGGACCGTTCCATCCATGTGAGCATGGAAAGACAGTGGGTCTAATGAGGTGGCTCTGATCTGGTGGGGTCTCATGGGGCGTGACCACAGCATCAGGGCGGTCAAGGCTCCAGGACGACCAGTGACGAGCTGTGACAGAAGCAGGTGGGGCGTGTCTAGGGCCGGAACGAGACAACACGGGTGAGGGGGGTAAGGGAAGATTGCATAAGGGTTGCCTTACAGGGGCTCTGGGGTGTTCCTGCACACTTTTTTCAGGCTGAGGCGAAATGTTTGCTGCATAAGGATGGGGGCTATCAGAAGTGCCCCTCCATAGGGATGAAACAGGGGATGTAGAGGAGGAAGCTAAAGGCTGCTGGTGCTGGGAAAGCTCTTCATCTTCATCCAGAACACCCCAGAATTCCAGGGGAAGAGACGGCAGAGAGATGGCCAGGTGCTTATGGATGGGTCGGATCTGGCCGCCTGAGGCCTGCAGGACATCGGAAAGTTTCACACTGCTCCATTCTGTTTCTTTCAGTGACTGATCGCTTCCTTTAGGGTCTTGTGGGTGTGGCTGAGGTAGGGAAGTGTGGGGAGTGTTAAGTGACAGGCGGTTCAAAGCAGAAAGTGAATTAGAGGTGAGCGGCTTGGTCTGGGCAGGAGGCGGCGGGCCAAGGGATGCGTCTTGATTGACTTCCCACACCTCCTCCTGATTGTCTGTCAGCAGTATTTGGACCGAGCCAGGCTGTTCACTGCAAAAAAGAAGAACAGAATCAAACTGAGTTTCCTCAAGTAAATGGTCGTATCAAATAGTGACAAAGTTATTGAAGAACATAAAATTTTCACATATTTTAGGAAACTGTGGACGTAATCATTCTTCAGTTGCTCAACTTTGCGTTTCATTGCTTAGATACAGTATGTATGATACGTTACATACAGTATGATTAAACCTTAAAAAACAAAGGGTTCAATTTCCAAACCTACTTTCATGCACTCTTATTCTCTTTAATTGTTAAAACAAATTATGGTACGACCAAAGACATTTTGTCATCAAGAGACCAAGCTCAAGGAGACTTCTTGGTTAACATGACATACATACATACATACATACATACATACATACATACATACATACATACTGTACATATAAACACACACAGAAAGACATAATTTCATAGCCACTACATGAAGCACAAGATTTAAAGCAGAAATAAACATGTATTTAATTTTTACTATCCATTTATCTGGAGGACAAAATAGCTGGATTCCATTAGAACGTTATCAGTCAGTATTTAAACTCCTCTTCCATCTTCATAAGGTGTTCAGAAGGTGTTTCTAAGAGCTAATAAAGTAAGCGTAGAGCTAATTATTCTGGATCAATGCACAAACAACTAAAGTTAGTCAGACGATTTTACCGTTATAGCCTTGCTCAGAGCTTTGGTAGAGGAAGCCCCACTTCCCTTGAAGAATATGTTAGAGAATGGCATGATTAAAAAGTGAAGCCATCTTTAACGTTTAGGAGTGTGCTAGTGCACTAAAAAGGGTGGCTCATTTAGCCTGCGTGCCCCAGCGTTGATTGGTGCAGTCAGTGAAGTACGAGTGCAACCATTCCTGATGAATGTGCTAGTGCACCAACTCCCTGTAAATACTCCTCAAACAGCGCGTTAGCTAATTACCCAGGGGGCTTCACCCGGGTCAGCCCATACATCACATCAGCACCTCTGATCGATAGGGACGAATGAGAGAAGAAAAAATTGGGGTGTGAAATAACCGCACTCCATTGATCACACTGCAGCGTCCCCCGCTGCCTGCAGCCCGGCGCTCCTGTAGTGTGACTATCATCTGACAAGAGCGGCAGCAAACACCGCAGATTTCGTAATAAGCCCACGGCTATAATGAAAGTAGCGACCGTGCTGAAAGTGATGTGCTGTCCCTTTGAGTAAGCTGTGCTGGCAGTGTGGGTGGCTGACCTCTGCTTCTTCAGTGTACCAGAAATCTTTAACTGTCTTATAGCCCCGATCCACTAGGAAGTTTACAGGCTTACAAGAGATGCATAAAGACTTAAAGCTATTGTATGTACATTTACGGCAATTTGGTAGACACCTTTATCCAGAGCAATTTATATTTATCACATCGTATATATGTATTGAGGAGTCGACGGTTGAGTGCCTTGCTCAAGTGGTGGAGCTCTGAACCTATGACCGTCTGATCAGCAATCCAAGATCTTAACTCCTAAGCTATGCCTGCCATGTATGTACGTGTATGTGATGCTGGTGTAAATAGAAGATTTTCCAAACTAAAGTTTGTGTATACAGGGTTTTTCAGTAGCTACTAGGTGCTTGGTCAAAACAGCTGCTCTTGTTTAGGTTAAGATAGATGTTTTTTAGTTAGTTTTTTCCCCTATAGCAATTAGTTAAAAAAAAAAAAAAAAAAAAAAAAAACGCTGTGCATATAATCATCTCTAATACATGCACTCCAGCTTCTAATATGATGATGGGCTTAAACACGCTCTTTGAAAGTGTTTTTCTGACAAGTGCAGGACAACATTTTTTTTTTATTCAAAAAAGTTTTTTATTCACTTTATAATTATCATTTCCATTAAAGTTGGATTTGTTGTATATCTAGTTCATCTTTTTCTTTTTCATAAATGAAAAAGTAAACTTTTTGAACCTTTTCAGGCCCATCACTTATAATTATTGTTAATAAATAAATTAAAATCGTATACTACTTTCATTTTAGCCAAGTCAAATCTATATTAATGGCTTTTAATTCATATAACTGAGCTTCTGTGCAAAATATAAGGAGGTGTTCAAATGAATGTGGGACTTGTCAGGAGTGTCTCATAGAATGAAGGTGTAAAACCAGTTGACTTTGGGCACAGTACTGTATGCTGATGACTTCAGTATGGTGATGAGACTCTTAGAGGCTTAGAGCCCACTGCAGTGACTGGTATATTTAGGTAAATACGGCCTGAACAACAACCATTAATCAACATTAATTAATAATTACAACTAACCACTAATCTAAAAACCCCTTTTTCTGTTAGTTAACATGGAGACTATTTTTGTGGGCCGAGCAGAGCTGGAGCCAAAATAATTCCTTGAACATGCCAACTAAAAGTAAACAGTAACCACCAAGACCAGATTTATTTGATGGGCGATCTGACAGGATCACCTCCAGACATTCACACAGTCATATTGTTTTGCACCACAAATAGATTTTTGTGTCTGCAAAACCACAACCCACATCTGCTTTAATTCACATCTGCTTTCAGGACACAATTAGTTTTGGCCATTTAAGGCTATATTAAGGTATTTAAGATATCTTATATATTTAAGCTATACTGTATTTAAGGAATTAAGATTTAAGCTATAGGCTTATACAGCTATATGGCTATAATGCTGTCAACGCTAACCTACTCATATAATTACAGAACTTTAAGTAGCAGACCAACGTCACCTAACCATCCAGGTGCTTAGAGTGGTACGGAAAAAAAAATATATGATGCTATACCTCCTAGTTCCCCAATTTCTGACTAATGAATTAATGGCCATGAAAAACTTTAGACACATATCCGTCCCTAATCATTTAATCTTACCTGATATGGAGTGTGTGCTACAAACACAAGCGTTTTTGATGATCGTCTCAGTAAGGGCCTTTTATTTCATCGTGTTTAATAAAAGCTGTTTTAGATTTGGCTTGGTTAGAGCCATTACTTATTCGATTCTGACACTCAACAACTCAGCAAGATGACATAGCCGGAGCCTAGGGTGATTTGTGTTTGCCTTCAACTTTCCACTGTTTTGCCTTCAGCTAACATTGACGTGATCATGACATACAGTATGGCAGGCTCTTACAGTAGTAAGAATTACTACAATATGTGAGGTGTTGGATTTTCTTTAATAGGGAGCTGATTGATTAAAAGTTATTGCATTACAGAGTATAAATGTAACAACGTAACACTTGTCTGCTCGGGGTAAATCAAGTAGTGTTGGTGGTGTTTCCAATGTGTATTTTCATAAACCTAGTATCTCTTGATGAAGTAAATACTCTGAATTACTGGCTGTCCAGTGACATTCTTTGAGGAGCTTCTACATCATATCTACAGTATGACATAAATAAAAAAATCTTTCAGAAACAAGTTCAAGGTAACATTAATACGACCCAAGCAACATAAAAGTAATACAATGAAAAATTCACTGACACAGCATCTCAAAACCTTTGACATCACTTTCTCAGGTGAACTACAGACAGACAAGAGGGAGCAGGCTGAGAGTTTTTTTGGACAGGCAATAAGCCGGACACACGGGGAGGAGACAGTGGAGGTACCTGCGAGACCCCTGTGGGCGGCCGGGCTCCTGCGGCTGCTCTTGCTGTTGTTGCTGCTGCTGAATGCGCTGTTGTAGGCCTCGAGCTCTCCTCATGCATTTTTGCAGCTTGGCGTCAGCAGCCATAGTCCTGCTATGAGTGTTAGCACTGCCCTCATGCATGGGAAATCTTAGTTTAGCTACAAATGTAGGAAAAAAAAAAAACAAGAAAAGGAAAGAACAAAGTAAAGAAAGCAGAAGAAGAAGAAGAAGAAAGGAAAGGAAAGTAAATGCAGAAAAGAACAAAGAAAAGAAAGAGCTGAGTTATGAGGGGCCCACATGCAGACCGTTTGCTTGTAGTAGAAACGACAGTTGTGTGATTTGAATAAAGAAGAGGAGGTAAGGGGAAATCGCCCACCTTTCACCCAAGAACGTGGCCTAGGATGTGTTCAATAGGCAAAGCTTTGCACACTGTTTTATCATGACATCCTTACATTCATAAAAATATACACATGAAAAATGAAGAACGTCGGTTTTATCTCCTATGAGACGAAATCTTGTGTAAGAAAAATCTTGTGCAGGGTTTTGCTCACTGAACATACCAGTCCCATATGAGTGACATGTAAGGTAAGATTAAACAAGGTATGGAGGAGCACAAGGCTGTCCTGCTGTCCCAGGAAGAGAGAAACCAATAATAACCAAACTCTGAGAAAAATGTTCCAGTTTCCTTTTCAGTAAGACTGCATGATAACAGATAATCGCCACCAGAATCATCACTACCAATATTGGAATTAAATTCCTATGTAGAGGGAATTTTTTTTTTTTTTTTTTTAGCACTCTATCATATAGAGCTTTAATAAACTTTTTCCACTTTGATAAACTTGTGATTGGCAAATTCAGAATTATTGCATAGTTCTACTCCTAGGCCTATGCTTAAAAACGTAGTACACAACACAGGGCAAAAACAATATCTTAAACCGTAAGTCCATGTACTGTATAATCTATTGTAATGTAATACTCTGTCTAACAAACAAGCCTTTTTGTTAGCAATATGCTCACTTAAAAATTATTGGCATTCCTAAAAATAACAAATGGTGAAGTCTTACACTGTAGAGGGCAAAAGTAGTGGCTTCTCATAACCACTTGAAAGCTACAGCCTAAAGTCTTAACCTCCTGGTAGAGGCATCCAGGCACCCAGTGGAATTTATGATGCCATTAATCTTCACAAGAGCTCCTGGACAACTCACGGCCAAACAACTGCCTCCTAAAGTTTGGCAATAACTCTGGAGCTTTATGCACATTAATACACACATGCATAGTAAATCTGTTAACAATTTATGCCAATAATTGGATGCATCCTTTTACGAAGAAAATTCAGCAATCCACAATTAAAATGCATGATTTAATGCACCAACTGAAAAATCATTTTCAACAATATTATACTCTCACATGATGAGTATCGTAATTCTGGCTAATCGAATTAAACTAAATCATTCGATCGACATTAAGATATGATTTATTATGCAGCCTTACATTTTAGGATTCTAAAGTGCGTGTCGGTTATTGACACGTCTTTAAGAATAGAGAAGATGATTTGGTTGCTCTCCTGTCTGCAGCTGTTACATGGAAAACGGCATGGGGGTGTTGCTATGGCTCCCTGAAACTTGTTTTATTTAAGCCTGAAAGATCATTAATTCTGCCTTTCATAAATGTGCTATTTTCAGTACATTTAAGGCTGCTCAACACCAGCTGCGCTTTGGTTCAGTGTAACCGCTGCTGACGTCCCCCACTCAAATCTGAGCTGAGAGGGGCGGGCGAGGGGACAGGAAGGACAGGAGGGGTTTAGGCCAGCAGTACCACACGCGCGCACACAAACACTCACACACACTACAGTACAAACAAACGCACATAGACACCAAGCAGGAGCACAGCTGGAATACACACTCTGATGCACAGACAGGAGGACACACAGAAGAGGCAAGAGAGAATGAAAGCAAGAGAACAGACAGACAGAGAGAGAGAGAGTGGCAGACAGAGTACTACTTATGGACTACAAGGTCACAGTAGAAGTCCTTAATCTGGGCCATTTACCCAACAGAACCAGCTAGAGTTTTCCACCACACTGAAAACATCACCTCAGAGACCAAGCTTCATCTTTTCACAGTCTGAAAACTGGATGACTTTGACAGGGTTTAGACTGTTAGACAGAATGGAACAAGCGTTTCAAAAAGCTATATTTATACAACCTGGCTTTTCCCTTTCCCTGCAGAAAATACACACACACACACACACACTCATCACAGCACAACAGAGAGGGACATGGAGTGTTTGCTGACCTGGATAGCAGTTTGTGAGTGGGGCGTGGTATAAATAGCTTGGTTGAGACTTTTGCCTGGCTAAAAAAATTATACTCACTTAATTAAATCACGCAGCGCTGCGAACCAAAACTCGGAGTGAAAAAGCCAGGCCTGGAACGGGACAAACCGGTCCTGACGTGACGTGAAATATTAGGTTGAAGTTGTTAGTTAGGACTAGGACAGCACAGCAAGTCCACTTTTTCTCTGCTGTATGAAATAAGCATCTCATCGAACTTAACCGAGTGGAATGTTGAGTGTGGACAGTGGGCAACGTTTAGTTCGGAGCAGAGAGCCTTCATTCACTGTGTGTTTTCATTCCAAGGACTAGGTTTTATATTGCGTCAGATTAACACGAACAGGTGCTGACATTTGTACAATGAAATAATTCATCGGTTAAATGAATTTTTCACTCTGCGTCTCAGTGGCAGGCAGCTCACATACAAAGTTAGGAGGAATGCCCATCTGCTGCTGCTCCTGAAATAAACGTCCTGATGTAATTGCCCAATTTGGGCGTAATATAAAGCGCTGGATTTCAGTAGCAAAAAGGCTACATTGCCTAGCATTACATCATCAGCGGTGTGTTCACGTTTTAAGACATGAACATACTGTAGGATTAAATGTTTTTCAAAACTAAGGGACAATCACACATCTGTGAACATGTCCAGATTATTGTGTGTATTTTTGTGTCTACTGACAATGAAATACAGAAAAAAAAACAACCATTCCAACACACATCTACACTTTTAAAAAATTTTTTATCCATGCTATGATTTTATTGGTCCTCAACTGTTGAAAGTTTCCACTGTACAATTTCAGCATTTCTGATCCCTAGTTTTCATACTATATCAAACAATCTCAGCATAACCTTGTCTGGTCTGTATACCAAACCATGAGATACTGTAGTGTGTTCTCAGATAATATATTAAAGATTTTAGGTTATGCTATAAAGATCGATCAATCTTATGATTGAGCT